>CM077463.1:14992802-16192802 GCA_039654755.1 Calcarius lapponicus
GTCAGATTTTTTATAATATATAGAATTATATATGCAGATCCTCACAGCTCAAGCATTTGGTTCGAGCTTGCACTCCGTATTTAAGGCAAGAAAACGTTTTCTGCTTTCTTGGAACAAAACCTGTATCACTGAACTGAACTTCTGACCGACACAAATTATGGATCTTGAAAACTTATTTGCCTTCCTCCCTTTCCCCCACAACTTCAGGAATCACTGAGAGTTTCTTTCAGAACTTCTTACTGCTGAGCACAATGAAAGAAGCTCCTCTCAGGCTGGAAGGGCTTTCTGTTCCTACAGATTCTCTGGCACTGACAACCAAGACACCTCTCGAGCTGCTGGGCAGCCTCTGCACAGGCTGAACCACCACCAGCTCTGGAGTAAGTGGAAATAAGAAGTTGGTTACATGTGCAGAACTGAAGGACTTTTGGGAAGGAGGGCAGCAACACCTACTGGTCGTGGCGCAGACTGAACACTGCTTTGGTTTTTAAATTAACAGCACTGAAAAAAGAGTTTTTTTCTTACTAAAAGTCACGGCTACATTATTGCTAAAATATATCAGCACTCATAATTTCTGACCCCTAACAATAAATAAATATTCATAACTGAGCTGAGCTCTAGCCTTTGATATAAAACAGGACATGAGGAGTCCTGCTGATGATTCCTTAAAGTCACTGAAAGATTTACACTATACACCCTAATGTGCACAAAGCCTTCCTACATTTCTAATTATTGCCTACTCAAAGCAACTCAAGTATTTTGGACTGAACAACATGAGTAGTCTCATTTTTTTTGTACACGATAAAATATTGCAAAGTATTTAAATGGTTTCTGCAATTCTTCAGTATTTTTACCACACATTCCTTTAATCTCCAAAAATAACTTTTTCTTCCAAATTTTACTTGAAATAATATAGAACAAAACATATAGAGAGGTATTATGATCCACCTCATTCCTTTCTAAAATAAACCACAGAGTACAAACTCCATTTTCAGAAAACACTTAATTCAAAATTAAAATGTTCTCAACTGTAAATATTTTAAATCAACTACAACAAATCTGCATTCAGCAACTGTATTTAATGCTTCCTTTAAATTTTCATTTTAAAAAATATTTTATTCATTTTTTCAAGTTGTGTGTGTCTATAGGTCTTCTGATACACTACCCTTAGGCATCAGAAGTTTTCCTGGTTCTCATCCAACTTTGGAAATAATATCTTCTTGCTTCAGGTGTTAAAAGGATTCATACATTATTTATAAGGACTGCTAAAATCTAACTCCTGGATCTAACTTGCAAGAGAAAGAGTATAAAAAGTTACATACAGAAAAAAAAGAAAAAGCACAACTGTCCCCATTTCAATTTTTAGCCTCTCTTTGTATGTTGTGCATTTCTGGTTGAGTCTGTAACTCTCCTCTCTCCCTCCCCAGGCTTAGATATTTGTCTGCAGCTGCTTTGAGCCTCGCTGGATTTGACTTTTCTTGCATATTTTAAAGTATGATTTTCCCAGGGAAAAAAACCCAAAACAACTGCAACACTGCTGGGCAACTTATTGCACTTCAAAGATGCTGGATTTCTCTGACAGAATGGTGTTTGTTTACCTCCTGAAGAATCAGGCTAAAGCAAGTAGCCAGAACAGGGGAGCTAAAATCCTCATTCACTTCTCAAAGTCTTCTTTCCTCAATACTCTTCTTTTATATATGCTGTCTACAGAGATGATAGTTACATTTTGTTTGCCTCTTCCTGATTTGAGAGTGCATTGTTAGATTTTTAAAGCAACCCTTTTAACAAACTTCACAAGGGTGAGACTTTAGGATCTTCTTACCTATTTAAGAAAGCATTTCTGTTTTGAACAGCAGCTTAATTTCCTGGCTTGTATTAAAGCTAGAAACATTCAAATGCTATTGAGATATAAAACATAACTAAAGGAAATAGAAAATTAAAAGTCTACAGAGCCTCAGAAATACTCACCAGGATGAATAAGTCCTCACCTTGTTAATGGAATGAGCATATTTGTTCAGAACACACCAAACCCAGCAGCTGCTCCTCAGACACCTGTTCCTGACCACAATTTCACTTGCTCTAACTGGAGTACACAGCAACTGCATCTTTGGCTGAACATGATGCAAGAAAGCCTGAACATACACTTCCTGCAGCTTGCCAAATCACTGGAATACTGCCCCATGCCACACTTGTAGCAGCACAGCAATGGATCTCTTTGCCCAACAAGGTGATGCTGCTTATGTTCATCCTCACATGGACAGAGTTTCATTTCACCAAGCAGACTTTGAGCCCCTAGTTCTTAAAAATATAGCAATATGCACAATAGAGAATGACATCCCTTCTGTCCCCAATAAGTCTAAATTATATATCTTGTGCAGGTTGCACCTGTTCATTACTCTCTTTTGGAAAATTAAGTTCTTCTGTCTGGAATTTTTATACCCACAACCTTACATATATTTATTTCCACACAAAGTACATTGTGTGCTGTCCACTATTCAAAGGGCAAGTCAGACTAGGTCATGTTTCTTAAAGGTTTATCTTATTAGCAATCAAGTCTCATATAGCTGAAAAATAGAGAAAACAAGTATGCTTTTTCCACTGCCACAGTTAAAATTTTTAGGACAGCTGTATCTCATAGCACTTGTATAGCTGGTTTCACTGTTTCCTCAACCTTTGCCTCTGTGGGACAAGAAAGGGAAGGAGCAGCTGGAACACTGATGATGAAACCCTAATCAACATTAGCAAAGAGATTTTAAAAGCCAGTACAATGCCTCCAAAATACTCTTACTTTCATATTTAAAGGTTAAATCATTTTAATTGGAAAATTAGGCTTTCCTGTTCAGTTGGGTTGGGTTTTTTGCTGAAATTTGTTACAAGTAAGGAGAAACAGCCACCAGGAGCAGGAAATGCTGTGCCAGTCTCACCAGCCTTCCTTCTTCTACCTTTACCAAATTACAGAAGCCCTTGCAGGATGCATAAGGGGGAGAGTCATATATAAAAAGTAATGCTAAGCATTTATTCCTGTTGTCATCTGAAAACTTAAAATTTAGAATGCGCTATTGAAACATGACATAACATGGTGAATTTTTGGCACCAGAGTTAATACGGAAGGAAAGTAAAAACAGTGAACAAACCTGTCACAGCACTGCTACCTGTTTGGCAACCCTGCTTTGGTAAAACCCCACAAGCCACTGCCACAGGGCAGCACAGCTGGAGCTGCTGGGGGATGCCCACAAATACCAAAACACACCAGAAGTGAAAGCAAAGTGACTTCCCACCTTCTTGAGAGGAGACAATAGGTGGCAGGTAATCAGGGATGTACTCCTTCCTCTCTTCTGCATCCTTACTTCCCAGCTGGGGGAACTGGAGGACATTGTTCTTGCTGACAGGGAACGAAGGGATTTGATGTGCAAAAGTGACAGGTTCAATATTGTGGATGTAATCTTCCAGCTCATGCAGGTTAACCCCCATAAGCTTGAAGGCATCTCCTACGTCATCCAAAATTGGATCTGTGCGGCCATCTGGAACCAAAAAAAACAAACAACAAAAGAACAATATTTTCACAGAAATCCAGGTTAAAAAATTCAGCCTGAAGATTCTTTGAGATTACAGTCCCCCAGCTCACCACCAGTCAGTGAAATGGATTTACTGCCCCACAGTTCTATGGGGTTTACTTTCAGAAGGGTTTTGTTTTGAGCCATCTTTTGTTTCATTTCATTGAAAAATTGCACTCCAGGAAGCAAATCAAGCCCAAAGGAGGGAGCAACAACAGACAGCTTTACCTGGCAACAGTCAATTAACACCACACAACCCCATATGCAGAAAGTGCTCTTTATCAGCTGAAACAGATCAAATATTATTTCTCAACCTAGAAAAGGAACAATTTCATTTTTTTTAACTGACTGTAGTTTACAGAGAGAAAAGAAAAAAATAATCTCTTGATATATATAATAAAAAAACAACTTCACAAAGTATCTTTCCACGAGATGAAATCTCCAGGCTTCATAAACTATGAGCCACTTCATCTACTGGTTAGCTATACCTCCTGGATAAAACAGAGGAATATTAAGCAGTGGTCTGATGAGGAGAGAATATTTTATACTATACTTCAGGGGCTGATTTCCTGGGGGGCAACTTAAGTTTGATTCTCCAGCAAAAATCTTACTTTCTTCACAAAAAGCACAATGAAAACTCACTGGCCAGGCAGTTGGGATCTTTATTTAATAGGATTTCCAAGAAAACAGTCCAACAGAGGATGCAGCTTGTGCTATACAATTAATTTGGCTCAAAGCTTTAAATTACACTAGCAGAAGTCCAAGTACCTCAGTTTCCCTGACTTGACAGAGGAAAATCCCTCGAAAGGCCTCCAGAGGGAGAACTGGGCACCTGGCTTTGGCAGCCAAGGCACCACTTGGAGTCTATTCTTAACTTTTCATAACAACAGAAACCCCAAAACAATGCTGTAAACCCCAAACATTATTTTTAATTCAATAAATTAATATACTGAATTATTACAATTCTCTAGAATTGGCTTATGAAGATATTACATCCCTATATGATGATAAGCTGTGATTTACTTTAAAAAGTAATTATAGAAAATGAACACAATGGCTATTGTGAAGCCCTGGCTCCAGAGAATGGGGGGATGCTCTTTTGTTTGTCCTTTAACCTAATCTCTTCTTGGTTTATCTTGAAGCCAAGGCAGCTGGTTCTCACATCACTGCATGAATTCCACCCCTCCCAGCCAACTCACGCCTGCAGGTACGTTTAGAAAATGAGAATTTTGTTCTAGAATTTCCCTTCTTAAGTCTTGTGGTGAAGATAAGGATAATACTCAGATTATGGGGTTGATTCTCAGCTCTCCAACACTGGCCTCTTGTGTGACTCCAGGCAAGTCTTCCTTGTGTTTTAATTCTTTCCACAGCTAAAAGGGATATCAGACCAAGTTAGTGCCAGTTTTACCCTCCTGTATTTGGAATGTGAACTCTGCAGGGTGAGAAGCACCTTGGAGTTTGTGTTTGTGTAATAGCTGTGTGTTTGTGTAAGTGTAAGTCTGCTCTGCAAACTCCAGGCTTGCATGCACATAATTACAAGAGGATATCACCACTCCAGAGATCCTTATACTAATTTTGGGGGGATGTGCTTTATGGTTAAAAATTAAAATTCAGGCAATTGACACCACTAAAAAATTTTGTGTTGTCGCTTTTAGTTGCTCTGCAGGCTATGAAGGTACCTGTGAACTCACTGAAGCATTTTCTAAGGGGTCAAGATTTAGCAGGTGCAAGTTTGACAGACAGCTGAAAAGAAAAACTTGGGGAAAACTTTTCCAAGGTCTTTTCCTAGATCTGCACATGATCTTTTTAACCTCCAGAAAAGTGTGCTGACATGATTAGCAAGTGAGAAATGCTAAAAAGGAATTCTTTCTACAAGTGCTTTTTAAGAACATGTGGCAGAGAAGCAGCTACTATGCGTAACTGAAGTATGGAAATATTTAACAACTGCATCATGAAACAATTACGTGTATTAGAAAGTGGGTTCAAAAGGTGATCAAAAAACCCCAAAGAAGATTCAATTTTCTCACAGCTTTGACATTTGCCTCCAAAGAGACAATGCTAAGTTTAAAGCTTGATTGAAAGCTAAAAATAATGTTTAAACCTGCAACTGTCAGAAGGATGAAAGGATGGAGCAGTTAACCCTTCAAGAGAGTGTTTTCAGTGATAAAAGTGTTTGAAAAAAGTTTCAGGTCTGTATTCATATCTGTATTTAAAATCAAACCAGTTATCAATTGGAAATTATGACAGCACAAAAATGCATTAAGTGTATTTTCAGGTTATTCATCAAATAAAGACTTTACACTTTTATTTCAACAGTTTAGCATTTCTCTTCTTTCTCTGGCTTAATAAAAAAAAATCAGTAAAATAGCAGAAGCCAGATACATGAAAGGGAACGCTGACAAACATGTAACACACTCTCTCCTGGTGTTTCATTTAGTCTTAGGCTTTTTTCTGTGAGCCAATGATGCCAAGAAAAGAAGTTTAATCTCTGCATACTGAACTTATCTCAATATTGTCCACATATCTGTGCTATCCCCAGTTTAAAAATTCAGATGCTGAAGCCTCCCAGTGAAATAATTCATCTAATGTCACCCAGCAAGTCAGTGCCAGATCACAGACCCTCCAGAGCTTTGGTTTCCAGTCTCTTGCTCTTCCTTATACCACAACACTTTAAATACTATCATTGTTCATTGATGGAAGGAGGTGGGAATAGTTTATCCAGCAAGTTACAACTCTCCTCCTTATGCCCCATAAACAGTGAACTAGGAAAATACCTCTCTCACAAGATTTTAAGCTGCACTATCTCCCTGAATGGGAACTCTGCTCCAGAAGTGGGAAAGCTGTGGCAGCAGCAGAGCTAAATTAAGATCATTTGGTCTGAAAACAGCTCACCAGAAACCCTGGGAACAGCTGTGCAGCTAAGATACTCTCAGATTCCCTGGGCATGAAAACAAGCACCAGGTGAGGAGGAATCTGCACATGGAATTAATTGCATCCCCAAAAAGTGCTGGACTGAAGTGATGGGCAAAGAGAACCCAGGCAGAGCAGAGTATTTGTGTGGAAAGGTATCCAGCCCTCAGCCCCACTGCTCAGCATCACCTGCAGATGAACCAACCCATCCACAAGGAAAACCAAATCAAACAGAACAAGGATGGAGCACTAAATTCCCCTACAAACAAGGGTTTGGTTGTGGGGGAAAAGAATTTTTAGAAGCTCCTAAAGCTGAGTTATTTTTGCAAAAGTCACAAGAATTCCTCCAGCAAACAAGCTGGCCAGTGCTCATGTCATCCAAAGGCACTGTGAGGGGCTCTGTGGGAGTTAGGGAATTGTCTTGCATTAAATTCAGTCTCAGGAATAGCTGATTTCCTTTTGTCAAACTCACCCCCTCCATCTCCTCCTTCCTGGCCCAAAGTTTGTATGAGTGAGTGAAAATTTAACAGGCAAGTAAGCACAGAACAGAAGAGCTTTTAGTTTCATGCCAGGTTTCTTAAAGGAAGCAACTACAGTTCTGTAATAAATATACTGAGAAAAATTAATGAGTCACCACCCATACAACATGTACACGTGTTATAAATAGCTCAGCATTCCCCTCATGGCTGTTGTAAAAGAGATTGGGTTTTTTTGAGATTTTATTTTAACCAGAAAATTATTAGGTATAGCTCCTAGGTATTTTAATTACAGGCTCTATCACAGATTCCTTGTGCTCCAACACGTCACACAGAGTTACCCCAGGATAACTGTTTCATGGAGACAACACAGCTTCTATCCAGCTAAGTCATAAGCATGCACAATAGATTATTTAATAAGTTTAGATACCTTACTTAAATGCACTTAAGTGGGGAAAAAAGGGTCCTATTAATGTAGTTATTAGTCAGGGCAAAAGCATCTTCTTGCTATTGGTGCCCAAAGTCTGCTCCTTTTCTCAGTAACTTCAGAAACATCAAGCAAAAAACCACATGGTCCTTCTTTATATTAGTAGCCAGTAAGAAGTTAATTAGCTTAAAAGCATCAATATTAAAGGCTGTCAGGACATAAAATGCACACTTATAATGAATGTTACAGGCCCAGGACAGATCCTTGTTATAAAGTCATTCAAGGACCAGCAAAGAGAATCAGCTCATTTAAGCTGATCACCAACAATCTAATCCTTTGATAGAGATTATTGCTGTATAGTGGTAAGAATGAAGTAACTAAAAAAAGAACAAAATCAAAGAAAACATATGAGATAAATGCGAAATATAAAAGAAATAAAAAATTGGCTGATGCCAGGTGAATTCTCTCCTCTGTGGTAATTACCAATGAAAATATTGGTCTGCTGTTTGCATCCTCTCTTTGCTATAATGAAGTTTACAGGAGAGACTGTGCAGGCATTGGAGCAGTTTTGGAGCCAGTTCTGCCTTGGAAAACTGCAATATTGGCAATTTTTCCTTCTAGTTATAATACTGCTCTCACCAGATCAAACCTGCCTTTCAACAAAAATGCAGTTGCATTAATAATACCAATTTCAATACAGTCATTAATATTTTTATGTGTAAATACAATTAGTATGTAGTCCTGGAAGGAATAGGGACTTGGACTCAAGGATCCATTGAGGGATCATTGGGATCAGGGAATGGGTCCCTTCCAACTTGAGATATTCTGCAATTCCATGTTTGCATAAAAATAATCTTCAAAAAAGTAGTGAAACAATATGAAACTAAAGACCAACTTTTAAACTAACTGTTAGCAAATTTGAGGAGGAAAAAAATTCACAGTATATAAGCTCAACACTGAAAATCGAAGGAAAGCAGAGGAACATCCAAGTTAATTATCCAGCTTATTACATTGCAAGTTGTAGCAGCAAGTAACCTAAATTTGTCCTGTTGAAATATGCCCAGGTGCCCTCAGTGATAGAAGTTAAGAAGCTTCTATCTGACTGGTTTATAGAGCAAGGTATCAGAAAAAAGAGACTTCAGGGGGTGTGAACAACAGCTCCCCTCCTCATCCCTCCCATGAACTGCACCACTCACATACACAGACTGGAAACTGAACTTCCTCACTGGGTGTGTTAAGAGGTAAAACATGACATATTGTGCATGTCTATAACACACTACACGCTAAATTCATGGCAAACAAAGCAGATTCTGATCTGCCCTCATGAACAGCTCCCCAGTACAAAACACCCAACCTATACAACCCAAAGCACCAGCTCTGCCACACCTCTATCAAACCACATGGAACAGGAGTGCAAAACAAAGTGGCACCTAACAGACAGCCTTTCCCTTTTCACCTCTGCTTAAAACCAACAACAACACAGAACTCTGCTCTCAGAAACCACTCTACGTCAGTTTGTTTTGCAGCCTGATACCTTAATTACATACTCCAACACTGGTTTTCAAATATTTAATTTAAATTTGAGGATAAAACAGCTCGCAGCATATTGAATGGCGTTCCTTTGACAAGCTTTCCACAAATTTGAGCAGTATAATATGGTGTACTTTAAGAGGAAAACCCTGATTTTCTCCCTGTAAGTTCAGCCTCTCCTCCAGCCCCCAACACAGCATTCAGAAGCATTTCACGGCATCAAACACATCTCAAACCCGCTTTGCAAATCCTTTTGCCTTCTCTTTGCAGCCACAGAAGCTCCCATCAACTACAGCTACAGCAAATGCAAAGAAACAACAGCAGAAAAGTAATGAAAATCTTGAATGTAGCTCTTCCTAATGGGATGTAACAGCTGGAACAAAGATCTAACCCAGCTGGGAGAGGCATCATTTTCTTGTGCAAGTGAGGGAACACGTGAGCAGCGATGACAGGCTTTTCACAGCCATACCATGGTGTCTCAACTCTGTCAGAGTAAATCCATTCAGTTTGGAACACAAAGATTATGTCCCTCAGCTGACAGCCCTGCTAACTCAAACCCCACTGGTCTGACTCCGAGATAACGCCCTGACAATGAAGATGCTACAATTGGAATTTAATTAATTCTACTTATGCAAAACCATGGCAGAATTAAGCTCATTCATCCAGAGCTGGGTTTGTACAGTAACTTATTTCAGGAGCAAAAGGAAACAATTCTGAAATTGCAGGGAGATGTCAGCTCAGTATTAAGATGTCCTTTTACAAACCTTTTTAAAGAAAGAAATACAGGGATCATTTTAAGAGACATTGTACAAAAACCAGCACATCACTGGCACAAACAGCATATTCCCCTTCTCCTCAAAGAAAAAACAAACAAAAAACAACAAAACAAAGAAACACTAAACAAAAAGATTGTGATACTTGTAGTACTTCCCCATTCACAGAGGGGAAAAACGCCTTTCCCCACTTTCAATAAGCAAACTCAAAATCAAGAAAGGTATACCTGAGCTCTACAAACTCTAATCCTCAGCACCAAAAAATTTATTGGCATCATCTCTGTCTTGTCCTCCCAGTCCTAGAAACACTGCAGCACGAGCATCTTCCCCAGAATTTGTAACAACCCTGTGAAAGTCCAGCTCAGGCCAAACCTGGGTGAGCTTCTTTTTCACTTCATAATTCCATCCTCCTAAACCCTCTCTGTTGTCTCCTTTAATTGCTTTAAAGATAATTTCTGTGTGCATTGGGATACAAACTTCAGAGCTGCACCTGTGCTGCTGGGATATATGGGTCAATATTGCACAGTCCCATTTCTAGACTAACTTGCTCTCAAATCTGGGGAAAGTTGTACAAGTAAATCTACTGAACTGAGAAATCCAGTTTACAGCACACAGTTGTTCTTAAGCTTGGTTACACTGTCAGACTTGATCTCAATTATTGCTGAAGTGAAGAAGCAGACCCAGGACCAGGTACACTCAGCTCATCACTTTGCTTCTTGGGGGATCTCTGCAGTGAGAACTTCCCTTCCCTTCTTCAGAAAAGGGACACAACCTCCAGCAGCAGCACTTGCAGGCTGTGGTTGCTCCTCTCCTGACCAAGCCACTCACAGTGTGCTTCCCAGCTCTGCACACTCTCCAAATCCAACACACCCAGCCCTCACAGTTCCTTGGATCTTGCTGCACCCAATCCACCACCACATGCCTGATGTTCCTCTCACCTGTGGCTGACACCTCATTAGCACAGTTCCCACAGCTTGGACAGAGGTACTGGCAAACATGCCCAGTGGTGCTTCCAGGTTTCCCATCCCTGTTACCTTGCCAGTGACCTCCTGCAGGTCCCAGCACAATCTGGTGGTGGCCACAGCAGCCCCCAAATCCACCACCAGTGAGTCACAGTCACCTTCTCCCTACCCAGCACTTCAGGCAACCAATTATCCATCCCAGCTCCAGTCCTGCCAGACCCAGCTGCTCTGACCTCTGCCCCAGGGGTTCTCCAAGACTTTCCTCTTCACAAGCACAGGACACATGGAGCAGCAGCTGCCCACAATGCCACAGCTCTCCAGCATGCCAAAGGAAGGGGGAACGTGTCCCTCCTGGCACAGGAGGCACAAGCAGCCCTGTTTTCCCAGGCACACAGCATACATCCACCTCTCCAGGGTACCCCTGCTCCTCCAAGCCCTTCCACTATGAGATCCCCCTTCATTTCCTCCCTGTTACTGACAGATGCAGCAGGAGCACTGGCAGCCCCATCTCTGCCATCAGAGAGAAATCTCTGCCACCTCTGCACACAAATCTCTGCCACATGAACCCTCTCTGCCCCATGCAGGGCAGCAAAGGCCTCCACACACACAGAGCCAGGACCCTCTAACCACACCCACAGCCTGAGCCTTGCCCCTCATTCCCCATTTCCTGTGTTTACAGCTGGCAGTGACCCTGACAGCCTCCCTCACCCTGCAGATTCTCACCTCCCCACCCCTTCCTGACCCATCAGCACCTTTTCCTGACATTCCCAGACCCAGCACACCCCTAGCAGCCTCTCAACCCCACAGGCAGCATTACTGACCAAAAAAGCAAGTGGGCACCCCACCCTCCAACCCCCCCGTGTTCTGCAGGCACCAGCAGGACATCCATCCCCTCCACTGCAGGCTCTGCAGGGACACTCACAATCCCAAGGGACACACAACTGCATCATCCCCTAGTGCAGGCCCAGAGCCAGCAGTGGTGCTCCCTTCCCAATCCCATCAACACCCACATCCCACACTCCTGGCTGACCCAGCCAGCAGCCCTTGGCACTGATCCCCAGGCCTCTCCTCTTTCTCTTCTCCCACTTGCTGTAAACTCAGCCCTTCCATGCTGCCACCCCAGCACCACCTCACCCTAAATCCACTGAGGCCCTGGGCATCACTTCCAGTGCCCCCCACCATCACTTCCAGCTCCTTCTGTACCACCTCAGTGGCAGTGCTGGCTAACTGCAGCCCCCCACATACCCAGCCAAACCTCCTCCTCTACATCCACACAAGGACACCCATCCCTCATGCCACATGCACTAAATTATCCCCAGTGCCAGCCCACCCCTCCTGCACTCCACAATTCCCATGTGCAGCCCTGTCACACTCCCACATCCTGTGCACTACAGCTCCACTTCCCCCAAAACACATGTGGGTGCATCCCTGCCTTCTCACATTCCCCACACACATGTTCCCAGCCCCACAGTCCCACAGCCTCCCCCCTGCACACAAACATTCCCAGAGCACCCCAGCAGCAGGGCTTCCAGGCACACCATTCCCTCCCCAGGCAGGAGGGAGGCCAAACCTTGCACCCTCCATCCTCAGCACCTCCCCTTGTGCCAGAAGAGTGAACCCCACACACACCTCCCCCTGCAGCGGCCCCCACAGCCCCCTCAGCACTGGCACCCAAAGATGAACCATGACAACACAGCATCCTCTGCCATGCGCACATCGCACCAGGAGGGAAATCAGGCTGGCTGCCCCTTCTCCCTCCAGTTCATCCCCCTCCCAGATTCAGAACATCCCAGCAATGGGGCCAGCAGTCCCCTCTCCCTCTCCTGTACTCGTGTTCCCCCTCCCCAGCACCCTGTAGCCAGAGAGAGTGGGACAGGGTACCCCCATGTCCCCACACCCAGACCCACTGCCACAAAGCCTCCTTTTCTCCAGCCCCACAGTCCCAGCTCCTCACCCATGCCCAGACCCACTGCTCCTCATCCCCCCTGGCACCAGGACCCCCTTGCCCCAGCTGCCCCATGGCTTCCCCCCTCATCCTGCCAGTCCTGTGCCCTGCCCCACAGCCCCCAGCCCACGGGCTGATCTTCCCCAAACCCACACCTGGCACTCACTGACCAAAGACCCCAGCACTGCCCAGATCCCACCTCCCTGCACCCTCCTACCCTGCCCAAATGGCCACACCTCCCCGAGCCTCCCCTGCCAGGCATCCTCAGCTCCTGGCACTGCCTGACAAACCGCAGCTCCCAGCTGCCCTCCCCACACCTCCACAATGCTACCCACAGCCTTCCCCTACAGCCCCCTAGCCAGGGTCCCCAGTGCTGCCCAAACCCACTTCTCTGTGGTGGGTTTGGGGAGGGCAGGAGGCTACAGGGAGGTGGCTTTGGGCAAGGCAAACCCTCTTCCCTGTGCCCTCCTGCCCTGTCCCCCAAACCAAACCCACCTCCCTGTGCCCTCCTGCTCTGCCCAAACCCACCCCCCTGTGCCCTCCTGCCCTGCCCAAACCCACCTCCCTGTGCCCTCCTGCCCTGCCCAAACCCACCTCCCTGTCCCCCAGACCCCTGCCCAAACCCACCTCCCTGTGCCCTCCTGTCCTGCCCAAACCCACCTCCCTGTGCCCTCCTGCCCAGCCCAAACCCACCTCCTGTCCCCCAGACCCCTGCCCAAACCCACCTCCCTGTGCCCTCCTGCCCTGTCCCCCAAACCAAACCCACCTCCCTGTGTCCTCCTGCCCTGCCCAAACCCACCTCCCTGTGTCCTCCTGCCCTGCCCAAACCCGCCTCTCTGTGCCCTCCTGCCCTGTCCCCCAAACCAAACCCACCTCCCTGTCCCCCAGACCCCTGCCCAAACCCACCTCCCTGTCCCCCAGACCCCTGCCCAAACCCACCTCCCTGTGCCCTCCTGTCCTGCCCAAACCCACCTCCCTGTGCCCTCCTGCCCTGTCCCCCAGCCCCCTGCCCTCCCCAAATCACACCTCCCCATACTCTTCTGGCCTGTCCCCCACAACTACCAAAATCCCACCTCCCTGTGCCCTCCCGTCCTGGCCCCCAGCCCCCAGCAGTGCCCCAAACCCCTCTCCGTGCCCTCCTGCCCTGCCCCAATCCCACCGCCCGCGCTCCTGCCCTGCCCCAGCAGTGCCCAGCGCTGCTTCCTTGGCGGGATGGCCGAGACCGGCGGGGCTCACGGAGCTCGCTCAGCCCGGACTCTGCTCAAGCACGGCCCCTCACAGAGCCCTCCGAGGGCCGCGTCCAGCCGCATCCCCCCGGCCCAGCCCCAGCCCGCACTCACAGAGCTCGCAGTAGCGGTGGCAGCCCCGGCCCAGCCCCTGCAGGTACCGCTGCAGCACGTCGGTGAGCAGGTCGCAGGCCGAGACCTGCACGGAGTCCCAGCCGAGGGCCTGGCAGATCTGCGCCACCGACACCCGCAGCAGCCAGCGGGAGTAGGTCTCGCACATCCCGCCGGGGCCGGGCGCCGCGGGAGCTCTCACGCACCGCCCGCCGCCGCCGCCATCGCCGCCGCCATCTTGGCGCCGCCCCGCCCCCGCCAGGCAGCGCCGCTCCAGCGCCGAGCGCATCGAGCGGGGCGGAGCGCGGGATCCGCGCCCGGAGCGCCCCGGGGCCGCGTCCCGCTCGCTGCTGAGGGGACACGCGGGAGAAGGTAAATATATCAATATCGGCACCTCGCTGGGGCCGGGAGAAGGTAAATATATCAATATCGGCACCTCGCTGGGGCCGGGAGAAGGTAAATGTATCAATATCGGTAGCTCAGCACCGCTAAATGTCCCTCAGTGCCCGAAGGGGTCTCACAGGAAGGATGCGACAAGGCTCTTTCCAAGGGCAGGGAGTGACCGGACAGAGGAATGCCTTCAATCTGAGAGGAGTTTTAGGTGGGATGTGGGGGAGAAATTCTGCACTGTGGGGGTGATGAAACACTGTGCTCAGGGGATTGTCCCAGTCGTGGCGGTATTCAAAGTCAGGTGGGACAGGACTCTGAGCAACCTGGCATAGTGCAAAGTGTCCCTGCCCATCGCAGCGGATGCTACAAGATCATCTTTAATGTCCCCTTTAACCCAAACCATCCTGTGATTCTTTGATCTCTATAAATAATCTCAGTATCTCTAAAGAAATAGCTCAATCTATTTATCTAATTAATATATCTCAATTTAATCTATTTATCTAATTAATATCTCTCAAGAAATATCTCAGAGACAGCCGTCAAGAGGTGGTGCCAGACTCAGAGTTCTAAGTGATGTCCAGTGACAGGACGAGGAGCAATGGCCATAAACAAAACCACATCACAAGGAGTTTCACTTCATCAAGAGGAAGAACTTCCTTACACAGAGGGTGGCAGAGCACTGGAACAGGCTGCCCAGGAAGGTTATTTTCCTGTTTTTTTCTTTCCAGCTGGATGGAACACTAAATTGGCAGCAATGAGGAAAAAGTGTTTCTGGGTTGATTAATGGGGAAAAAAAAAAAGTAGGAAAAGGATGGAACTCTGGTGACACAAAGGATCCAGAAGGAAAACTTACAGTAAGTGAGTGGTGTAGGAGGTGCAGGGAGGAGCAGCACAGCTCTTACAGTGGTGGCTGTGGAGATAAGAGCTAAACTAAGAAGTTGCATGTAACTATCAGAGCATGGAGGACAGAACTGTAAATAACAGAACTCTAGTATGAAAACCTAATTAGTTCATAAATTAGCACTTTGGTTTATGATAGTCTGTTGTATCAGTCGCATTCACATCTCCCATCTGCAGCCTGAAGGTGACCTGGACCCCAAACAAAGTCCTGAAGGTCCTGGTTTGGTTAACATCCACTGAAGTGTGAGCTTCTCTGGGCAACCTGTGCCAGGGCCTCACCCCCCTCACAGTAAAGAATTTCTTCCCAATATCCAATCCATCCCTGCCCTCCATCGGTTTAAAGCTATTGCCTCTTGTCCTGTTGTTCCATGCCCTTATCCAGAGTCCCTTCCCAGCTCCCCTGGAGCCCCTTCAGATGCTGGAAGGTCTCCCTGGGACCTTCTCTTCTCCAGGCTGAGCAGAACTCTCAGGGTGTCTCCAAGCAGAGGTGCCCCAGCCCTCTGACATTTACATTTCTATACACACACTGACCATGCTATAAACTGTGCATTCTAAATAACCTCTGTAGTGACTCACCAAATCACATCAGTTAATTTGAAAAATTCAACATCTGCCAACAGCAGCAATACAAAATGAAAATAAGAGAGATCAGTGTTCCAGCTGTGTGATGCAGAGGTTATTCCAGTCTCCTCCTTCAGCCCACAATGCAATGTGCCTCTCAAAATAGGTCACTTCATTTTCAAAACCAGGGTGAAGTCAGAAAATCTCTTCCATTCTTCAAAAGAAACATCCACTTACATGTTTCACATGGCAAATAAATTAAAAGTGTAGAGCACGGACTTTTAAAAAATAAAGTTTCAAAGCACACCCAAGCCCAACCCAGATATTGAGACTCCAAGAGCATTTGCTCCACAGACAAGCAAAAGGATCTGTTTCATGGAGGTGGTTTATTTTAAGAATTTACAGATTTCTGGGGCTTTTCACTTCTTCACAAGTTAACAGAGCAGTCTTGTCAACACAGACACAGGCAGGCTAAACCACATATGCTCAGAAGAGCTCCTCTTCACCTGTAATGAAAATTGAAACAAATTAAAACCCTTTTATCTATTTATGTATTTATTTTAAACTCCTATCTTCCCCAATTTGAATACTGCACTGATATTCCTTACCACCCCCCCCAATTCTTCATCAAATCTATTTTTTCCTTGTATTTTAAATTTCAAAATTTTCCCTAAATTTTAGATTTTGAATATGTTCATGTTAGTACAGAAACCTCTTTAGGTATGTCTTACATACAGACATTTTTAAGCAATTGCATTACGTCAGGCCACTATGCAAAAATTCAAACAGTAATTGCAAATGAATCCAATAATAGAGAACAAAAAAAACCCACAGAAAATTATAATTCATCTGGGATTATGCTCCCATGGACATATTTTCCTTTAAATTACTGAAAATTAAGAACCCTTTGTCTGGACAAATTCAAGCTAAAAATGTCCAATTTCACAGCTGTTTAGGAAGAAAAGTTTCTGTCTGACCAAAACCACTCAATTCTGACTTCCTCATCTGATTTCATATTTTCTGTGTTAATTCATTTCAAAACACAATCCAGTTTCTGTGATGCAACTTTACCTCTTGGATTTGGCTGAACCGCTTTTTCCGATTAATCCCTGGTTATGGTATTACGAGAAAAAACAAAACAAGCAGGTTAGGAAGCAACTCATGCAAATTCAGGCAAAACTCTGCACGGATTTATGACCATAACTGTACTGTGAGGAGCACAATACAGCACCAAAATCATATAAAGTACATATTCCAGGCATTCTGTCAATACACAGGATATGAACACATGTATTTCCATACAAAGCACAAATTTTTGACTGTTACAGTAATACACATGAGCTACATGCAGTTACAAATTGTGGTCTAAGTCCACACATTTGTAACCTGCAGCACACACCTGCACAAAACCTCATCCTCAGGCAAACAAGCAAAATGCTGAACTTCAAGTAAAATACATATTCCATATGAAAATATTCTGGAAATTCCCTCCTTGCAAACCCAGTCCTAAACTCTCAGCTTCTGAACACCTGATTTATCCAAAAGCATTTCAGCCACGCCATTTGCTCTCCCCCACTCAACACTACTGGGCTATTTGACCAGGCAAAGTAGGAAACATCCAGGTAAAAGGGAGGAGGGGGAAAATCTACCAAAGGCCAGGAGGAAAACCCTCACCTCTCCAGGCAAGGATGCTTGGTGAGGCTGAAGATCTATTTTACCAGCTTTTATACTGCATTTGATCAGAAAAAAACTGCCAAACTTCTCTCTGGTTAGTAGAACTGCGCAAGCTTGGGAGCCATGCCAGGGACTGCCTTCCCTCTGGTTTTAGGGAATCCCAAAGTCTGCCTGTTACCCTGGCACACGAGCAGCACATGACTGCAAGAGCTCTGAGTGCACCTTCACACAAATACTCACAGAGCAGCAGCACCAGAGATGATCTCAATGAGCTCCTTGGTGATGACGGCTTGACGGGTGCGGTTGAAGGTCAAGGTCAGCTTGTCAATCATCTCGGCTGGAATAAGGCAAGGTTGGAGTTTAAACACAAAATCAGCGTATAAATGTGTATAAATGCACATACAGAGAAGCTGTATGGGCACACTATCCAAGTGGCTTGTAAACTACTGCAAATACCAAGTACCAATATAAGGCTTAGTCCTCTTGGTACTTGCAAGTGTCAAATAGTGCCAAATACCAGAATCTGCCTGATATTTTTTTCCTACAGGTAATATTACCAGTAAACAATCTAGAAATCTGAGAATTCAGCTTGTCAGTTAAACATCTGCAGAACAGCTGGCAGACTTGTAAATACCAGGCATGACATAGCTTATTGTAACGTAACACAAGCAAGCATCACTTGCTTTGAAATTAGATTTCATTGTCAATTAACTGCATTTGTTCTTTCCTTCAAGTTGTGGCAAAAGGAGACAGATTTTTCTCAATTATTTATTTCTAAACACAGCAGTATCACCTCTTTCTCTCAAGCTGGTCATGAGAGCCATGCCTACCACTGCAGGCAGCCCAGCTGCACACAATCACCAGTATCCTTCCAAAGCATACTTACATATTCTCTAATTGCTCCATGACAGGTGGTATTTAACTATTGTTTGTTTCCCCACCTTAAAATTGCACTGTACTAATTGTATTTGGTGAAGGAGTAAGTACAGATTTATAAAAATTCAGGAAATCCTCAGAGCAGTCACATGAAAGGAGCATAAGAGAATATTTAGCTATTACAAGATTAGTTTAGTATTTCATATGCCTTTCAAATAATCTGTTATTTCACTTCCAGTCCTAGGCTTGTTTCTTGGCAGCAATCCCTCTTTCCAGGGACTAAATACAGTTAATGTTCGAAACAGAATCTGTTGAACTGGCTCAAAAAAAAAAAACACTTAGAAGTGGAATTAAGATAGGAAACAGCTGATTTTTGAAGTGAAATATTACACAAAGGGAGGTCAGCACTTTCCTGCTGAACAACTGAAGTCCTGAAAAGCCAGAGGGAGGAGCTTACAAGCATTCTTGCTAGCGTTGTCCATGGCAGTCATCCTGGCGCTCTGCTCGCTGGTGGTGGATTCCTTCAGGGAGTAGTACAGAATGTTTGCTAGCGTGAACTCCTGGTAGTTCCTCAGCACATCAGCATCAATATCATCATAGATACTTAGGCTTTCTGCAAAACATGCAGGAGCAGGCTTAGACACAGCCAAGATTTACTACTTCCAGCAAAATACAATGACATGGAGAAGTTTACTTGGCTGGGCTGTTTCAATACCTAAGGCAGCACAGAGGGATTTCCTGAACATATCATGTGTACCTGCAGAATCTCTATGCTAGTTATAATTCTGTGAACTATTTTATGTATTTTAATTCAATTTAATATTAGAAAGTCAGATCAAAGCAAAAATACATTATTGCCATATTATGTTTAACCTTCCCATACAGTGCTGCAGAAACATTCTGGGGTATTTAGTGAGCAGTAAAAAGTAAATCACTATTCAGTGCTGAAAATTTTGGAACTGACAGAATTTACATACGTACAAATCTTGCTTGAGACAGAATCTCAAACCAGAATTAGCATCACCTTTATTTTAACCTCCTAGCCCCACAGCACCTTTGTGAGCCAGCCTTGGACTGATCTTGGCCAAGATAAAACCATCTGTTAAACTATGATACAAGCACCATAATAAGATGTTTTAATACCATCATCCCGTTTTCAAAGTGCTTTTCTTGTGATTTATCACTGCATGTCACTGGTGATTTCCAGCTCCCTACTTACCAGAGCCAGCCACGGTTTCAAAAGAGAAGATTGGTTTTTCATCAGTCTTGTAAGAGATGACAGACCTGTACAAAAAGAGCAAAATAGGCTCTTCAGTTCAACCATCTCTAAACTGAATGGTCCAAATCAAATTAGAATAGACAATTTCTGCCTTTCCAACGTCACAAAGCTTTGTGATTACCCTGATGAAAAGATCTTGGATACCATGTGGATATAATAATGTGTTGACTGCAAATATAACAGCTATACACAAGTTAAAAGGGAGTTCCAACCACAGCTACTAGAAAAAAAAGCCCAGTTCTTCACACTCAACAAAATCAAGAAGTAAAGTGAATATGCCAAATCACAGTCAGTTTTCATACAACTTCATTGGGACAATATGCTCTTTGAAGCATTCTGCCCAGTATTTTTCCAGTGAAGTTTCAGTTCAACCTTACCTGAACCGATTGTAGATGACAGAGCCTTCATCAAATTCATACCCAGAGTTTAACAGCTCTAAAGCAATGGCTGAAGCATCCCCAAAGCTCGGAGGTCTCCGTCCCACCTCTTTGAACGTCAGCAGGAAATAGTTGCCATGTGTCCTGCAGCAACAACAAACCTGTGTTAGAACCAAGTGGATGCTCTAAAGTACAAGGAGCAGCAAGACTTAATAGAAGCGACTGACTGTAACTTAGGAGTGTTCAGAATGAAACATTTTATTGAATTAGGGTCTGAAAGAAACTTTGCCTTTAGTTAAATTACCACAGCTTCACAATACACACACGTGTAACAGCACCAGCTACCAGCTTTCAGACTTTTATTTCAAGAATATAATAGTGCTGTGTAGCAGTTTCCCAAATTGTGTATCAAAACCACTTTTCAGGTATATGTAGGTTTGTTTTTTTTTTTTTTTTACAGGAACTTGAATTTAACACAGTTCCCTTAAATGCAATTTCCTGCCAACGGCACACAATCTTACAGTCTTGAAATTTCTACCACAGAAAACAAAACTCCAAACTGAACTTTTGGGCCCCATCCTTTTTACCTTTGAAGCAGGCCTCTGATCTTGTCACCTACTCCAACCACCATAACCTCTTTCCCTGCATTTGAGAGGTTGGTAATCTCATTTTTCAGGGTTTTAGCAATAGATGTATGGATAGCACCACACAGGCCTCGGTCAGAGGACACACCAATGAGGAGGTGCTTCTTCTTGTCCTCAGGTGCCTTTATTTCTGCTTTCTCATAAAGAGCTGAAAAAAAAAAAAAAAAAAGATCATTACATGTTTTTCAAGGGTGCCAAAAAAGCAGGTAAGTAATAAAAAATGCCCTGAATTATTCTAACTAAAACAAAAACCAAAGGGGCTCCAGATCTCAGCCAGATAAAATTAATCTTCTTTGCAATTGTTCCAAGCTTGTGGATGGTCAGACCAGATGTGAGCAAGGAACAATTCAAAGCCAGTCACAGCTCTGATCACATCAGTGAAGTTCACTGTGCAAATTCTTTTGGAAACAGACTACTGGAAGGTTGAAAAGCCTTGGCATTTTATCACCAGTATGAAAACCTCCTCTTCTGCTCCCCCATCATTAAGTGCAAGATCTTTCTCTCACACAGAGCTCCTGTTCCATAGACCCTTGCAGGCTTCAGCTCCCTCTCAGCTCTTGCATATTTGGCTGCAGAAACCATCTTCATGGACTTGGTGATCTTCTGGATGTTCTTGATGGACTTCAAACGCCTGGTGACTGCAAGGGTAAGAGTTGAAGGTCACAGACTGTACTGGGCATAATGACTCAAATCCAAACAACAAAATGCCAGCAAGAGCCATCCAAAAATATTTTGCCATGCTCCTCAAAGAAGAAGAAATAAATAAACTAACAGTGCACAAATAAACCTCATAAGAAATCTGGGTATTTGCAGTAAGAAGGTAGCTAACACAAATTCATCTTTACAACAGAGATGTTATTTCCTTCAGATATAACATTCTTTTAATATTTATCCCACCATGAAGTCTATTTACTATTCTCTTTGCTTCCAAATCTACCTGTTTCACAAATGTATTATTTGAGGTATAATGTCATCTTTCACAGATAACAAGCAGAGAAAATAAAAAAGTCCCCATAGTGTGAAGACAGAATAAATTTCCTCCTCTATTTAGACTATGGTGAAATGACATCTATAAAAACACTAATGGAAAAAGAAACCAAAACAGGTATCCCATAGACAAGCACAATTCCAAGGCAATATCCCTGTGTAACAACTATGAGGGATGGCTTAAGGAAGCATTATCACACCAAAATCATTCAGTCAATCCCTTTTCCCCGCAAATGCTGCATAAAAGCACAAGGAAATAAACAAAAGAGAAACTATGGTAACTCTTAGAGGTGAGCAGAAATCTGGTTTAGCATGTATGATAAAAATATTTTTAAAATCTATTTGAGTAAAACTATAAAAAGACATTAAATTACTGCTAAAACCACTTCTGAAGGAGACTTGTTTAATATAATTAGCACTGCAGGCCTATATATCATTGTTGTATATCACAATCATTTTACCCATCAGAGGCTAAACAGAATTATATTTCAACAGATGGTTTTTCTGCACCATTTTCCCTCTCTCAAGAGCAGATAAAACCTTTACTTACTGTCTTTTAGCGTTGCCATATTCCTGACTTGGCCCCTGCAAAGGAATGAAGGAGAAATTAAGATAATTCACTAGCTCTCCACAAACCAACACCTCCCAAGGGCAAGTCCTTTTCAGAGTGATGAAGATTTGCTGTTTCTTAAAAAAGATCTGAGGCAGAGACAAGCCACTCTGACCTGTGGCTTGTATGCACACCTTCATCCTTCCCTAGCTTTGTAATTTCACAGCATCAATGAGGTTGGAAAAGACCTCTGAGATCACCAAGTCCAACCTATGACCGAACACCACCTTATCAACTAAACAACAGAGTGCCACTTCCAGTCCTTCCTCAGACACTCCAAGGACGGTGACTCCTCAACCTCCCTGGGCAGCCCATTCCAATGCCTAATTACACTTTCTACGAAGAAATTGCTCCTAACATAAAACCTAAACCTGTGTTGATCATGTCCTGCCGCTGGCTGCCTGGCAGAAGGGACCAACTCCCACCTGACTGCACTCTGCTGTCAGGGAGTTGCAGAGTGATAAGGTCACCCCAGCCTCCTTTTCTCCAGGCTGAGCTTCCCCAGCTGCTCTCCAGAGGATCTGGGCTCCAGCCCCTTCCCCAGTCCCACTGCCCTTCCCCAGTCCCACTGCCCCTCTCCGGACCCTTCCCCAGTCCCGCTGCCCTTCTCTGGACCCTTCCCCAGTCCCACTGCCCTTCTCCAGCCCCTTCCCCAATCCCACTGCCCCTTCTCCAGCCCCTTCCCCAGTCCCACTGCCCCTCTCCAGACCCTTCCCCAGCCCTGCTGCCCTTCTCCAGCCCCTTCCCCAGTCCCACTGTCCTTCTCCGGATCCCTCCCCAGTCCCACTGCCCTCCTCCAGCCCCTTCCCCAATCCCACTGCCCTTCTCCAGACCCTTCTCCAGACCCTTCTCCAGTCCCACTGCCCTTCTCCAGACCCTTCTCCAGACCCTTCTCCAGTCCCACTGCCCTTCTCCAGACCCTTCCCCAGTCCCACTGCCCTTCTCCAGACCCTTCCCCAGTCCCACTGCCCTTCTCCAGACCCTTCCCCAGTCCCACTGCCCTTCTCCAGACCCTTCCCCAGTCCCACTGCCCTTCTCCAGACCCTTCCCCAATCCCACTGCCCTTCTCCAGACCCTTCCCCAGTCCCACTGCCCTTCTCCAGCCCCTTCCCCAGTCCCACTGCCCTTCTCCGGACTCGCTCCAACACCTCAATGTCCTCCCTGAACTGAGGGCCCCGAACTGGCCCAGGACTCGAGGCCAGCAGTGCCGAGTACAGAGAAAGGTTTAACGCGTTACCCACCGCCTTGGCTAATGGCACGGAACAAACGAGGGCATTAGAAGGGCAAATCAGAAATAAAAAAATAATTTTAAACAAAACTTCATGCAATGCAATTCGTTTCTAAAGACTACTAAAACGAAGCAGAGGTGACCGCACCATTTCCTGGCCAGAGCAGGGTCTCCTGCCATGTACAAACCTGTCCTTTAACCCTTGCCTGTCCCATTCACCCACCCCGACCAAGGACGGACCCTCCATCCCTGCGGGTCCCCGCTGCCCTCATCTCCCGGTGCCGGCTCCGCCACCACCCCTCAGAGCCCACAGCCCCTCACGGGCCGCCCGCGGCCGCGACCCCGCCGCCCGCAGGCGCCGCACGGCCAAGGGAAGCCATCCCTCCTTCACCCCGCAGAGCCGCCCCGGCCATCGGGACGCGTTCCCCCGTGCCCACAGCGCCCGTCCCAGCCCGTGGCGGTACCATTGCGGCTGGACCAGCACGACCGCGGCGCCCCGGGCGAACATGGCGGCGCCTCCACCACAGCCCCGCTGAAGGTCAGCGCGCCCGCACCGCGCCTGCGCCGCCCCGCCGGGATCCGCTTCCAGGGCGCCGCCGCCATTTCCGGAGGGGGCGGGATCGGGAGCGGGGCCGGGACGGGGCCGGGGTCAGGATCAGGATTAGGATCGGGACGGGACCGGCATCATGGGCAAGTCGGATTTCCTCAGCCCCAAGGCCATCGCCAACCGCATCAAGTCCAAGGGTCTGCAGAAGCTGCGCTGGTACTGCCAGATGTGCCAGAAGCAGTGCCGCGATGAGGTAAACGGGGGCGCGCTGGGGTTCCCGGTCCTGCGGGCGGCTCCGGTCTCCGTCTGAGGACGAACAGTCCCGGTTCTCCCGGGGTCAGGGCCCCGGGGTTGGGGTCAGCTCTTGTGATCCCGATCTCTTGGGATCACAGGATGGTTTGGGTTGGGAGGACCTTAAAGATCATCTGCTTCCAACCCCCTGCTATGGGCAGGGACACCTTCCACTATCCCTGGGTGCTCCAAGCCCTGTCCAGCCTGGCCTTGGACACTTCCAGGGATCCAGGGGCAGCCACAGCTTCTCTGGGCAACCTGAGAAGCCTCAGGGCCTCCCCACCCTCACAGGGAACGATTTCTTTCTAATATCCAATCTAACCCTGCTCTCTATCAGTTCAAAGCCATCGTCCCTTGTCTTATTCTCCCTTGTAAATATCGAGGGGAACATTGTGGGAGCTGCAACCACACTTGTAGGAATGTATGTGTAGGATTTTACTACTCTCTTCATCTATGAGTGTTGCAAATTGAGACAAAGACAAGCCAAGTATTTATTTCTGCTTTATAGAATGGCTTCAAGTGTCACTGCATGTCTGAGTCCCACCAGAGGCAGTTGCTGCTGGCTTCTGAAAATCCTCAGCAATTCATGGATTACTTCTCTGAGTAAGTTTTCTGTGTATTCTTACTCAGATCTTTATCCCCATTTCAGGTCTGCACAGCCACACCCTTAAGGCCCAATAATGTCCCTCTGAAGACACTTTATTGTGGTACATATAGTATCAGCTCTTCTTGTAATTGAAAAATTAGGCAATGCCATCTTTAAACTTAGGTAGGAGATTTCAAGGAGCCATGATTTTAGTAAAATTTGACAGTTTTGTCTCATGTTTTAATCCTGTTTAAAGTTGCTGTGTGTTACAAATACATCACCTTTCTGTCCCCACTGAGTGACTGCCACACACACGAGCTAAAAGAGCCATAACAGAGAGAGAACAAGTCAGGGGAGGGACTGACATCCCCCAGCTTCTCCCAGGCCTTTGTCCAGCTGACTTACATGACAGCTGGGATGACTGGAGCTGTCCTCAGCACGAGTTTGAAGTGAAGCTTTATGCTGCAGCCCTGGAATTAGCAGGGAGATGAGTGATCCATCTGCCCCATCCACTCCTCTGCCCTTTGTCCTGCCCTGTGCTCTGTGTCAGTCAGCATGGGAAGACACCTGGTAACCAAATGCCAGCAATTAGTGGGAAGTGTTGAGATTCCTCTGCTCCATTTTATCCCTTTGAGAGGCTGTTACTCTCTTGGATATTTAACGTGTGTGCGTGTATTGTGTTGTGTTTCATCCTGTATTTAATCCTGGTCTACTGACAAAGGGAAATGTGTCTGAATATTGTCATGCTCAGCTCAAAAGAATAATCAGGTTTATGCTGCAGATGTTTTAATTGTTAATGACAACAGAAAATTGCTTCCTAGTTGTTAAAGTTTACTAAAATACTTTTTTTTATTCCCTAAGGGAATTCCGAAATGATTTCCTAGAATTGCTCAGGAGGCGATTCGGTAAATATTTTGCTGTTTGTTTGTTTGTTTGTTTTTTAGTGTCTTTTGTTGGTTCAGTGCAAGCCACATAATAAAAATAATTTTTAAAAAATTCGGTATTTTAGGAACAAAGAGAGTGCACAATAATATTGTGTACAATGAATACATCAGCCATCGAGAACACATCCACATGAATGCCACACAGTGGGAGACACTGACTGATTTTACAAAATGGCTGGGGAGAGAAGGTGAGTGCACCTGCTCAGGGTTGGGGAGTCTTAAAATTATTGGGTAATTGAATTCTTGATAATTGATCAGTAAATATTTATGTTAGTTCTTTTTCTTTCTTCCCCTCCCCTTCTGTATATAACACGAAAAGATTTCCAAACATATTTCTGTGCTAACCATTAGGAGTTTGCTTATGGAAAATGTCTGAAGTCTGGGATGAGTACACCAGTTGTGAACTTTTCCTTGTTTCATCTGCTGGTCTGTATTTACTGGATACATTGCTGAATTCTAAATTAGATTCTAACAGTTGCCATTTAAAAGTTAGAGATTCTTTCCACATCTGACAAGAAGCAAGCAGTTATTTTCATTCCTGGCTTAGTGGAAGGGTTAAAGCTGGAGATCTGCAGTTCTGTGTTTGGTGGGAGGAAGAGAGATTAAATGGCACTGTGGTGTGACAGAAAGTTTACCTTGGCTCTGGATGCCCCTGTTCTGCAGGATACATCCAGCAGTTACAGAGTGTTTGGAAAGTCACTCCAGCCAGACTCAGTAACAATAGCACAGTGCTGCAATATTTCCTTTAGTATGATACTGTGAGTGTGTATCATTTACACATGTCAGATTTCTGTCTTCTTCCTTGTTAAAACAGTGGGAAGGAAACATTTTCTTCAATAAGGAAAGTGTTGTAAAACACTTCATGCACTTTGTGATGTACACTGGCCTGTGTCCAAACATATCTGGGCAGCTGAGGGCAGAAACACATGGTACAGATAATTCAAAGTCAGTTTTAGTAGCCCAGTAAGGGGTGTGTTGTCTCTGGTGAAGTATCTACATTGCTACAGTGAACAAATTAATACACAGTTTTATTTGTCCTTACTTTCTGCATCTCATAAAACTTTTCTGCTGACAAATCTTATGGCTACTGCTTAGCTCTACTTGCAGATGTGCTGTTCCTAAGGCCTGCCTTTTGCAGCTTCCCCAAAACCCTCTGATTTTAAGAATTCCCACAAACATGGACTGAAAATGATCTTGATATTGTTAATACTGATCTGACTTTGTTTTGCCTTTACTTTTTAGGTCTTTGCAAGGTTGATGAGACCCCTAAGGGCTGGTACATTCAGTACATCGACAGGGACCCAGAGACCATTCGCAGGCAGCAAGAGCAAGAGAGGAAGAAGAAGCAGGACCTTGATGATGAGGAAAAAACTGCCAAATTCATTGAGCAGCAAGTTAGAAGAGGTTTGGAGGGGAAAGAGCTGGTGAGAAAAATTGCACTGGGTGTGAACCTTCAGCTCAAAGCTCCTTGTGATTAAGTCAATGGGGAATTTGATGCTGCTGGAATCCTTGCACTGGTATCTCCTTTGCTTCCTAACTTGGAGGTACAATGTACCCAGCTTGCAGTAGTAATAAGGAAGTAATAATTACAGCTCTTCCAGTGATTAGTGATTTAAAAATAATTCTTGAGTTTAGGAAGGGGGAGCAAACAATCCATTAAGCTGCATGATGTCTTCAGTTATGGTATTCCACAACTAATAGGGCTGCACATAGCAAGTACCTGGTGCACTGAGGAGGCTGAGATAAATAAGCAGGGGGATCTGGCATAATCAAGTTCACATAGTGAAAAGTTCTATTTTGGTGGTGCTGGGGTGGTTATTTGGGATCTGTTTACTTGGCATCATGCCATGACCCCCATACATGTTGCCTGGGGCTAAAATCTCCCATTGATCCTGGGTATTGATGGGTACATTTAAATCCTGTTTTAAACAATTACCTGCTTCTTAATTTAAAACTAATTGAAATTTAAATGGTCTGAGCCTTTGATGCTGAAAAATTGGAAAGATACCAGAATTTCCTTCTTTGAGTTATCAGTTTGTCCAGAAACCAGTCAGATCACGCTGGTTCAGGTAGAGAAAACTGCTGCAGCAAGACCACTTGCCTTTTATGCTGGAATTGAGCAAGTTTAGGCAGCATCTCTGTTAATTGGAGAGTTTTGCACAGGAGTCTGTAATGAGATGATGTTTTCAAGTTTAATCATTTATAAATCAAGCCAGCTTGAATATTACAGTCTGTAAAACTGAGGTAATCAATGATTATGATACCTTGACTCAGTTTTCTGTTTGATTCTTTAAATGTGCTTTGTGTTTTTTGGCAGGAAATGCCAGTCTATACTGAACTGAATAGAGAAAATGAAGAAGAAAAAGGTAACTAGATTTTGATGGATGTAATTTTCTAGAACCTACTGGAGCTGATTTTGTCATTCAAATGAAATGAGCATTGAAGCCTGCTTGGTGCTTCATAAAGTGCTTTGAGATCAGTTATAAAGAGCACTGGAATGTGGAAATGCAGAGAATTCTGTATTACAAAATTTAATTTACTTAAAAAGCTAAACCAAAATATAGATTAGTAAATATTTTCAAATTTGTTACTCTTTTCTATTTGCAGATTTTAATAATTTTAACGTCCTTTAATGCAGTTATTTTTTAAGATAGAAATAGAGTAATGTCTCTTTATTTTTTAGTTACATTTAATTTAAACAAAGGAGCGAGTACTTCAGTCGCAGCATCTTCTAAAACAAGGTGAGAAAAGAATTTAAGGCCAATCTTTACTATTACAAAGCCCTTCTGTGACAATGATATTTGTATGAACAGGAAGGTTTGTCTTGTCCTGAAATATTTGGAGTCTGATCTCTCATCCTCTCTTGGTATTCAGAAAGGTGACTTCATGGTTGGTCTTGTATTTAAAATGGATGAGTGGGTGTATCTTAAATGTGAGCTGTGAGCAGCCTTCTTGAATTCTCTGTGCTTCATGGCAGATGCCCATAAAATAATAGTTAATTACAGGTTCCTCCATGGAGGGTGGGAAAGGGATCCAACCAAAGCATTTGCAGTGATGCCATCCAGTCCCAGCTGCCTTCTATGAATGGATATTCCTGACTGGTTAATTTTGGTTCCTAAAAGGTTTGATTGCCTTGTCTAATTGGAGACAATACTTTTTTTGGTCATCATTTAAGCAGCTAAATCTGCCTGAAATAAATCTTCCCAGAGCTGTGGAATTTAATTGTCATCGTGTAACCGCAAGCAATGCAGGACAAAAGGGATCAATAATGCAAATAATACTGACTTACAGCAGCCTGGGGAACTGTTTGATGAGCAGTACATCTTCTCATGTAAGGCAATATTGTAATTAAATGTATTCCAAGTAAAAAGAAAGCTTTTCCCTCATCTCACTCAGCTCTTAGATAAGGTATCTGATGGGATATATGCCAGGCAGAAAATGAGACAATAAAGCAGTTCTTTGCAATAATAGAGACAGATTGCAGGCTTTAAGGAAAACTTGTAAATTATCCCTAAGCATTGAGTTGTACTTAACATGGTTCTGAAACTTAATCCAGACTCTCACTTGAATAGTTTCAGTGAGGAATACTTCTGGTCCTTGCTAAAATTTGGCCAAATGTGAAATCATATATGAAGTAGTCTAATTTCTTCACAGCATATACGAAATACTTAGCTGTAAACTTTGAAATGGTAGTGTAATAAGTTCAGAGCTGGATATGTTTATCTTCTTAAATATGGACACTGCAGTTATGTTTTAATTGTATGTTGCCCTTTATGAGATTTTTTAAAGTACTTGCTATTTGATTTGAGATTTAATGTGCAATTTTGATTATTCAGATTTTCTCTAAAATATAGTTTTTCTCTTAAAGTTGCTTCTACGACAATTCCTGTCTCTTCATTCCTGTGGGTTATCTTCCCTGTGGGAGTATATCCAACATCCTCACCACAGGCAGAACATGCAATTTGTCCTAAGGCCATATTAATTATTGCATCACTGTTCACCTCAGAGCAGCTGCCTGCACTTTTTGGGTTGAAACAGTACCTAAATTTTTTTACTGTGTTCAAGTGCCTCTTATAAAAGTGGCAGTTCTCACTTTACCTAGATGTTCCCTGATCCCTGAGATGTAACTTTTTCTGCTGATTGCTCTTTTATTTTCCACAGTTAGGCTGTTTGCCTGTTTTGAATATGGTTATGAAGGTGAAATTTGTTTGCTGAGTGTGGAGCTCTTTTGTACAGACTCCAGGGTGTTTTCTCCCATTGCCAGATAAGCTCAATATGTCTGTCTGGAAGGAATTCTAGATATCTGCCCTGTCTGAGAGTTCCTCTCTCCAGGTGGCTTCTCTAAAGTTTGTGCTTTCAAATTTGAAAACCTTATTTGCAGACCAGCTTTTGTCTTCTTTATTGAACTCAAGTCCTTGATCAGCTTTTTGTTTGTGCAGTGGTCACCTGGTCGTGGGGCTGTGTCCATTCTGCTGGACTGCCAGCAGTGACCTTCAGTGGACATGGAGTTTGCACCCCAAGGAGAGCAGTTCTAGAGGAGGAGCTGTGTAGGGTCTGCAAGGGGACTGGGACAACTGAAATCAAGCAGAGCAGAACAACCAGTTCTTCAAATGCATCTTGGTAGAGGAAAAAAAAATGTAAGATCTGCTGTGAAAATGTCATCTTACTTTTTCAGCAGTGTCCTTGGACAGAATGCACTGAAGATGGTGGAAGGGGCAGTTAAAAGAAAAGAAGTAGCTCATAGCTCTGGTCAGTCCAAAGAGAAGAAGAAGAAATCTGCACTGGATGAGATCATGGAGGTAATAATCACACAGGATCTGTTTCTGTGTGCCCCTGTGCCTGTGACAATGTCCGCTTCTTTGAAGTGACCTCAGACCTTCAGTTCATATGGAATTCCAACTTTCACATCTTACCAGGCAAAATAATTTCATTTCCCCATAAAACTGCTTTCATTTTTTCATAAAACTGGCTGCTCAACTCTGCCTATTCCCCAGATGGTGTTGGGAAGTAAAGGAATACAGATTTTGCAAGAGAAGAAAATACCTAGAAACACTTGCCAAAAAAAAAATACAAATTCCCATCATTTTGTCATGAGTTCCTGGATTCATCCAATGGATTTATGAGGCAAGACTATACTGACTTACCCTCATTTAGGGTTTGGGGATTGTTTTTGTTCCCCACATGACATGGGGCTGGAGAATTGGTTCAAAGCTGTTCAAAGGCATGGGAAAGCTGCAGTGGAAGGAGGAAGTAAATGGTGATTATTTGTTGTTCTTTAGCTTGAAGAGGAGAAGAAAAGAACATCTCGGAGAGATTACTGGTTACAGCCTGTAAGTGACTTCAAAATTAGTATTATACCAAATACAGCCAATTCTGCATTTTTAAAGCTATTTTTGATTAGTGTAAAGATCCAAAAGCAGATTGCAAACTAAATTCACACTTATTTTTCCCTTCCCTGCTTTTGACCCATTGCGGGCTGTCACATTAGATCATGAATTCAAGTGTAACTGTATTTGTCAAAGAAACCCAAAAAAGTCTTGAGAGATGCTACTTTGAGCCAGTAATTTGACAATAGACACAAATTCCTGAAAGCCACATCTTTACTATTGTTGCTTCCTGCACTGTGCTGTACTATTAATTTAGATTGTAGAGTTGTTTGCACGTTTTGGCACTTTGTTTTATTTTTTTCTCTCCTTTCAAATCTCCCAGGAAATCATTGTAAAAATTGTAACAAAAAAGCTTGGAGAGAAATACCACAAGAAGAAGGCAGTTGTTAAGGTAAGGTGGGCTATGGGGATCATGTGGAATTGGTTTGGCTTTTTTGGAATTAGGTGACTTGGGAAGATTTGTTTCATTGTGCAGGTTGTTCAGCCTTAAGACAACACTGTTGAGGACTGAAATGTCACCTCACCTGTATTGGGACTTATTCTGGACAGGCAGTAAGCCTCTGTACTGGTTTAAGGGCATCTATTCAGTGATCTTTTCTTAAGCACAGCTTTGTCCTGTGTAGTTTGTCCCTATTCACACATCCATCTTGGAGAATAATCCCTGTATCCATGGGATGTGACAAGAGCAGTGCAGTTGGACTTTAACCCAAGACTAGTCAGTTCTGCACTGATATTTTAAGCTGCAGGATCTTGTTTGCACGCAAAATCTCCAGGCTGGGGCCCTTGCATTTTGCTGGTTTTGAAAATGCAGAATTGCAGAGTCACAATGCCAAAGTTTGTTAACTTTGTAAAGTGATTGTTAACTTTGAAATGCAAATTTAGAGAAAAATGTTTGGTATTTCTGATTGGCCTCTGCCTTTCAAAACAGGAAGTGATTGACAAATACACGGCAGTTGTGAAGGTGATTGACTCTGGGGACAAGCTGAAGCTTGATCAGACACATCTAGAAACTGTAATACCAGCACCAGGTACAGCTGTTTCCTTTTGTTTTCAGCTTCTGCCACTGCAAAACTTACATTTCAGTTCTTTTAAACTATAATTCATCCACTTCAAAGTATCATAACCTCTCCTGAGAAGACAGGCTGAGAGAGTTGGGGTTGTTCAGCCTGTGAAGACTTTAAAGCACCTTCAAATACTTAAAGGGGGTTTATAAGAAGGATGGGGGAAAACTTTTCAGCAGAGTTTTGGAACCCTGTCGTGTAGCTCTTTTCCTATTTTTTTTCCAGGCAAGAAAGTGATGGTATTAAATGGTGGGTACAGGGGAAATGAAGGCATTTTGGAGTCCATCAATGAGAAGAGGTTTTCAGTGACAATAACCATTGACTCAGTAAGTATCAAACATTGCAAGCTCTCGTTTGCAGAGAGTTTTCCATCTGTACACAGAGAGCTTTCAGAAAGAGCCACGTCATCCTTAATCCTGCCTTACAGGTGGGATTTGTGGTGTGCAAAGTTCTGTGGACAACCCCCACCTATCAACAACCACATATTCCCCCCTATCACAGGCTTATTCTTTGCTGTTTGCAGAGAATCTTGAAAAAGATGCTAGGGTGCTGAATTTAGCAAGTTTTGAACTTGCAAGAGATTTGAAAAATATTTTGAGTGTTTATTTTGAACATGGCTGTTGTGGTACTGTTTTGTGGGAAGGTAAAGAATGCAAAATATGCAAGAATGTGAATTTACTCCCGCCTTTTCCAGACTGAATGTGGGGCTTTATGTGCTCATTTGTTGTCTTCTTTATGGTTAACAGTTATGGTTAACAATCAGTCCACTCTACCATGTCTGTGTGGCTCTTTCTTTGTTCTGCTCTGCAAAACCAATCTTTAAACTCATTGATAGAGCACAGATGATACTGGCTTTAAGAAGCCAAACTTCTTAAACACAGCTTGCAGTTCAAAGAAGGGCTGCACAAACTCAGCCCAGGTTGGATTCTGGAGGATTTGGGAAGAGACTGTGCAGATGCCCTGATGAGAGGAGGAACTCTGGTACTAAAAGCAAACTGAAAGGATTTCTGGGATGGTGTTGAGGCCCTGTCACATTCTCTGGTCAGGCTGAAAATTATGAATCAAAGAGCATTGTATCATGAACAAATCCCCTTTACCTCTCCTACTATAATCTCTCTGTTGGGAATTCAAGAAACAAACAATTCTATGGTGTGATGTTATTTTTTTTCTGTCATTCTCCAGGGACCTTTAAAAGGGCGCAGAGTCGAAGATATCCAGTATGAAGATGTTTCCAAACTTGCCTGAGGTGCTAAATTATACATCAGAGAAGATTTTGGTTCTCAAAACCTTTTTTCTGACATCTTTCAGGCAGACACAAGACTCTACCATGTCAGGGTTTTAATTGTGTGTATATGTATCTATAATGTATATAGACATTAAAAAACAGCAAAATTGATTTATTTAAAGATAGCTACTGATTTTTTGTTACATAAAAAATGTTTATGGAAATACTATCAGTGGAAATTTTTCATCTGATTTTATATCAAAGTTATAATATTTGCTTCAATTTCCTTTTGTAAAATGTAGCAGAGAGCTGCAAACTGGAGTATGTGGGCAGGTCCTGAGAAGAGAATTACCTACAGGGAGGCAGTGTGTGTTGGAGCCAGAGGAGTTTAAGCAACACACTTTGCAATCCAGAGCCAAAATGGACTTCTGGGTGCATGAACAAGGCAAGGGATTAAGGAAATAGCAGAAAGATTACAGTGCTGCAAGGGGTTATTTCCTGGATGCTGTAAGAATGCTCTGGTTTATTGCATGCAGTCACCAGTTTATTTTTGATCAGCACAACAGTGATAGTAGAATGCAAGTCATTGCTCCTCCAGCAGGTTTGTCAGAGCTCCTGATGATACTAGTATGGAATTTATCTTCATATGGAGCTGCTCCATGGATGTTACTTGTGGAGTGTCTTGGGATGCCAGCTGAAGTTTGGGCAGATATGAATTGGGGGCTGCTCCTTTGATTTTCCAAAGCCTTTTTCCTTTCTTCCATTGTTGCTCTGATACATGAGTAATGTTACTCGTGCTATATGATGTAGCATTACTTGTTTTATTTTTTTACAACTGTCACATTTTGTACAATGTTTAATTTCTAAGGCACTTCAGGAATAAACAGAAACCTTTCTTAGGCCAGTGTGTTTCTTACCAACCTTTCCAATGCTGTTGGTTTAAGTCCACCAGAGAGCATAGTGAAGTGCTGGGTTGGTGCATGACATTATTTGGGTTAAAAATACCCAAACACGTGGGTGGTCCTGGGCAAACTAAAACTCATCACCTGAAGGTTGTGTGTCTCTGGAACCTATTCCCTTTCCTTGCCTCAAAAGGTTGATTTGTGGTTTCCAGGGGAAACCTGCACAGAACTGGAAGTCTGCAGAGGTTTAATGAAACAGCTGTTGTCTGAGGTAGCCTGGAACAGCCTCACACAGGACATCAGCTGTCTTCTCAAGCATAAAGAGTGCAGAGACTTATGAGAACTGGGGGCACAGAGCACTTGTCTGTAAATTCAGGCTCCTAGTGCAGCCTGGGCTGTGTTACCAGCACTGCCCTCTCCCAGAGAACAGGTAGTGAGAGAGTGGAGGTTTGTGGGGGGTAATGAGGGCAAGTGACAGAACAGAGCAACTTCTGTATCACTGAAAATAATCACACTTGACATTCTGCAACCTGATGAATTAGAGTAAATATAGTAGACAAGTTGTAAGTTGAGTAAAGACCAGAGAATGGTATCTCACTGAAGTGGCTGTTGCAGGATGTTGTGGAGGTCAGAACTGATGGATAAATGGAAAGAAGCAATAAATGATTTGTAGGAAGTTGCTGACACTTCCAAGAAGGACTTTGAAGAGACATTTCAAAACCACATTGATCCTAACAGCTGCAAGAAAAGTCCTGTACCAGCTTTTAGTGCCTAAGTGAAGGAAACCAAAGTTGGGAAGGGCAAGGAGACTACTTGAGTTCCTTTCCTAAATTAGGGCTGCTGAAAAGGATAAGGCCAATGTGTTTTAATAAGGTTTTCAAAAAAGCAGAGTTTTAAATCCAGCTTTTTGGTGCACACACAGGTATATTTGTTTCTCATTCATTGCTGAATGCTCCTGGAAATTAGGTGATCTTTTGGGAGCTAAGCCCCCTGGAAGGGAAACTTTTAGTACTGATGATTATTTCTATATAGTGTGAATGTTTCCCGCTTTTAAAGATTTGTATCTGTGTGAAGCCCCATTCTGATGTTGAATTTTCACAAAAAGAGCTGGAGGCAGAGACTCATCTAACTAATTTCTGGCTAATATAGTAGCAACAATTATTTCAAGGACCCTCCTCACCACTGGTTAATCCATCTTTAAATATTGGAGACTGCTCATGACACCTGTTCCAGATCCACGTTCCTTTTCTGTGAAATTTCCTTTACTTAACACACATCTTTCTTTTTGCCCAGTACAACATTTTATGAACTTATATTTTCCCAGCTGTCTGGGAACATAAAGGTGTAAGTATTAAATACATATTAAATACTATATAAATACATATTAAATCTGGGCATTTGTGTACCCACACTGCAGGAGCCACAACACTGTTACACCTCTACTATGAAATGGATATTAGAAAATAGTAGAAATTTTTAATGGAGCTTACAGCCCATGAAATGAGACACAGCAAGAGGAAGTCACCTCCTCCAACCTAGCATGTCGCTTTATTACAGATTTAATTTCTCAGCAGAAAAGGGAATTTACAAGTCTTTGAAACACCAATAAAACAAAACAAACAGTGGTGGGGTCGCCTCCAGTCACCCTGGTGTGACAGCTGCTGCTCAGAGGAGCTGTTTGGGCATGAAGGAGCAGATGGGAACTTTTTGTAAATTGGAGCATTCAGGGTTTCTTCATGAAGCTGTAGAGGTGGGGGACCAGGTAATCCCTGTAGTGGCCATCTATGAAGCCTTTGCCACTGTTGTGCACAAACCAGCACAGCACATCAGTCCCCATCACACGGTCTGTCCTGTAGTCCTTCTGCACACCCCTGCAGGGAGAGGACACCCAAAGGAGGGTCACAACATGGCAAAGAGGCACGGAGACATCCTGCTCTGTTGGAACCCAGGACATCCCTCTGCCTGTCCTGGATGGCTCCAGCCCCTGCCAGGGGGCTCAGAGACCCTGGCACAGAACCCAAGACACCTGTGCCTTTGATCTTGACCCATGGAAAAAATTACCAACCCTATATGAGGATTTACAAGCCATGAAAGTTTAAGTAGAATGATGGTGAATTTATCACCAGGTGAAAATGTAGAATTTTGGTGTTTTTAGAATGGGGGTCCAGGAGGCAAGATGGAGGACTCTGAGCATGTCCAGTCTTTCTCTTTCTTCTTCTTGGCCTCCATCTTCTGCTGTGATGGTGGCACTTTTGGATTGGTTTAGAGTAGAGACAGACTAACACAGGTGATAGGTATTGGGAAATTATTGTAAATAATGTACATATAGTTTTTAGTATAAAAATACAACACTGCCCTGAAGGAGGTCAGAGTGCCTCTGTCTGTCCTGCTGAGCAGACCTCAGCAGGCCAGAGAAAGAATGTTATAGATAAGAAATAATAAAAACCTTGAGAATGAGAACAGAAGAATCCTGGCTCTTTCTTTGACTGCCAGGCTGGGAAAAAGACTTTCTAACGCATCTCAGGGTCACTCTGACCAGCAGAAATTCTGAGACTGCTCAATATTGCTGTTGTTCTTCCAAAGTAGGAAGAGGTGTCTTCCACCAGCAGGAAGTGGAAATAACCACAAAATGCAATTAATTTTACAGTTCTGTGACCTCATGGGTCTGTTCTTGGGGGTTCCAGGCTGGGCAGCTCCAAGGACAGAACTGATTTATAAAGAGAGCAATAAAGCACATGATTCCTACCTGGTAACAGTGAACTTGTTGCCCTTCACTTCCATGATGGCTTGTGGTTTCTCTGGAGCTTGCCCAGGTGTTTGGTGGTGGATTGACACTTCTGGTTCAGACACAAACTGACCTGGTCAGGGAGAGTTTAAAGCTGTTTGTGTGCCCTGACCTTTGAAGCTCCACGTCAGCTGCTGCCAGGCACTTTTGGAAAATCAAATTAGCTCCAGCAGGCACACCAGTCCTGCACAGATCATGGGGCACTGTCTCACACTAATTGGGAAAATAATCTCTGCTCCTCAAAAGGAGTTGTGCATGGGTCCAGAACTCAGAAGGTTGCTTTATAAACTGAGGCTTTGTTTTGTTTTATACCACTGCCAGAAAGGGCTGTCATTTAGGGAAGAGCTGATTACAGATGTTTGCACAGAAATCTCTTCAGAAAGTTTTGAGGAGTTTGTTTTGGTCTTTTTATTTTCATCATGCAGCAGTTTAGCCAAGCAGGGAAGGTCCTGTCTCAGTGTCACCAAATCTAGCCAGGTCTGTTTTGAAAACACCCCCCCCCCCCCCCCAGCTGGAATAAGGGATAATGTCCTGGCCCCTGATGTTTCACTATGTCCTTGGGGCTTCCAGGACATTGCAGGATATTTTGAATGATTTCCACAGCTTTTCGATCAGGACACAGTCACCAAAAAATTGACAGCATGAAGATGTGCCAGGAGATGTTTAGGCTGGATATTGGGAAAAGGTTCTTCACCCAGGAGGTGGTTGGACACTGGAAGAGGCTCCCCAGGAAGTGATCATAGCACTAAATGAGAGTAAGGAGCATTTGGAAAATGCTGTCAGGCACATGGTGGGATTCTTGGGAATGTCCTGTGCGAGAGCTGGACTCCTTGTGGGTCCCTTCCAACTCAGGATATTTTATGCCTCTGATTCTGTAAAATTCCCTCCAAGATCTAGCAAAACCCCTTCCTAGTGTCCCACCATTCCCACTGCCCGGTCCCCAGCCCTTACCTATCAGCCCATGGGCTGCAGGAGAGAACTGGTTTTCTGGGGGAATGTAGATTCCCAGGAAATCAACATTCACTGGGTGTTTCTTCCACACACGGTGCAGCAAAACCATGAAGGACATCTCCTCCCCCACAGCGATGGTAACGTTGCTTTCTTTCTTCACAGATATGAGGAGCCTGGCAGACAGGGACCAAAAGGGCAGGGTCAGTTCATCTGCCCACACCACAGCTCCCAGCCCCTTGAGATTCACCCAGACATCCAGAACAATCCCACAGGCATGGCAGGTGTGTCAGAGGATCCATTAAAAACCCTGAGCCTTGGGAGTGGTACCCAGAGTTCTGGCAGGACAGTGCCTGATAAACAGACACTCCACCCCCATGTTGAGGCAGCCTAATTTCCCCTACAAATTTAAGCTCTTTCTGCAGTGAATACAGACTTTGGATGTGGGCCTGTTGCCCAAGCAGTGCTGTAGGGAGTCCAGCATGTCTGACAGCTGTTAATCTGCAGGGGAAGCTCTCCTGGATGAGGTGAGTTATGGCATGGCGGGAACCCTGAGGGAATCTCAAACAGAATTAGGCGGGAGCAGGTGAAAAATGCTCAACTCACTGTTTGCGGATGATGTGCCCCGTGTCAGCCCAGCTCAGTGTGATGGCATATGAGCCATCTTTCAGCGTGATCTCTTCCGTGCTTATCTCCACTTTCAGGCCCTTCTTTTGGAAATAAAACCCAATCTTGCCAAAGTATGTGTTGAGTTTCTTATTCTCTGCTTTCTTGGCCCCGACGAGCTGCCCGTTGACCACAACTCCTGTGAAGAGCAGAGAAGGAAACGTTGCCTCAGTCTTGGAGCACTTGGAGTTCTGGTCTCAACAGGGAGCACCATGAGATCAACAGAAACAGGAATCCTTCTGATGCCCTGTTTTTCTCATTTTTCCAGCCAAGAGAAGAGAAAAATTTATTAAATTGCCTCCTGATGCTACTGTTTACCCCTTAGCACAATAATCCGGTGGGAATTGCTGTTAGGTCTTGCTGGGATGGGGGCAAAACCCCTTCAGGTGTAATGTAAGGGATACATAAGACAAGAGGAAGTGGCCTCAGGTTGTGCCATGGGAGGTTTAGATTGGAAATTAGGCAAAGTTTCTTCCCTGAAAGGGTGGTCATTGGAACAGGCTGCCCAGAGAAATGGTGGAGTCACCATCCCTGAAAATGTTCAAAAATCCTGTGGATGTGATGCTTGGGGACATGGTTTCATGGTGGGGTTGGCAGTGCTGGGTTAAAATTTGGACTTGATACTCTTTATGGCCTTTGCCAACTTCAGCTGTCCTGTATTCCATGATCTTGGCTCCTTTCCCTGTGTTTGGCCATCCTCACAGAGAAAGGATTTTCCCCAGTAACTTACTTTGAGTTTCACCTTGCAGCCTCTTGTCCCTTAGCTGTGCACCTTGGAGATGTGCAAGGCTTCACCTTCACCTTCTGATCATGTGGTTGAGAACACCAACAAGACCCACCACAGGTTCACCACTTCTTTTCTTAAGCTTGACCAATCCCAGCTGTCTCAGCCTCTCCCTCTCTGTCCTCTGCTCCAGCCCCAAAATCATCTTGATGGCCACCACTGAATTCAGTCCAGTTTGTCAACATCTTTCTTGCACTGGCAAGGCCCAAACTGGACACCATACTCCACATGTGGAGAGAAACAACCATTTTCCTCAGCTTGCTGCTCACACTCCTGCCAGCACACAGCCTCCCCTGTAGGCAATTTCCCTGGTCCTTCCAAACACCTTTCAGACCCAAAGGAAAAAGTTTGTGCTGTAAAATAAGCCATGTTTATAAGCCTGGTACCCTTACCAGTGCCAGGATCAGAAACCAAGTTTAGGATCTTCCCAGGCTCTGAGTTGATGTTGAAGCAGATGTTCCTTTGGCTCTTGGGCAGGTGTATGATGAAATGTGGGTCATTGTCCACTGAAACACGGAAACAAACAAGTGTGAGAAGCAGGTCGGCACCTGCACTGGAGGGGAGAGACAAAAAAAGTTTTTCAAAAAGATTTTGAAGCACTTTTTGGGATTCCTCATAGTAAAATGAGAGCCCTTTCCACCCTAAGGTAGCTAAAAAAGTTCTCAGATGCTCCTCACAAAAGGCTCTCAGACATTTGCTCCTCACACAATTCCCTGGTTTAAGGGAAGGGAGTGACATTCCTGGTTTGAGAGCTGCCAAATGCAGTGATGCCAGGTAAAACCACATCCTGCCTACTAATCCCACTGAGGAATACAACCCAGGACTGGTTCTCACAGTATATTTAACAACCTGTGAAAAATGCCAATCACTTGTTTTTAAAATTTTAAAAGTTTAATAGTCATAAAATGGTTATAAAAATAGTAATACAATTAGAGTAATAATAATTTAGACAATTTGGATTAGGACAACATGAGATAATAGAAACAAAGAGTTACAGACAGTCCGGGTACCTTTTCTGGGCAGCACGAGCCCTAAAAAGGACCCACGTTAACAGAGGATTAACCCTTTAAAACAATAGCCTGTTGAATATTCATACACCTCATACATGATGCATAAATTCCATTCAAACACAGGATTCTGTCTGGTCAGTGTCAGCTTCTTCATCCTAATCCTAACAGCGCCTTTGAGCCGGGAAGAAGTTCATTTCTCCTGATAATGGAGCAATAAATTCTTTTTCTCTGAAAGCAGCCACAGGACACCTGAATCTATCTCGCTGCGAGTCCTTTCTTTAAAAAAAGTATTCTACATAGCATAGTTTCTATTTTAACATTTTTTATAACCTAAAACTATATTTAACACACTACTTAAAATTAATACAGCATCACTTTCTAACACAACACGTGTAATATTCATTTTAATATTTGCGAAAAGCCAATCATAAAATATGCATTTTTCACACAGCCTGATAGGATTGGGCCCCTCAGAAATTCATATGCCCCTTAAAATTTGCCTCAAATGAGACAAATATCACTGAAGGCAGCTGCTTCCAGCCTTGTCTTGCAGTGCAGAGCTCTGCCCAGCTCCTGCTGGGTTGGTGGTGTGTGGCATTTCCCTGTGTTGAGGAGGAGTCTGAGAGCTCTTTGTGTAATCACTACATAAATACACACATCTCACAGAGAGTTATTGTAGCAACACCGTGTTTATGGGCAGTGGCTCTCACAGCTGGCTTGCTCAAATAAACTGCCACTAAACTGTGGCGAAGGCCCAAGAATTAACAGGATCCATCAGTCACCAGTGCACTCAGAGATTTTTATCTACCACGGAACATTTATCTGCCATTTACAACAGCAGTAACTCCACAATAGCTTTCATCTGTCATTTACAATGGAGGCAACTTTGCTACTGCAGAGAATCTAAAGTTCAGCTCCACAAACAGCCCCAGCCTCAGGGAAGCACACAGGAGCTTATGAAGTCACTTTAGAGCCTTTTAGGATCCAAAATATTTTCATCCTTGTAGCTTACAGCATATTTTTACAGGTCCATCTATTCTTAATCAAAATTACTCCATGATTTATAAATAAAAAGCTTGGGTTGGAAGGGACCTTAAAGAGCATCTTGTTCCAAGCCCCCTGCCAGGGGCAGGGACACCTGCCACTAAATCAGGCTGCTCAAATCCCATCCAGCCTGGCCTGAAACACTTCAGGGATGGTGGCGAGTGGTTAGGTGATGAGTGTTGATGTGTCTGGTGCTCTTGGCAGAGAAAGGCTGTAGGTTTTACCTCTGTTGATGCTCAGAGAGGACACAGGTGGGCTCCTCTGCTCAGGCATGAAGCTGACTGGCACAGCCGTGACATTGGCCCAGCCTGGGATCCCTTTGTTGTTATTGGGTGCATTTGGAGTTAATCCCAGGGTTCCTGTTGGATGACAGTCACAATTAGGGTCCTGTAAGTGCTGACATATTTAGTAGGGTAATTTTTAGAGCATCTGCAGTAGATCAAAGCCTGATGTTGTTATACCAATAAAAAGCAGGTGCAACACCGTTTACAATGGATTTGTGTAATAATTTGTCATAAGGCTGGATTTGTATAAAAATTAGTCATAAGGTTGGATTTGCTCCAGTGTACTCACCAATGAAATATGACTTGTGAGGGTAGATAGCTCACCATAAGTTAGCAGTGAAAAAATGGAGCCTGGCTTTTTATCTTTCATTCATGAGAGCAGCCCCCACTTTAGCAAAGCCTCCAATGTAAGGGCTGAAGTGTTTTGCCAAGAAAAAAAAAGCTGATTTTTAAAAATTCAGCATATGGTAAAAGCTTTGCTGACTTGGGTCTGAATTTGAGGTGCCTAGGAAAAGGCAGGACTCTTCCTGCATGCTCTGGGATGACCCATGTGAGTAAAGGTTTCAGAGAAGTGCAATAATTTAATATCTGTGACCATGTTCCTCTGGACTAAAGCTCTCTCTGCCTTTGCCATGATGGAGACAGGACAAAGTAACTTGTCCTGTGTCTCTCCCACTCAGTTCATAAAGCAATGTGATTGTACACAACCCATGAAACTTGGTTTGTTTGGTGTGCTGGGCTGACATTCACATCTGCTGACCCTGCTCTGAAGAGGAGTAAGGGGAAAAAGGAGTCATGTTGTCATCTTATTGCAAAGCTCCCATACCTTCTTGGTGAGTGCTCATGGGCAGCTCCTTGCAGCACTGACTCCTTCTCCCTCACAGCACAACCAACAAAGTCCAAGTCACTCCTCACCCCACTAACCAACTCTTTATAGCACTCATCCTTATTAGAAACAGCTGTGGCCTTTCAGGGCAGGGCTGTTCCTAATCTTTGGTGATTCTACAGCTGCAACTCCTCAGGCATGAGATTACCTTCTGCACTACCTTTATTTTCTTACATTCTATCCTCCACAGAGCTGGGGGAGAACAGCAGGGCTGAAGATTGCACAGTCACATCCCTGCCAGCATCTTCATCCTTGTGTCCCTAATTCAGACCAGAGGCTGTTTCACACAACGTGAGAGACACAGCAGTGGTCAGAGTGAGACACTGACCTGGGCAGCAGCCCTTCCTGGGGTCTTTGGGCTGGTCTGCCAGCATTATCTCATCCTTCTCAGCATTCTCTATCAGCATGGCCGTGAAGGGGGTGACGATGTGATGGTCCAGAGACATCTGCAGGATGGATTTGGTGATGTTCCTCTTCAAAGCTGCGGTGGGGGCTGTGTTTCTGGGTGGAAACAGAAGCAGAACTCCTGGTTAGCAGTTCTACAGGGCAGCTGCCATGGCAATTCCGTCATGGAGGGGTCACAGAGCCAAGAGGAAAGGCTGAGGGGATTACTCCTGAGCTGTTCCACAGCTCTCACTCAGGCTCCATAAGGTAAATCTCCACCGTTTCATCCCCTCAGCCAGGCCTGTTTGAGCACATTTCTCCTCACCTCTCTGCCATCATCTGGTTGACAGTCAGATAGGCCCACAGCTTCCTGGTGAAGTCAGGATCTGCGTATTTGTCCTTCTTCATGAATCCATCCAGCTCTTCAACATCTCTCAGGGTTTCCATGACGAGCTCTGCGTTTGCCTGTGCAGTCAGAGAGAGAGGAAGATGAGGGATGGGAGCCAGGAGAATGGGGTGCCTTGAATTCCCCTCTTGGTTGGTGTTAAGGTCCCACTCTGGCTCTGCCCTTGGTCACTTCTAGATCAGAAAGTCCCAGCACTGTTGGCCTGACTGCAGTGGAGAGGGAAGGTGTAGCAGGAGGTCCTGCTGCTAAAGACACTTCTGTGGCAGTGGATTAAAGTAGTTCAAGGAGCTGTTAGCAGCAGCCCAAGAGGTGCTGCCTCATGCCAAAAGAAGAGGCTCTTGACAGAGCTCTGTAATCCTCTCCTCAGGCTTTTTCACATCCAGTTCCACTGAAGAACACCGACCAATTTCTACTTTCTCACTCAGACCCTTGGACTGCACTGGGCTTTGGCAGGAAAAAATACTGAAGATGTTTGGGTTTTTTCCAACAGCTGACAAATGATAACTCCTAAGCCCTGTAAGAGTGCAGATAATTCCGTTCCTCCTCAGAAAGAAGGGTCTCAAGGTAATATTCCCATCCCACCCCATCCCACCTGGAAAAGCAGACCTGAAAACATAGGGAAAGGCTCATCACACATAATATAAATACATGAAAGGGCATTGCTAGGTCTTGATATGCTGTAGATCCAACACCTTGAACTGCCTGAGGGTGCGAAGTTCAGTCATGAAAGGAGCTACCTTAGGGGATCACTCCTGCATTTCCACAAAGCATGAAGGAAAATCCACACTTTTGTCTGGATTTAATCTTTTTGGTACATTTATCAGCACAAATTTCCTCTGGCAGGCTGCAGGGAGTGACTATTCCTGGCCATGCTTGAAGCTATTGTGAAACGCTATTGGCAAAATCTCCCCATGAGTATCCCCACGTTCCCATCCAGAACCCAAGAGGGAAAAACCCTCCCCTGGGCATTAACCTTCAGCAGGGAGACTGCACAGAGGAGGGAATGGAGCAGCCCAAACCCCCTGGGCAGGTGTCCCAGGGACACCTTCACTCACTGCAGTCGCTGTGACGATGCTCTCCAAGTGCTGCAGGTTTTCCGTGTCCACCTTCCCGGCCACCACGATCTCTGAGCCACCAAAGTAGTTGTGGAAGCTGCTCTGGGTGACATCTGACACGGACTCCTGGGGGTAGTTGAACTGAATCTTCTTCAGGAGCGGGGTGGAGACCTGGTTGTAGAAATTCTGAGGGGGAAGGAGGCAGAGAGGAGAGTTTGAAGTGATTCTCTTGCACAGGCCACTCTTACTGAAAGGACAGCAAGTGACAAAACCTGCAGCCCTAAGGAGCAAGAGGGAATTTTTGTCACCATCATATTTTCTGGAAAAATCCTCTTTGCCCAGGATTCTTCTCCTGGGAAGCTAAGAAGCCTCAGAGAAAAAGGAAAACAATATTATCTCATTTGCTTCTCCTGGTTTTTGCTGCTTTGGAATGTGGTTGGAGATTGTTTATCCAACAGGTGGTTGTTTGATTGGTTTCATGTGAATTGTTTTGACTCAATGACCAATCATGGTGAGGCTGTATCGGGACTCTGGAAGAGAGAGTCATGAGTTTTGATTATCATTCTCTGTAGCCTTCTGTCTGTATCCTTTCTGTATTCTTTAGTATAGTTTTAGTATAGCATAATATAATGTAATGTAATATAATATAATATAATATATTACATAAAATAATAAATTAGCCTTCTAAGAACATGGAGTCAGATTCATCATCTCCTCCTTCATCCTGGGGACCCAGCAAATACCTCAAATTTCCCCATCTCATTGAATGCAGACTTCTTCATACCTGGCACACTTTTAAGGAGGTACAGCGAGAATATCTGGTCCAAGTCTTGTGAAAGTCAAAGGATGGTCAGAAGTCCATGGGTTATGTTGTTCCCAGACCTAAAAGTCTTGAGCACAGGTGTGTGTGGGCCTGAATCCCACACACAGCTCTGGGCTACTGCGTAAGACACACAGCTATTCCCCACCTAATTCTTGTATAGATGGTGAAATCAAGGAACAGTAACAGTATAAGGATGTCAGAGTTTGATCAGCAGCAATTCCTGTTCACGGATTTGGAGCCAGAGCTAGAGTTGAACTTTTTTCTTGCATTGGCCAAGTCTGGATTATCATTTAGCATTTATATGTAGGGATTTTGTTAGTGATGAAATGGCCTAAAGTAGCATCCAAGCCTTAATTTTAATTCAGAAAATAATTTTTTATAATCAAGGCTGTTTTATAGAATATTAATGCTACACAGGGAAGTAAAGTATGTGTTATAGCCATTACTAAAACTGTAACTAGAACTATTTAAACTGAAATGTGATTGATATCTTGCAGGACTCTCCAGAAAAAAATGATGGGTTTTGAGAACTTCTTGCTAGTGGAGCTACAGCTGTGAACAGAACAGGAGAGTTTCAGAGGCAATGAGGCAGAAACTCACCTTCATTTGGAGAGAAGTCTCCTGATTCCCAAAAATCCTGTGGGCCATGCCGCGGTTGTCGGTTGCGATCCTCTGCAGGAAATCGTAATCTACATCAAACCCAATCCCGAGGCAGAAGAGAGAGAATTCATCCTTGATGCTCTGCTTCACGTTCTTCTGGATGGTTGTCAGCTTCAGCTCACCTTGGAGACACACAAAGGGTGACATTCACCTGAGCAACAGGAAAGTCTCCATCAAGGTGAGCACGTTGCTGCTCTCCCTGTGTCTCTGGGCATTAGGGAAATCCAGACAGCAAGCTCAACACCAGATTTCCATTTCCTACATCAATGTTTGAGCTTCTCCTGGATAGAGATTAACAAAATGTTTGCACTGAAGATGATCCTTTTGGACACCTTTTTTGGTATCTGATGTTTTTTTCATTGTACATCCCGGGCTCTTAGTCTCTTTCAATCCTAGAGAGATTTGAAATTTTAGAACATCTGGAGTTCTCCCAAAGTTAGTGATTCAAGCTCTCTGTAAATTGAGACATCCCCATGAAGACTTTACTTTGTTTCTCATACTTAAGATGTTCTCTGTCATCATTGGGATGACAGAGAACATTTAGGTTTATTTTTAATGGCAGATTTTTGGACCTGACATCTTTAAGTCAGCAATTGCTTTGACCTGTACCAAATTCAATCCAAATTAATTTGCTTTCCACTCTCTTTTCCTGCTTTTGATGTTATGCTTGTGACTCCATACATCTGTGTGGGCTAAGCTCATAGGAAGAGGAGTTTTTTGTACAATTATAGGATCATAGAATGGTTTGTGCTGAAAGGAACTTCAAAGATCATCCAGTCCCAACCCCCCTGCTATGGGCAGGGACACTTTCCACTAGACCAGGTTGCCCTATTTCTCCAAGGTTGTTTTGATTACCTGTCCTACAGGACTTGTGCACTTTTGTAAATTGCAAAAAAAAAATCATAACCTGCACAACAAGCCACTCATCTTTTGCAACCTTCTGTGCAAAGCCCCATGGCACTTCCAGCACTTGGCAAAAGGGCAGCAGAAGGCATTGGAAGAAAGATGAATGGAATTTTAAAAACTTACTGCCAAATTGTCTACTTGTTGATTTCCTCAGGCTTACCCCACCAGCCTTTCTTCTCACCCAAAGCAGGATCCTTACCTACTGTTGGGTCTCCATCAGATACCAACACAATCATGGAAACTGAGTTTGGGTCCAACATGCCTAAACTTTTGGCTTCGTTCAGGATGAAAGTGGCTCGGAGAAGAGCTTCATTGATATTTGTCCCTGTCAAAGACACAATGAAGAAAACAAGCTTTTTATTCTTGTGAATCCAGATCAGTTCTAAGATTCTAGTGGTGTTTAAAGGGACAAGAGCTGAGATTAAGGCAGCAAAACCCCTCCTCTCTGATGTTTAGGTACACGTTTCTGCTCTCTGGTTCCCTTTTTCATCCCAGACTGTCATCTTCATGAGGATCCTCCACTCCCTCTCACTAATTCCAGTGTGACCATTTGTGGTGTTGGGAACTCCTTGGTGTGGGAAGAATTACTGGGCTTGCAGGCAGGTGATTGAATGAGAACAATGAAAAAGTTCCTGTTTTGACCATCAGCCCATTCCTTGGACAGGAAGAGGTATATGTTTGCTGAGCTTATCTAAGGTTTGATTTGTGACACAGAAGGAGCAGAGTAAGAAATCAGGATGAGAGAAACAGAAACCTGAAGGCTGAGCAGTCAGAAAATAGGTATTTTCTTTGTCAAGACAGAAAAAAAATCAGCAGATCCAGAGACAAGATAATAAAATGCTGCATTTAAACTGGCTTTGCTGGATGGGAGCTGATCTCTAAGCTTGTCTGTCAATTCCTTTGGGGTAACAAAGTCAGTCACTCATATATCCAGCTTGGTTTCCTATTCCCAACACACTGATGATTTTGGACAAGTCTATAACTTCATGTTTATTGTAGTGAAAACTTCTGGAGATGAAGGTGCCACAGCACCAGAAGGCTCTGGTGTTAGGAAGAGTCTCTCCACACTATTGATGCACAAATAACTGAATAACAAATCCAGAACTGCATTTCAGAGGGGGACAGATTAAAATCATTGTAAACTCGTTCCAAAAACCTGTGCAGATGAAAAAGGCATCTGTCCTTGTTTATCAGACAGGGAATGAAGGCACAAAAAGGATAAACAGTTTGCCCACATGGCATTTAGTAGCTCATAGAATCATTGAATCCTTAAGGTTGGAAACGACCTCTAAGATCGAGTCCATTAACCCCAGCCCACCACTAAACCATGCCCTTAAATTCCTGCAGCTGTTTCTGCAGGATTTGTGGTCCAGCCCTTTCCCCAGCTCTGTTGCCCTTCTCTGGACATGCTCCAGCCCTTCAATGCCCTTCCTGTTGGGAGGGGCCCGAAACTGAGCATGGGACAGGAGGTGTGGGCTCACCAGTGCCCAGCACAGGGGAGGGTCACTGGCCTGGTCCTGCTGGCCACACAAGTGCTGAGCCAAGCCAGGACATCATTGGCTTTCCTGGCCACCTGGGCACACTGCTGGCTCGTGTTCAGCTGGCTGCCAGCCCAGGAAAAATGATTGTGGTTCCCTGCTTAGGGAATATTTCATCTGCCTGTTCATCCAGGCCTATGAGATGGATTTCATCTTTCAGTGGTGTTTGGGATCTCTGAGGTGGGAGGTAAGATGGATTAAAGGCAGCTGTTCTGTGGTCTGTGTTCTATCTGCCATAGAAGGAAATGCTATCCCATCCTCTAAAACAATAAACTGCAATTCTTGCTCTTCTTTTAAGCATGATTTTTCTATTTTGGGAATCAGACTCTTATTTTAGGAATACTCGGACAGTCTGAAGGCCGTCTGAGCCACCCATTCCTGTGAGATGCAACTTCTGTGAGCACCCTGCAATCAAAACCTCATACCCCCGTTGGGATGGATTGTCTGGATGTACTTCTTGGCATCTTCCACCTGTGCTGGGGTGGCTGAGACCAGATTGTCCCTCCAGCACCGGACGTTGTGGTTGAAGTCGATCAGGGAGAACTGGTCAGCAGCACGGAGCTCACTCAGGATTGCCTTCATGGCCTCGATGGTCTGAGGAGAGGTTTAAGAGAGGACAGGTTTATGCTTCCTGCTTATGAGAGCCTCTTCTTAACTTGTGACCACAGGAAAATATAAGCCTATGAGCAATAAGCACATGAGCACTGAAATCCAAGTTAGATTCTGCTGTCCAAATCTCTCTTAAAATTTTTTTGCACTTCTTGCATAATGTTGAAATTTTCACCAAAGAAACACAGAATAATTGCAATTAGGAAAGATAAATTTGTGGCTCTTGCTTAACTCCTGCTAACACAGAGTGAAGCGAAAGGGAGAAACATTTGTGGTTCAGGAGAGAGCAACTGCTGGGATCAGCTCAGGAGACTTAGCTCTGTCTGCAATGCAGTCGTTTCAGGCTGGCTAACATCTCTTTGAAGATGTGTGATTTAAACAAGAGGCAATTAACCTGTATCCCAGTTTTGCAGCACTGATTTCCCCAAGGAAGCAATCTGCCAAGCCTTACTGTTGTGCTCTGAAGGAAATTCAAATACACCTGGATGATCCCCAGCTAATGTTTGTCCAGTCAGTTCTTAAAACCCTTCAGTGACACATGATACACAATCTCCCAAACTCCTCACTCAGACCTACAGGGTTTTCCCTAATATATGAGATAAACCCCTCCTGATGCAAATCCATCTGATTCCATCTTATTCTACCCTGTCTGGGCATGAGAGTCTGTCGATGAGTTTCCCTTTCAGAAAAATTGTTTGCATATTTGGAGGCTGATTATCTTTCTTGAAGCATTTTCTCTTGCAGACTAAAATATCTTATTTTAACATTTTTCCCCTTTATGGGTTTTGTTGTCTAAACAATCCTTAGTGATCTTCAGAGGGCTGTCAACAATTCATCCATGTTTGGAAAGCAGGGATGTAGTATCCCCATTGAAACTTTCCCAGGATTCAGCATGGAGCATTAGAGAAAAAGGGGGTCAGAGCCTTTGCAAAATATTTTGTGATCTGTCCTTTAAAATTTAAATTTAGAGATAAAATCTGGCACCACCTCTTCCTTAAAATGTGGAAGAAGCATTATAAATAATGGGGTAAAATCATGAAGTCCTTGGTTCCAAATATTCTCCAAATCAAGCTGCTAATTTTACATGCCAGTGTGGTACAGAACTGCATGGTAAAGCACATGGGCAAAGTTTTACAGCACAGGACATTCATTTTGCAACAGAGGTAAAACACTTACTTGTTTCATTTTTAGTCCCCACATCGAGCCACTGACATCTATAACAAATAAAATATTTTTGGGCAGTGGATCAAGATTTTCCGGAGCAAAGAAATGAATGAAATAGCCATTAAAAATCTGTAAAATAAAATAAAAAATCCCAGTGAAATGAGCTGTAGCAAAGATTTCAGAAAACTCAAGACAGCAACAGAGCAGAAAATTCTTATTTTCTTAATGAGCTAATTATTTTTTCCTTTTGTCTTTTTCTCCTCTTTATTGGCCAGTTTTAACTTTCATCTCTGCATGTCTCTGTAGCCTTACACAATTTTTACTCAATAAAAGCAGAGCCTGGTTCTCAGACAACTTCTATGCCTTAGCATAGTGAGGAATGAAAAATGCTTTGAAAAAGACTGTTCTGCCTGTAATAATTCAACCTCATAACTCAGCTTCATGTTAACATAAAAATAGTGATGTTCTGGTTGTCTCCTTGTGATGTATTGGTACAACATCCAATGACTCCATCCTCTGATTCTACATTAAATCACCAGAGTGCTGCCAGGTATAAAGACATTGGCTTTTGGACATGACAGGAATCTTCTCCTGCTATATGTAAGCTCATGTCTTAGTCATAAATTAAATAAATCCATTCTGCCCACTTAAAATCCCTCTGTTCTTTCAATTGGATACAGAGCTTGTCCTCATGCTTATTTCCCTGAAGGATGAAGTTTAGCACAGTTTGCTGAAGGACAGCAATTCCTTTATTCACAGCTCTCTGGTCCCAGCTGAGCAGCCACACTTACTTCCAGCTCTCCCCCCGTGGTTTCTCTGTTCACATCGTACTGCACCACAAAATTTCCATCCACGGCCGTGGACGAGCACTTGGGGCATTTTCTCTGCTGATCCATTGTTGGCTTGAAAGAAACGTGAGCCTTGGAATGAGGAGAGACCATCAGTCAGCCAGGTGTTGTGGGAGAGGGGGTGGTTGGCACACATCTTCATGAATTATCTGATTTTCACTGATTTCACGCTTTCATTATTTGTGGAAAATGGACTTTGTTACTTCAGAAGAAAAACAGCACTGAGGCTTGCCTGGATATGTTGATTCAGTAGTAGCAACTGTGACACAAATCACATGACCCATCTACAGCACCAAATATTTCAACTAGAGCTGTGCAAACCACTTCTATTAAGCAACACATTGGTTTTTATTAACATTTTCCCAGTTGAAACTACCCACAATTTTATCAACATTTTTAATAGGTTTCTAATTGACTTTTTTCCCCCAAACAAAGAGGATTGCCATTTGTCTGTGAATCGAGTAATAGGAAACAATTTCATTAGTCATATGATTGATTATGCAGACTTTATGGTATTTTTTTCTGTTTTAACTGATAACTTGGAATTGCCAGAGAAGACAAGACTTAATATAGACACATAGTACCTCTGAAATAATTTGCTAAACTAGGAATGGGGGTGAATTTGAATATCAGGAAACAATACTGCCTGGCATATTACTATGGAATTAAAGACAGATTTTGCCACATTATTGCATGCTTTCAACAGGTACAAAAAATTGCCAGGACTGTGTAAAGTAAGCATGAAAACTGAAGATTTTGTGGTTTTTTCCAGTCTGTGACTGGTTACCTTTTTCTCTCCCTTGGAGATGGTGGTGATTCCATTGAAGTGATCCCCGAGTGAATTAGGAACGTGCACGTAGCGCAGTCCCTGCGGCTCAATGATCCGGACATCCACCTAAGGGCAGGAAGGGACAACATTTACTGTGGGCAGTGCTCCATCCCTGGAAGTGCTCAAGGCCATGTTGGACAGGTTTTGGAGCAACCTGGTCTAGTGAGGAACAAATGTGTCCTGTCCCCAGTTGTAAACACAGCTGAGAATCTCCTGAATTGTGACTGGCTCACGTCAGGACCAAACAAGCTTCGACGTTTTTATACTCTTGTGTAAACTTGACTGAAGGAAAACAAACAGCACTTGCTATTTATTTGGAACAGTGCTTTTCACAAAAACCCCAGCTTCATCAGGTAGTGTCCTATGAGAGCTGATGATCTCTGGTTGTCCCTCCAGAGCCCTGATTTGTCTTAGAATCGCAGAATGGTTCGGGATGGAAGGGATCATGAAGTTCATCCAGTTCCAAGCCCCCTGCCATGGGCAGGAACGCCTCCCTGTAAACCATGGGTGCTTTCTCAGCAAGGATTCACCTGTGGGGTTCTTCCCACGCACCCCAGCTCTGCTTTACCTCCAAGTGCTTGGCCAGGCGTCCTGGCTTCACAGAGATGACGTGCTCGTAGGAGCTCAGCTTCCTTCGGATCATTTCATGGTAGTGAAGCTGGAACTGGATCCTCATGCCTGGGGGCACATTCACTTCGGTTTGGAAGTTTTCCATGTCCAAGGCATTGCTCCTGAAAAATCAGCTGTGGGGTTATTTTGAGGAAATACAAGGAGAAGGAAAAACTTCTTTGAGCTTTGGTTTAGATTGAAGGTTTTGATTCTAACTGTGTCCTCTGTGAGGGAGCTGCAGTTGTCTGCTAGCACAGGGTGTTTTAGCAAGCTGAAAGCTGAAACACAGTTTAAGTCCATGACAATTAAATAGCAGAGCTGCTGTAAGTAAGCATTTTCCTTTCCAGGATTCCTCCTCATCTATTCCCTCCTCGGATGGGTCATCTCAGTTCTCCTGTGAGTAAATTCAGTACAAAACCCATATACCAGAGTGTTTATACCTGACTATTCCAGCAGCTTTGCCTTTGGCTTTTGCTTGAGCGTACATTTTTCTGGCTTCAGATTTTTCCCGAATATGGCTGGTAAATGTGATACCATTGATATCCCTAGGAGAGAGAAACACAGTCAGCTTGCAAAAGAAACAACTTTACAATTGAGTACTGTTTCCTCAGTTTACATCAGTGAAATCTAAGCTGGTGGGAAATGAAATAACAAGGTTCTTATTTAACCCCCAAAGTAATGAATTCTGATTTTCACTAGAGCTCTACCTTTTTCACTATCTGATTTTATTTTCAAGTAGCCAGCACCATTGTGCTCTGAGGAGGATCTGCTCTCCTCCAGCTCCTTCACACTTTCCCCATGCTTTGGGCAGGGAAGGCAGTTCCTGATGTCATGGATTGTTTGGAACATGGATCAGGACATCTCCTGACCAGAAACCTGGCTGCTGCCTCTCTGAATAGAAACAGAACCAGGCCAGTTTCTGCTCAGTGAGGGCTCTGATTTGGTTCTCTCTCCTTTGATCTGGCAAGGCTTAGTCTATTTGAGACTTTTGTCACTTTTGTCCATTTTTGTTGATATTGACCAATGGCTCAATAATTACTGGAGAGGAGGACCTGGACAGACAGACAGACTGATGCATGGACCTCCTGAGAAAGTCTGCAAAAATTATACTGAACCTGGAAAAAAAGGAGCCCTTTTTTGGTTCACAAATACTTCCCAGCCCATTGAATGCTTCCAGAAGATGAGGCTGATACCTTAATTTTAGTTGGGCCTTGGGTCTTCAAAGAGACACGAGTAGTTATTAATTGTTATAAAGTTGCTGGTTGTATGAATATGACACTGATTATGACAATTAGTTTCAAAGGTGAAGAGTTTTAAGTATTAAAGTCTGTGTTAAAGTATTAAAGTCTGTATTAAAAACTTTCTGGCACAGAGTTCTAAGGTTCCATGTAGGAACAGTGGTAGTAGTAGCAATAGTTGTTCTCTGGTATAGAGTCTGATGTTTTTAGTAGTAGTGGGAGCTATTGTTTTTTCTTTTCTCTCTTTTTCTTCTTGTTCTTTTTTCTAACACAGGGGGATTTTTATACATAAAACAACTAATCAGCTAAAAGCGCAATTCTAAAATATTCTTTCTAAACTAATCTAAACTTAATTTTAATGTGTGAAAGTAATGTTAGTCTTTACTTTAGAAGCTATGTATATATATAATTTATTTATGTAATTATATTATTTGTTTTATTAACATTTACATAGGTAAGTTTATTTATTTATATGAATAGATCTATATATTTATGCATATATTTTTATCTATTTTAGAGATGTAAGTAAAGTTCTGTTGTGTTTTTGTTATGTTTGGAGGTAAGTTATTGAATTTTAAACAGCCTTAGGGCTTTTACTGGTTAAAGGTACTTAGAATTTATTTCTACTTATTTAAAATTGTAACTTATACTTCTATTTACTTAAAATTTAAACTTTTACTTTATATTTATGGAGTTTAATAAATCTTTTTTTTTTAAAGGTTTTAATGTAACTCTTGCATTCATCTCTTTCTCTGAGGAACTCAGAGAGCCTTGTACTCTAACACCACCTGCCCCCTACTTACATGGTAAAGTTGTCAATGAAGGCTCCTTTGGGGACTTGCACATCAAACATGATGGGCTGGGGCCTCCTGGCGTTGTTCACCATCTTGGCTTGGATCATGGTGTTGGCCAGTCTGGATGTGATGGTGGATTGCACCTTGTAGCTGTACAGACCTACCTTGTCATCATCCTCCACCTGCATTTGACAAAACCGCTCCATAAATTTAGGGCGCCACTGGAAAAAACGCCCTAGAGGACAATATCAACCATTTTTATAGTCTCAGTGCTACTTTTTAATTGCTGCAGCTTACAACACGGCAGCTAGAAGGGACATGAGCTCAAGTTCAGGACATCTCCATGTTTTACCTGGAAATTGTGGCAAGATATTTACATGAATATAGTTCATTATAACATTTCAGTTGAAAGAGGGTATTTTTTAAACAGGAAGGTTTTCCTTACTTTTCACCTTGCAACCAATCCTTGGAATGACTCTGTGAGTGAAATCCAGCATGGAAAGCTACACAGTAATCCAGAACATCATACGATGAGGAGGAGAGAGCTCACATTTTCCATAGAAGTCCTAAACAGAGGAGGCTTGAAGCACTAGTTACTGACTAGTATTGTAAATGGTTAAACAACAGCAGGGGGATAAAAGTATTTAAGTGTTTTATTAAGACATTGTCTTTTTCTAATCTATTTTGATGCTTATTTCTTCATATTTGCCATACCCTTCTCCCTCCAAGAGCAGATGCATCAATAGTATTGTGCAAACAGCACCCTGTTTAAAGAAAATAGGTTAATACCCAACCAGCAGTAAAAACAAGGGACTCAACAAACAGAGGGATTGATTTCCAAAAAAAATGGTTAACCAGAAAAACACTTTGTTCAGTAATATTTACCACAGAGGAAGAAAAATACTCACCAGATCTCCATCGTACCCCCAGTCAGATGTGCTCCGCTGGAAAAGAGAAATATGGAGGGGATATTTCAGCAAAGCAAAGTCACTGACTGGCTGTTTCAAGGCAAGGATCAGTGTCAAAAAAATGTTTTCTAAGATTATGAATCATAGAATCATAGGGAATCACAGAACCATTAAGTTTGGAAAAGACATCTAAGATCAAGTCCAACCAATAACCCAACACTGCCAGGGTCACTAAACATTTACATGATTTTTTGAATGCTTCCATCAGTAGTGACTCCAACACTTACAAGAGAAACATGTTTCAATTTTTGACAACCTTTTAATTGAGGAACTGTTCTCTAATATCCAAACTAAACCTCTCCTGGCACAACGTGAGGCCATTTGTTCTTGTCCTGTCCCTGTTCCCTGTCAGGGAGTTGTGAAAAGAGCCACAGGGTCCCCCCTGATACTCCTTTGCTCCAGGCTGAGCCCCTTCCCAGCTCCCTCAGCTGCTCCTCCTCAGACTTGTGCTTCAGACCCTTCCCCAGCTCCATTGCTCTTCTCTGGACATGAATGAGAATTAGTTTGAGTTCCCAGACAAAGTGTGAATATTCCTTTTTTCTTATTTCATGTATTTCTACATGGGATGTTGGAGCATGTGATTTCCCAGCTGTGCCTCAGAACCTATCATAAACAGGGCAGCTTTCTTCCTCTGTCTTTTATTTTATTTTTAAAGAAAACATTCTCTTTTAGAAAAACATTCCTCCTGAAAGCAAATCACGCTGGCAGAAAGTCATCCTCAGACACCCTTGTTTTTAACAGAAAAGTTCTCTTTGTTTTTCTATGAAAAGTGAAAAAACCTCAAACCCCAGACTTCTTTAGCTCACTTTGTAGCCATTTACATTAGAAAATATTTATGTATTATATGCAGTATGTATAAATTTAAAAACTCATTGTGTAATCACTATTACATTTACATGATTGTGCCTACAGAAATTAGTTATGCATGGATTACTTAGATGAAATAGCTCATTAATGGTTGTGGTTTTTCCCCTGCCCTATGTTTTACTCCATTTGGACATTTCTATGTCTATGCTGACATCTTGTGGTCATTCAAATTCTCTTTAATTCCCAAAAAAATCTCTCCTACATAAGGAATGTTTATATTAATTCCCTGAAAGGGAACTTGGCTCACCTAGATGTAACATTTTAATGCAGAGATCTACTTTTGGGTTATCATCACACCTAGGCCAGCTCAGCTCCCCAGAGTCAAGAGGACCCAAAACCACACAATATGCTCATGAAAACATCATTTAATCCCATGGTGCACTGGAAGATTGCTCTGCAATTTTAAGTTCACTTGAAGATAATTAATATTCTGTTCTAGGGAAATCTTGTGCTGTAGAAGAGATGATGATGTCATAGCAAGTTCATGTTAAAGACATGATTTTAAGGACCCTTTAAAGAGAGATGGAGAGGATTTCTCCCTGCCTGAGAACAAATGCAGGTTTTCATTTTCTAGCTCCAAAGGCTCTGAACCATTCAGACTGGGATTTCAGGATATGGAAGTTTATGGTTCTCTAGAGACCCTCTGCAGACTGATCCTGTCACACCTCACAAAATTCACTGTACAGTGGATTGGAGTTTAACACCTGGTAAAGGACCAGGCCATGAAGAGTGTTTTTTGGCCCCACACATACCTTTGGCACAGGGAGCATCATCAGCTTGAATACAAATTAAGATTAAGCCAACATTAACTGAAACAAATTTAATTTTGGAAAGATGAAGACCAAGAACACAGACCAAGAACCTTAGAACACAGGGATTTTGTTTTATTTGGGGTATTTTTCTGCTTCTCAGCTTAAGGCTCCTGACCCACTTTAGGAATGGTGTTTAAAGCTTTCAGGATGCCCAGGTTTCCCTCCTGATAGTTTTTGGTGCAGAAGAGGGGGTATCTGAAGGAGAGGGAGCTTATCAGTGCACATGTAGTGACTGCCAGGGCTGTTGTTAGAGATCAGGCATGGGCTGGGCCAGCCATACCCCTGGGAACTCAGAGGCTGCAGAGAGCAGCCACCCCAACAGGCCAGGAGGACAGAGCTGCACCTTTATCTTCAGGCACCTGAACCCCAGAATCATTGAAACACAGAATCACAGAATGGTTTGGGTTGGAAGGAACCCTAAAGATCCTCTATTTCCACCTCCCTTGCCATGGGCAGGGACACTTTCCACAAAATCAGGTGGAAAGTGATCCAAGGTGGAAAGTGATCCAAGGTGATCAGGTGGAAAGTGATCCAAGCCCCACCCAACCTGGCCTTGAAGATCCTACTTCAGGTTTGGGTGCTGATGTGATTATTGAGAACAGAGACTTCTGCGGTACCTGAGACTATTTCCAGCATGAGGATTCATGGCTGATCCTGGCTCTTAAACCACATCCAGACCTGTTGATCACTGCACAAAAACAGGATCTTGAGCCACATCTCATGCATGCCAAATTTCTAATCAGAACAAAGACAACATGTGCCTCAGGAACTGTTTGAAGGACAGATGCTGGGCTTTGTCTTCAGATACTGAGATGCATCTTATCCTGAAACCTGTGCAGGACATGGATATTTAACCCTTCACAGTGATCTTTGTTCAAATCACTGTGCATGGATATTGCAGCTATTTAGTAAAATACGGAGAGCAAAATCACAGATGTTCTGCATTTGAGAGAAATTGCTTTTCTACCGGGCATGAAAAATGTTGAAAAGCAGATGTCCCACAGGAGAAACCAGAAAGAAGAAGTGATTTGCAAGTGTTCAAGGCCAGGTTGGACAGGGCTTGGAGCAGCCTGGTCTACTGGAAGGTGTCCCTGCCCATGGCAGGGGGTTGGAATTAGATGATCTTTCAGGTCCCTTCCAACCCAAATCATTCCATGTTTCTGTGATTCTGTGATCTACCTGGAACGTCCTTCCAGTTCTTTGAGGCGCTGTTCCCTCATAATTCACCTATTTTCCTGTAATTTCCTAAGGAGTTTTTAACACACTCCAAATCCATTGGAGCATCTTCATACTCCTTTCAGGGCATCCTCACTGTGAGGTGCTAGAAGAGAAATTTCAAGTGTAAGACTTGGCAGTTTGTCTTCACAGTGCTGCAGATGGATCCTGTCTGTTTGGTTCCATCTACACCCTGACAGCTGACAGTCTCCAACCAGCTGGTGTAGGGAGAAATTCTTCATTGTGAGGGTGGTGAGGTCCTGGCAGAGGATGCTCAGAGAAGCTGTGGCTGTCCCATCCCTGGAAGTGTTCCATGTAGGGTGGGGCTTGGAGAACCCTGGTCTAGTGGAAGGTGTGGGAGGTGTTCCTGCCCATGGCAGGGAGGTTGGAATCAGATGAGCTTTCCATTCCAACCCAAATCCTGCCATAATTCTATCATTCCACCCTATCTCTTTCCATCAATCCTTCCTGTGCTGCTTCTCTTGGAGGGGAAGCCAGGCAGGCAGAAAAGGAAAAAGGTGAGATCTCACCCACCTCTGGACAGCCAGACCCAGGTCTGGGCAATGTGCTGCACAACATCCCAGCTCACAGGGTGCCTCACAGGTCCAGACACTTTATCTGTCTCCCAAACAGAGATAAGAGCTGTGCACCACCATATAGAGGTTCACAAGGTCACCTGCATTCCAGCCCCTGGAACACTCTGCTGCTGTGGTCACGAGGACCATGCACACACCTGAGGCACAGCATTTTGGGAATTACTCAGGGGCAAAATAGCAGAATAACTTATCTGTACCCAGAAAACCATCCTGTGTGTTTAGAGCCAATCAATAGGGTCTGCAGGGAGCTCTGTTGCCTTGTTGCCAGTGGGCAGGTGAGCTCTTTGCAGGAAAGCATAGTGCTGAAAAAATAATTTGGGAGACAGCCTTCCTGTAGTGATGAACAGGAAACAACTGTGTGCCTGCTGCTGGCCCAGGGCTGCTGTCTCAAGATGACTTGCACAGTTCAGTCTAATCTAATTTGTTATATTTTATTGTGACTCAACTAATACAAGAGTATCTGAGATCTTAGTTTCACTGGTTTGCAAAAATTTATTTGATAGGTAAAGGATGGGAAATAATGTATGGGAATAAAAGCAATAATTGGTATAATGAAAGCAGTGCTGGAATTGTAAATTACTGCATGCATATGTCTGTGCTCCTATGTATCCAGAAATTGTGGGAACAGGCAACATAATACATATGGCACTGATACAAACATACTGGAAAGAAATTATGCCCTAAAGAAGTGCAGCTAGGAGGGATTTCTGTTTGGATCATGATTCAATTATTTAAATACTAGGCTGGCAAGTGTGACAAGGCTTGATTCATACTCATGCTAAAATCTGCCATTTTCTTCCACTGTTATGCAGGCTTTAGGTATCAATAAGTTCCATCCAAAGCCTTAGGATAAAGGAAAATCAGGTTTGTCTGTGTGTGATTTCAAAGACTCTGGGAAATCCATCATTACCCAAGTGGACCTTCCATTTTCACTATATTGAACAGGCTCAGAGCTTGGTGGAGGACAAGGTCCACTCTGATCATCATTTCTTTCATGCACTGTAATGAAAAATTTAATACATTCAAACAACTGATTTCATGAGTATTATCATTAATTGCTACTGCGTAAAACACAGAAAAACTCTTGAAATCCTTCTCTAAATGTTTCTGTCTCCCAAGCCAACACACTAAAATAATCTGCAACCCATCAGTGTGCTGCAAACAAATTTTCTTCACAGGTCTCAGATGCCACCAGCTCATCACTGAGTGCCACTGTCTGACCAGAGTGAAATATGAATGCATGGACTGAATGTTTACAGCCTGCCCTTGCCAGTGCCTGAAGTCCTTTTCCATTTTCTCATGGAAAAACCTCACCTGTTTCAATGGGATTTTCCCCAGACATGAAGTTAGGCAGGCATCTCCATTTTTTATCACCTCAGCAGCACAGAGACAGAACACAACACTCCCTTGCTGTGCTTAAGGGAGAGCAGCAGTTCTTGCCACAATGCCAGATAAATGCCTCTTAAAACAAGCTGGTTCCACATGATTGTACACTCACAACCCTGGAGATGGGAAAAGACACCTGGAGAACCCAGGCATTCTGGCCTCCCTCCTCTTTGAAGCATTTCTGGTACTGTACCTGGTACCTGCCATTTCTGGCCTTGGAGCTTGAGGGAAATCCATCCAATTCCAGATCAATCAGGTTTTCCACTTCCTAGAGGAGGGAGAAGAAGAAAGAGTTGCTGCTGCCTTACTGTTTGATTTATCACTTGATTTATTATTGATTGGCACGTTGCAGGAGAGTTCCAAAGGGAATTTACCTCCCCTGGATGCTAATGGGGAGCACAAACCATCTCAGACCAAAATCCTCACACATTCAATTTCCCTCAGTGGCCAACCAGCTCTATAAACTCCTGTAAAATCATGACCTTTACCATCATTTTACAGCCTTTCCTTCTGAAACAAGGAGTAATATTTAACACAAAGTGACCACAAAGAGCAAGAGGCAGATGATTATCATCAGGATAGGTCTAGCTGTGGAAATTACAGCATTTCAGACACTGATATCAAAGCAAGTTCAGAGAATTTCTGCTCAAGCCAGTAGAAATTGTCTCTGGTTTTACACCAATAGACCTGAGAACTAAATTTCCCCCAATGACAGCAGAAGAACATCAGGTCTTTTCCAAGTGCAAAGCTGCACTGATTCATTTATAAATGTAGGTCACACCACAGCAACACTCTTAATTTAATTTTATTATGAGTTTAATTTATAGAAGAAGTTTAAGTGCACGAGTTCCTTTCCAGCTTATGTGATAGCCTAGCCACAAAGGTTTGCACAAAATTAGTTTAAATTGTTTAAGTATATTGATGTTAAATTGATAAGGCATCTACAATTAGAAAGAAACACGGGTCTGGAATGTTTTTCCTGGGAATTACAAACCCAGTTTTAAAATCTCACTGAGTCAAGAAAATGGCTGCAAAAATAAAGAAAAATAGGATATCCCAGCTCAGTGAAGATTTTTATTGATCCTGCAAAGGAAAAGAAAGCCTCATGTCATCCCTGCTGACTTCACAGAAATATTTCAAAACTACAATGTGGAAATGGGTGTAGACACCAAATCTAAGTTCACCTGAGCCTGGGGGTTTAAATTTAGACTCAGAGTCGAAGCTATAACTATATCTTCTTTCCATCATTGTATTATCCCAAGAAATGATGGACTCTTTTACAAATTCTCTCATCCCTCTGCTGAGGAATGTAAAGTCAATGGGATATTCACTCTGTATTTGAACTCTTTTTAACAAAAACCCAATTCCATACAAAGCTTTGCTGAAGTTCACAGAGGTTCCATTCACAAAGATGTCTAGGTGCCCTCTTTCTGTTTATTCCAGGGAAACAGGACATAAAATATGCTGAAGATCTGAGTACAGAAACCCATGTTTCTGTACATTCTTAACATTTAAACATTCTTAAATGTTTAAAGATTAAAACCACAACAGAAAAGGCAACACCGAAGTAAGAATATGAAACTGCTTGGACTGAAATTTGGACTTATGCTCCCATTCTCCCTTTAATAATACTAAATAGTAATAATAATAATATTTAATCATATTAAATAAAACATTACAAATGACAAATGAAGTAAAATTATCAGAAATATTTACAGCTAAAAGTAGAAGAGAATTGTGGAGCAGTGACCCAGTTCTGCTCCCACTGCTGCTTCCATACAGAGTTCAGCAGGGAAGGGAGACCTGGGCCCTGCCCCCAAATACTCACATCTGGGATGTCCCCAATCACCAGATCAAAGCTCCTGACTCCAGAAATGAGGAACAAAACCAAGAAGCTGCTCAGATTCTTCATTTTCTTCCTGCTTGTTTCCTCCTGAGAGCAGCTCACACAGGTACAGGCACAAGTTCTTCCCTTCTCTGAGACAAGTTCAAGGAAACAGCCCAGGTTTGTGCAGCATTTTGAGCAAAGTTCTGAAATGCTGACTTTGTTTAGGCCGTGGGTAAATATTAGCCTTGCAACACAAGCCTGAGCTGTGGTGCCTGAGCAAGGGTTATCCAAATAGTGTCCTCACTCGATAACAGCCCTGCCTTGGATAGGCTCCCTCCTTGCTTTTGTAGCTTCCCGTGATGTTTGACTAATTTCCTGCTAGGCACAGAGCTTGCAGTGTCCAAAAACTTCAAAAGATCCCAGCAAGAGCTCCAGCTTGCCTGTTTATAGCAAAGGAGGTGAAGTTTGGCTCTCAGTGTGATGGAGGCAGCAGAGCTGGGCTCCCTCAAGGGCTCTCCCACCCAGCCAAACCCTGGGCCAGGCTGAGACCCTGGGGCTGCTGCCTGACCCTCACAAATACCCTTTTCTCCATTCTGCTGGGGAAAAAAAAAATCATTGCTGATGGTGTGATATTCCAATTTTCCAAAATCAGCCACATGAGAACACCTGATGATATTTTCAGGTGCACGTTGCTCCTGGGGGATTTTGAAACCGTTTTTTTTGCCTCCCTGGTTCTTTGGGTGCTTAAAGTGGTGAGATAAAGAGAGCAAAGAAAAAGGGGGAAAGAAGGGAGGAAGATGCCTTTTGGAAAAAGTTGTTGGGGCATCCCTTCCACTCTTCCACAAGGAAAGGATTGTTGGAGTCATCTGAGCAGCTCCAATGCAAGGGACAGAATTATTGTGTGAACTCTGGGACAGAACAGCAGCCAAACATATATGATTATATCATATGATATATGATATGATATGATATGATATGATATGATATGATAATATGATACTTATGTTGTTGTGATGTGTTGTGTTGCAATTATGTTATATTATATTATGTTATGTTATATTATATTATATTATATTATTATAATATCACATTATATTATATATCATGTTGTGTTGCGTTATGTTATATTGTAATATAATATAATGTAATATAATGTTATGTTGTAAAATGTTATATTATATTATAGTTAATAAATATTATATTGCATATGATAAAAATTAATATTACATTATATTTCCCATGTCTGAGCTAGGCAAGACATGTGGGAGTTGAAACTAACTGAAAACATGAAAAATAATATAATATAATATAATATAATATAATGTAATATAATGTAATATAATATAATGTAATATAATGTAATATAATGTAATTTTATATATTGTATTATACTATACTATACTATACTATTATATTATATTATATTATATCACATTATATCATATTATTTTATATTATTTTATATTATATTACATTCCATGACAGTGCATTACATTATCTTGTATACTATACTGTGTTATATGATATTCACAATATAATACTAATATATAGTATTCAGTTATCTTCCCTTATGTAATGTTACACTTTGCTGTTTCAGTAAAAGATTTCTGTGGCTCAAGCCTGCTGTTACTCATCCCTTTTTTTGCCCTGACTGTGTCTCAGTCTGAGCCCTGAACTTTCCTCCAGAAGCTCACAAGGCTCCAGCAGAGCCTTTCAGCCCTGCCAGGTGAGAGGGGTGGGAGGAGTGATGTATTTGGGAGAGGGGAGTGTGCAGGAGGGGAGCAGAGGGGTGTGAGCAGGGTTTTCCAATAATCCTGGAATCATTTAGGTTGGAACACCTTCAAGACCATCTGGTCCAACCCTTACCCCAGCACTGCCATGCCCACCACAGTGACCCCCAACTTCCACACCTTGCATTTTTAAAATATTTCCAGGGATGGTGATTCCACCCCTGCCCTGAGCAGCCAGCTCCAGTGCCTGGCACCACTTTTGGTGAAGAAATCTTCCCTAATGTACAACCTGGATATCCCCTGGAGCAACTTGAGAAATATTTCCTCTCATCTTGGTTACCCAGGAGAAGAGATTGACCCTCACCTGGCTGCACCCTCCTGCCAGGGAGCTCTAGAGAGTGAGAACCTCACCCCTGAGCCTCCTTTTCTCCACGCTGAGCTCCTCCAGCTGCCCTGGTGCTCCAGACCCTTCCCCAGCTCAGCTCCCATCTCTGGACACACTCCAGCCCTTCAGTTTCCTTCTCGTAGTGAGGGGCCCAAAACTGAACCCAGGATTCGAGCTGTGGCCTCACCACTGACAAATTCAGGGCGATGGTCACCGCCCTGTCCTGCTGACCCCGCTGTTTGTGGCACATCCTGGCAGTATTTCAATTAACTACCTCAAAGTCAGCTTAGCAAAACCCTCAAGGAGTGCAATTGTGGCTGTGGCTGACAGGGCTTCTCCAGAGCTGCAGGAGCAGCAGGACAGGGCAGCCAGTCTTTGCTGTGCGGGTGGTACCTAGTTTAGCTTGAATTTTGTATATAAACTGATTTTTTTTTTATTCTTTATTTCTATTTTTTATTCACATTTTTTTATTCAGGTGCCCCTAGTTTAGGGTGCCCAGTCCTGTCTCATCAGAAACTTAAAGCTCTTCTGGAGTCACCTGGGCCTTTGGACAAATCACTGCTGCTCTGAAGAGATTAAAAAATCTCTTTAGAACAAAGTTTACTCTAAAAAACAAGTTTTTTGCAACCCCTTATTTCAGTCATTTCACGAGCACTAAATGAGGTTTAAATTTTTTTTTTTTTTTTTTTTTTTTTGGTAAAAATATCGATTGGGAAATTAGTTTGACCACTAGATGGCACAAAGTGCTCAAATATACTGCCCGAAAGAGCCCCAAAAGCTGAAACCTCTCAAACTACAGACAATACACACTGGAGAAGCCAGCGCTGAGGATGCTCAGAGCCCCCTACCATCAGTTAGGCGAACCTCCCGAGGATTTCCTGAGGAGGACAGGGTCTCAGCAGGATGTTTTGTGCTAGGTGTCCCTGGGGGTCTTCCATGAGTTGTCCTCTCACGGCTGGGGTTCCTCTGGAAGGAAGTTTTAATGTGCTGTCTGCCCTGAACCACCCGAATTAGTGCTGTGCAGAGCCTGCCCCTCAGGATAATTGAATTTTTCTAGTTTGCCTTGCACCAAATGGGGAGAAATGTCATAATTTCTGTGTCTGATGAGGTAGCCAGCACCCTCTTCTCATATGGCGCTTCCTATCTGGAAATTTCCAGTGATCCAGGTAAGATCAGGGCGTACCTGCAAGGAACAGATTTGGTGTGACTGCTCTGACGTTGATCCCATCACACTCCAGCCATTCTGGGAAATTCCAGGTATGGATGTACAGCAGTGCCCCAGACACAGTCAGACACCCCCAGAATCAAGGCCCTTTTGCAGAGACTTTGGGTGATTTTCATCAGAATAATACCAGGTTTTCATCAGAGTAATACCAGATTTGGAAGCTTTGAAATGCTCTGCTGGGCCATGGTGCTCACAGCTAATGGCAGCTGGGAGACCAGCAGACACTGGCCCCCCAGAAAATACCTTTCTACTCTTCTCTGTCCTCATGGAACCCTGCCTGGAGGGATTCATCCAGGTTTGGAGCCTTCAACGGGACAAAAATGTGTTGGAGCAGGTCCAGAGGAGGCCACAAAGATGCTCTGGGGGCTGGAGAACCTCTGCTATGGAGATAGGCTGGGAGAGCTGGAAAAGGCTCTGGAGACATCTGATTGCAGCCTTTCAGTACTTGCAGAGAGCTTATAAAAACAGGGGAGACTGATTTTTTACCTGGACATTTAGTGACAGGACAAGAGGTAGCAGTTTTAAACTAAAAGAGGAGATGTTTAGATTAGATATTAAAAAGAAATTCTTTTTTCAGATGATGGTGAGGCACTGGAACAGGCTGCCCAGGGAAGATGTGGGTGCCCCATCCCTGGAAGTGTGCAAGTCCAGGCTGGAGCAACCTGGTGGCATTCCTGCTTATGGCAGGGGGGTTGGAACTCGATGATTTTTGGGCTCCCTTCCAACCTGTAATTCTTTCAGGAACACAGGCACCTCTCAATAGTGCCAGAATTGGAGACCAGCAGATTACATCCAGATGCTTCAGAGGAGATTGCTTAGATTAAGACCTGCAGGAAAACATGGAATGCAATTCCCTGAACTTCATGGTAATCAATTTTACCTCTGGACATGTCTCTATGACTACACCTGTGTAACCCTTTGGGACTCTTGCCAATTCCTTGATCCATTTGCTGGCTTTGAATGCCACTAAGAGGTACAGTTTGTTGCTGCTTTGGGTACATTTAGTTGCTGTTTCAGACACTTCTGCTTGGGCATTTAAGCCTGCATGAGGTCACCAAGGTGTTTGTGTGTCAACACAGAGACTCCTTGATATAAAATGATCTTTTCCAGGTGAAATGTGTGTGAGAACTCAGCTGTTGGATCATGCCCCTCTCTCTGCTGGCTCTGCTCGTGTTGGCTTCAGGCACATCAGGAAATTTAATTTGCCGAGCCCCCATCCAAAGAACAGCTGCTCATCTTGCTAAGTCTGCAAAAGTCAGCGCTGAACATGCCTGATGTGAGCACACCTGAGTAACTGCTCATCCTGGGCTCCAGCAGCATCCCTGGAAAAGTGCCTGCCACGTTCATTCTACCAGGAGAATGTATTCCTAGGAGGAGGAAGAGGGGATAATGTGAACAATCAAGACCCCAGGCTCAATGTTCACTCAGCAAGCCCGACTGCATGTGAACCACATTAAAACACACCTTGGTCTTACCCACTGTGTGCTGTGTCCTTACCTGCCCTTGCTGAGGGGAGCACGAGCAGGACTGGCTGCTCCTAATCCCTTTAGGAAGGGCAGTGCTTTTCCCAGCCCACTCTCTCATGCCTCTTGGTTATCCTGTACCTGCTGGAGGATCCTGTTCTGGCTTGAACACCCTCCTTTCACCAGGTGTGCTTAGGCTCAGCTTTACTGCAGCATCTCTGCAGAGTCTCAGTGTTCTGACACACCTGGCCCTCAGGTCCCCACCTGGGCAGTGGGAGATGCAGAGTGGCCAATGCTGCAGCTGGTGAGATTTGGATGGTATTCCAAATGCCTCCTGACTGTGCAATGGTCATTTCAAACTGGCAAACACCTCCCCTTCCTGACCAGAAGCTACTGTTACCCCTTGGGTTAGCAGGCTGCTTTTGGCTTGCTTTTACAGGAGTGTCTTGGTTCCCTTTAGGTTTTCCAGAACAGGAGGAAAATCATGCTATTTGTACTGGTTTGGATGCCTGTTTTCAGCATTTCTAAACATTCACTGTAGGACTTTTACACACCTGTGTCCCCAGGGTAGTGAAACAGAGCAGGTTGGGACCACCCTAATGTCAGTAGTGAGGGCACAGGAGGCTGCAGTCCCATTTCCCATGCTGCTCCCATGTCTGAGCTAGGCAAGACATGTGGGAATAACTGGAAACAGATAAAAAATACTTTAAAAAAAAACCCCATCCTGTTGGTGTGTTCTTAAGCCAGGTCTCAGCCTGAACCATCACAGTGTCTTCACTGATTCCCAATTGGATGGTAGAGACCTTTTCCACTGCACTTTGAAATGGTGAGGAGCTGAAGAAAATGCTTCAACTTCTTCTGGCAGGGATCAAATCAGTACAGGAACCACTTGGGCTGTCTCTGGGGGCCTGAAGCATCCTGTCCCAGCCTCCCTCCAGCTTTCTGCCAGCATCTTCTCTTCCCCATCCACATCAGCCTTCCATCATTCCCAGCAGTGCTGCCCAGTTCTGCAGCCCCCACTGAGGTGTGGCCACCACAGAAGCCTTCGTGGCTGGCAGTGGTCCCAGTGGGAAAAGGACTGGGCAGGTTTTTCATTCCTTCCCTCCTGCTGCCAATGCCAGCAGGGCCTCGTGTGTGAACATGGTGCCACCTCAGCCTCAGTGGCACCATCCATTTGCTAAAAAGGAGCTCCAAAGATGCTGACCATGACCTCCCCTTTGCTCCATCTCCAGCTGCCCTCTGAAAGGAGAGCCATCTCAAAACCATCTGTGAGACTGGGAGGACACAAAGCTTCAGAAAGGCCAGAGAGACATTGAGAATTGAGGGAAGGGAAGGGAAGGGAAGGGAAGGGAAGGGAAGGGAAGGGAAGGGAAGGGAAGGGAAGGGAAGGGAAGGGAAGGGAAGGGAAGGGAAGGGAAGGGAAGGGAAGGGAAGGGAAGGGAAGGGAAGGGAAGGGAAGGGAAGGGAAGGGAAGGGAAGGGAAGGGAAGGGAAGGGAAGGGAAGGGAAGGGAAGGGAAGGGAAGGGAAGGGAAGGGAAGAGAAGAGAAGAGAAGAGAAGAGAAGAGAAGAGAAGAGAAGAGAAGAGAAGAGAAGAGAAGAGAAGAGAAGAGAAGAGAAGAGAAGAGAAGAGAAGAGAAGAGAAGAGAAGAGAAGAGAAGAGAAGAGAAGAGAAGAGAAGAGAAGAGAAGAGAAGAGGAGACCCAAACAAAACAAAAAAAAAAAAAACAAAACCAAAACGCACCAAACTAAACAGAAAAAAAAAACAACACCAACAAAAAGAGGAAGTTTGTGTCAGCTAGTTTAAGAAGTTACTGCTGTCATAGAAAAACAAAGTAGCAAACACGCCTGATTTGGGGTGAGGTGAGCGCTGCTGACACAAGCTCCCAGCGCGCCCAGGTCGGTGCCAGCTGGCAGAGTCCTGTCCCCCTGTCCCAGGAGCATCCCTGGCAGCTGCCAGGCAGAACCCAGCCTGTCCCACCAGAGTCCACCTTCCCCCGGGGCTGCTCTGGCAGGAGAGGGCTCTCTCCCTTTGGGAAATGGATGGAAAGGCAGGAGGCCACCCCAGCTCTGTCCTGCTGACAAACACAGTCGGGATGGCAAGAGGGAGGTGGAATTTGGGGTCTTGGCTACCTTTGCATAGGGGGGCTGTGCAGAGGGAACCCTGCCCTGCCCTGCCCTGCCCTGGGGACAGCTTTCCTGAACCAGCCAGGGCTCCCCAGATGGTGAGTGAGAAAAGCTTTCCCTTCCCAGACAGTGGAACCAGAGGGTTTTACCAAGAAGAACTTGGAGCTCTGCTGCCTGGCATGTGAGCTGCTGGCATCTTCCCACTGTCATAACCATGTAATGAGACTGATGCTGGAAAAGAAAGAGCTCAAGAGTTCCTCAGCAGTCCTGTCCCGTTCTGGTGATAGATTTTACCACCCCCTAGGAAAGCCCCTGCCTTGGAGCATCTCCCGGGCTTGTGCTCTCTAAGGTGGGAGACGCTGGGGCACCATCCTGGCCCTTCCTCGGCGCCCAGCCAGCTGCAGGAACTGTCCCCTCAGCATCCCCCTCGCCCAGAGGGGCTGTAGGTGCCCAAATGACAAATGGCACCCCCAGCACCGCCCCTGTCCTGACGGGGACGAGAGGGGGCTGAGGGATGCGGGATCGGGCTGAGGGATGCGGGAAGGGCTGAGGGATGCGGGATCCAGCTGAGGGGTGCAGGACACCCCTAAGGGATGCGGGACCGGGCTGAGGGATGCGGGAAAGGCTGAGGGATGCGGGAAGGGTTGAGGGATGCGGGACATCCCTGAAGGATGCGGGAGCCGGCTGAGGGATGCGGGAGCCGGCTGAGGGATGCGGGACACGGCTGAAGGATGCGGGACTCGGCTCGGCTGAGGGATGCCAGCCCTGCAGGGATTCCCTGCAGCACAGGAGGCCGCCCTGCGCGCAAAAGGGGCCGGTCCCGAGCCGGGGAGGAGGAGGAGAGGAGGAGGAGAGGAGAGGGTGGGTCGCTGTGTCTCCTGTCAGGCTCGGCAGGCTGCGCGCTCACGGCGGGGCAGGAGCCCGGCGCTCCCGGGCAGGGCACCATGATCCTGTGGCTGTGCCTCTGCTGGGGCTTCTCCCCCTCGGCGGGACAGCCCGACTCGGAGCTGATGGCCAGGTACCTGGAGGAGCAGCTGCTGGCGGACTACAGCATCGTGGAGCAGGTGGGCTTGGAGGCGGAGGCGGATCGGGAGCTCAGGTGGCCGCGGCAGCTTTGACAAGCGGGGCAGGCTGGTAAAAATGCGTTTATTCCGCCTGTCCGTGCGGCTGAGCCCCGTGCGAGGTGCTGCAGCCAGCATGGGGCTGTGCTGGAGGTGCTGAGCCTGGATATCACCCAGGACATCACCCGGACATCACCCTGCGCTCCTGGTGCTGCTGCCCCGGCACGGCTCGGTCTGACCCCCATCCATCCCCGGACTGTGCTAACCAGGCTTTTCACAGGCACAGGGGAGCTAAAGCCGTGTCCTGGCCACGCTCCAGTCTGAGTAATCCCGAGCATTTCAAGCTCGGGGGATAGTTTTTTTGGTGTTGTTTTTTTTTTTCTGCCGATGGTGTTACTGTACTTGACTTTTAACTCGTGCGTTTTTGACTCGTAACATTTTTAATTCATGAAACAAAGCACGTGAATTTCAGCTTCTAAAAGGCTTCTTGACAATGAAAGGGAAAAAATAAAAACTCTGCAAGTAAGGGAGGGCTATTATGTTGTGTTATTGTGTGGCTTAGATTTTCTAAGGAAATAGGGTTGAAAGAGCAATGAACTTTCTGCAAGAGTTTGGGTGGTGGTTTGGGAGGCTGTGATCTATTTCAAGTGGAAAGTGTCCCTGCCCATGGCAGAGGGGCTGGAATTAGATGATCTTTAAGGTTCCTTCCAATCCAAACCACTTGGATTCTATAAAAGAGATCTTCAGGTCTGTGCTCACATCTGTAAGAGATCCCATATGTGACTTTGGGTCACTTAGGGCATCAGTGACCTATTTGATCAGATCTGAGAGGCTCTGTAGCACCTCAGGCACCCATGTGGGCCTGAGATACAATGCAGGAACTATGGAATACCTGCGCCTTGCTGGAGGTCGGGTGGGATAATCCAGTTTGGCTAAAATGTCAGTATTTGTCTGTATTTGCCATCTTCTGCCATGCAGCAGGTGGGAAGAGTGAGACTCTTCACATATATCTGTATCTATCCCTACTAGAATAGAAAGAATAGAAGCATCCACATCTCTCCCCTGTGGGGACACCAAAAACTTTGTTTTCAATCCTGATTGCTATGGATGCACATTCCTTTTTGGGGAATTCAGCCACAGACCAACACTGTTTTACAAACCCACCTGTCCAAGTGGGAGAGAGTATCTCCACCACTGCCAGTAGAGTAATACCTGGGACCATTCACCAGCTTTAGGGGGGAAAATCAGCTGCAGAGCTCAAAGGGCTGGCTCACAGTGCTGCAGTAACCTGGCTGATGCTGCTTGAGGCACATGAGGGTGTTTTCACAGGAGCTGTGCTGCTGCCAAGTCAGTGGCAGCAGTCACTTCCACCAGAAAAGCAGTGATGTGTAAATAGCTGTGGTGACCTGGGACAGCCATATCTGGAAGAGGACATCTGTCTGTCCTCACTGAATGCCTGAGAACAGGCAGGTGATCCCCTGGATTGAGACACTGCCCTAGAAACAAATCCACCGCACAGCTTAAATCCCATACACCATGCTGGGACTATGGCAGTAATTTATGGGGTCACTACTGGCAATTATCTGGCTTTAATGAGGGTGTTGGAAAGCTTTAAAGCTAAAAGTTGATGGTAATTTGGAAATGGTTTCATTAGATGATGCCAGTGAAGCTGCCTGATTGGAACAGTCCAATGGACTGATTACAAACCCTTGCAGCAGTGTTTGGCAGTAGTCATGAAGTCCTAGAAAATAAGATACTGCTATCTGGGGATCCTTAGCTCCTCACTGATGATCCCCAAGACTTTAGAAGGTGGTTCTTGATGTCACTCAGAGCCTTCTTGTGCAATTCAGCAAGCAAACAAAATGGGTTTTGGTGGAGAAAGATAAAAATGGGAACCAAGTTTCCAGTTTTACTGATTAGTCTTTAAAAACCCCTGTGACCAGAACAACAGGTGGATTTGTTCCAAAAGGTAAACCTTCAGTAAAAAAAATACTGAGGGCTATTGGTCTCTCATCCCTGCCTCTGCTCCAAGCAGGGCAAACTTCACAGACATTTATCTGTCTTGTTTTGAAGAACCTGCAGTGATGGAGACCCTGCAGCCTCTCACAGCAGGCTCCTGAGGGGCTTTATTTGTCTGAGATAACAGACCCAGGCAGAAAGTGTCTTCCAAAACTTAAGATGCAAATGATTCCTCTCCTCTCCTCTCCTCTCCTCTCCTCTTCCTCTCCTCTCCTCTCCTCTCCTCTCCTCTCCTCTCCTCTCCTCTCCTCTCCTCTCCTCTCCTCTCCTCTCCTCTCCTCTCCTCTCCTCTCCCCCAAGGGAGCTGTTTTCCCTTGGTTCTAATTTCACAAGATGTTGGCTAAAATGATGCAGAAGGAAATAGTAAAGATTCTCATGGATGAAACTTTAATTTCCCCATTGGGCATTCCTGAGCTTTTCAATGCACAATATAAACAGACATAAAATAATCTCTTTGGCAAGGGCTGCTGCTATTTCAGAGTAAATAAACTGAAAGGGCAAATCAGGTGAAAACATATTGTTGCATTCTTCCACTCTCTGGGGTTCCACAGACATTTTAAGATGGCACTTGGCTTTCCTCATTGACAAAAGCCTTGCTGTGGGGAGGGGCTTGATTTGGAGATGTCGTTGAGCAACCATGTGAGAAGCCAGAAGAGCTGATGACAAGGGTGAGACAGGGAGCACAATTGCACTGCCCTAGGTGAAGCACTTTGTTTCATAACAAGGTCTGTGGCTGAATTTCAATATCTTTACTCCTGTTTTGAACATAACCAGTGCTTTTCTGTCACTGCACAATAAATACACAGTAGCTGTGGAGAGCATTTAGGCAACAGATCTGCTCTAGAGATAATATTCATACAGGTGAAGCTGTAGCATTAATTTAAACAAGTTATAGAACCATAGAATGACTTGGGTTGGAGGGGACCTTTAAGAGCATCCAGTTCCCAACCCTTGCCATGAGCAGGGACATCTTCCAGGAGACCAGGCTGCTCAAAACCCCATCCAGCCTGGCCTTCAGTACTCCCAGGGATGTTCTTAGCATCCACAACCAGGGCTAAAGTCTGACCTTCCTGTCATCATACAGCATTCATATTTTCTGGAAAAATCCCTTCACCCAGGATTTTTGCCCTGGGGAAGCTGAGAAGCCTCAGAGAAAAAGGAAAACAATAATTATCTGATTTGCTTCTCCTGTGTTTTGATCCTTTGGAATGTGGTTGGAGATTGTTTACCCACAGGTGATTGTTTCATTGTTTTCTGCTGTAGGTTGTTTTGACTCTTTGGCCAATCAGGGCCAAGCTGTGTTGAGACTCTGGAAAGAGTCACAAGTTTTCATTATTATCTTTTTAGCCTTCTGCCTGTATCCTTTCTGTATTCTTTAGTATAGTTTAGTATAGCATTCTTTAATATAATATAGAATCATAAAGTAACAAATTAGCCTTCTGAGAGCATGGAGTCAGATTCATCATTTCTTCCTCTGTCTGGGGCACCCCACAAATGCAACAGCCATCAAACAGAGGGTGCCTTGCCAAGCACCATTGGCCAAACACCCAGCACCTCCTTGCCCCAGACAGCCACATTCCACTGCTGGGCTTTGATCAGTGGGTCTGTTAATACAGAAGAGACTCAGGTTTTAATTTTAACCAGAGGAGCATTTGAACCTGGCCATGGGTGATTAGCCACACTGCCCTGTGTCTGGGATTAAACAAGTGACATGTCTGCTGTAAGCTGAACAGAACCCACTCACTCCCTGAACTCTTTGCAGGTTGCTCGGCGCGTCCCGAGACAGGCCAAATTCCTGCAGAGGCTGGTATGTATCACACCTTTTGTTTTACCTCATGGGAGCTACACTTTCCTTGGATATGTCTGTGTGTGTGTGTGTCTGTGTCTCTGTGTGAGTGTGTGTGTGTGTGTGTGTGTGTGTGTGTGTGTGTGTGTGTGTGCATCCTTGCATCCTTGCTTGGGTCCCAGATGTGGGTTTCTCTGGGTCTGGATTGAAGGCACTTGAGATGGCAGTTCATGTTCACACTCAGCTGTTTATTATTTCTTATCAGTAAAACAGTCTCACTGCTGTGAGTTCAGCAGCTTTTCATTAGAAGGCACTAAATGGCCAACAATCTCTTGTTCCAAGGGCTTTTAAGACTGAACTATCCAATTAAGAACTGACACCTAGATTATTTCCCCTTTTAACCCAATAACTGATCCCACAGAGCTGCAATGGGGACTTTTCTGCCCAGTTACAAAACGCCACCCAAACCCATGGAGAAGAAGGAAGAAGAAGCATGAAGAAGAAACCCAGGATGACACCCTGTGCCCTCCATCTTGCTTCCATCCACAGCATACTAAAAATCCCAAAACCTCAATTTCTCACCAAGTGACACACCTACACTGCTCTCTATAATCTATTTCACACTTTTGTGGGTTCCAGTCTATCTTGAAGTCTGGGAAACTTTCTCCATGGATGAGGGTCAAAGTCAGAGCTCCCCTGGGGGTCAGGGCACCCCAGAGCAGACAGAGGAATATTCCCAGTGCCCTGGGTTTCCACACATCCCTGTGCCCAGGGATGAGCTATTTGATAGTAGAGTGAGATTCTGAAAAAAACAAATCTTCATTTTGATCAGTGCAACAGGTACAGGTTCTTCTATTATTTCCCAATCCATCTTCTCAAGCCCAGATTTGGAGGAAGAACATCTAATGTTACCAACCTCAACAACATAGTGAAGATTAGCCTGATGAAATCTCATTGAGTTTGAAGAGAAAGGCAGTTTGCTTTGGAATTTGAAGATCTCTGTAGTTCCCTGACAAATCTCCTGGAGAAAGGAAGAAAACAAGGAAGCCAAAATTCTTCTTCCAGCACAGAAATCTAAAATTTAGATGTAGAGAGGCAGCCAGTAGAATTGCTGTTCAGGGCCAGTTATTTTTCTGGCTTTTCTGGGGGACTTCCCAGTTAAGAACTGGTGGAACTCATTTCACACACTGAGCAGCCATCACCTTAACAGCTTCTGGTCCCCTTCATCTTCGACAAATTGGAATCAGCAGCCTAGAAAGAAACTTTCAGGCCTATTACCAGTTTATTACTTCTAATCTGAGAGAGTCAATTTGTTTTGATGAAAGTAACTGATAAAGGCAAAAATACTGAATGGATTTCATATATTCAGCTCTTTTTCTGTTCTTCCAAATATTTCATGCAAAGGAGCATAAAACAATTTGTTTGGTGAGAAAATCTCAGCTGCCAGTTCATCATCATGACCAGGACACCTCCACAAAGCATCCAGCCAACATGCCTCATGGCAGTGTGCTAATCTGCTGCCTTGGCATTCCCTCATTTAATTTTTAATAGGGATGATAAGTCATGGTAATAATAACATTAAACAAATTGTTTGCTTTGCCTTTTTTTTTTTTCCTTTGAGCTGCCTCTTAGCTTCTGAAGGCTGTCTTGGTTTGAAAAGACAGGTGTCTGCCAAGGAAGGCAGGAGCCTTCCTTGAAATGGAAAATGTAAACCACCTCCCTCTGAATTATTATCATTTTGAAATTAAGGGGCTCTCAAGCAAAGATATGGGAATAGGAATAACAGTTCTTTATTAGGGAAATTAAAAATACAAATGCAATGGTACAAAAAAGAGAACAACCCGCTGCCAGAGTGAGAGCAGGAGCTGCCCCTGTGTGCCAGGGGGTGGCACAGCCCCATCCCATGGGGGCTCAGCCCTCCTGCAGTGCCAGCTGTGGCTCTGCTGCAGCAGGGATCCTGCACAAGGGGGGAGTTTTCCTCTGCAGCTCCAGGGCTGCTGCAGATGGGCCTGGGCTCCCTCTGGCAATGCAGGGCAGCAGAAAGCTGCTCCTCTGGCAATGCAGGGGGCAAAGGCTGCTGTGCTGTGCCAGGCTCAGATTGGATCCAGGTAGGAATGCTTGGCTCCTGCCCTGGGCACAGCATCTCCCCATGGGATGCTGGAATTGGATCAGCCCTGCAGGGACACTCCCTGGCCATGGACAGCAGAGATCTCCTGGAGGGAGGGTTGGCTGTGGCAGAGATAAAGAAAAAACTGCCCCATGGACAGAGAGAACTGCCCCAGCTCTGACAGATGGGGATAGAATACACACCCCCATTTCCAACCTAAGACAAACCCTCAATAAAAAGGGCAGAAAACAAACAGGCGTTTGTGCAGCTGTGAGTCGGAGCACCAGGCACTGATGGATTGTGCAGGAGCTCCAGGGAATGCAGCACAGGAATCCCAGAGTGGAACTCGGGTGCCTGCCCAGCCTGACCGAGCAACCTGTTTGGAAATGGCCTCTGCCCCCACCATTTATATTTTCTATATACAGGGAATAGCAGGTCCCTTCCAGGGGTGGGAAGGTGAACCAATTCTTTCAACCTCAGCTCTATGTGATGCCCTTATTCAGGGTTTGATTTTCCCAACAGCAACCCATACTCACTAGGAAGAGGAGGGAGGGATGTTGAATGTCTTTTTTTTGTTGTGGTTTTTTGCCATTCCTCAGATTGTAAGGATATCAGAACTGGAGCTTGTTCAGTGGGATAGAGATATTTTCCCCATCCCTGGAAGTGTCCAAGGTCAGGTTGGACAAGGCTTGGAGCAACCTGGTCTAGTGGAAGGTATTCCTGCCCATGGCAGGGGTTAGAACTGGATGGGCTTTAAGGTCTTCCAACCCAATCCATTCTGTGATTCTAAAACAGAGATTAGCTGAAGCCAGAAAAGAGTGCTTTTAGCAAAAAATACCCTAAGTGACTTTTTTTTTTGCATATAAAATACCATTGAGCTGTGAGGCTTGTAGCAGGATGTTGTGGATGCTAAAAGTTTACATGGCCTCAAAAAGCAGCTGTGTAAAGTAATAGAAGTGAAATCCACAGAATACAAATATACCACAAAAATTCCACCCTTGACCCTGGAGTTCCTTCAGTCACAAATTACTGAAAACGGAGAGAATATTTCAGGGTAGTATCAATGCAGGTTGGACTGTACACTCTGATTTTACACTCTCCTCTAAGCATGTGCTGTTGGTCTCTGTCAGTGACAGCCTACAGGGTTAGAACTGGTTTTTTTCCTCACCCAACACAACCATTCTCCCGTTGTTGTCACAACAAGGGCAAGTTCATGCTCTCTGTCACATTTGAAAGACTTCCTGAGCTCCTGTGAATCCATCAGTGCATTCTCAGTGTCAGATAGGTCACTGCAGAGCCACTTGTATCCTCAAGTGAAAGGCAAAGGGCTTGATCCTCTTCTGCTGTTCATCTGTCAGCTACATATAAACCCACAGATTTTTATGAGCTGCAGCACGTGGGGGTGAATGCAGAAGGTCTCACACCAAAGAATTTGCTGTAGTTTCTAATTCTTTCTATAACTTATGTTATTAAATCTTCTGTGTACCTTGCTATGCCACAGGCAATTAGTGGCATGGAAGACTGAGTGAAGCATCAGCTCATTATATCTGAAAACATTCCTACGACCCTGTTTCAATCAAAACTCCCCATCTTCTCCACTTTCAGGGTAATGAGACTAGACAGCCATGCCTATGTGTTAGGGCAGTTCATAAGAACAGCAGGATCTAGTTCTAATTAACAGCAGTTAATTAAGCAGTGGTCTAAGGGTGGGACATTAGATCTGTGCAGGGGTGTTCTAGCCTAGATCCACAGATCCATTGCACTGATCTGCCTAAAATTAAAATTAAAGATATCTATCATGACTAGGTTCATCTGAGACACATTATCAGTCTTTCCAAGCCTTGCAAGTGTAGGCAGGCAGGGCTTTATGCCAAGTCTGTTGGCAGATCTTGTTAGATCTTGCAGTGGATCCTCGTTCTTCCATTTGCCTGGAATCCACAAGCCCAGCAGCTTGGTTAGCTGGATGCTCAGTTACTCCTGATGCCATCAGCTACTGCAGAAATGTTCTTGTTTCATACTCAGACAAACACTTGCTCCCTTTCTTAAGCCGTTTGCCAAAATTATTTTTGTTATGAAAGAACGCCTGGACATGCAGCTGAAGAGCCTGTTCTTGTCCTCACAACTCTTAGGTGTCTGTGAGCTTTTAGGAACCTCAATAGGAAGAGTCTCACTGTATTTGGCTCAGTGGGGTTGCTCTGTATTTACAGTGTATTTTACCCTTTATCTCCCTTCTGCTTTTGAGGGTTTGGTCCTTGATTGTGTAAGTCAATGCACAGATTTTTCTTTTTCAAGGGCTGCTTACAGTTAAGTGTGCTGAAATATTCCAGGAAGAAAACATTTGAGCTCCATGGAGATGTTGCTGTCAAAAAACACATTAGTCTGGAGAAATGCTCCAACTCAGGACTTGTGCACGAAAACACATTCCCAAGAAGCAGAAATTGGCTTTCAGCTTCCATTGCTACATCATGTGTCATTCACTGCTGTCTCTGCTGCTTCTCTGCTGGAAGGAGTCCAGTGTGGGCTAAAAAGCTTAAAATATTTTGCTTGAGATGTCACAGTGTCAATGTTTTTTGTTAAGTCTCTTCATCCATTGGTGCAGATTTCCAGGATGGATTCTCAGCAGAGGAGGACTCACTTGACTCCATTGACAGCAGTTTCTCTGTTTACATAACTCAGGGATCTGACTGGATGAATTTGAAGGTGCTTCTTCATAAATGGTGATGTCAGTCTTTCAAGAAGTCTTCCATCTGCTGTTGTGCACTGTGCACAGAGCAGGGTCAGTGACACAGTTCTGGACTCCATGGGGACACGATTTGGGCTTCTCTTCCCAGGCCAGAAGGGAATAATCCTGATCCTCTCACACAGTCAGAGCTGAAGGCTTCAGTGCAGGACACAGATGGATTTTGTCAGGGCATTTCACAACTAAAAGGCTGGCATGAGCACAGCTCTCAGACCTTTCCCAAGCACTGGACAATGTCTGTGGCCTCTGTGCATGAACAAAGGGAGTACCACATTCCTGATTTACTGTTTGCAGCTCACTTGAGACTTTGAGGACAAGCCCACCTTGCCTGTTGTTGTCAGGAGGTCTAATACCCATTGCGTGGGAGCTTCTAGTCCACACTAAATCTAAAACCCACTGAAACACTGAAGGGGTGATTTATCCAGCTGCCTGTTTAGGGGTTGCAGGGTGCAGAGGTTCAGGGACATCACACCATGACCAATATGATCCAGTGAAGCCAAATTTATTATCCCTAAAAAGACTATATTTATAATAAATCTCTACTGTCAATACATGGTTCGTTAATCCTAGCTGTTCTAAATTAGAATGCTGATTGGATCACCTAATTTTTCACGCAGGTCGTCTAGCCCACCCATGATTCACTTTTTTCTTACTTTTCCAAGCTTGCTGAAAAACTTGCTGAGTCCTGATGACTCTTCTTCTTGTATCTCTTTCAAGGATATACTGACCCCATTTCTCAGTATGTCTGTTATTCATTGTTGGTGAACGTGTCCATTGTCCATTAGTACAGGCAGGCTGGATTGTGCATCGGCTGAATATGGCCATTGTCTAGCAAGAACTCCTCAACCTGAAAAAAACCTCTCAACAAGGGGTGACCTTTTTGATTCCCACAGGAAACCAGGCCTCGGATGTCCGAGTTCCACGTGAGGTCCACGATCATCTCCCGCTACGCCTTCACCACTGTGTCCTGCACCATGGTCAACAGCGGCTCCGAGGCACGGGAAGCTGTGTTTGAGATGCAGATCCCAGCTGCAGCTTTCATCTCCAACTTTACCATGTAAGTAAGTGTCGGGACCCAGGAAATTCCTCTGGCTGCCCTGGAGGACTTGAGACCCTGCCAAGGGGTTCAGAGACCCTGGCACAGAGCCCAAGACACCTGTGGCTTTGATTATGACCCATGGAAAAAAAATACCAACCTTATAGGAGAATCTGCAAGCCATGAAAATTTAAGTAGAATAATAGTTAGTTTGTCACAGGGTGAAAAATAGATTTTTGAGGTTTTTAAAATGGGGGCTCGGGGTCCCAAGATGGAGGAACTTGGGTGTGCCCCGTCCTCCTTCCTTCTTCTTCCTAGCCTCCATCTTCTGGGTGATGGTGGCACTTTTGGATTGGTTTAAGGTAGAAGCTCACTGTCTAACATAGGTGATAGGTATTAGGGAGTTACTGTAAATAATGTACACATAGTTTTTAGTATAAAAGATAACACTGCCCCAAGGTGGTCAGAATGCCTCAACCCAACCTGCCAGACAGACCTCAGTGGGATGGAGAAAGAATGTTATAGATAAGAAACAATAAACAACCTTGAGAACAAAACCAAAAGAATCCTGACTCCTTCTTTGACTGCTGGGCTGGAAAAAAGAGACTTTTACACATCTGGGAGTCACTCTGACCAGCAGAAGTCCCAAGAAGTAAGCAATGCACAGACCAGGTCTATGGATGTCACGATACTAAATTCGAATCCTCGGTGTAAAAAGGGAGGGAAACTATTCTAAACTATTCTATTTCCCCTCTGAGTGTCTTTTAACCACTTCCTTCTCCTCCTTTCTCTGATTTGAATGAGAAAACTCTCATAAAGACCTTAAAGACCTTTCCAGAGAAAGTTTCAGCAACACTGGCAGATATATTTATCTCATGTGACTGACTGTAAGGCCTAAGAATCTTCTTGTTATTTCATGTTCTCCACATTGGAGCAGAAGTCAACTCCAACCAGCAAATATGTTCAGTGGCTGCTGGAGGTGTGAATGATTAATCAAATAGAGAGAAATTTCATAGTGAAATGATTAATAAATTATTAATAATGATTAATACATTAAACCAAATACATCTCAAATGTATTTGTTTTGGTCATGCTCAGATCCTCTCTACAGATAGATATTGGGGCCACAGCTTCAGGCTTGACCAAAAGGGATAGGGGACCCACTCTTTAAGAAATCCATTTAGAGTGACTAGGAGGAATAAGAGACTTTTGCCTTTGTACTGGGCTGGTATTTCCAGCCAGGGAATTTCTGAGTTGGCTTCTGTCCCAGAGACTTGGGTGGACTCAGGAGAGTGACGCCAGCAGCACTCTGAGATTCTTCTCACATCCAAGTCTGTGAATGCACTTGCAGCAAATGTCCACCTGTCACTGTACTTGGGTGCAGGGTGACCATGCTGACACCTCTGATCTCTCCAGGAGCATTGGCAACAAGACTTATTATGGAGAGGTCACGGGGAAGGAAAAGAAAAACAGCACGGATGACAAAGAAAGGCACAAGAAACCTCCAGGCCCCACAGAAGGAAGGTGAGTGTTGTGCATTTGGCTGTGTTCTGGGAGGTGATGCCCTCTCCTGCCATCTTTATCTTGGCTGCCTTGGCATGCCCATCCATGGATTTATAGGAAGGAGCAGCTAAACTGAATCTTATCTGCACTGCCTGGTGTCATGCCTATACTCCAAGCCACAAAAAATTGTGTGTGGCCTTTTCTAACCCTGTCACACAACTTTTTAAATTCCAAGATGCTCCAGGATGTACTGCTGGGGGGAAAAATTATTGTTGCTTCATGAATAACAGAAAGGAAACTTAGGGTCCTGTCATGAGCAGAGTCATCCACTTCACTCAAGAGGGAAGAAAGAATATACTTTATTAATATTTATGTATAAATATTAATGTGTTATTTATATTCACAATAATATAATTATAAATAAATATAAATTTTGTAAATAATTATAATATTCATTTATAATTATTTTAATTGTTAATGATTATAAATATTGCTGTTTTATTTATATTTATTTATAATATTATAAATAAAAAATAGTAAATAATAATTTTATTTATATTTATTTTATTTATAATATTTCTTTTAAATATTAATATTTTATTTATAGTATTAAAGTATTCTATTTTTATTTTACATAAATGAGCAAAATTCAATGGTAAATGCAACAGGTGTTCAACAAGATTCAATGGGATGGTTCAGTTCGTTATTTACAGGGAACAGGGTCAGGCAAAACTATTGGGGGGGAAGTGAAGGAGGCAATGTGTGATGTGTATGGGATGCGAAGCTCTATTTGGATTTTCCTTCCAGGGAGAACGGCTATGAGACATTCAAGGCCTCTGTCTTCATCCCCCGCAAGATGCAGGCCAGGTTCACGCTGCATTACGAGGAGCTCCTGCAGAGGAGGCTGGGGAAATACGAGTACACCGTCAGCATCCGGCCCCAGCAGCTGGTGGGGAGGCTGAGGGTGGAGGTGAACATCCTGGAGAACTCAGGAATTGTGTCCCTCGAGGTGCCTCCCCTCAGGAACAGCAAGCAGAAAGGCAATGGGAAAGCTGAAGGTAAGTGTGGAAACCCAGGGCACTGGGAATATTCCTGTGCCTGCTCTGGGGTGCCCTGACCCCCAGGGGAGCACTGACTTTGACCCTCATCCATGGAGAAAGTTTCCCAGACTTCAAGATAAACTGGAACCCACAAAAGTGTGAAACAGATTGTAGAGAGTAGTGCAGGTGCATCACTTGGTGAGAAATTGAGGTTTTGGGATTTTTAGTGTGCTGTGGATGGAAGCAAGATGGAGGGCACAGGGTGTCATCCTGGGTTTCTTCTTCATGCTTCTTCTTCCTTCTTCTCCATGGGCTTGGGTGGCATTTTGTAATTGGGCAGAAAAGTCCCCATTGCAGCTCTGTGGGATCAGTTATTGGGTTAAAAGGGAAAATAATCCAGGTGTCAGTTCTTAATTGGATAGTTTAGTCTTAAAAGCCCTTGGAACAAGAGATTGTTGGCCATTTTGTGCCTTCTAATGAAAAGCTGCTGAACTCACAGCAGTGAGACTGTTTTACTGATAAGAAATAATAAACAGTTGAGTGTGAACATGAACTGCCATCTCAAGGGCCTTCAATCCAGACCCAGAGAAACCCACAGCTGGGACCCCCACAGGTAAGGAGAGATTTTATGACCCATGGTTCTCATGGTTATTTGTGGGGCCTGGCAGCACTGGATCTGTTTTCTCTGGATGACTGTGTCTGTGTGGTATCTGTGCCTCAGCCTGGGAGGACTTTGAAGCTTAATGAATACAGGGCTGATCCCATTCATCTCAATAGGGTTTTTTTTTTTTTCTTTGCTATTGTCTTGAAGAGCTTTGAACTGGGCCTTCAGGCCTTGTGCTCAGCACTGGAGCAGGCCTTTCCCTGGCCTCTGCATCTCCTGGGAACTGTTTATTTTAAGTGAATTGTTTTTTCCATCCATCCATGCCAAGGAAGATAGGAAATCCTGCTCTTCAGAACATGGGAAATTCCAAGAGGAAAATCCATATTTTGCCAAAGTGCTAAGTGCTATCTGAGCATCTGCTCTTACCCCTAGCCATCCTTGCTAACTGTTCAGAGAGTGTAAATATAACTCTTTCTGGTGTAAACGAACAGCTCAGGATACTGTGGTTGCTGCATGTTGTCAAAAAACATCAAAAAAGAAGGATGGAAGGAGGATGCAGAGTCTTTTGGGACTTGACCCTCAGTCACTCCAAGTAACACAGTGCCAGCAAAATCAGTAGAGCTGCACTGAAAGATCCTAGTTCATGTGAACTGGAGTTAAACTGATTGCTCAGTGGGATCCTACTGATTTAATCCAAATCACATGAAATCAAGGCTCTCAGTGACTTGGGCTATCTTCAGGTCAAGCCTCATTAGTCTCTGTGTCCTACATCCACGTGCCAAGTGACAAATGTGCTCTGCTCCTCATCAGGAGAGGCACCTATCAGGGAATTGTTGGCATGTGGTTTCCTGCAAGACATCTGGCATTGATCAAGGGCAGAGACAGACTGAGCAGAGCAGACACGCTGCTGGTCCAGCACAGGATGGAAATTCCTATATGTAAATGACATACAGGGAAAACTCGTGTAAGTCACTATCCAAACGGCAATCTGGGAGCACTGATGTTCTTGGCATCATGCTTCAGATTTCAAAGAGCTCATATAAAAACAGGCCTGAGCTGTTGGATTCTGTAATCCTCCCTAGTCAGTAAAATGTATATAAAATGGGAGTTCCATTGCAGGACGGGTGATGCAACTGAAGCGCAGATTCCCTGTGCGTTATCTCTGTTCAGAATTCAATTTCACACCCTTTCTGTCTGGAATCATCCCATGTGGTTGTTCACTATATTCCAGCTGACTGTCCCCTCTCAAGATGGATCCAAAATTGACCCGTCAGAGCCATTAGTTGCTCCCTGTGAAACCTTCTTGCTCATATGACACCCAAAAAGTGGGTGCACATCCAGTGAGACCTCCAGAAGTAGGAAGCAGAGCAGGAAAAAGCATTTTCCAGATGAAACTGTCATCCTCACAAGAGGAAGAGTTAAACCTAAATTATTTTGGAGTCTGGCAGATTGAGGATTAGAGCTCAAATGCAAACCAGAAAAAAGTGTCTGCTCTCTCTTGGATTCCCACAGCTTAAAACTCTTCAGTACCACTTGGCTGGACATTGGAACATTGGAAAATGGTACTGACTGCTTTGAGGTTGAATATGTAATGAAAGCTCTCTTCCTCTATTTCCTGTATCTGAACTATCTCACAGCTAATGATAAAATATGAGATTTTGATAAGTATTAATAAATTACCTTGAGAATTGTGGAAGAAAAATGTATTATGCCACTAAGCTGTTACAACCCACCCCAAAAGGTGAGGGTAACCCAAATTCTGGAAACAACACTCATTCACCAGGGTGTGTAAATGCACACATGTAGGTTTATTTTACAGCAAACTGGCTGCACAGAAAAAGAGATATGTTTTGGTTCTTATTGTCTGCAATAATATTGTCTAGAATTGTCTTTGGTTCTTATTCTCTACAAAATAATATTCTATTATCTACAGTATATATATACATACATATTATCTACAGTAATATGACAATATAGAACCATAAATATATTAAGAAAATGTATCAGAGTAGAAAGATCTCACCACCTATAAGACTTGTGATGAGACTTGGTTGTTGCAATTTCAATGTCCATTGGTCAAAGTGCTGATCACAGGCTAGATCCATCATGTGGTGAGGAAAATCCTAGGGAAACCCAGAGAATGCACAATCTATTGGGTTTATATTCACTCTGGTTCAGGTGGGAATGCCCAGGTACCTGCCCAGGGGTGGGGAGCTTGTAATGGTTGTTGGAATGCTGTGGATCAAGGACACCTGAGTGATGGAATGTTGTGGCTCATGGGATGCTTGGGGAGTCTTTTACACCTTCTCAGAAGATACAGCTGCCTGATAAATTAGTGCTGTTGTCAGTTATGTCCCATCATGGCCCAGCAGCAGAGTGAGCACCTCCAGGCTCTGTGTGAATGTCCCAGCACTGCCCTGGGCAGGGGAGTTATCACAGCTGAGCTCACTTGATAAGGACAGAGTTCCCACCACCCAGGGCTGGCTCTTTCCTTATCTGGTCCAACACCAGCTGCAGCCTGAGCTGGGCTGAGCCTGCCCCTGGCACCTGGGTGGGTGCTTTGCCACGGCAGCTTCCCCTGAGGGTTTGAGCATCCCAGTGTCTCTCCCAGTCTGATTTGTGGATGTGTCCTTTTCTTGTCTCTCAGAAAGTCCCGTGTCCATCCTCTCTGAACAGGGAGCAGAGACAATGTGATGACAGATCTTTCTAGGATATTTCCTGGTGCAGTAGCTCCTGCACACATGGCTCCATCTGAGAGTTGTATTTTTCCCAAAGGAAGGCGTAAGGCATGTGAGCTTTGGAAAATGATCTTTTGGGACGGGCAGGTGTTGTCTTCTGTCACATACAAACCTCAAAACAGGAGGCATTGAGGCCAATGATCCTGACCTTCTCTGGTGACCTCAGAATGGAGCCACTTCCTGAATGATGTCCTAATTTTGTTCCTCCAGTGTAGCTGTGTGAGAACTAGCCATGGGCTTGGGCAGGAGACTTTAGGCTGCTAAAGAATGACTGTTTCTTTCTGAAGTCAAAGGTCTCAGAAAGCTTTTTATTTCTTATAACAGCTGTCTGGAAGTTTCCACATGTTAGTGGAGGACAAACTTTGCATTTGAGCTCTAATCTTGAATCTGCCAGACTCCAAAATAATTTAGGTTTAACTGTTCCTCCTGTGAGGATGAAAGTTTCATCTGGAAAATGCTTTTTCCTGCTCTGTTTACTTCTTCAGCTGAATTTAGTGGAAAGTTTGTCTGAAGGCTCTACTAACTCTCTCACTGTGAGCACAAACCAGCCCAAGCATTTGGAGCTCATCCATGCTCTGGACTCTGAAATATCTCACAGATTTTTCTCTCTCTGCCACTTGTTTAAAAAGAACAAGGCCAATAAACAAAGGAGATTAATTGTGATCCAGATATCAAGTGCTGCCTAAAAAAGAAACCTGGGGGAAGACATAGGAACTGTGTTCAAGAATACAAAAAACTGCTGGAAGAAGGAAAAGGATACTGTGGCTTCTGTGTCAATAACTGAAAAAACAAGAAGTCATGGGTTTATAATCCACAAGGAAAAATGTAATTTGGACATTGAAAATGTTCAACATTGAAAAAAGTGAAAGCTCTGGGAAGGACTGGCAAGTGCAGGCACTGAGTTTCCATTACTGGAGGTCTGGAGTGTTTCCTGATTGTATCAAACAACTAAGTAGGAAGGGATTCGGTCCGAGAACATGGGATGAATTAGATAAGTTACCTTCCAGACCTGATTTTTGTTATTTCAGAAAAAAAAAAAAAAAAGTTCTCTTGGACCTTTTCCATCACACCATTTTTTGGCTTTAAACTTCTGTCCCAGGGATGGAGATGCATGGCTATGAAGAGGATGGGAGAGATTCCTCAGCAATTCTTGTCACTTAAAATGGCTTTGTGAGACAGCCTTGGAAACCTCCTCTTCAGAGATCCCTAAAGCACTGTCTGTGTTAGAAAGGATGACATTTACCACCTCCAGAGAGTGTTCTGAGGAGCAATAGAGGGAAGTAATGTGATCCACTTAGACTCCAGTTTTTGTTTTAAAAAACGGGTTACATGTGATTATGCTCATTTAACAGGTGGGGAAACTGAGGCCGGGAGTTGCTGCCTAAATCAGCTCATGTCCAATGGTCCAGAGAATTGTTAAGCCTGGAGCTCGTGCTGTTGTGTCACAGCTCCTTGGCCTCACCCATCACTGCATTTATGGCAGAGAAACATGGAAGTGCTGCCCAAAGGCCATGGACATGGATGTGCAGGAGGAATAAGGAGGGAGCTCCTGACTGGTTCTCACTGACCCTGGTGTGATGTGACCAGGCAGCCTAACCCACAGCAGGCTTTCCTTTCAGCAGTTGAGGAGAAGTAATGTGAAATTCCCAGATCAGAAATTATAAATGGACTTTAAAGCCATTTCTATGTACTTTAGGCTTTTCCCACACTGGCAGTTAAATGGGATTTCTGGAAGCAATAGAAGACAGATGGAAAATTCAAGAAGGCAGATACAAGCAAATCTGGTGCATTTTGTATTAAAAACATATTGTGCCTGTTGATTCATCAGATCAAAGGGCAACTATAAAAATAAAAACAGATCAAGACTGAGGTAAAATCCTACAGCGATGTTGATTTATAACTTTTCTTTGCCAGGAGAAATCTGAACTGTACATGAATTTTAGAAAAAAATATCAAAGCTCTGGGTAATCATTTTATAAGCCCCCTCTAAGATACAAAACTAGTGCCCTTATGTGGTTTCAGTGTATTGGCTGGGACCTCCCTCTCTGTTTCCATCAGGATGAATGGGCAGGAGCTCTCCCAGAGAAGCTGTGATGCAGAGTCAGTTCTTGATTTTACTGAGGATGAGTGATCTCTGTCATTCAGTCTCCTTGGGCAAGGCTTTTGCTGAGGAGTTTGTTTCACAGTCCCGGTGCTCTAACTATAATTTTCTGGTGTAAAATTGGGCCTGTGATAAAACCCTTCCCTATATCAGTAGAACAGTCTTGTGCCTCATCTTTTCAAATGCACTCACAGGAGAGCTGTGGAAATAAAGCAAAATCATCCTGGCAGTAACATCCTAGAGTGCTACTGATTTATGAATCTTACTCTCATTCCTTTGCCTAGAGGAACCTAGATTGTACAGGGCACTTCAGAGTAAAAGTTACAGATTTGGCTAATCATTTCATAAACCCACAAGGACCCCAATCCTGACATTTCTATGGACTTCCACCTGTGGGAAGTCAGGTAAGTTAGGTAACCACCCCATGCCTCCATTTTCCTACTTGTTAAATGGACATAATCACATATTTCTGGTTTTGTAAATCACAGTGGGGTCTGGATGTGAGGTTGTGTTCATTGCTGCTCACAGATGTCACACTGCCTTTCCCTGATGCTGCTCAAAGCCCTTTACAAAGGTGAAGTGCCACTGCTCATTACATGAATAGAGTTATGGAATAACTCTGGACCCCCTGGAATGGAGCTTTCCCAGACCGCATGCACCTTGTCATTTGGATCACTATTGTTAATTTACTGTTAATGAAAATTGCCCTAAAGCAGATGTCTGTCTGGACAGATGTATCATACCCTAATCTCTGACTCTCTTGACCTGATCTCCATTTGCATAGTGGAATCTAGAAAATAAATTTATATGTAGGTATTTGCATTGTGTTCACCAAAACTGAAACTGAACCTCTCCCAACCCTAATTTCCCTGTCATACCACAGATTTTTTTTGGCATTTTTGGAAAATATTTGAGATTTCCCATCACAGTATAATTAAGCAGCTGATTCCTACCAATTCTAACCGGCCCAGGAGCAAACATAATAGAACTTCTGTGCCTCAGAGGAGTGTTGGAATAATCCCTGTGAGAGCTAAAGCACCCAAGAACAACTTCAGCTGACAATATATATTTTGTGTTTTCAAAAGCCAGTTAGGAAAAGGGTGAAAACCCTCAAAATCTGGAGAAGTTCAGGAGCCAAATCCATCTCATGTAAGGGTCCCAATGGGGTTGAGAGGGAAACAGCTGGCAAACCAAAAGAGGGTAAGGTGGGATTTTGTTTATATAGAGGGGCAACAGGGAACTTCCACATCCCTCAATTTTTAGAGAATGAGCAAAGATAACAATACAAGGAGAGTTTCCTGCAGGGTAAATAGATCTAAATAATTTATCTGAGGTGCCCTCTGCCAGGCACATCCCTCTTTATTGATTCAGGAAGGATTTTCAGAGTTTAGGATGAGCTACATCTTAGGGATGCAATTTGTGTGACTGCACTGGCAGTGCTGCATTTTGTCTGAATTAGACTGAAATTGCAGTGACTATAATGATAACTTCTGCTGAGCATAAAGGCAGCTAAGAGGAATTGTTAAAAGGTAGACATTACACATAAGACATTTATCAGAACAAGGGATCAGTTACTCAGATCAATCCCACTCCACATGCCTCAGTTTGTCTGAACATGCCACCTCAAGAATTCCTAATAATCAATTAGGAAAAATCTACAGTGTGATTAATCTAATCCTGGAATAAATGTTCAAACAGGTCAGATGAATCATACCCGCATGGACTGTCAGGATCTCAGGTGTAGGATCTGTGTCCTGGATGTCTGGAGCTGGCTGGAATGAACAGCATGTGCATGTCTGAGGTTGTGTTTGGCCAAACAGAACTGAATACAGGAATTTTCTACAAACATTTTTATTCCTGAGAGCATTTCAAGATGGGTTTCAGTTTAAAGTTTGAGGAGATGGGTTAATTTTTTTTCTCTCTCTTTTTTTATCACTGAATCTTCAATCCCAGTAAGTCACTCTGCTGGCTGACTTGGCAACACCACCTGTGCTGTGCTTTGACATCTGTAAGGCAGGGGGAAAAACCTGTAATATTGTGGTTTTATCTCAACAGGTGATGTGTCTCCTCCTCCCTCTACTGTCATTGGGCACACCAAAACCTTAGCTAAGGTTACATTCAACCCCAGTGTTGTTGAGCAAACCAGGATCGCCCGAAATGGAATTTTGGGAGACTTCATAATTAGATATGATGTCAGCAGGGAGCTGAGTGTTGGGGATGTTCAGGTACTGTACACATGATTCGTCTTTCCTGTTTTATTAACTGTGCCTGAGATGGTTCAATTGTTTTGCCTGCTTCAAATTCCCAGAAAATGCTTTCCAGGTGAAGACTACTCCTCCATCTTGTAAGAACTATCTGAAATAAAACCAGTCAGTTAGCAGCCACAAGATGGACTTAAACCCCAACTTCACTGGGCTTCTTTTTTGTGTCTGCTTTTCAGTTTCTCATTATACTGTCTGTACATATCTGGATGCAAGGCCAGTTTTTCAAGGGAATGTTGTGGTTCTGATCTGTGGGCGCATGTTACATGCTTGCTGCATTTGGAAGGGAACTCATTTGGATGACTCAAACTGCATTTGGATGTCAATCATGGAAGGAGATCTCCATGGATCTCTCCATGGAGAGCTCCAGTTGGCTCATAAACTGAATTAAGGGGGGGATCCCAAGGGTTTTTGGGAACAGAATTAAGAGGGATTCCAAGGAGCATACACACAGTGTAGACACAGCCACCAAAAGCACCCAAATATGCAGATATCCCACAATGATGTGTGTAGAAGATTGCACCACGATCTACCTTTGATTCCTGGCTGCCTTGCTCTTCCCCAGATCCTCAATGGATATTTTGTGCACTACTTCGCCCCCACAGACCTCCCTCCCCTGCCAAAGAACGTGGTGTTCGTGCTGGACAGCAGTGCCTCCATGGTGGGCACGAAGCTGAAGCAGGTGAGCTCCTCCTCCTGTCTGCTCTGGGCTGCTCAGCCCTGGGGTAGCAAAGCTTGGCTCAGATTTCTCTCACCACTTCTCCTCTGCAAAATGTTTGCTGTGTCTGAGGGGAGAGGCGGCTCTGAAGACACCTCAAGGGGAGGTGATCTACCTGCAATGAGAAATGATTGTGTCAGTGGGAATGGGATGGGAACGAGGAGTGTAGAAGGATTAATCACTCTGTAAAGGTCAGTGCTGCCAAAACTGAGCGTAGGATTGTCCAGGGTGGTTCTGTTCTGAGTGGTTTGAGGAGAGGCAGATCAGGCAGAATTCCCAGCAAAGTGCATTCAGCAGACTCTGTGTCCAAGATCCATGTGCTGTGTCTAACAGCACAGAGAAGACACTGCTGCCTTTAAATTACCTTGGCAAAATGTCATAATGTTAATTTATTTGAACACGTCCTTCTAGAAATGCTGCAAGTCTGTAATTAAAAGAAAAAGGAGGAATTGTAGGGGGATCCAGTATGGGTAAATGAAGGTGGTATAGAATGTAATCTTACCCCCTAGAGAGTTCCAGCTGAACCAATTACTAAAGATTAGGAGCAGGCCTGATTTTAACAGGCCACACCTGTAGCCAATAATAAGAGTGTTATAAAAGAGTGGATTGGTGGGACCCCGAGTCAGTTGGCTGCTGTGGGGACAAGGAAGAGTCAGTGCCTGGAGGAGCTGCCTACAAGAAACAGATATGAAACTCTGGCAATATGGAACCCTTGCAATGTAATGACAGTAGAGCTCTTGTACAGTAATGACAACAACAAAACACTCAGTGAAGTATAAACTCAAGAGGTTCTGCTGAAAGAAAAGTCATTTTGTCCTTTTTGGGAATCTGAGTCTTTCAGAACAAATCTCAGACCTTTCTCCGGGGCACAGACCTTAATGCGAGCCACCATGCCAAGCTGAAGGGGACATCAAATATAAATGGGATATGGATTCTATGGATCCAAATTATCTTCCTCTGTGACTAGGGAAGAAGATGACTCATGAAGAGAGTTGTTAACAAGCAATCCTAGTCCTGTCCTGAATGAGGTCTCAAATCAAGTTGCCTCTGAATCTTTAAAAAGCCCTGTGGACAGAGCCTGGCTCTTGGCTTTCTGTTATGCTCCTGCTGAAAAATGACCGCTGTGCCTCTCAGAATAAACAGTTCTGGCACAAACGCCCCCAGTCCTGCAGGCTGGAAGCAGACACCCAGTGACCACGTGCTGAACCAGGGAGATTAAAACTCTAAAGGGCTTTGGTGCTTTAGTGAGCTGCACAAGTGGCCAGCAGAATAACATTGCACTATGAAAGCTTTTATTCTCCTCCTGAGTATCAGAGTTTCTTTTCATTACACTTAGTAAAAACAACACAGCCATTAACTCCTAAAGGTTTAATTCATAGCCTGGGCAGTTGGATCTCAGGCAAATCAGCTACAGAGAGGTTCCTCTTGAGCCCAGAACCTTTGTGGAGGCTGTGCCCAACTGCTGGATTCCTAGACACTGAGAATTTTAAATTTTCTGTGCTGAAAGGCACAGACTCACAAAAGAGCACTACATTGAACCTGAGGCTGTAGAGAAGACTTCTAAAATTGATTAATATCACTAAAATGATGAGTATATAGTTAGTTAGAAGTGTATATCATCACAGGGCAGAAAACTTAAAGTTCAGAGTTTTAGAATATAGTAATAAATATAAAGAGAGATGAAAGTTTTAGAGCAGAGGCAAATGATTCTTCTTCACGAGTTTAAGTAGTATTTTGTAATTAAACAGAAAAGTCTGCATTACAAGCTTCAAAGAATCAGTTATTAAATTTAAAAAATCTAAGTATCATTTCCTAATTAGATAGTTTAGTCTCAAAAGACCTTGTACAAGAGATAGTTAGCCATTTTGTGCCTTACTAATAAAAGACTACAAAACTCACAGTTGTGAAGCTATTACAATAACAAAAAATAATAAACGCCCAAGACCGAACATGAAATACTATCTCAAGTACCCTCAATCCCAACCTCAACAAAAATAAAAACTACAAACAAAAAATCCACACACAACTTTTTGTCTGTTATCTCAGTATATGCTTTTTATGGACAACCACTGGTACATTATGGAGGAGTGCTATGGGATGGAAGCACTTATCTTCCCTTGATTCCAGCTGCTCCAAAAAATAGAACTTTATAGAGTTAAGATGAAAATCATAAAGCCCCCCCCAAAGATTAATCAAGAAAAGACCAAAATCTAGAACTGGCTGAAAAAGAAACCTCTCTTGGTTCTCTAGGAAAGTGTGATCAGTTACAGCCATGTCTGCTCAGTGTCCTTTTTACCAGTTGTTGATGTCATTGAGATGCTTATTAAATTACAAACAGATTCCCTGGTGGCAGGATACATCTGAGCAGAGGAAATGTCTCCTTTTTGTCTTTTCTCTTGGACTCTCACAGCTGTGGTGCTCTGTGGTGGTGTGTAGAGAGCTGGGGAATCCCATGGGATTGTCTTTCCTCATTTCTCTCTGCTGAGTCACGTGCAAGGTCAGCTAAAAATACAGTCAGCAATTGTAAAGAGTGCTCCTGGGGTTAGCTGCAGTGACTGTGGCAAAGGACAGTTTTTAGGATTGTGTAAGCAAGGATGGGAAACATCAGCTGTGCACCTTTTTCTGTAGCAACTGGAGGGGATTTTGGACTCTTCAGTCACCTGCCTTTCACAAAGCAAATGGCAAAGTGACACAAGTGGGGTCAGGATTTCATCCTGCAGTTCCCACAACCCAACTGTGAGTCATTTATCTTTCCCTCTCCCAAGGTTTTCCTTTTCCAACATGAAATTTCATCTGTTTTGCCATCCCTTTTTCCCTAAGATTTCTCAGTCTTTGAAGCAACAAATGTACAGTTGCAGAGAGTGAGAATGGTTGATCAGCTTGGATCAAATCATTGGAGGTGTTCTAAAAGCGTGTGGATGTGGCACTTGGAGACATGGTTTAGTGGTGAACACAGTGGTGCTGTGTTAATAACTGGACTTGATGATCTTAGAGGTCTTTTCCAGCTTTAACAGCTCTTTGGTTCTGTGATCAGGACCCTTGAAACATTCCCCTCGCTTCACTAAGAGATGTATTAGCTTTGAGGGGAAGATATTTCTCTTCAGTTTTCACAGCCTCTGAGCTCTGGTGATGTCCAGCAGACTCAGATGTGTTGCAGCAGTCAAACCCCTCTGAGAATCTGAGCGTTTGCTGCAGTCTCCTTTTAGCACTGGCAGGGAAATGAGGCTCCTGAATAGAAAATTCTTGAGCGTGATGAGGAAAAAATATTAATGTGCTATTAATTTTAATATTAATATTAAAATTAATATTAATTAATATTAATTATAGGCTTTGCACATCATTACTGCTGTCCCACTGGCAAGGAAAATCCCCATGAACTTTGTTCTTTCATTTGCAAAGAGACAGCAAGTTCTGTGTGGAATAGTTGCTTTTAACAGCCAGGAGAGCCTGGAGAAGAGGTTATATCTGCAGGGTTTACTGGGAAGCAAAATGATTTGCAAAAATGACAAAAATTTGCAAAAATGAAGCAAAATGACTGCCTTTGAACAGTCTGCCCTGCTGATTTTATGGTACCTTTGGCTAGGTAGAAGGGGATACACCAGCTTTACATGGGCATAACCAGGAGAAAAAGGGGCCAGTTATAAGTTCACCACCTTGTGATTACCATCATTGCACCCAGCTTCACTGAACATGGTGAGAAAAGAGAACAAGAACATTCCAAGCTGTGAATATGTCCACAAGAGGATGAGTTTGCAGGTATTTTGCAGCTGCAAAAGAGAGTTGTTTCAACCACAGATTAGTTTCACCTTACCTTTCCCACAGGCAATAAATGCCACACACTCAGTTAAGCAGTTGGCTTCACCACAAGCCTGGCAACCTGTCAGTGGTGGCGTGCCAGACTGTAATTTTCTCTGAGGTTAATTGCTCCAGGAGGAACCCAGCTGAAACTGGGACCTGCTGGGGATTTGCAAGGGCTCCAGTTCATTTGCCTGTGCCTGTCCAAGGGGCACTGTTGGCATTTTTGAGTCACCCACAGTGCTGGAGCCCATCTGAGGGCTCTGTTTGCCCAACCCTCACCCTCTGAGCCTCAGCATCAGCACCCTGAGGAGTTTCAGGGTGGTGAAGGAGCAGAAAGCACCTGAGCACTCAATGTTCTCCTTCCAAACTCCTCTGATTTCTGCTGGTTGGTGCAGAACTGGCTGCGAGCCTGATGTCTGTTAGTCCAAGTAACAGCTGCTGCCCAGGAGAACAACCTTAAATCGCCAGGGAGCTTTGGAAAAAAACGCTAATTCTAATTACAGCCTCCAGAGCGTTCAAAGCTACTGTGACGAGGAAAGTTCTGTCAGGTTTTCCATTTCTGCTGGAAAGAAACAATCCCAGAGAACACAGAAGAGCTGCCTGCAGCACCAAGAGCCCCACGGAGCTGCCTCCTGCTCAGGAACACACCACAGCAGGGTCATCTCAGTCCTCTCTGGAGGGGTGGATTTGGGATATAAGAAATACCGCAGTAAATGAGACATCAGACCTACGTAGACTTTATTTGCTTAAAGAAAATAAAATTTCTCTTCCAAGAGAAATGCAAGTACTTGTCACAAAGCAAAATAGTCTAAAAGTACTAAAATGTCTAACAAAATAGTCTAAAAGTACTAAATGTACTAAAATATCTACAAAATAGCCTAGAAGTACTAAAAGTACTAAAATAATAAAATTTCTCTTCCAAGAGAAATGCAAGTACTTGTCACAAAGCAAAATAGTCTAAAAGTACTAAAATGTCTACAAAATAGTCTAAAAGTACTAAAATAATAAAATTTCTCTTCCAAGAGAAATACAAGCACTTGTCACAAAGCAAAATAGTCTGCCTAACCCTAAAAGTACTAAATAATGATGGGGTCATACAGAGAAAGAGCCTTCAGAGCAAGATGCTCTCAAGTATCCAGGACACAGAGCATCTGCTTCTGGCCTTAGCACTAACAGCCAATTTTGCTTCATGCTGAGGCAGTAGAAGCAGAGAAAAAAATTCCCAGGAAGATCCCAAACCACCTTGCACCCAAAGTGCAAGTCCTTTAACTGAGTTTGGAGTAAATAGGAGGCAAAGGTGAGAGCAGAGTTTGCATGGGAATGCTGCTGGGGCTTGAACTGAAAACTCATGAAGATGCTGAGAGCTCTCCCAGATGTTTCAATTGGACCATCACTGAGTTCATCAAAGGATAAACTGGAAACAGGTGCTGCTGATGTTCCAGACACAGCCCAGTGACCCCCAGACAAAGCTGCAGTGAAATGGAAGTGGCTAAATGAAGCTGGGAAGTCTTTCCATGGACTGGGGTCATTGAGGTTTATGGAGCAGAGCTACACACAGCACAGCTCTTGGGCTGAGACTGGGATGAGGGCCCAGGCTGGTGCTTAAATGGGCAGGAGAGTGGGTGGAGGCCCCAGCTGGGGCTGGGCAGAGCCATTAAAGCCTCTTGGTATCCTCAAGGCTCTGGCAGATGCATAAAAGTCAGTGAAGTGAAAGATCTTTCTTTAGTAGTCCTTTCCAAGCTGGAATTAAAGGGTTTTTTTTCCAGCTGCTGGAGCAACACCTGAAAGCCAGACCTGGCTTCTATATATGTGTTTTCATCATGGGTCTGTTATGTGAATTTAGGTTATTTCCCTTGCCTGTGCTTGTCTCTTTGCAGAGTCTTGCCTCTTTAGCTGTCAAACCCATGTCTGGGTTATGGCTGTACAAAGATCCCCCAAGCCTCAAAGACACCAGCAGACCTTTGTCAAGACTGAGGTTATTAGATTAGCACTGTTGGCAGCAACTCTGCTGTTTCCAGGCAAATACCCCTTGCCCCCAAGCCAGGGTGTGTCCCACACGTTGCTCAACTGGGACCATTTGTTTCTGGCTCTGGAGAGCAGCTGAAGCTCAGAAGTGCTTGTGGCGCCTCTTGCGTTATTCTGCTGGAGTCAGCTCCTCCAGGTTGTGTTGCTGTCATCAAACAGTGCTCACAGGCAGCTCTGAGGTCCACATGGTGTAATTTGACGTCCCTTAGGAGTGAGGGATGTGAGGCTGTGTCATGAGGGGGGAGATTTTGCTTGGATAGTTACCCCTGATGCAGTGACATAACCTCCTCCAAAACATCTGCTCTCTTCTCTGCAGAGTTTTGGGTGAAGAATTGGCTTCTTCTCGTGCCTGAGGCAGTGGCTTAGGGTGGAAATGGGCAGGGGAAGGGCTGGAGGCAGAAATGTGCAGGAGGGAGTGGGGATCCTGCAGCTGGAGACGCTGAGGAGGTTTGGAAATGGTGAAAATTGGATGGGGGAAGGTGTTGGAGGGCTGTGAGGGCCCTGTGGGCACTCTTAGGTGGGAAAACTGGCAAATCTGCTTTTTTTTAGGAAATATTTAGTGCTCTTGCATTGCTTAATGCTAACCCTGAGCAAAAGTGCTGGGTGTTTGCTTCAACCAACAAATCATTGTCACCATCCCTCACTCACTGGAGATCAGAGAATCCCAGAATGGTGTGGATTGGAAAGGACCTTAAAGAGCATCCAGTGCCAACCCCCTGCCATGGGCAGGAGCATCTTCCACTACATCAGGTTGCTTCAAGCCCTGTCCAGCCTGTCCTTGGACACTTCCAGGGGCAGCCACAGCTTCTCTGGGCACCCTGTGCCAGGGCCTCACCACCCTGACAGAGAATTTCTTCCCAACATCCAACCTAAATCTCTCCTCTTTTAGTTTAAAGCCACTCCCTCTTGTCCTGTCACTTCTTGTAAGGTCCCTTCTGCATGTCCTGTGAAAAGAAATGAAAATGGGGAAGCCCCAGGGGAGGAACAGCACATCTCTCCCAGCAGGTCACACCCATGGATGGGATGTTCTGAGCAGGGGCTACAAAGGTCCAAACCTGTCAGGCCTCTGGCTGCTGGGACACCCACTCTGTGAGAGGGGCTGCATGATGAAGGATGGATGGTTGTCATCAGTATGAAGAGCATGCTGAGCTGTGCCTCAGCTCAATTCCTGCTCTGTAACACAGCAGTTGATTGCTGAAATTGAGGGGATATGTTGTGGGCAGCTTTTGGGAGTGTCAGCTCTTCCCAGCATTGTGCTGGGGCTGATCTTTGTGACAGAAAATGACAGTACCCAATTACTGGAACAGTTCCTGTACCCTGGGATGAACTCCCATCTTCTGAGGATGGGCAGAGAGAGAGATGTCAAGCTCTGCATGGAGGGCATGGGGCATTTTTCCCTTGGTGCTGACCTTTTTGCTGCTATCTCCATGGAAATGTTTTGTCATGCTGGCAGGGTGGGGGTTTCACTGTCTGATGGGCAAGTTATGGGATCTGATTCCACTTAAAATGAGCTAAGCACAAGAGAAGAATGAAGAAATGAGCTAAGAGAAGAATGTGGCCTTCAGACATTGCTGTGTCAGTCTGGCTGTGTGCCCGTGCAGCCCCGTTCTTTCCAGTGGGGTTATTTGGGGTTATTTCAGTGTAGCACTGTGGGACAGCCCTTGAGCTTTTCCTTTTGCCTTATTTACTGTACAGAATTGTTCACTGCTCCAACTGAGATCCATTTTTCACTGGGCTTCAAGTAACAATGCTTGGTGCTGATTAGAACTTGCCTCCTTAAATCTTCACACTGGCATTTATTCACATCCTCAGCCATTTATTCACATGCTGCAGTGAGATTGCAAAGACTGAGCATCTACGTGCCCTCTGGGCCCATGGAACTCCAGCTCCTGAGAAATCAGATCAGTTTTGATCATCAGATTTGTTATTCATGTATTTATCCTCACCATGCTTACTAGACAAGTGAGTTACCCCAGCTGATCACATCCTTGAAGAGAGTTTTATCATCTACTGAGCAAAAATTCAGAGCTTAACTGTCCTGGATGGATGTGGAGCTAAAGTGTTTTACTCAATGTTAAGTGGAAAACCTTTTTCAGAAAAGGCAATAGGAACAAACATTTGTTCTAAAGCGTGGTTGTTTTTCAGCCTGGGAAACAGCAAAGCAACATTTTTAAGGCCGTGTAAGGAGTCAGCAATGTCCAAGTGACCAGCAAAGGATCTGGGATACTCAGGAGGAGGAGACTGTGGACCAGGGACTGGAGACAGACCTTTATTGTCCAGAACTTTATATTCAGACTCCCTCCATCACAGGCCTGTGTCAGTATTGAACAAAATGCTTCTTGTGCAGGATTGCGAAGGAGTTTTCCCTGGTTACGCCGTTCTTGCCTGCCAGGAGGAAAAACACAAAGATACATTGACAGGGAGAGGGGCATTGCAGTTCCTCAGCTGCAGGACGTTCCCTGTGGAGGCAGAAAGGGCCAATTGTCCTTTCTGAAAGTGGGATGCAGGAAGGTGAAACAATCCAAGGATACACTTCGGGGTTAACCCCTGGCTTTGGTGCAGAAGTTCCTGTTGCTGGCATGTCACAGACATCTTTTATGAAAAAATCCTTTCTTTAGGATTTTTTCTCCTGATAGGCTGAGAGACCTCAGGAACAAAATGTAAACAATGATTCTCTGCTGCTGTGGAATGCAACAGGTGGAGCTGTGATTGGTCTCATGTGGTTGTTTCTAATTAATGGCCAATCACAGTGAGCGGGCTCAGACAGAGAGTCTGAGCCACAAGCCTTTGTTATCATTCTTTCTTTTTCTATTCTTAGCTAGCCTTCTGATGAAATCCTTTCTTCTATTCTTTTAGTATAGTTTTACTATAATATATCATAAAATAATAAATCAGCCTTCTGAAACATGGAGTCAGATCCTCGTCTCTTCCCTCATCCTCGGACCCCTGTGAACACGGTCACAGTGGCAGGTGACATATGAGCAGCATTATGTGGGCAGAAAGGACACTGGGACACAGAGGAAAGCAAAACTCATGTGATGTGGCTTCCAACTTCAGCAGGAACAGCACTGCCCAAACCTTGGCTCTCCCTGTGCCTCAGCTGCTCCCTGTAATGTGGCAGTGGTGCTCCCATTGCATTTCCCCTGGCTCTGGACCCAAACCAAACCTAGGGCAGCACCTTGTCTGGCTGTGTTTGCACCATTTGAGGTTTGACTTTGATGCCAACCTTTCCTTAAGTCACAGTGCTAATTATTCCTTCTGACAGACCATGGGGACATTGATGAGCTTTGGTTGTTGCTGTTTGAAAAACCCAGCTCTGGACCTTTTTATCAGCTGCCTCTGCATGTTTGGAAAGGGAAAGAGAAGAACCAAAGCACGGAGGATATTGAAGGGGAAGAAGGAGCTCTTTTCGCTTTTCTCCCTGTATTTCCTTGCAATCTTTTGACAAACAATATCTTCACTTGTACTTTTCTCCTTCTTGTTGTAGGAGATCTCATTCCTGAGCCCTTCCCTGCACTGCTGCACTCTCAGACTCATTCCTGGACACAGCTATGGCTTCCTAATTCCCTCTGAGCTTACATCTTGTGCCTTAGCTCTTTTCTTGTCAAATTTGCTTTCTCACAAGGGATCTGGAAGGACAAAGGGTGCTTAAATTTTGCCCTCTGGTTGTGAGATCTTTTAGCACATGGATGCAGATGGCCCCAGCTCTGCTCTCTGCAGGCTGTTCTTGTGCATCTCCTCCTGTCAGTGGGTCCTGTCTTCCAAAGGCTGTGGTTGGGAATGCTTTCCTCTCTGCTAGAAGTGCTTTTAGGCTGGCTGATCCTGAGCCCAAGCAGTTTCCTGGTGCTGGCTGAGCTGGGAGAGGCTGTGCCACTGGTGATGGAGTCCTGCTGCCCAGCTGCTGCGAGGGTGGCTGGATGAAACACTTAGAAGTGCTCCTAAGGCAATGGAAAGTGTGAATACGTGGGCTTGGGATATGCATTTTAATGAGGTGCTTGAATTCTCCCCTTGCTGGCCAACAGGGCCAATGTCTGGCAGTGCCACAGCTCCTAACAACCACATATTGTGTCCCTGTGAGCTGCACAGCTCTCAGGGTAGCCAGGCCTCACCCTCGCCCCGCTCCCCAGACAAACAAGGGACTGTGAAAGAAATGTCAGATTCCTCCTCAAAGGTGCCCAGATGGTCTGACATCATCCCAGATGTCTCTGAGGCAGATCTTTGACCCAAAAAAAAAAGGCTGAAGGCTCTCAGCTTTCTCATAATAGTGTGTATCTTCCCATGCTTTGCTCCACCAGTGTGTTAAAGCAAGATGAGGTCTGTCACAGCTTACTCCAAGGGCTGGGTACAAGGGTGACAAATCACAGCCAAACTCGAGTGTAGCTGAGGGAGTTCTGCTCTTCCTGCTGGGGCTGATACAGCTCTGAATCACCTTGGCTGTGATGCAGGGCCTGCAGCAAGCAAGAACCAGACAGGCAGCAGCTGTGTTGCAACATGGCATTCACATTCTCTGAAAAATCCCTTCACCCAGGATTTCTCTCCTGGGAAGCTGAAAAGCCTCAGAGAAGAAGGAAAAGAATAATTGTCTCATTTGCTTCTCCTGTGTTGTGCTCACATGTGGAATGTGTTTGGAGATTGTTTACCCACAGGTGATTGTTTCATTGGGTTCTGCTGTGAGTTGTTTTGACTCATTGGCCAATTGGGGCCAAGCTGTGTTGGGACTCTGGAAAGAGTCACGAGTTTTCATTATTATCTTTTTAGCCTTCTGTCTGTATCCTTTCTGTAGTCTTTAGTACAGTTTAGTATAGCATTCTTTATTATAATATAGTATCTATATTATATATAGTATATATAATATATAATATATAGTATATATAGTATATATAATATATAATAAAATAATAAATGAGCCTTCTGAGAACATGGAGTCAGATTCATCATTCCTGCCTTCAGGGCACCCAGCAAATACAATATTGCATGTCCAGGTGTCAGTGCAGGGGTGACAAGGAGGGTCAGGGTGGTGGCTGGGAGCTAGCTTGTCTCTGGCCTTGTAGGCTTGAGCAGACACTGCACATCAATAATTTAGGCAGTGTGAGCTCCTCTTCTCTCCTCTCTCATCATTCACAAAGCACAGACATGAACTGTGCTCACTCCCTGGCAGTCATGGTCACCTCACCTGTCCCCAGCTGTAGAGCAGGGCTGTGCTGCTCCAGGCTTGGGGGTGACATTTCATAGTCCTGGAGGTGGCTGGTTCAGTTCCAGCTGTGTTGGCAGCTCATTCACCAGCACAATTCCTCATCTCAAATGCAGTGGCAATTCAGTCTCCACCTCTCACCTCAATTTTGTCCATGCTAATTTGAGGGAAGTGGAGGAATCTCCCCCCACCAAGTTATCCTCTTTTAAAACAATCATTTAAAACCTGACTCTGTCATGTACAAACCATTCCCAAATGGTAAAATAAGGATTTTTATTCAGCTGTTCTGTGTTGTTACTTCCTGCCATCCTCTGCTTTAATCCTTGCTCCAAATGCATCTCCCCAGGAAAACATGTTGGGAAAAGCATTTCACCTTGCAGCACCTGGCACAGAGGCACTGCACCCCTAAACTCTTTTTCCTCCGTGTGAGTGGGTCCAGCTTATCTCCAAAATGAACCAGTGCCATGTGCACAGCCATGGAGGAACAACCTGGCCCTCAGCAGGGTAGAAATGGTTAATTTTCTGCCTCTTTGGCAGGAATTTCAGTGGAATGACTCAGTGGGGCCAGGTGGGAGTGGAACTGCAAGGACCCCATTGGCAGCAGAGCAGTTTGGGAATCCCATGGCAGCCACAGCCTTTGGAGTCAGGAGAAGTTCCAGCTGTGGCCTTGCAAGGACAGGAGCAGAAACCTGAATCCAGCTGAAGCTGCAGCCAGAAAAGCTTTGCAGAGCCTTGCCTGGGCTCTGGTGGAGATGGGAGGAGAGGGCTGGGCACCAACTGCACTTGGCCATGGCTGAGTCCTTCAGGATTTCAAGCAGTGCACTTTTACCAAGATATTCTCCTTATTAAAAGCTGGTTTTGCCTGCCAGCTGCTGAATCATATCCAGCACTCTGGGGGAATGCACATCTCTCTCATGAACCATTAGAGGGTGAGGAAGGCTGGTAGGTTTCAAAGCATGTTGTTCCACCCCATCAGGAGTGTAGTCTTTAGGACACACCTGGGAGTCCTTAGGAGCTGGGAAGAGAGATGGAAATAGGAAGAGACAGGGGATTCAGAGCACTCTGGGAGAGCTGGAGAGACAGTTCAGCTCCTTTTGGCTCCAGCAAGAATGAGAATGCTCAGGACAGGGCAGAGTTAGTTCTTGAGGTGAGTCCCACCTTCTCTGCTTGAAGGCAATGCCTGGAGACAGGCACTTCCAGACAGTGACTCAGCCCATCCTAAAACCTGTCCAAAACAGCTGGGATGGATTATTCCCTGGAGGTGGCTTCCCCTGCCTCGAGCAGCATTAGATGTGATGCCCAGCTTTCTGATGACTGAGTTGGCAAAGCTGAATCCCACCCTTCATCGTTTTTGCTGAGGATGGAGTAAAAGCTGCAGGAGAATGAGCCATATGGCTTCCCTCACTCTGTTTGCTTTGGAGCAAACCCATGTGCGCACACGCACGCTCGTACATATGTTTGTGTGCATGTCACATAAATTCAAAGGGTTTTTTATTTAAGCTGCAGAGGCAAGCACAGGATACAGATGCCAGAATCCAGGCTGTCAGTGCATATCCATTAAAATATGGCAGAAGCTTTTTCCTGGGAAAAATTGACTCAAACTCCGTGGAGTGACGAAAATGAGACAAAAAGCAAAGAGGAAATGAAAGAAGGGGAGAGAGAGATGGTCCCAGCCCCACATTTGGCCCCTGTTTGAGGGTGTGGGGAAGTGCTGGGTTTCCTGGGAATGTGTTTCAGTTCCCTCCTGATCCTCTCTGCAATTCCAGCTTGGATGCTGTGTACACCCAGCTACTTCTGCTGTGTGTTGTTTTACACTTTCCTTTCCTTTTCTTTTGGCTGAACACAAGCAAGAATGTCAAAAGGAATTTGTGAGCACAAGGGAAGTGAGATGCAGCCTCTCTGCAAGTAGGCCAAAGCAAGATTATTTCTCCTCTTGCCTCATTCTCAGAAACAGCAGAGCTTATTTGGGCCCAATAAATCCCTCTGAGAAAAGGGCAGCTTCAGAGAATTGGAAAAAAAAAACTGAAAAGAGGGGTTTTGTAATGGGAGAGGTCAAGCAGTGTTAATTATAATGAGAGCTGTAATATAGATAATGAGATTTGGGGAGTTTTTCTTGAAATCATTGCCTCTAAGAACCTCTGTTCCTCTCCCTCCTGGGGTGGAGGGGGGGTGTGTATGCAGGGAGTTGTTGTGGTCTCGTTGCTCCTTGCTTTAACACCCTGCCCAAATTTTGTTCAGCAGAACTTGGCATGGAGGCCTGCTCACACACAGGAGAGAAGGTTCTCCATTTTCATTTTCTGCTTACTTTGACCCATTTTTTGAGGGACAAATATTCAGGCCAACCTTGTTGTTGTGGAATAAATCTAAGAGTCCTTTTCTCTGCTGTGTGATTGCTGCCTGTGCACGTGTGGGATGGTTTGGCTGACTGAACTGAGGGCTGGGAAGCCCAGGTTTTGGGAACCTCCCACTTTATGACTGTGACATAATTACAAAAGTAGCCTGGTTTTCCTCTCTGTAAAATGGGATGTTGATGGAGAGTGTCTCTGAAGGCTGGTATCATGCATTATCTGAAGCATTTTTACAATAAAATGGTGTTGTAAAAGAGCAGATGAGAGAGAGTAAAACCTTCCCTTCTTCTTCAAATAGCTGATTATTTCACCCAACTTTTTCATTTTCTGTGGACTGTTAGACTGGAGACAGCCTCCATGTTTGGGGCAGGAATTCACCTTTGTGAAGGCTTGTTTGGTGCACATCATGATGTGAACCTGATGGGAATCTCCCCTTCTCTTTGAAAGAATCTCTTCCACCAGCATTTGCTTTCATATTATTGTCTCTGAAACAGTGGTGGGACGTGGAGGAATGTTCCAGCTAAGCAACTGGAGGGATTAAGCCTGAGGTCCCTGCAGAGCAAAATTATTTGTACAGAGGACAGAAACAGGCAGGGAGAGTCTCCAGACCTGGCTCCAGAATGTTTGAAGCTATGGGAAATATTCCCCTTAATTCCAGGTGGACTGGGAGCCAAGGCACCAGCTGTGAGGATTAGATGTGTTTGCATCATTGCATCATCATCTGCCATGCAGAATCCAGGGGGATATTGATGACACAGCTTGATCAGTCCTTTGAGCCCTTTTCCAAACTGCCTTTACATAGCAACATCAGGCCTAGGCTTATGTGGTTTCCAGCGTTGCTGATTACTCCTACATTTCTTCTGGACACACTCCTACAATTTCTTCTTCACGTATTTTCCTGACAGGCATGAGAGGAACCTTTAAATGCTGGTGAGCCCACAACAGAATTTCTTGCATAGCTTTCCTTGGAATTTGAAGGCTGAATGGTGGCCAAGAAGGGGCTGAGCTGAGAATCTGCTGATTCCTCTGCCTAGATATTGCCTCATATTCCTCCCATGTGTTTTGCATCCAAATATAGGGTATGTTTGCATGGACAGAGGCTGCTTTTGGGCAACTTCTCCATGTCTTACTCAGCTGAAGTCTGTCTCCATGTGAACACAGCTGCATGGCTGCTAAATCCAAGCTGGTCTCACTGAGGGGAGCTGGACACCTCTGCAGTCTTCCTCTTGCCTTTTCCTCAGTGGTCTGGCTTTCCCAGAATCCAGGGTCCTTAACCTCCTTTGCTAAGAACTCATCTTGTGATCGGCTTTCCTCACTCTGGCTGCCTGTGTTTATATAGGATGATGAACAGTTGGCATATTGATTAAAAATAACATGCCTGGGACAAAGCTGACTGGCAGGTAGAATCTACAATGACTAGTCAGGACTTCTTTTTATATCTAATTAATTGAATATATTAACCTAAACATTTATTAATTGCTGAAACTATTCAGTAGAGTGTACACTTGGCAGATAGTATCCTAATTATGAACAGAGAATGTGCATCCTTTGACATGTTTACTGGTTTTTAAAGTTATAAGTCACCTATTTTAAATATATGCATATATGCAAATATTTTGCAGCTTACTGTAAGTCTAGAGGGCGTTAGACAAACTCTATGAGGTTTTTGTTATTAGTTATTATTATTCACTAGCCCTTAATTCAGAACATGGTTCTCCCAGTCACTGAGAGCTTTTATCCTAATTGTGGTGCCTGATTTTTTAGCTTAGTTAGGTCTAGATGTGCCTCACAAGACCTTTTGGGCAAAAGTTGTTTTTCATCTCGTATTTGCCCAGCCCCTGGCGCCACAGAGATCAGGCCTGGAGATAGGGAAGGACATCCCAATTTTGATCATCCACTGAAATGGCAGTGTAGAAATATCTAAAAGATCAGTAAACCTCTTAAAACTAAATTCTTGCCCCCTAAAACACTGACAGCTGTGTCTGCTGCTTGTGGAAAGCCAGGGCACTGGGAATATTTCTGTGTCTGCTCTGGGGTGCCCTGACCCCCAGGGGAGCTCTGACTTTGACCCTCATCCATGGAGAAAGTTTCCCAGACTTCAAGACAGACTGGAATCCACAAAAGTGTGAAATAGATTATAGAGAGCAGTGTAGGTGCATCACTTGGTGAGAAATTCAGGTTTTGGGATTTTTAGTCTGTTGTGGATGGAAGCAAGATGGAGGGCACAGGGTGTCATCCTGGGTTTCTTCTTCATGCTTCTTCTTCCTCCTCCATGGGTTTGGGTGGCATTTTGTAATTGGGCAGAAAAGTCCCCATTGCAGCTCTGTGGGATCAGTTATTGGGTTAAAAGGGAAAATAATCCAGGTGTCAGTTCTTAATTGGATAGTTTAGTCTTAAAAGCCCTTGTAACAAGAGATTGCTGGCCATTTAGTACCTTCTAATGAAAAGCTGCTGAACTCACAGCAGTGAGACTGTTTTATTGATAAGAAATAATAAACAGCTGAGTGTGAACATGAACTGCCATCTCAAGGGCCTTCAATCCAGACCCAGAGAAACCAATAGCTGCTCTCTTTTCTCTTTCTAGACCAAAGAAGCTCTCTTCACAATTCTCCAGGACCTAAGGCCTGAAGACCACTTCAATATCATTGGCTTTTCCAACCGAATCAAGGTCTGGCAGCAGGACAGGCTGGTGCCAGTTACTCCAAATAACATCAGGGATGCCAAAAAGTACATCCATAACATGTCACCCACTGGAGGTATGATCAGAGATACAGATGGGATTAACTGTGATTTCCAATTAACTACAACATAACAAAGAGTGGGGAATGTGGTCCTGGAGTATACGGAATAAAAAGGCATTTGGATTTAGGTCATGGGACATGGGATTCCCTTCATCTCCACTCAGGGTTATGTGTTCTTTATTAACATACATGGTGGGAAGGTTTCCTCAGACCCTGCCCATTGCAGGGGGTTTGGACAAGGTGGCCTTTAAATGTTCCTTCCAACCAAAATTAGTCTGTGATTCCATACACTGATTAAACCAAATTTGATTCCATTCTCTCGCTTATCTGGTGGCACCCTCAGAATGGGAAAGCTTCCAAGGTTATTTCTTGAGGACACAGATGAAAACATACCCTGGGGCAAAGGACACACAGTGCCAGTATTGTGTAGTTTCTGAAAGGCTCTATGAAAGCAGGCTCATGATTTTGTCTGGGCTGGAAACCCCAGGGACGGAGCACACGCTGATGGATGTGGGATTGCCTTCTGCAGGACTTAGTTCCTCACCCAGTACTGTCCTCTTGCCTCTACCAAAATTATATTTTAAGAATTTCTCAGCCCTTTTTACTTGTGCCTTGTTGCCTGGAGTGAAGCAGGCAGAGAAAGCCCCAGAACAGTGGCAGAGTGCAGGTGTGAGTTTTAATTTGATTCATAGGTCTCCTGTGAGGCTATGGACAGCAGTATAAAAAATCTCCAACTACAGTGAGGTTTGTAATGGAATATATTCCAGCAGCTGTGCCCAGAGAGCTGCAGAATGACGTTTTCAAACCCTTCCCCATGGAAGTGGTCACAGCTGGTTGAAGGTCAGGGAGGGCCTCCCCATGGCTGCCCCTGAGCAGGGACCACTCCTAGCAGAGGAAACCCTCTGATGGAAAAACACAGCAAACAGGATGGTTGGCTGTGCTGTTTGTGTTGTGAGAGGAATTGCTTAGGAAGTGGTGAAGGGACCTGCCCAGTTAAACAATTACCAATAGTGGGACTAAACTCAGAGAACAAAGCCTTTTACTCCTGAAGTGCCAGGAGAGCTGTGCAGGAACCAGCTGGGTTTGCCCATGAACCTGTCAGAGAACAAAAGCAAAAGGAAATTATTGACTGTGATTCTCCACAGTGATTCTCCACCACAGGTACTTCAGGTTTTTTTCAGGTTTGGCTGACTCTATGTTTTCCCTATAAAGGTGCTATTCCTTGGGTATCTCCCACTGAACATGAACACACACAAAGAACATGGTGTGGTTACACCTCTGTGTTGTACTTACACACCAAAGAAATGGGAGAAAAATCCTGCTGTTGAATACCTGAGGATATGGCAAAAGGCAGTTTTCAGTGCTTGGTAGTTGTATGATACAACTGAGTATTAAATTACACACTCTGCTACGTGACATGGTTTTCTTCTGGTTTTGGGGAAAAAGGTCTTTCTGAAATTTTGGATCTGCCTGGAGATTGAGAGAATTAGAATATTTGGGTGCAGGTTTTTTGGTTGAGAACCATTGTTCAGAAGGCAGAACCAGGATTTTGAGGACTTTTCAGAAGTCTTTGCTGCTTTCCTGTTCCTTGTCTTGCTGCACACTGTGCACACTGAGTTTCTAGGTTTGTGCTGACTTTCCATCACATCCTGTTGATAACCTTCCTAGATCTCCCATTCTGGACCTCCCAGAGCCAGTTGTGTATGGCTCTTAACCCATTTCACCTGCTTTCTTTTCTAAGAGCTGTTTTTAAGCCCTGATGTGCTGGTTTTGCAAACATCCCACAGCCAATCCCTCTGTGCTTTGACTAGAAATACATGGAGAAAGGGAATACTTGTACTCATTTTCCTGTTTTCCTTTTTTTTTTTTTTTTTAACATACCATGGGCTTGGATCTTTTTCATGCCTATTCTAATGTGCATCTGTTCCCTCATTTACTTTATTTTCTCCCTCCCATCCCATTTCAGGCAGTTTTAGTCTTCACTAGCCAGTTGTTTTGTGCAAACACACTCCTCAGCTAACCAAGCTCTTCCCTTTAAACTTTGTATCCCCTGGGGTGTGAAGAAGGAACCCATCCACTTGTTTTCCAATTTGAAGGCTTTTTTCCTGACTCCAAGTGTTGTGCCCTTCAGAAAAAAAATGAGCGAAACATGTCTTAGTTCAGATATCATCTGGGAGAGTCCCCTAATTAAGTTTAATAATTTTTGTTTGTACCAGCCAGACATAGTATGACTGTTTACCAGGCTGATTGTTGTACATTGAGACATTCAACAGCAATTCCACATGACAAACTGAAATCCATAATTCAATTCTTAAGACCATAAACAGCTGTGCCAAACTCATTCTGAGTAACAGAGCTGAACTGAATTCAAGGGCTAAAGCAACTTCATGTGGAGAAAAGGGACATCCTGATGTCCAGAGAAGCTGTCATCTCACTGAAGGGAGCTCAGGGAAATGATTCACACCACTCTTAGGAGGAGAAATGATCTTTAATCATTCTGGTACCTTCCCAGGGACTAATATCAACGGGGCTCTGCAGACCGGGGCAAAGCTGCTGAATGATTACATTGCTCAGAACGACATCGACGCCAGGAGCGTGTCCCTGATCATCTTCCTCACGGATGGGAGGCCGACTGTGGGGGAAACACAGTCCTCCAAAATCCTCAGCAACACCAAGGAGGCCATCAGGGATAAATTCTGCCTCTTCACCATCGGCATTGGCAATGATGTGGACCACAAGCTGCTGGAGAGGATGGCGCTGGAGAACTGCGGCATGACGAGGCTTTTCCAGGAGGATGAGGATGCAGCCAGCCACCTCAAGGGGTTCGTTCTGCATTTTCTGTTCTTTGGGTTCTCTGGGAAAGCATTCTGGGATGGAGAATCCTTTAATGAGATATGGCGAGGAATTGGAGTTTCCCTGAGGCTCAGCTCTGGTTGGGAGAGGCAGAGTATGATTGGATACTCTGAATGGCTACCCAAAAATTTCCTTTTTCTTAGTAGACCCCCTGAGATGTACTGGAGCTCCCAGCCCCTCAGAACAAGGCATTTGTTTCCCTAATAATTGTTTTGGACATGTAAACCCAGAGAGCTGGGGGGCACAGGTCCCAAGTCCTCACAGGGAGATGGTAGGAGGAGAGGATGCATTTCATACATCAAATTAACAACATAAACAGCATGGAGGGGATCAGGAATGAAGATTCCAATTTGGAGCAAAAAAATTATTTCTTTATTTTTTGAAAATTATAACCTTTTACCTAAGATATTTGATTTGGAAAAATACACTAAGATCATTCCTGAGATAACCATATAGTCATTAATTTCCTCATTCTTTATGACCATTAATTTCCATTATTTTTTGTGACCCAAACTCCTCATAAATTTCCTGAAATCCTCATGCTTCAGTAGGACCAGAGATTGTGTTCCTCTTCTATGACAAGGGATTTTGAATCCAAGGGTAAGTACCAGTTCCTGGTAAGGAACAGCAGAAAGATGTGTGACCACATCTCTGACCAAAATGTTTAGCAAGGTGTCAATGTTTCCAAATAAAAATGTTTGGCTTTCACTCCCAAAATGTTAATGTTTTAACCACAGAAACCAAAAAAAGACAGTTATTGAGTTACCTCTCTCCTGGCTCATGCCTAACTCCTCTGGAGCAATAAATCCAAGCACTTTCCACCAGGGCTTTGCCTTCTGTGGCAGTAATGCATGGGCAAGCATTCCTTCTAAACTAAATTCTATAGATCCATCTGTCACTCCACCCATGTAATTTCCTCCCCAGGACATGCATTTTGGATAGCAAGTGGCATTCCTGGCAGAGAGAGGATGTTCTGATGGATTGGGCTGCAGGAGCCCAGTGCTGCAAGCACTTGTTCAAACGCCTCTCTCTGAGGAACAGCTCCCTGTTTATCAAGCTCAGTCATGGCAAACCCATTTGGCACCTGGTGCCAAATTTATACAGAAAAGCACAATCACTGCTGGAGGCCAATTCAAACCTCAGTTGGAGGGAAAACCTAAATGGGTGCCAATTTAATTTTTTTTTAATGCTCAGCGGGTTGTATTTTTATACAGATACTTCCTTGAATTGTACTCTAAGACAGGTTGTATATCTCCACCATTTGTTACAACTCAGAATTTAATTTACAGAGAGTCCTCAAGTTTAATTTAGTCATGTTTTTAAATCTGGTGAGGTCTCTGCATGAAAGACAATGAGTGCTCAGACAGACTTTAAAAGAAAGTCAACCAGTTCAGGCTTTGGGTTCCCTTGGAGAGAGAATAAAGCAGAAAGTGTGATTTTAGCTTCCAGACAGTCTGTTTAACCAGATGTGTCAAATAAATGCAGCTTGAACTAGAAAAAGGGCTGAGGCCAATTCTTTGTTTATTTACCAAATTAAACTCAAATGACTTGCCAAGAGATGAGCAGTTTGGCATTTGAATGGGAAATGTGGTATTCTTGGAGCAGCTTGGGAGGAACCTTCAAAAGCACATTGCTGTAGGGAAAACACAGTACTGTAAACTTGGGCTTTGAGCCTTGGGAAGGTTTTCTTGGCTGTCCAGTGTGAGGTGTTCTCACAAGTGTGGTTGGTCACGTTCACAAGGCATTAAAGGGTTAACCTCCCTGGTTCCAGGAAAGCCATGCCTTGCTCCAACAGAAAATCAGCCACGAGGGAGTGAGCTCTCCTGTGCCAGGGTGCCTGTACATAGCAGTTAGAATTCCTCCATTCCTTGGAAATGTCCTCATTTATGGGGGCATGGTGAGATTCCTTCTTGATTTTCTTTCTCTGTTGGCCCGCAGAAAACTGTACTCCTGCCTGTCCTACACTGACCAACCCAATCTAGGGGTCTTTCAGAGATTCAGGAGCTCTGGTTTGGAATCTCTTCAGCTTTGGTGGACTTAAGATTTTGGCCTTACAGTTTCTGGCTCTGGGATGCCATGTGTAACACCACTAGAAACCTGTGGGTAACAGCACCTCATCTAAGTACATTTTTAAATAACTGGGGTGCTTTCTGTGAATCTTGGAAGCCAATAGTTTATTTTTAAGTGGTCACAAATATCTCCTTGCAGAGATCTGTAACCATAGTGGAAGGGAGGTGGCTGCCAGGACATGCTGGGATGGTTCTGAACATACTTAAGAGATTCTGTTTAGATGCCTAAGGAACAGGCATCTAAACATCCAAAATCTAAATGAGGCAGAGAATAACTTTGGTTGACAGGGACCTTTGGAGATCCTGTAATTCAGCCTCTTGTTCTGAGAAGAACTAACTTCAAGTTTAGGTGAGAGTTCTCAGGGCTTTCTCCACTCAGGTTTTGGAAAGTCCTAAGGGCAGAGATCCCCCCACCCTGTTTTTCTAGGCCAAGTTAGAGTGGATGTGGTAGTTAAATTTGGTTTCTGATGGCTCAAACTGCCCCTGAATGACTTAGGAGCCATTTCAGATAACCTGACTGTGTCCTTGTCGGTGTACCAGCGCAAGAGTGTGTTCACACAGTGCTAACAATGAAAAATGTATCTTGCTTTAAGGTTCTATGATGAAATAGGGACACCCCTTCTCTCTGACATCCGTGTTGATTACCCTGAAGATGATGTGGAGCAGGTCACCCAGAACTTCTTCCCCAACTACTTCAATGGCTCTGAAATTATCATTGCCGGCAAACTCATCAACCGCACCTCGGATAAACTCCACGTGGAGGTGACTGCCAGCAATTCCAAGAAGTACATCCTGCTCAAAACAGATGTGGCTATTGACCTGCCCAGCAGAAATGACATCAGGGGTGTCCCTGGCCTGGAGGACGGCAAAGGTGACAATAATTACATTGAGAGGGCCTGGAGCTACCTCACCATCAAGGAATTGCTCAACTCGCGGCTGAAGAGTGATGACATTCAGGAAAAGGACAAATTGATGGAGAAAGCCAAGTCCATGGCCCTGGCTTACAATTTTGTTACCCCCTTCACTGTTCTGAAGATGAAAGAGGCTGGACTCCACTCAGAGCCACCTCAGGAGGAGTTTATCAGCCCTTCCACTGATGGCATCGGGGAAAAGGTGCAGAGCCTGCAGGGGCACAAGGCCCCACCAGGTATGAGAGAAGAATAACTTTGTTCTGGTAAAAAATCTTCTTTCTGGGCAATGTCTCATGGCTGACTTTGGCACAGGGGTGATCTAGACAGTGAACTAAGGGGTAAAGCTGAGATTTTCATGCTGATTTTGCTAATTGTGGGCTGGGTAACCTTTAGCAAAACTTTTAGGCCCCTCACTCACCCCCTTGAAGCCCTTACTGCTCTGTGGAAACTATTGGATAAAAATTTGTATTCTACATCAAGCTTAAAATGGCTGCAGGAATATATCCCATAATCTCTCTGAATAATATTTGGGGAACATTTTTAAAATATGTCTCTTTCTGCTGCTCAGTAAGTAATTGTAGGTTCCTCAGTAAGTAATTGAAGCCTTCCTTCCCCACTTCTAGGTATACGCAGAGGGCAAGATAAACAGAGGATTAAAATCTCCAAAACTTCAGGTTAGTGCCTGTTTTCATGCCTTTCATAATGCAAAATAATAGTGACTGATTTATGGAGACCTCAGATCCATATCACTGTGATATAACCATCCAAGTGGTTACAAAATTCTGTTTGTCAGACCTACAGAGTAGGGAGGAAAATGAAAACAAAACCAAAATACAGAGAGGATCAGTAATGAGGACTGTGAGCAAGGCAGATCATCTACATCACTTGATCCTCATATTTGAGACTTCTAGAGGTTAGGGGAGAACAGAAACACATTTTCTCTGTACTAGAAATAGTGAAAAAACCTTTTAAAAATAATAATGCTGAAATATAAAAAAAGCTGTTGAAGATGGAAAAAAGAAAAAAAATCTATAGTATTCTACAATCTTTCTGTTTGTCCTGCACCTTTACTTAACTTTTCATACATTAAACACTGAAGAATAAGTCCAGATCCAGAACTCTGACTTGAATTTCTCTTGATAGGGTCAATTTTACCTTAGAAAATAGCATTTTTGGCTTGCTTATTAATGGCAGCTGTCTGATAGTTGATGGTAGGTCAAGGACTGTTGAAAAATTAGGATTATGGGATCAACAGCTGCTGTTGACTGCTCCAACATGATACTGAGGGCCAGGAGGGGTCAGTGTGAGGTGGAGCCATGCAGCAGCCCTTGGTCAGAGAGTACATTGCTGTGTGCTGTGGGGATGTAGCTTGCCAAAAAAGAATGGAGAAGCGTTCAAAACTCTTACATGATAATTCCCATAAATCACCAAAATTATATTCCGGGAAGAAAATATCCTGATTTTCATCTAGAACTGTTTTGGGTTTTGAGTTGTCATTGAAAACCCAACCTCATCTGTGAGAAAAACAAAACAATCTTTGCGAAAAACAAAGCAAAATGTGGCATTTCCTGGCAAACTCCATCTGACCCTCTAAAAACAACAAACCAGGAGGACTTAGAAAAAACAGGGACAAACACACTTTAAACAGCAGTTTTGTTGCAATCTGTTGGACACTGGAATTTTGTGCGGGCCTCTCACATTTGTCTCTTTTTCCATGTCTTCTCAGCGGATGGGGACCCGCACTTCGTCATTGATTTTCCCTCCAGCAAGTTCTCTGTCTGCTTCAATATTGATGGAGAACCAGGGGACATTCTCAGGCTGGTCTCTGATCACAAGGAATCTGGTGAGCAGCCAAGTCAAGCAGTTTCTTGTGGAGGAAAATCAAAGTGTAAGGCCAAGCCCTGCGGCAGACCAAGCACCAAGGTGCCTCAGGCAAGAAATTGATAGGAAATTAGAAAAAAGTTTCTTCTACGGCTCAGCTTCACCCAGTTACAAAGTCACAGCTTGCAGATAAAAGGTTTGGACTCAACAAAATTGCCCTGCTGTGGGAATTTCCCTCTTTACTCACAGTATTGTTTGGTTTAGGACAGAGCAAAGTACCTAAGCACCAAGGCTCTTTCAGTAAAGAAACCACCAAACTGGCTGGAGAGTCATGACAGTCTTGAGAAAACCCACATGATTCAGGATCTGCTTTACCCAAGCCAATCTGAGCCAAAGCATGGTCTGATCCCATCTGGAATTCTAAGCAGGGCAGCTAATAAGCAGATTATGTCCTGCTCAGGGCAACAGTGGGAGAGAAAGGGGTGTCAAAACCAGAGACAATTCACAGGCTTGTTTTACAAAACCCCACAATAAATTTGTAAGGATTCTGTTCTGTGTGGCAGTGGTCTAGCCCCCATATTTCTGTTAATGTGTGCCTTAAAAATACAAAATACAGCTCCAGGCAATGTTTCCCTTCCTTCTTTCACAGACTGTGCCACTGCTTGAATGATTTTGTGGCTCAAATGCAGAATGAGCTTGAGGAAAACAGACTCTGTAGCACTAGAACCTTGAATCTTTGAAGACAGAAATGAGAGATCCCATCAGAAATAATGGGATATGGAGACATTTAATCGCAGTGTTAATGAATTGGGTTTAGCTTGGGTTAGCAACAAGCCTCCTCCTTAATTGTCAGTCTTCAGAGGCCTGTGGGAAGTGAGTCACTGTCTTATGAACAATAGGTCACAACAAATATTAAAATGACTGGGAAACTTACTGAGGACTTTTAGGCTTTAATTGACTCGTTGGGATCTGCACCTTAGAATACTCAAAAGTGGTTCTTTTTGTGGCACTGTGTACACTGTGATTAATTGGACTGGGGGCACCTGCCTGCAGAGAAGGCCAGTATTTCTGAGCTTGGGTAAATTTATGTGCTCTGTATGAGGTCACAATTCCATAACAGACTGATTATACTCATTTGAATGCTGGTAAGTGAAATAATTGAGCACGAGGTGGCGAGCCTGCATGTCCTCAGTCACAAGGCCTGTGTCATTGAGACAATAGACCTGTTCCTGCTGGGCCCCTCCCAGCTCAGACTGCTCTGTGGCCCTGTGATCCTGGGTTCCAGCTTTCACTTACTGATTGTTTTCCTGCAAGGTGTAACTGTGAATGGACAATTAATCGGAGCTCCCGCACCGCCCAACGGCCACAAGAAGCATCGGACTTACTTCAGCACCATCACCATCCTCAGCAACAAGCCAGAGAGGTCTTACCTGGAGATCACACCCAAGAGGGTCATCCTGGACGATGGGGAGAGGCTTGTCCTGTCCTGTGGCCGGAGTGCTGTCGTGAGGAGCAGGAGCCTGGAGGTGTCTATCTCTGCCTTCTCCAACATCACCGTGACCATCCGGGACTCCATCAGCTTCGTCATCCTCATCCACCACTACAAGAAGCCAGCCCCATACCAGAGGAATCACCTGGGGTTCTACATCTCCAACAGTAAAGGCCTCTCTTCTGACTCCCACGGGCTACTGGGTAGGTGGCAGGTTCTCAGGTTCTGAGCTGTAAATCAGACAAAAATGGTGCTTCTGAGCAGAGACAGGAGGGAAGGAGCAAGGCAGGTGGGGATTAAGCTCCCAGGTGAGACTTTCACATCCTCTCTCAAACAACTCTCTTTCTAGTACCTCCAACTCCTCTCCTGTCTTTTCCTTTAGGAGCTATCTCTCCCTATTCCAGCTGTGCCTGGTTTTCACATTTCCACTCTTTTAATGATTGTTCAGTACAGTTCCTATTAGAATACACATGCTTGATGCTCCCAGTACAGAGACAGAAACCAAATCTTCCCTAAGAACTTTTTGTGGCCCCTTTTTTTCAAATGTGAAATGAAAGAAGAGCCACCCCTACCTTTTGAAGGAACTAGGCTTTCAGTAGGCTCAGCTAATGGCCAGATGGTTGTGTTCTTTCAGCCAATGAGAAGTATTGATGTTTTTGGTCATGTACGGGTGCAGAACTCTAAAACTTCTGCCATAATTTCTGTGCCACTCAGACATCCCCAGGTGAAACAGGAGATGATCCTATAGGAGTGAGGTTTTGTACTCAGGCCATTCTCACAAACCTCTAAATCCACACTTAGGTTCAGCCTAGAGGAACTTTCTCCCAAGAAGGCATGGGAACAGAGCTTGAACCTTCAGGCTCAGGACCTTTTGCTTGCTGATGGACATTGTGTGGGTTATTAACCTCTAGTAACCATGTCCCACAGAAGGGAACTTAGTACTGGCAGCTAAAAAAACTCTTTAGCTCTTTAGTGACCCATGGAAAAAAAAAAAAAAAAACAAACCAAGGATTTTATTCTAACCTCTGTGTTTGTGGGATTTAGAAATGAATCAGAGGAACAAGATTCATCCTATTGCAAAGAAGATCCATAGGCTGAGAATCCTCAAATGCATCCTACAAAAAAAAAAACAAAAACAAAAACCAAACAAACCACCAAACCACAGCAATTTATAAACAGGCACAAATCAGTCAGTCATGTACTCTTATTTTACCTTGCCTTGCAGGCCAGTTCTTGAGCCATGAAGTTAAGCTTCTTCAGGAATCCCTGAACACAAGTCGTCAGGAGGTCGGGCAGAACCAAACAGAGGCGTTGAAGGCAAACCCTACAAACACCCTGAAGGTGAAGGGGAGGCTGGTTCCTGTGGTGTGGAAGCAGAGGAGGATCTACAATGGGCAGCAGGAGGTCGAGTGCTGGTTTGCCAAAAACAACGCGGACAAACTGATCGATGGGAGCTACCAGGACTATCTGGCTTCTCATCCCTTCGACACAGGGACCAGCTTTGGGACAATCAACAGCCTTTAGGACCAGTCACAGCAATGCATTGCAGCAGCACGTGGGAGAGCAGGTCCCTTCTGAAGCCTTTACTAGGCAACTTATGAGTATTTCCTTACCTTTTGGTGCCAAAGAAACCAAGGATTTTGCCCTTGGAAATCAGCTGTCTCTCTTTTCATGCTAAATGAACGCTCATCAAATTCCTGAAGAAAAAGAAGGCTGGGGGAAAGGACGTGGTTAAAGGCCTGGTTGATGCTCTCTCATTGGGAAGGGGGGGAGAAATAAGCCAGTGAACAGCGCAGAGGCTGCTGGCCTTAAAATAAATCCATGCAGGGATCTGTGCAATACCCCCTGGGGCTGGTGAGTCACCCCACGAAAGGCAGATCATACAGAACAGTGCCTGTTGAGGTGATAGGCTTTGCAAAGAAGTGACTTGGAGCACCTGCTCCAACCTTGGTCCATGGGGAAAGGAGAGAAAGACAAAAAGAGAGAGAAGAGGTGGGTGGACATTCATCTCAGCGACCCATTAGCACCAAACAAAATCAAAACCTTAAATCAACAGGCCACAGGAGGGTATTGCTTTCCTGGTTAGTGGGATGGGGTCTGGATTTGCCACGAAACATGATGATCCCTGAATCACCACAAACGCTTAAAACAGTGGTGAAAACCTTGATGGGGTTTTTTGCTGTCTTGGTGCACAGGCTGTGTGCTTAAAAAGCACCTCTGGTCCTCAGCAGCAACAGAAGTGGCGCAGGCTCCCATTCCATGGAGCAGTTAATTCAACATAATTCAATTTAAATAACATTGCAGGGCTGGTGATTTCTTGAGTCTTGATTCCCTCAGGAAGAAACAAATTTCCCCCATGAGCTTCCAGCAGACCTGCCATGTCCTTGAGCATCACACCCCTTCTGCTCAGCAAAAAATCCCCATTTCCTAAGGGATGACAACCCAGAACCCACAACAGCTTGTGAGCCTACAAAGCAGCCTCTTGTATTCTGACTAGACTACTCTAGCTGCTTTTGTAATCAGGGAGGAAGTCTTTATTTATTCCAAATTGTTAAAAAAATTTCATCCCGATTTCCCCTGGCTTCTTCTCCTTCCTTACCCTGCAGGAATTTGTGCGCAGCAGGAATTTTGGCAGCAGGAGGTTACAGAAGGGTCTGCCAGCCACCCCCACTGCAGGTGGTGCTCCAAACCCAAAACTGCAAGGCTGTGGTGTGTTGTAAAGTGAGGCATCACTGAGCAATGCTACAGATCAGCCACGGGGGAGTTTTAGCAAGGAACTTGTCCAAAGGGGACTTGACAATCACAAAGACATTTACATGGCAAGGCCAAACTGAGCTCATGAACACTCTGCCTTTCCAGAATTGAAAAGGAGAGAGGCTGGGTGTGGAAGCATCTCCAGGAATTAAATGACATCCATGTGTTAGGAGAAAACAGTTGCCAGGGACCCACAGAAATAGGTTCAATCTAGGCTGATTTTTTTTTTTTTTAATATTTAACAATTAAATCATATTGTTGCTGTTGGAGCTCCAGCTGCTGGGGGTGGGGTTGTGATTTTCCAGTTGCTTGATCAGCTCGTTAGTGCTGCAAGCACCGTGGCAGCAGAGCAGATGGCAAGCATGGTTTCTTTACTCTCACCCATGTGCTGCCTGGAGACAGCCAAAAGCAACCAGCAAGACTGAACTGCACTCTGGAAGATCCTTACAGAGAGCTCAGTTAGCACAAAACTCAAGCCAAGGCTTGTACTTTGGAACAGAACATAAAGAAGAAACTACTGCTTTGGGCCCTGCTATCTTGAGAAATAGCTCCCCTGCAAGGGAGAGCTGAAGGCAAGACCTTCTGCACAGTCCTGAGTGTGGAAAAATAACACTAAATAATAATAATAAGGTTTAATGCTCTGCAGTTTGCTGGTGGGCCAGGAAGAGATGAGGAAGAACAGCTGTGAAGTTGACATCTCTGCCCAAGAAGAGAGGAGGAAGATCACTCAGGGCCCACACCCAAACAACCTCCCCTTTCACTGGCACAGAGCAAACAGGAAAGTGGCAGGGGGGATTTCTGGACACCCCAGGTTTGGCAGGTGTTTCCATACTCTCCTTATTGAAACCTCCCCTCTCCTCCCACATTGTGCTGTCCACGTGTATTGCTAAGGGGAGGGACTGGCTCAGGCTCTCCCTCGTCTCCTCTGTATATAGATATGTATATAATATATATAAACACACACCTACTGCTGGTAATTCATCATTGCTCCTCTTTTCTCCTCCTCCAGCCAAGGAAACACATTTCTTCCAGGGCCTGAAGGTAACAAGGATCAAGTCCAATGAAGCACCTGCAGCAATATACTCAAGGTCTCCTGAAGGCTCCAGTTATACATTTCACAATAAATATTTTACAGTGAACACTGCAGTGAAGCTTTCATTTGGCAAAGATAAAACAAGCTTTGAAGCCAAGGTTATGTGTGTTTTATGCTCTGGACAGGCTCAAATGACCAAAAGAACCACCTATGAGTTAACAATAAGTTGAGAATAAGTCATTTTAGTGGAAAATTAAAGGCCATTGATGTTCTTTAGTCTCTATACACTTGGTAGGAGGCAAGAACAAACCCTAGGCTTCTACTTCCACATTGAAATGAGTTGAACCACAGACTTTAAATACAGCAGAACAGGACATGGGAAAACAGTTTGTGCTCCTGCGGCCCCAAGAGCAAAGGCAGGTCATGGACTGTAAATTCCACTTTTTTCAGCTCTGAAGTGGGCATCACAACACCTCCCTCTCTCATATGGGGAGGAATATGAGAATATTGGGAATATGAAGGGGAATATGTTCAGGCTTGGTCCTCACAGCCCTTCATGCTGTCCCAGAGAGCTCCCAGACCTCTGTGCAGTCATTGCAGTGAAGTTGCCTTTGTTCTGATCTCCAAGAGTGTCACAGAGCACTTGGATTCACAGGGATGTGCCCAGTGATTGCACATTGCTCAGACAGCTCAGGAATGAGGCTGAGCACTCACTCTGGAGTGCAATGGAAACAATTGCATGGCACCATTTCAGAGATGGGAAGGGAACAGGGCTGCTGGAACAGCACTGGCTGCGCAAGGATTGAGAGGGAGAACCTTCCCCCACATTTTACTTCTCGTGCTATTGCTGATTGTGAACCTTCTCAGCCTCAACTAAGAGCTAAAATGAAGATCAGGTCACTCACAGTCCAGTTTAGGACAAGGACATTGCTTTGGCCAAATTTGCACTCTTCACCCACTGCAGGATTGCACTGTGCAGCCCCATAGCAAGAGTAAAACTCCAAAAATACCAGTGTTCCTCAGAACAGGGAGCAAGTTTCCAATAGGGAAGCTGTTTTCATCTATTTCCAGTCAAAACCTTGCACAGCACAGCACTTATTCCAACCCTTACCAGTGCAGAACCCCCCAGACAAGCAGAAGTTGTGTTGTGAAACCAACTGAGCAATATAAATAATCCATTCAGAGAGCTGTGTGCCATGTGTTCCAAAAGCCTTTTGATGTGCCAGCACAAGTAGGATTTTGACCCTTCATTAGGGAAGAAAAACAAAAAAAAAAAATACTTAATTTCCAGAAAAACAGTTTAAAGCTGCACAGCTGCAAGTGTAGCCGAGCGTGTCTCGTTCACTGAGGGGCATCCGAGACTTTGATTTGCATCTAAGGCTTCAAACCACTTTGAAGTCAGGAGAAAAACAACAAACCAAACCCCCCAAAAAAACCCACCAAATATCTTCTCATGCTCCAAGCTCAGCCTTCGCATCTAAAGCCACTCAAGTTAGAAAATCCAAATCCTTTAATTTTTACTCCTTAATAAGGGCTGTTTTCTTGGGAAAAATACAAGGGAGAAAGGAAAAATAAAAGAACATTCTCATCCATCACTTAAGGGGAGTTGTCTTGCAAGAAGCAAAGCCTGTCTAAGTAAGGCTCCATGAGGGATAGCAGCCCAGTGGATCCTGGATCCCTGCTCCAAGGACTATCCCCCCATTTGGACTCTGGCTGGAGTCTCTGCACAGCTGTGTCTCTGCATCCAGCCTGGGAGTGGGGTGGTGCAGCTGCCCTGTGCTCCCTCTCTCCCCGGGACAGCTGCAAAGTGTTTTGCATTTTTGTGTTTATGCACAAATAGAGCTTGCTAAGAGGAAGGCAAGCGGGGCAAAGCCCTGCACTTCACACTTGGAGCAGAAAGTGCCAGTGCTGGGGTGAGCCAGGGGCAGCAGCACCACCCCACGTCTTTCCTTACCCCCAAAACAGGGCTGGCTAACGGGCTCCAGAGTTTGAATCAGATCCTGCAGACATTTCAGTTGTTTATTTTAAAGTGAGTAAAAGGCAAGCTGTCAGCTTCCAGTAAACACTCCCTTGTAAGGTGCTGACTGGGATCCACCTCTGAGTCTGCTCTGGAGCCCAGCACAGGCTGAGGCTGCAGCATCAGGGCTTTGCACTGAAGCAGCTCCTGCAACCCAAACCAACCTCTGTGGCTCAAACTCTTCATCTTCAGGTTTACCAGAGCAGCCCTGCTGCAGAAACACAATCTTACCTGGTCAGGAAAGATTTCAACAGCTCCCCTTCCTCCCTTTCACAGCATTGGGGTTGTGCAGAACATTAAGCACATTAAGGCATTTAATCTATGAAGCAATTAATCTATGAAGATTTATTGGATTCCTTATAAAACAGTAAAAAGAATCAGATCCACTGAGACAAGCTTCCCAATTCAAGACATTTAAATACATATTGCAAACCAATTCTTTTGAGCATTGTGCATATAAAAAGTGTCACAGTTCAGGTACTACAGAATAGAGTCTCTTTTTTTTTCTTTCTTTTTTCTATTAAAAAACCAGACAATATTTTCATTTCAGTCTCTAGCCCTGACAAAAGAAAAAAAAAAGTCACACCCAGTTGTCCAGCCAGGGAAAATGAATCCCTGTATCCCCAACCTCAACGTGCCTGTGTGTGGGGCAGACAGGTGAAGCAGATACTGCTCAAGCCTGTCCAGGATGCACAGACAGCATCCACAATTGCAGGATAGCTCTAAGATGAGGCAGGCAAAAGGATCTCTGCTGTGGGAGACAAGGGTCACCCAGTATTCCCCACCCTGCCCTTCCTTGGCCAGCTCAAGGATCACAGTGCTGCTCCTTCCTCCACCTCCACCGTCCCACTGCTGTCAGATGACCACTTGGTAGCTGGGCTGCTTCATCTTCTGGTTGGTTCCCCAGAGCCCTGGAATATCCTGGTCGCTTTCAGACTGATCAAAATCCATGTCTGGAGAGAGCAATACCTAGGAAAGGAGAACAGACAGGTGCTCAGGGAGTCAAAGGTCTCAGAGCTTCTCAATTCTGCTTGCTGAATGAGTCAAACGTTCCTATAGAGGGCTCTGCTGCCAGATCCAATCCTCTCTGGTGTGACTGTGTTCACAGGGGTCTGAGGATGAGGGAAGAGATGAGGATCTGACTCCATGTTTCAGAAGGCTGATTTATTATTTTATGATATATATTATATTAAAACTATACTAAAAGAATAGAAGAAAGGATTTCATCAGAGCTAGCTAAGAATACAAAAAGAATGATAACAAAGGCTTGTGACTGACCAAGACAGTCTGGACAGCTGGACTGTGATTGGCCATTAATTAAAAACAACCACATGAGACCAATCACAGATGCACCTGTTGCATCCCACAGCAGCAGATAACCATTGTTTACATTTTGTTCCTGAGGCCTCTCAGCTTCTCAGGAGTAAAAATCCTAAGGAAAAGACTTTTCAGAAAATATCATGGCTACACTCTGGCAGATGAGTAAGGCCTCAAGGTCACCTAGACCATCCAACAACTGCCAAAGAGATGTGGGCACAGGCACCACAACCATCTGGTGTCCCAGCCCTTCCCTGAGAGCAGAACAGGCAGCTAAGGCTCTGATCCCACGGAACAGAACTCACACATGGATGCCCAGGCCTGGCTGAAGCCTCAGTGGAGATGCACAAAAACGAGGCCACATATTTTGGGAACAGCTGTACCTGATGTAGACCTTTTCCCAGGCCCCCAGCTGCTTGTCACCTCCACAGCTCAGCCAGAAGGGCAGGCAGGGCTTCAGGCTCAGCCTCAGCCATGGATCCAGCTCAGGAGGGGTGTCCTAGCCTGGCAGCACCTCATTTCCACCTTGCACAGCAGCTCCTGGGAGCCAAAGCACAGCACTGACACCTCTCACTGGTGTTTGAGGTAAAAAAATCCACATTTTTTTTTCCTTGCTGGAGGACCCAAAGGAACCCCCACACCCTCAGTAGTTATCTCCACACCTGAGGCTACCATGGGCTGGCTGAACTGGCTGCCACCAGCCTGGAGCATCTGCAAGGTGCAGACGGAGCCACGTGTGGGCAGCCACATCCTCTGGAAGGGGAAAAAGGCTGGATTTTATCAAGGAGATGGCTGGCATTGGGTTTCAGCAGAAGAGCTGAAACCCAATGCCAGCCAGCCAGCAATGTGCATGGATAATATTCATAGCTGGACAGGTTAAAATCATTGAATCCTCAAGGTTGGAAAAGACCTCCAGGCTGAGTCCCACCATTAACTCAGCACTGCCAGGCTCACCAGTAAACCTAAATGTCCCTGAGCACCACATCTACACGTTTCTTCAACACCTCTAGGGATGGTGATTCCACTATTTCTCTGGGCCTGTGCCTGACCACACTTTCAGTAAATACATTTTCTTTAATATCCAATCTCAACCTCCTCTGGTGCAACTTGGGGCCATTCCCTTCTGTTCTTGTTACCTGGGAGAAGAGACCTGGCTACAACCTCCTTTCAGCGAGCTGAAGTGAGGAAGAAGGTCACCCCTGAGCCCCCTTTTCTCCTGCATGCCCAGTTCCCTCAGCTGCTGCCCATCAGACCAGGCTGTTTGCTCAACCCCATCTCCCCAAACACCCACATCTGGGCAGGAGAAGCTGCACTGTCACCATGAAACCCCTCTGTGCCTGACTCAGCAGCCTTCCAGCTCCAAGACCCAAGTCAAGGGACGGATTCTCATGGACTTTCAGCCCAGTGCTCACCTACAGACCATTCCCAACAGAGCTCAGGATCCCCTGGGCAAAACCAGGAGCAGGGGGAATCACTCCTAGCTGTATCTCCACACACAGCTGTGAATTAACATGCCCTCCACTTGCCAGCACTCAGGCAGCACCACGGGGCCAGTCACCACAGCAACAAAACCACCAAACAGTAAAAACACAACTCCAGTGAGTCAGTGACTTCAAAGCAGCAGCAGCAGAGCCGCAGGGGAAGATTTCCTGCTCCCCACCCTCACACACACCCCAGCCCCTCCATCCTCCTCCTCACAGTCAGACACCCAAAGGACAGCAGCAGAGTGGATTAACCTCTCTTGTTGTCCCCCTCATTGGTTTCAAGGAATTTTTTTTTTGGTTCAGGACACACACTGGCAAGTTTCCATCTCTCTCACGTGAAGATTTCCTCTGTTCATCGCATTAATATTGTGATGCTGTTAGGCCTGAAGAAATGTGCAATTACTCACAGGCAGCGTTGTGAACCCACTGAGCTCTGACAGGCTGGTTGTGGGGCCTGTTGGATTGGTGATTGCAGCTGAAAACCCAAATCCCCTTGCAGCCAAGCAGGGATCTGTGCATCCAGACCCATCCAGGCTGCCACCTGCCCACCACACACTGCACAGAATTCACAGAAGGGACCTTCAAGATCAAGTCCAACCCATGCCCCCACACCTCACTGGTAGGAAGCTACACCATCAACAGTCCCCCAGAACCTTTCCACAATTCCCCAGGAAGCAGCAGCACGAGAGAGCACCTCATTGCCAAGACAGCCACAGGACACACCCTCAGACATCATCATCTGCAAGCCCAGCTCCAGTTTGGGAGTTTTCAGAACAGCTTGGACAAGGCTCTTTCCCTGCTGGTGCCTCCAGGTCAGGATCACAGAGGGTTGGTGGCACAGCTGGGACCTGTGGCTATTCCTCAAGGCCCAGCGCCAAGAAAGAGTTGGAAAACAAGTCGGCCACTTCTGTATTTCTTCATAAACTTCCTTCTCTGCCCATGGTTTCCCATGCTGGGACAATGTGCTGCTGTCTCACTCAGCAGCCCTCAAACACCTCACGTTCCACAGAGGGATTTGCCATCAGTCAGGAGGACTGTGAGGTGGGACAGTCTCCTTCCAGAAACACCTCCATGTCCACCTCCATTTATCTTCTTGGCACCTGAGTTCACCACGAGTTTGAAGTAAATAAATTTTAAAAAATAATTAAAAAATAAAAAAATAAAATTGTTTCTCAGCAAAATCCAACTTGCTCTTGGACTTTCTAAGTGTTTCAATATAAGTAAGCAGTGCTGTACTGGTGTCTATCAGCCTCTTCATCTAATGAGTGCCAAAATACAGAGCTCATCTGCCAAAATACAGAGTTCCTTATGGAGGGAATGAGGGCAGGTGCTGAACTCCATCCTGACCAAAGGCAGGTCCTCATGCAGTAGATTAACTTTCCTTCCAGCCTCTAATTTCACCTTAATTTTTCTCACAAGTACCACTGTTACTGGACTTTTGCTTTAAGGGTTGTCTCTAAAAATGCAAGCCTTCAGGAAAGGAACAGAAACTCATCCACCTCCCTGGGGAAAAAAATAATACAACTGAACAAAGATCAAATAAAACATTATTAAAACTGACTTGTTTTCCTGAGTGGAGGAAACAAAGAAATCACTGATAAGATCTAAAGTTCATGGGAGTTACAAGGGCAAGGGAAAAGAGCCTCGGGTCAAGGGCAGGACACATCCAAAGCAAAAATAAGGGCCTTGCAGATGAATTAATTTCCCCAGGCTGAAAAGCACTGGATGCAAACTGGCATCCAAGAGATCCTTTTCTATCCCACAAGAGGGGAAAACAATTACTCCATGAACATTTACAAGGCTGGGCAGGGGACTGAAACAACACAAAGCTTAAGACTGATGTGGAAGGAAAGAAGGATGAAATTCTTCCAACCATAAGAGGGAGTTTGTCCCTTTCAGGGATTCACTGTAAAAGAAGCAGCAAGAGCTCATCCTCTGGTTCACCAAAGGATGAGCCAGTGCCTGACCACCCTTTCAGTAAATAAATTTTCTTTAATATGCAATCTAAACCTCCTCTGGTGCAACTTGGGGCCATTCTCTTTTGTTCTGTTCTTGTTACCTGGGAGAAGAGACTGATCCCCACCTGGCTACAACCTCCTCCAGGAGGCTACACTACAATCCTCCTCCAGGAGGCTCCTATCCTCCTCCAGGATTGCTGCTGCTAGGTTTCTTCTTGCTGCTTCACCAAGCCAAGGCCAGAGCTGAGCTTTCCTGGGGAAAGCACAGAGCATGGGCTTCTAACAGGTTAACTCAGCCCACTCTATCTCTGCCCCTCCTTCTCCAAACACAAGCTGCTGGTTCGTGTGACAGCAATGACACTGCCTTGGTGAGATAGGCAGAGGTTTGAAACCGAAGCCAGCAGTGAGCTGGGAGCTGGTGGCGCCTGCAGCGAGACAGCCCCGATGAACCCTGATAAACCTGGGGGACACATCAGCTCTGCTCAGCCCCCCTTCCTCCTCCCCTGGGCTGACACTCCCCCACTTGAACAGATGATCAGCAGCAATAAGCCCAGCAAATGCTCATCTGCTGCTTTTGAGCCTAAATTCCAGTCAATGCAGCTGTAGGGCTCAGCCAGTCAAACACGATCTGTAGTTCACAGCTTAAGAGGCTGACACCTGAAGCAGGAGCTTAAGGCTATTCCTCAAGGCCCAGTGCCAAGAAAGAGTTGGAAAACAGGTCACCCACTTCTGTATTTCTTCGTAAACTTCTTTCTCTGCCCAAAATATTTGTTGGCCAGAGGCACAGGAACATGTGTGAGCATGAAGGAGGCAATTCCTGCAGACTGCTCCAAGGAGAAACCAGACCCTTGGTACTGCAGGGATGGATCAGAAGGTTTCAGGATGAACAGATGAGCTGCACATTGTTGAATTCTTGCTGAAGTCTGCAGAGAAAAGCATTCAGGTCCTTGGAAGGTGAGAGAAACCTTTGACAGAAAGTGGCAGATTGTGGGAATTGTTTCCACTACTTGAGGTCTCCTGCCTGTTGACCCGCCAGAAGAGGCTTTCTTAGCATTTGGAAATTAGCAGGTATTTTTCTTTCCAGTTATCCATTTCACAAAATGTGCAAATATTTAAAATAAAATATATTTAAAATATTTAAAATAAATATTTTACAGTGAACACTGCAGTGAAGCTTTCATTTGGCAAAGATAAAAACCAAGCTTTGAAGCTAAGGTTGTGTGTGTTTTATGCTGCTGGACAGGCTCATGTTACCAAATGACTGAAAGGGCCACTCACCAGTTAACAATAAGTTGAGAATAAGTAATTTTAGTGGAAAATTAAAGGTCATTGATGATCTTTAGTCTCTATACACTTGGTAGGAGGCAAGAACAAACCCTAGGCTTCTACTCCCACATTGAAATGAGAGTTTAACCACAGACTTTAAATACAGCAGAACAGGACATGGGAAAACAGTTTGTGCTCCTGCTGCCCCAAGAGCAAAGGTCATGGACTGTAAATTCCATTTTTTTCAGCTCTGAAGTGGGCATCACAACACTTCCCTCTCTCGCAAGGGGAGTATGTTCAGGCTTGGTCCTCACAGCCGTTCATGCTCCCAGACACTTTCAGTGTTCCTTCAGGAACACATCCAGGGAGCAGGGCAGAGCTTGGCCAGCCCTGCTCAGCCCAGAGCTGCTCATCCAGAGGCAGGGCCAGCAGCAGGGACCCTCCTGTCCCAACAGCTGCTCCCACCTGGCATTCCTGCCCTCCCTGCCAGAGCCAGGGCTCCTCTGACACTGCCCCCCCAGGACACCAACAGCCCCTGTTAAAGCATTTCCACCTCTGTGGGTGCTGCAGTGTCACCAGGGATGGGCCATCCCATCTGTCAGCACAAGAGCTGAGTAGCTCCTTATGAAAGAACTCTCAGAGAGCTAAGAGCTATTTCTGTTCATCCGAAATTCCTCAGCAGGAGCTTCCCCTCCAGGAGCCAGGCTGCGATTGCCAGAAATTATCTTATCTTGGTGAGTCTCACCAGTGAGCTGCAGGGTATCAGCAGCTGTGCACAGAACACACTGGAACCAGGCCTGGGTGCCAGGAGAAGGAAGGGAATTCCTCCCAGGGACCAACGCTGTGGACTCTGCCCAAAGGTCAGTGAGAAGTAGACACCACCTACCCAACAAACCCCACATGATTAAGAAGCACAAAGTCTGCTGGAACTGCAGCATTTTGTCCCCCACCATAATTTTCAACTGTCAGGCTCAGACCACAGAAAACACATCCTCCTCCAGTTAAGGGACAATAATCTGGTTAAAAAATACCAAAAATACAAAATACTAAATACCAAAATAGGATTCCCAGCTAAGCCTTGTCCTCTAAAAGGGATGCAAACAATTACAGAGAGGAAAGTAAGCTCTTCCCAGCCAAAATTAATTGCAATTAAACATAGCAAAGCTCAGAGGGGCAGTTTTAGCCTGCACACGCAGATGAGTGCAGAAGCCAGCTCATCCCCCCAAGACATTGCCATCATCCAGGGCAGTATTTCAGTATTTCCTGAGCTGTGACACTGCTCATGGTTGGAGTGAGTTTGCCTTTGCAGGGTGATCACCCACATCCATGAAGCACCACCCCAGGTCCAGGCAATGTGATGTCCTGTTGCAGGGCTGTGGTAAAACACACAGACCATCCCAGAAATTTGCATTTTGGTCTGAAACACAAGTTTGCATCCCTGGTCTTACCTGAGATTCCTCAGTCCTCCTGGCCCGAGGGGTTTCTGTGGATCCATTGATGTCTAGGGCATCCTTCTGCTTGTATTTCCTCATGATCAAGCTGTCCACAACCCAGAACATAATGGCCTTGGGGGGAAAGAAGTTACATCAACAGATTGCAGAGACCAAAATGCAGAGTTAAGCAATCACAGATGTTTCTTCTCCTCTTGGGTTCTCCAGACATCCAGCCTTGATCAACCTCACATCCAAACCAGCCCTGCATCAATTGTGTCCATGGGGATTGGATGAGTCCAATTCCTTAAGTCCCTTCTTACACAAGTCCTATTGTTTCCAGATTAAATAAAACCACAATAGGCTGAGTTTCCACCAGAACATAACCACTGAACCAAGCTCCATCCTGAGCTCATCTGCCTGAACCAGTCCCTGGTCAGCTCTCTGAGGACCAGAATCTGCTTTCCAATGTGGAAATGCAGCCTGGGATGGTGGAGAGAGGCAGATCAATCCAACTCTGCCAGTGCTGCATCCATTGAACTGTGCCTGGGATGAGCTTAAAGGTGGAAGTTCAACTCCCTGCTTGTCCAGGGAGCACCTGAGTGTTCCCACTTCCCACCTTAGCAGGAACTGAGCAGCAGCTCAAGGATCACCCAGAATCAGGGGAACCAAGAACGAGCTGAGCTTTCAAGAGGTTTTGTCAAACTGAGTTTGAGAAGAACAGCTCTGGGTAACCCTGAGCACCTTGTCTTGCTGTAATACAATCTGACATCCAGCCAAATGACTGAATTGCAAGGTCACAAGCCATCCTGTAGGACATTAAAAGTGTTTTGGGCATCCCCATGCTGCTGAGATGATCTCTCACCTAACAAGACCCAGCTTTACTCCAAGAAGTGAAGAGCCAGTCCCACAGCAGCTCAGAAAAAGGGAAGGGAATTGGAACAGAGACTGTGGCAGTGAGAGATTTGTGACCCACAGATCTCTTTACACACCCCTGCACCCTGTCCCAGCACTTCAGGGCTGCCCCCAGCCAGTCCCTGTGCCCTCCCATGAGGGTGCACTGAAATCTCCAAACCACTTACATTGACTATGAAAGGCACAACAAACATCACCAGGACGAGCTCCAGCTGAGGGCTTGGGATGTAACCCAGGAGGATCTGCTGAAGCTGCAGAGGAGAAAACATTTAGAACACTTAACGTTATTTAGAACATTATTTAGAACACTTTAGCATTGTTTGAACAGCTCTGTTGCAAGATCTTTGATGAAAACTGCTTGTCTTCTCACATGAGCAGCCAGAGCTCTGCAGCCTGTGCTTCAACCCAGCTCTTAAAAGATGACACAGGATATTCCCTTAGCCCAGCTGCCAAACACATGATTTTGTACAGAAACAAGTCTTTCAGTGTAACTATCCATGACAACAACTGGTGGGACTTCCCTTGGCTCCCTGGAGCTCATCTGCAGAACAAGGACACCAGCCACGAGCAGTAATCATGGAGAGGAGTCCAGCAGCTTCTCTGGATCTGCATTGGTGCTGCTGGAGAAGTTCACATCCAAGTGTGAGCACTGGGGGCTACTGGGTTTGAAGGACAAGCCTTGAAGAGATGAGTGCTCCCAGACTGCTGCAGATAACTCCTCAGTCAAGTTACACACAGTGCCTGGTGAAAGAGGACTCCAAGCTGGAGTTACCCCTGACTCTCAGAATTAGGTTTTTACACCCATCACACCTACCTGCCAACAGGTAAGTGGCTAAAAGTCCCACAGGTTAGTATTATTTTTTATTTTTTTAAGGATAAACTTCTGATCAACACAATTAACACTGCTGGCATACAGAAGCAGCTGAGCAGGAAAAGAGCACACTACTCACACAGCACTTCTCAAATAAATATCTAATCCCCCAGTTTAAGCACAGGATCACGAAACACCTACATGGACTGACTTCACAGAATAACATAGAAATCCTCTGGCAGAACTGAAGGAGCTCAGCTGCCAGCCCAGCCCATCTTAGCCTTCCAAGAATGGGAAAGAAAATTAAAACATCATCTTATTCCATTAGCTTTTGACTAGCAAGAGAATGCACCAGAAGCCAAACCATTATGAAAATCATGTTTCCCAAAATTTAAGTGATATCTAATGATTACAGAGTGATGTCAATAAGTGTGAGAACCAAAGGCCTTCAATAATGAGAACCGTGAATCAGGCAAAGCAAAAAGAAACCACAACAGCTACAGCTAAAAAAAAATACTGCTTACCTTTGTCCAACCAGGGATAAGCAGGACAAGGCTAATCACAGTCTTCTCAAAAACCATTATCAGCAAATAGAGGATACACTGGCCAATCCAGGCAGCAGCTTGTGGAGGGTCACCTGGAAAAGCAGAATATTCAATCTGGGACAGAGGACAGGAGACAGAAAAGTTGCCTCATGCTTGATACTGACCCTCTTCTCTATAAGGACCAGTCAGTACCTGCACGTTCTTCTACAAAATAAATGCAAATAAATCATTAAAAATATAAATTGCAATGTGCTCCCTGCCAAGCCTTACCCACACAGCTACCAGAGACAGTCTGAAAATTTCAAGTCACCATTTTTACTACAAGCAGCCTAATTTGTCAGGCCTGAACAGAATTATTTCATTGTGCTGATGAAGTGAAGGGCTGGTTATGTGATACTGTCTGAGCAAGAGACAGGGGCTCCATCACCCCAGCTTTTAAAGCAATTCACTCAAAAAGAATCGATGCTAATTAAATATGAATGTTTCCAACGGGGCACTCACCAAGAAATAAGGAAAAGCATATTTGTATTGTTAACAACAATAATGGTTCTGTATCTATTACATGTGCTTGCTTCAGCCCTCTGTGAGCACCCTGCCAGCTGCTTATCACCTCCCCTGGCTCACCAGAATCTCTCAGCTCTGCAAAACTGAGCTACTCTATCTGGCTCAGGAAAGCTGCAGCATTTCCTCTTACCACTTACAGACAAAGATAACCCCTGGCAGCACTTGTTCCCAGCATAATCTGCCTGGAATTTGGGATTCCATCAGCGCAAGGGAGCCTGTGCAGTTGGCACTGACAGATGCCAACACTTGATGTGGTCAGATGGCAGCAGCCTGGGAGCCTTGCTTCACTTTTGTCCACTTTTCCCCACTTTTCAGCACAATTCTGTTGGGATGTGACAGAGGAAAAGAACACCAGCGGTCTGCAGAGGCACATTAATCCACACCAGTAAAAACCTCTGGCCACAGAAACCAGCAGCACACGCTGGGATTTGGTAAGAGCTGGTGCCCAACCAGCCCCAGCTCTGTGGGGATCAGCTTCCCAGCAAGTGCAAAATGGGTTTTTAGGTATATTTGTCCTTATTCTGTCATTTGTTAGCAGCATACCAAAACACCTGCCTAGCTGCAAAGCTACAGCTAAAAAGCAGAGGCATCCTGGTAGTGTCCAAGGTAGGATCCCCAAATTCTTAATTGCTCAAGCCATGAGAAGGAAGCAAAGAAGAGGAGAGGGAAGGAGGGAAGCTGAGGGTGCAGGGGTGAGGAGAGCAAGCAGAGAGAGCCAAAGCAGCAGGAACTGCATGGAGGGAAGGCAGGAACAGGGAGCCAGGAAGGTTATGTGGAAGCACACCCAGCAGAGCCTGTGGAGATTTTGGAGAGAGGAATCTCTGCTCTCTGGCAGGCAGCAGCTTAATGGGTGGTCTGGGAGGAGATGGGAGCAGTGTTGGAGGCAGCTGGCAGCACAGGCTGGTGTCAGAGAGGCTCTGATCCTCCTAAAAGCCTCTCCCAATAGATTGGGGTGCCTGGCTGCCTTTGGCACACACGCTGGGTCTAGTGAACCTTTGTGCCCCATACCAAACCAATTCTCCCAGGAACCCCCACATTATCAGCACCCATCAGAGCTCTGAGCACAAACAAAAGAGGAAAACAAACACATCTGTTGTATCCTTCCTGCATTTGAACTCTTTCCCCTCTGCTGTGTGTTGTCAGCTGCGCTGTGTCCCCCGTGGAGGGACAGGACTGAAGCCACAGCACCCTTTGTGAATTGGCTCTCTGTGGCAGCACCTCCCCCTGTCAGCACAGCTTGCCCAAAAAGCAGCAGCAGGACTGAGATCTCTCCCAAGCACCTGCCCCCTTGCAGGGACAGGTCACTGCCATTGCCCACCACAACCATGGCTCAGTGCTCTGCATTCTCTGCACAGCTCGGGGCAGGTTTTGGCTCACCAGGCCAAAGAAGAGAAAGGAGAAATGAATATTCTCCTCCACTCCTGTGAAAGATGCATGTATTTTATGATTGGCTTTTCGCAAATATTAAAATTAATATTATATGGGTTGTGTTAGAAAGTGATGCTGTATTAATTCTCTTAAGTAGTCTGTTAAATATAGTTTTAGGTTATAACAAAATGTTAAAATAGAAACTATGCTATATAGGATACTTTTTTTAAAGAGAGGACTCACAGCGAGATAGCAGCCACAGGACACCTGAATCTTTCAGAGAAAAAGAATTTATTGCTCCATTATCAGAAGAAATTAACTTCTTCCCACCTCAAAGGTGCTGTTAGGATTCAGAGGAAGAAGCTGATGATGACCAGACAGAATCCTGTGTTTGAATGGAATTTATACATCATGTATAAGGTGTATGAATATGCAGCAGGTTATTGTTTTAAAGGGTTAATCCTCTGTTAACGTGGGTCCTTTTTTGGGCTCGTGGTACCCACAAAAAGGTACCCGGACTGTCTGTAACTCTTTTTTTCTATTGTCTCATTTTGTCCTAATTCAATTTGTCCAAAATTGCTATTACTCTAGTTATATTACTATTCTTTTAACCATTTTATTACTATTAAACTTTTAAAATTTTAAAAACAAGTGATTGGTGTTTTTCACAATTCCAAAGGATGCACCCACTGAATGATGAGTGCTCTCCTCCAGCAGCATTCCTAGTGCTCCCCACCACCAGCAAAACTCCCCTGGAACAGCCCAAGAACCACTGAACACACAGACCCTGGAAAGACAACCTGCATCTTAGCCCACCCTAGGCATGGACCTGCCTGGGTATTCAGGACTTCCACACCCAGCAGGGAGATTTGTTTACCGTTACTATTTATTTATTGTTATTTTTTACTGCATCCTGACCTCCCAAGGACAGGAGGCTGCTCTGTACCAAAATGATTCAAGACAAAGGAGAAAGCAAAGCAGCAGCACGGCCTTAAGGGCTGCAAAGGTGACTCAGAGACAGCAGCTCATTTCCACTTCAGCAAGGAGTGCAGCTGTCTGCTTCTCACCTCAGCAGCTGTGGAGGCATCCAAGGACCACTGATGCACCCCAGTGTCCATCATCCACAAATCCACCACCTACCCCACTAATTCACCCAGCTCTGACCAACACCAGGAATGTTCAAGTCAACATTTTCTGGCACCTCATCAGGGAAGCTCTTGGTGTGGTTCCTAGACAAGCCCACATGACAGATTTGCCCCATCTCCTCCCACAGCAGGGAAATGTAGGGGGATAGAACACAAGTAAATAAAGGAGTATAGAAAGTAATCTTACCCCCCAGAGAGTTGAAGCTGGGTTAATTATGAAAGATTAGGAGCAGGCCTGATTTTAACAGGCCACAGCTGTAGCCAATGAGAAGAAGATTGTTATAAAAGAGTGGGGTGGGTGGTTGAGGGGAGCTGGAGTCAGTTGGCTGCTGTAGGAACAAGGAAGAGTCAGTGCCCAGAGGAGCTGCCTATGAGAAACATCAGGGAGGTTTGAAACTCTGGCAGTATGGAACCCTTGCAATGTAATGGCAATAGAACCCTTGCAATGTAACTGTTGGGATCATTAGCTTGTCAGAGTGACCCCGAGAAAAGTTTCAAAGTCTGTTCTCCCAGCCCGGTGCTTAAAGAAGGAGTCGGGGCTCTTCATTTCTCAGTCTCAAGGTTGTTTATTTTATCTTATCTATAAAAATTTCTTCTCCTCCTCTGCTAAGGTCAGCTCACCAAGACAGTCAGAGGCACTCTGCCTGCCCACAGGGGGGTGTTATGTCTTTATACTAAAAACTATGTGTACAATGTTTACAATTACTTTCCAATACCCATCATCTATGTTAGTCAGTGAGCTTCTACTCTAAACCAATCTTTTAAGTGCCAGCATCACCCACAAGATGGAGGCCAAGAAGAAGGAGAAAGGCTGGACACACCCAGATTCCTCCATCTTGCCTCCTGAACCCCCATACCAAAAACCCTAAAATCTACTTTTCCACCCTGTGATAGCTTCGCTAATATTCTGCTTAAACTGTTGTGGCTTGCTGATCTTCATACAAGGTTGGTAATTTGCTCCACAGGTCATAATCAAAACCACAGGGGCATGTTGGGCTCTGTGCCAGGGTCTGTGAGAGCCCTGGCAGGGGTCTGGGCTGCTCAGGACAGCCAGAGGGATGTTCTGGGTCCTGACATGTAATGACAACAGGGAAAGGCTGGAAGACTGGAGCTGAGCTCATGTAAGAGCTGCTTTCCTACACAAAGCTGGTCAGAGGCGTGCCCAGATCCAGCCTGATGTCTTTGGTGGACCAAGAGCTGCCCTGATCTTGGGTGGGAAAGGATTCTTCTTACAGGAAGTGTTTCTATACAAAAATCTTGAGGAGAGCCCACAAGACCTTCAGCCACACCATGCTGCCAACCAGCAAAAAACTAATCTGCTACTTGGAGGCTAAAAAAATTAGAATAAAACAGATGTCCTCTTGTTTCCTACAAGGAAAGGAAAACTCTGCACATAGCAAGGTGGGGAGTTGGTCTGAATGACCTTTGCAGCCTCCACACCACACCTGGTGGGTGGTTATATGTACAACACTCCCTCTGAGCCTTTCCAGGTTCTTGTCCCTGGCTCTAGCTGGGAGGTAACCCAGGACATCTCAGCTCTACACACGGAGTCTATCACAAACCTCTCCCTCCAGCTTAGAGAGCAGCCTCTGCCAAAACCTTCCTGCAGCCATCTCCAGTCCTCACAGAATTAACATCCTCCTGGGATACACCCACTGAATGATGACTGCTCTCCTCCAGCAGCATTCCTAGTGCTCCCCACCACCAGCAAAACTTCTTGGAGCAGCCCAAGAACCCCTGGAGCCCGTGGCAACCTCACAGAAATTATGAGTGCCATCATTTCAAACCCCAGTGGTGCTGGGGAGCAGAGCAGCAGTGCCTGAGGTATTGGAGCTGTTAGCACACAACAGGATTAGTTTTAATCCAGGCTGCCTAATGCACCAAGCTGTCAGCACAGCCCACATGTTGCTGCCAGACAGCTTTATTTACACTCTGCTGGGGACTGGTGTGCACAGAGCAGGTAGGAAAAGAGCTCAGTCACAGCCAAAGTGGAGGGTTCAGGGGTTTGAGGAGAGGCAAGTGTTTGAAAGCAGTGGAAGTTGTACTGGGTGACAGGGTGGGGGTAGAAAAAGTCAATAAAAACTTCTTAAAAGATATTAAAATGGTGTGACCGTGTTCACAGGGGTCCCAGGATGAGGGAAGAGATGAGGATCTGACTCCATGTTTCAGAAGGCCTGATTTATTATTTTATGATCTATATTACATTAAAACTTTACTAAAAGAATAGAAGAAAGGATTTCATCAGAAGGCTAGCTAAGAATAGAATAGCAAAGAATGATAACAAAGGCTTGTGGCTTGGACTCTGTCTGAGCCAGCTGACTGTGATTGGCCATTAATTAGAAACAACCACATGAGACCAATCCCAGATCCACCTGTTGCATTCCACAGCAGCAGATAACCATTGTTTACATTTTGTTCCTGAGGCTTCTCAGCTTCTCAGGAGGAAAAATCCTAAGGAAAGGATTTTCCATAAAAGATGTCTGCGACATAATGGTACCTCCAAAACCAAGGGATTCACTTACCAGTGCCAAGTACAGAGGGTAGGAAATAGCAGTAAGCTCTGAATTGTGTGAAATGCTCAATTGGAGGGCAAACCCAGGTTTTTAGAGATGGGAATGTGATGAATCAGAGCAGCCAGGTGGGCCCAGTGGACACCTCAGACCCTCTCTGGCATTTTCTGCACCTGAACTAAAATGATTGAACCATAGAATGGTGTGGGTTGGTGTCAGAACCCAGGAAATCCCTCTGGCTGCCCTGGAGGACTCGAGCCCCTGCCCAGGGGACTCAGGACACAAGACCCCTGTGCCTTTGATTTAGCCCTTGGAAAAAAAAAACAATTACCAACCTTTATATGGAGGATTACAAGTCACAAAAGTTTAAGTAGAATGACAGTGAATTTATCACAGTATGAAAAATAGATTTTTTAGAGTTTTTAGAATGGGGCTTCAGGGGGCAAGATGGAGGAATCTGGCCATGTCCAGCCTTTCTCCTTCTTCTTCTTCTTGGCCTCCATCTCCTGCTGTGATGGTGGCACTTTGGGATTGGTTTAGAGTAGAAGCTCACTGCCTAACATAGGTGATAGGTATTGGGAAGGAATTGTAAATATTGTACACGTAGTTTTCAGTATAAAAAGATAACACTGCCCTGTGGGCAGGCAGAGTGCCTCTGACTGTCTTGCTGAGTGGACCTCAGCAGGACAGGAGAAGTAATTTTACAGATAAGAACAATAAACAACCTTAAGACTGAGAACTGAAGAGCTCTGACTCCTTCTTTGACTGCTGGGCTGGGAAAAGAGACTTTCTGACGCACCTCAGGGTCGCTCTGACCAGCTTAGAGACCCAAGAGGTTGGAAGGGGCACCATGAGCAGGGACACCTCCCACTAGACCAGGTTGTTCAAAACCCAACCTAGCCTTGAGCCCTTCCACGGATGGGGCATTCCCAGCTCCCCTGGACACCCTGTCACATTGCTGAAGCAGGGAAAAGTGAGTGCACAGCTGGAATCTGTCCCCAGTGTGCAGTGTCACGCCCCTGCTCTGGATCCTTGGTCCCTGTGGATATTCAAACTGCAGGGAACAGTGTTGCTGTCATCCAAATTCACAGCAGAAGATGGAGGCCAAAAAGAAGAAGGAGAAAGGCTGGACACGCTTAGATTCTTCTATCTTGCTCCTTGAATGTCTATGCTAAAAACTCTAAAAAATCTATTTTTCACTTTGTGATAAATTCACTGTCATACTACTTAAACTTTTGCGGCTTGTAATTCTTCATATAAAGGTTGGTAATTGATTTTTTTTCCAAGGGCTAAATCAAAGGCACACGGGTCTTGGGCTGTGTGCCAAGGTCTCTGAGCCCCCTGGGCAGGGGCTCGAGTCCCCAGGGCAGCCAGAGGGATTTCCTGGGCTCTGACACCAACCCACACTATTCTATGGTTCAATCATTTTAGTTCAGGTGCAGAAAATGCCAGAGAGGGTCTGGGGTGGCCACTGGGCCCACCTGGCTGCTCTGATTCATCACATTCCCATCTCTAAAAACCTGGGTTTGCCCTTCAATTGAGCATTTCACACAATTCAGAGTTTACTGCTATTTCTGTACTTGGCACTGGTAAGTGGATCCCTTGGTTTTCGAGGCACCATTTAAATATCTCCTAAGAAGTTTTTATTGACTTTTTCTACCCCCACCCTGTCACCCAGTACAGCTTCCACAGCTTTCAAACACTTGCCTCTCCTCAAACCCCTGCTCAGAGCAAGAGACCCAACCACACGCTCAGTCCCTGAGCAGGACCCTCAGCTCTCTCCTCACTTTTCCCCCCTGGCCCCAGGGCTGGAAAAGCCCAGCAGGCTGAGCACAGGCTAGCCCCTCAGGTTAGAGCTATTTCCAGCAGTATTTCCTCAGGCATTAGCAGCCAGCTCCCTTGGCTGCTCCAGGACGTGGGAATATTTGTTATGGAAATTTTGTGCAGCATCACCACGGGGCCAGGAGCAGCCTACACAGGTCCTCAGTTAAACTCAGCAGCTGGCACAGAGCACATTCTGCTAGAACTAAATTTGACCAGCAGAGTTCAACAGGCCACTAAACAGACTTTGAAGGCCTCCAAGCAAGATGCCTTTCCATTTCCAGGCACTGAACAAAGCATCAGGCTTAGCTAGCCAGTGACCACAGCCACAAGCCCACATCCAGAGGGACATTTTCCACTGAGAACACTTTTCCTCCCCCTCATTTCTTAATGCTCCTCTAGAAAAATTGACTTGCACACTGCAGGAAATCTCTCAATGCAAATTCATCGCATTTGCTTATCTAAAACAAATACTGGGGTATTTCTAAAGTAATCCTGGAGAATTACTGAACACAATTAAAATGTCAGGGCGCTGCAGCCATACAAAGGTGTTCTCTAGGGAGCTGCTCGATGCCATGGGGAGGGAGAAGAGAGCTGGACCAGTTTGGAGATGAGGCACAAAGCTCAGTCAGGTTTGATCTGCACACCCTGACTGGAGCCAGCCCATCCCCTGCTCCATCTGTCCCAGCCCAACAGCATCTCCAAACTTGGGTATCCAAGATGGAACTTGGGTATCCATCTCCCACACCTTTTGAAGCTTTAACTCTGCTTTGTTCTCCTCCCTGTGATGGTTCCCCACAGGGACAGCTCCTGTAACCATGACTTGCTGCAGCAGTGGTGCATTTGTGGAATTTCACAGAATCATCACAGAATGGCTTTGGGTTGGAACAGACATTAAAAATATCATCTGGTTCCAAACCCCCTGCCATGGGAGTTTCTCAGGGTTCCATCCAACCTGGCCTCCAGTAGGAGTTTGTTAGCTCTGAGTAGGTGTAAGGCAACCCTCATTCCCCAAAGCCCACCTGTGCCAAGAACACACTTCCCCATCTTTGATCTTAGGAGCCAGGAGAGACAGCACTTTCCAAAGTGCAGTTTCCTGTGCTTAGAGGCAGTTCAGAGAGTAATCAGGAGCTTTTGGGCAAAAGATGGAGGAACACAAGCAAACAGGAGCCTTTGATTCCTCACTGGCTGTAAAACAGGTCATTCCTGGCTGCAATTTGGCCACGAGCTCAGGCACAAGACAGGGTGATCTCAGAATGCCTGTTCCTGGGTCTTTGGAAATATGGAAATAATCGATTTTTCTAAACAATTCTGGACAGTTGGATGCTTAAAATAGCAGCATAGATTTAAGTGCTTCCCCTCCCCTTTACTTTACCTCCCCATCAATGCAGCTCTTGCAGCTGCACAGGGGGAGCCAGCCAGGGATGTGGAGGCAGGAAAAGCAAGCAGAGAGCAGGAGGAACTGCTGCAGCCCACACCAAAGGACAACTGCATCAGCTGCAGGGCTGCTGGAAGGACACAGCTCTGACAGATTTATTTTTCCCCCCCTCCAGGCTGATGCAGGAAGATGGGTACAAGCTCTACTGGACAAAACCACAACCCTGCTGTTCTGATGGCTGCAGCAATGGCACTGACAACAATGGTCTGCAACAACGATTTTGTGCTCCCTTGGCTTTCTCCTCTGCAGGACTTATGTTGCTTCCCTCAATTCTCCTGAGGAGCAGAAGTCTGGTACAGCAATTAGCCCAGCAAATGAATCATGTTCCTGGAGCCTGCATCAAACTGTACAAAGTTTACAAGCAACCTCCCAACTGTTTTGGAAGTTACTTAACACCAGAGATGAGGGCAGGAGTGTTTTCCTTCCCCAGCCCTGCCACAGGATTGCCTTGGACATGCCACTTGGCTGTCCCACCTGTATTTTCCACTGGGGTCACTCTGGCCAGAGACCTGGACTTGATGGACAAGATATTTAACCCCCAATCCAAGAACCGAATTCAAGCAACAGCACAAACTTGTTTTTCGCTAATGAAAGCAAGATTTTCTCAAAGGAGTGAGCTGTTTCTGTGGTCTAAGCCAGCCCTAATGAGGGGCCAGCTACAGCTGAACAGAAGTTCATCCGTGCTCAGCCAACAGACTTTTCATGTTTTTTGCTTCTGCTCAACTGCAGACGTGGCACACGAAGCTGAAGCTGTGTCCTGAGGTGCTTGGGCTTCCAGTCCCTGCTGCTCCAAAGGGGAAAAACTCCAGTTCCTGAAATAAGAATATCTGGATTCTGTTGTCTCATCTAAGTTTAGGGGTCTGTTATAAAGGAGGAGCTAAAAGAGAAAATATAAAAGCTATTGCCCCCACCCCATGCCTGCTGTCAGGATGCTCAAACTGCTCTGGAGATCAGCCTGGAGAGCCCCTCGCAGGTGTGAGGTGAGCCAGCCCTGCCCACACCATCTCATTCCCAGTCTGTAGCTGTTTCTGCTGCCTCACAAACCCAGCCAGGCCCTTCACCCTCTGCCATGACCCATCTGCACAGCCTGAGGAAATCCACAGGGCACTGGGGTCTCCAAACTTGGGTCCAAGTTTCACCAGCTCAGATGCCAGACCAGCTACTAAAAACACAAAAAAACCCACACTAACTTCAGAACAGACTTCATGATTAACATCTTAATGGCAAAACTGCCCTTTTTATGAATAAGATGTATTTTCTGAAATAGGACAGAATTAATCTGTACAGTAGGTGTAATGTAAAAAAGGCAAAGCATTAATTTTCCCCTTTCCTGCTGCTTCTCCAGCAAGCTGGCTCTGCTCTTTTGGAAGGGAGCTGCTACCCTCTAGTGGGGCTGGCTGAGAGCAGCTTTTTTGGAAACGTTTTCTCCATCTCAAGGCAGGAATTTAAAGAGGAAGAGGCAACACTTGAAAACTCAACTTTTGGGGTCACACTGTGCCTGGCTGATCCCCACCACAGCTCAAGGCAAATGCAAGAACAACTCCATATTCTGAATGGAGATGGTAGGTAAAAACCCACAGAAGAACCCCCCAAGAAAGAACTTTACACACCTTAATTTACCACACAGGTGTCCTGGGGTATGTTCTACACCCAAGGAAATGCTCAGCTTTTCCTCACCACCCTGCTGCACTCCAGTGGTGGTTCCAGCATTTAACTCACCCTCAGGAGCTCCCTGAGGAAGGGATAACTCTGCTCCCATTCCAGCTCCCATTTCCAGGGTGGTTCCAGCATTTAACTCACACTCAGGAGCTCCCTGAGGAAGGGATAACACTGCTCCCATTCCAGCTCCCATTTCCAGGGTGGTTCCAGCATTTAACTCACCCTCAGGAGCCCCCTGAGGAAGGGATAACTCTGCTCCCATTCCAGCCCCAGACTGCAGCTCCTGCCATTTTCTGCCCCCATTCCCAGGTGGGAGCACACCAAGCCCCTCTGGGCACAGCAGGTGACACCTACCATACTCCCCAAAGACCAGGTATGTGTATTTCTTGTGCTGAACAATCCAGGAGACAACTTTCACACCCAGCCAGATCAGCAGCATCCCCAGCGTGGCATCCAGGATGAAATTAATAAGGTAGCTAAGGGCAGAGGAAAATTAAGGTTTCAGCTTCTGTGTTCTTAAGTATTATTCAAAAATCTTTAATTTTGTAATGGAAATGAATTTAAAAACCCCAAGATCTTAAATAAGCCTGCTTAACAATCCAAACTTGCTTCCTTTCTCTTTTATTGCATTTTACCAGCAATTTCTTAGTTTAAAAGCTTGCTCAGGAGAGAAGGGACAGGCTCCGCCAACTCTCTGACACTACTTATTTATTCATATAGCAATAAATACTTCTTAAAAGTTACCCCCTGCAAAAAGGAGACTTTCCATTTGCAGCATTTTTTAAATTAAAAAAAAAAAAAAAGAAATCTCAAGTTCTCAAGTTTCAGAGGAAACAAAACCAAACTGTTCCCAGAATTTCACCTAAGAAAATGGCAACTTTTTGGGCACCACAGGTGCTCTACAAACTGGGCAGCAGAAGAGGCACAAAGTCCATTTTTCTGAGCAGCTGCAAGAGGCTCCCAAAAGCAGAGACACAGACTGAGAGGCAGGTTTTGGGATATGTGATGGGCAGCAAGAACCCTGAGGTCCCAAAAACCTCAAGTTCAGGTCCCACTGCAGATCCAGAAGCTGAATCCATCCCTGCCAGGAGATTTTGGCTCAATGGATTTGAGTTCTGCAGCTCTGGATGGTGAAGTGTCCCTGGGCAGAGTGCCAGAGGCAGGAGACCTGCAGGGACCTTCTGGGGATTGCAGGATCCAAGCTCAAATCCGGGGCTTGGTGTTTTAATGAACTCCAAAAAAAAAAAAAATCACATAGATTAATGTGGGTTTTTTATGCTGTTTTCCATTATTGCAATATTTTCTGCCAGATTTCTACAGGATGAAGAAAATGCCAAGCACAAGGCTACAGCAGTGAACATTTCCTTTTGCAGAGCTCTGCCTCTGAACCAAGAAATTGCAGACAACAATCTGCTTTTGATATGCACTTTGAAAGCATAACATTAAGTTTTTCTACATCCAAAAAACTCAGACTGGCTTTTTACAGTTTCCAGCTGCTGGAAAACCAGAGCACTCCATAGAGACATGGAGCTCTGGTGGTTTATTCTGGGCAGGACACAGAGTGTGAGCCTCAAAGCCCAGGGACAGGGCTGGAGGGTTTTAAGCTGCCTGCTTCAGGATGACAGGTCAGGCAGTGCAGGGAAACATAAAACACACATGAAAAATAAACAACACACCCAAAGGGCACAGCATAAGCATGAGAGGGTTTATTTTAAAACACTGTCTGTTTAAAAAAAAAACAACAATACATCATTTGAGAGGTTATGTGCGGCCCCAGCCAAACTTGTGTCTGCTTAAAGAAACATATCAAGGTGCAGAACTTTAATATAAAAAAAAGGAGATGGGCCAGAAGGTTTTAAGGAGAATTTTGAAGCTCAAAGGAGTTTCTCAAAATGAGATGTGCTTAATGCTGAAACTAAAATTTTATCTGCAAAGTGTCTGAAGTAAAGGTGGCACTTATACCTTTACCTCAGACACTTTGCAGAAAAAAAAATTAGTTTCAGCATTTTAGAAGATTTTAGGTTTTGGAGTTTGGTTTAGAAATCTCCCAAACAAGACCAGCAAACAAGACAACAGAGACCACAAAAACAAGCTCAGCAGGGTTTATATCCCCATGCAGTGCTTCAGATGGATGCATTTCCACTGTTCATGACCCTTCCCAACACAATTCTCCCTTTGACAGATGTAGGGCATGAAGGCAAGTGCCATGTGTACTCACAGAGAGCAAGGGTCCTCCTCAGTGAGATCAGACAGAAAAACATTGGCAAAGTGGATGAAGAGGGCACCTATGGCTTGCTTGGAGGTATCATAAAACCTGGAGGAAAAACCAAGATTTTCTGAAGAAGTCAAGCAGAGAATTTTATTTCTAGGGAACACCAGCTACTTTATGGAGGTTTCCTTGGGAAGCAGCAGCACATTTCATTTAACAATTAAATGTCATACAGGATACACAGGGGGCCTAGAAGATTGTTGGTACAAGAGAAAAAAATATTATGAACACATTTTTTCAAGTTTAAAATTAAAAAATCTCACCATATCCTCCAGGGACGCCGCTCTGCCTTTGGCTCCTTAAATCGTTTCACTGCAAAGAGAATCAGAGAGGTTCCATTACCCAGATGAACCCTCCATGAGTGCAGCCTGCACCCACCTGCACTGCAAAAGCAGCACAAAAATCCTGCAGGACTGTGGTATTTTCTGGGGTTCTTCGTGACAGGAAAGAATGAATCTGACTCCATCTTCTTAGAAGGCATATATTATTATATTATATTATATTATATTATATTATATTATATTATATTATATTATATTACTATATAATATTATATCATTTTTATATCATACTATATCATATTATATAATACAGAAAGGATATTTACAGAAGGCTAAAAGATAATAATGAAACTTGTGACTCCTTCCAGAGTCCTGACACAGCTTGGCACTGACTGGCCAAAGAGTCAAAACAATTCACATGAAACCAATCAAACAACCACCTGTTGGGTAAACAATCTCCAACCACATTCTAAAGCAGCAAAACACAGGAGAAGCAAATGAGATAATACTGTTTTCCTTTTTCTCTGAGGCTTCTCAGCTTCCCAGGAGAAGACTCCTGGGCAAAGAAGATTTTACAGAAAATATGACGGTGACACAGGACCCTAAGAATTTGCAAGTGTAAAACTGAGCAAAGCCAAAGGGCCTCCCCAGGGCAGTGGTGGCATCACTGTCCCTGGAAGTGTCCAGAAGACACAGATGTTGTGTTTAGGGTTAGGGGTGGGCTTGGCAGTGCTGCGTTAATGGTCGGACTCGATGATCCTGGATGGCCTTTCCAGCCACAATGATTCCATGATTCCGTTCTCTGGCCTGAAGCAAAGCAACCAGAGGTGTCACTGTCATTTTCTGAAAAATCCCTTCGCCAGGATTTCTTCTCCTGGGAAGCTGAGAAGCCTCAGAGAAAAATGAAAATAATGAATTGATTGTTCCTCCTGTGTTTTGCTGCTTTAGAATGTGGTTGGAGATTGTTTACCAACAGGTTGTTGTTTGATTGGTTTCATGTGAATTGTTTTGACTCTTTGGCCAATCTCAGCCAGCTGTGTCGGGACTCTGGAAGGAGTCACGGGTTTTCTTTATCATTCTTTGTAACGTTCGGTCTCTATCCTTTCTCTATTCTTTAATATCGTTTTAGTATAGTATTCTTTAATATAATGTAACACCATAAAATAATAAATTAGCCTTCTAAGAACATGGAGTCAGATTCTCAATTCCTCCTTCGCCCTGGGGACCCAGCAAATACCACACAGAGGCAATGCTGCACCCAGGGATCAGCAGGATGGACAGCAGAGGTGTTTGGAGAGAGGTGTGTGCTCCTGGCATCCCTCAGCAACAGCATTCCCATGCCATGGGACCTAAGGAATGCTGAGGGAGGGGGCATCACTACCTACCAGCCCTAATAACCCTTCCAGGCAACCTGAAATGACAGTGACAGCGAAGGAACTCTTCATTGCTTGAAACACACAAGGTCAGGGACCTGCTCTGTTCTCTCCAGCTGTACCTGAGCACTCAGGCTGCCCCCATGAGGCATTCACATTTTCTGAAAAATCCCTTCACCCAGGATTTCTCTCCTGGGAAGCTCAGAAGCCTCAGAGAAAAAGGAAAACAATAATTATCTGATTGCTTCTCCTGTGTTTTGCTCATGTGGAATGTGTTTGGAGATTGTTTACCCACAGGTGATTGTTCCATTGGATTCTGCTGTGAATTCTTCTGACTCATTGGCCAATCAGGGCCAAGCTGTGTTGGGACTCTGGAAAGAGTCACGAGTTTTCATTATTATCTTTGTAGCCTTCTGTCTGTATCCTTTCTGTACTCTTTAGTATAGCACTCATTAATATAATATAGTATCATAAAATAATAAATTAGCCTTCTGAGAACATGGAGTCAGATTCATCATTCCTTCCTGCCATGAGGGCCCCCACAAACACAATACCCCCCTCAAAGGGCAGCCTGGGCTCCTTCCCCTGGGAAATGCCTTCCTGATCCAACATGGAAGGATGCAGGGACTTCCCTGACAGAAGCCTTGACATTTCAGAAGTGCAGCTTTGTCCTGCTTTTACTGGCAAGGTGACAGGGCAACAGATGAAAAGACAAGGGTGGAAGGACAACGAGGAACTTTTTACAGCGGAAAGAAGATATTTAGGTGGAGACTGGGGAGAAATTCCTTGCTGTGAGGATGGGGAGGCACTGGAAGAGGGTGCCCAGAGAAGCTGTGGCTGCCCCACCTCTGGAAGTGTCCAAGGCCAGGCTGGATGGCGCTTGGAGCCACCTGGGACACTGGAGTTGTCCCTGCCCATGGCAGGGTGTGGAACAAGATTGTCTGTAAGGTCCCTTCCACCCCAAACCATTCCCCAGTCCTGTGATCTCCCCTAATCCCAGGATTTAGTCAGGCATATGCAGGGATTTGGTGCCAGTCTCAAATCCACAGAAAGCCAGCACTGCTACAACCTGATCCATTATTGCCAGTGATGAGGAGCAAGGCACCAGTCAAGTCACACCAGACACTGCTGCAGCAGCTTGTCCTACCCCTGTCCAGAAAAAACCCACCAGTTTCCCTCATCCAGCTGAATCCCACCATGAGACATTCCTGCAGCAATGACTTCCACCAGCACAGACAAGATCCATCACCACTGATACCCTTCAAAAGCCAATTTTCATTTCACCTCCCCACAAGCATCAGAGCCATGACCAACCAAGTGCCCAGAATTGTTTAAAGCAACCCTCAGCTCATGGGGACAAAGAGCACAATGCTGAAAAAAAGCTTTTGGAGGGGTCTTCAGGCCAGCCAGATGACCACTAGCCCAACCACAGGAGCACCAGGGGTGATTTTCATTATTTTCTTAATGAGAAGTGACATGTTATGTATCCACAGCCACTCAGGCTAGAAACACAGTAATTCAGTGTGATGAGATGACAAGCAAGAGGTAAGAAGTTAATGGTGTGGTGCCTTGTTGAACACAGCTTGTCATGCCTCATTAGATTTAAGAGAGTTATCTGAGACTGTGTAATTATCAGAGACAGTAAAACTGTTGTATTAAAGATAAAAGCGAGTATTATAGAGAAATAATTAACTGCTTAATAGGGCATTTACTGCGCAGAGCTGCAGCAGGCTGGCTCCAAATTAAACCAGAAATCCAGCCAAGATTACCACAGCTTAAACAGGGAGCAGAGTTGTTTGGTAGCTGTGGCCTGGGGCTAGGGGGGGATGTTAAATCCACAGGAGCAGCACCACATCTCTGAAGACTCCAGGAGATGATGGAGCCCTCCATGAAGCAGCACTGTGTGCTCAGCGAGCACAGCAGGGCTCTGGAGAATGAGCAGCGACTGCAAAGCTTCCCTCCCCTCTTCCAAATGCTGCAGAGAGCCAAGCCATGGCATGCACAGGCTCAGCTGGATCAAGCTGCAGAAAGGCTAAGATCTCCTCTGTTCTTCTCAAAATGTGCTTCCAATCACTCAGTTTTCCACCAGCTGTAGGTGGGTTTGCTACCCTGGCTCAGACAGATCAGTCCATCCTTAATATTTATTTTAAGGAAAGTTATGCATGCATCAAAGGGGGAAAAAAAAAAGTGATATTTGGATTCTAGCACCTATGACCAAATGAAACTCCATAAAAACACCTGAAACAAATTAAAAATGCAGTTTACTGCACGCAGAGTTGCACAAAATGGAAGAGAACCCAAATTCAATTAGATTGACAATGAGACTGGAATGCAGCTGCTCTACATCCGAAGGCATCAGGAATTTGTGTCCCCAACCACAGTGTTGAATATTTTAATGCTGCTTCCCTTCTCAGCTGTGTCCACGTGCAAAGCAAGCTGCCCTGTGCAAGGAAGCAATGCTATTGCACATCTTGGGAAGAAATTGTTCCCTGGGAGGGTGGTGGGGCCCTGGCACAGGGTGCCCAGAGAAGCTGTGGCTGCCCTTGGATCCCTGGAAGTGTCCAAGGCCAGGCTGGACAGGGCTTGGAGCAGCCTGGGATAGTAGAAGGTGTCCCTGCCCATGGCAGGAGGTGGAGCTGGATCCATCATTGGATCCAAACTGTGCTCACCATTCTGTGACTGAGTGTAGGGGGATAGAATATAAGAAAATAAAGGTAGCAGAGAAAGTAATCTTACCCCTAAGGAGCTGCAGCTGGGTTAATTATTAAAGATTAGGAGCAGGTCTGACTTTAACAGGCCACAGCTGTAGCCAATGAGAAGAAGAGTGCTATAAAAGAGTGGATTGGTTGAAGGAGTATTGGAGTTAATTGGCTGCTGTGAGAAGAAGAAAGAAGAGTGAGTGCTTGGAGGAGCTGCCTATGAGACACCTCAAGGAGGTGTGAAACTCTTGCACTAAGGAGACAACAATATGGAACCTTTACAATGTAATGACAACAACTGAGATCCTGTAGGAGCCAGGAGAAGGGGAGCCAGGTCTGTCCCATTAAACGTGAGCAGAGCACCACTGGGATGGTGCCTCCCTTCTGCAGACTCTGCCCCTGCCTGGCTCCAGCTGCTGCAGACCGAAAGCTGTGAGGCTGAAGCAGAAGGGAAGGAAGATGAGGGACAGTCTGAGAGATCCCCTGACCACAGCAGAGAGAGGGTAGGGCAGGAAATAAAACACTTCCCAGCCCTTCCTCTTCAGTCAAGAACAATAAAGATCAGACATGCTTGAAATCCTCTCAGAACCACCAGGCTGGGTGGAAGCTGAGAACTGAATGAGAACCTGTGAAAAGTTAAAAGGAAAAAAAAAATATTTGCTGGAGTCTTTCAATATAGATCTGGAAATAGTCAGAAAGCTAAGAGCACAATGACAGCTGTCCTCACTCTTTTTCCAGGGTAATATAGAGGTTAATATTCATTAGGGTGTTTGCTCTCTTGCTGCAGTAGAAAGGGGACAGACAGCTTTGCTGCCACACACAAAGTGCTGTAAAGTTACCAGAGCTTGTCACAGGCAGTGTCTCACAGCCTACTTCTGCTTTTAAACAAATTCTCTGATTCTAATAATTAAGACAAGGACAGTAGCAACAGCAGCCCTATTCCCCCATGCTGTTCCTCACCCATGCTGGAACATCCTCCCTGCATCCCCCACTGACCCCACAGTGCATTCAGGCAGATTTGTGCATCAGCACAGGTATAAAACCCCCTAATTTAAGCAGAATTAGCTGCAGCATCAACCAGCTGCTGATCAGCAAAACAGGCTACCAAGTCAGGTTTCTGTGGGGGTCCCAGCTGTGGGTTTCTCTGGGTCTGGATTGAAGGCCCTTGAGATGGCAGTTCATGTTCACACTCAGCTGTTTATTATTTCTTATCAGTAAAACAGTCTCACTGCTGTGAGTTCAGCAGCTTTTCATTAGAAGGCACAAAATGGCCAACAATTTCTTGTTCCAAGGGCTTTTAAGACTAAACTATCCAATTAAGAACTGACACCTGGATTATTTTCCCTTTTAACCCAATAACTGATCCCACAGAGCTGCAATGGGGACTTTTCTGCCCAATTACAAAATGCCACCCAAACCCATAGAGGAGGAAGAAGAAGCATGAAGAAGAAACCCAGGATGACACCCTGTGCCCTCCATCTTGCTTCCATCCACAACATACTAAAAATCCCAAAACCTCAATTTCTCACCAAGTGATACACCTGTACTGCCCTCTATAATCCATTTCACACTTTTGTGGGTTCCAGTCTATCTTGAAATCTGGGAAACTTTTTCCATGGATGAGGGTCAAAGTCAGTGCTGCCCTGGGGGTCAGGGCACCCCAGAGCAGACAGAGAAATATTGCCAGTGCCCTGGGTTTCCACAGGTTTCTACAAAATTATAGGGGGAAACTCATCTCCCTGGGATATGGTTAGACATGCTTGGCTGAGAGCCAAACCACTTCCCTGACAAATCTTACTGCAACCAACCACAGGAGTCTGAAGCTGAGGTTTGGGAGGGAGGTGTTGACACAGCAGACAGAACATTTGGGATTTGATTTACAGGGATCCAAGCCTGACCCCACTGAGCTCAGCAGTAGGGGCCTGGCAGGGGGTGGATGCTGAAAATGAACCTGATATAAAAGCATTTTTAGATGCATTAATACATCTAAATTGTGAAAGGTCCATCAAAAATAAAGTCTGAGATGCCCCAAACTGGTGATACTGCTACCTGCATTTAAGAGTAGACTAAAGTGACTGCCATAAATCCCATCTCCAGGGCCACATCCCACTATCAAGAGGGTCAGGACTTTATTTTTGGCCTGGGCCAAAGAGGACTCGGAGCTACTGTACCAGGGAGGAAACAGAAGCTCTTCCCCTGCCGAACCTCTGTGTTATTTTCAGCAGTACAGTCTCCAGTAACACATCCCAACCTATTCTGCAGGACACACCCTTTCCCAGGCTCTTTCCAAGCCCCAGGCAGGAAAGAAGCCAACATTCAGGATACAGAGCCAAAACCCTGGGGTCTGCACTATTCTTAGCCTGAGCATGCAGCCACTCAGACAGCTCGACCCCAGACACAATGGGAGGAAGCAGCAGCAGCCACTGTTTGCAGAGAGCAGCCAGAAAAGTGTGAAATTATATCCCCCCTCGTTTCAGGGAGCAGCCAAAGTCCTGGTGTTCCTCTCCAAAACAGCTGCCAGTGGTTTGATGGCACGGACTGCTGCTGACCTCCATCCTCAGGCCTGCACTGGGTGTATTCTGTCATTCCCTCCCAAAAAGCCTGGTACCAGTGTAAAGCACCTCCAGCAAAACTGGCAGGGGAAGGAACAGAAACTGAGATGGTGTTCATGGAATCACTGAATGGTTTGATGGGAAGTGTGAAAAACGCCAATCCCTTGTTTCTAAAAATTTAAAAGTTCAATAGTAATAAAATGGTTATAAAAATAGTAACACGATTAGAGTAATAATTTGGACAATTTGAATTAAGACAATATGAGACAATAAGGATGAAGAGTTATGGACAGTCCAGGTACCTTTTCTGGGCAGTGCAAGAATGAAAAAGGACCCTGTTAACAGAGGATTAACCCTTAAAAGCAATAACCTGTTGCATATTCATACACCTCATCCATGATGCATAAATTCCATTCAAACACAGGATTCTGTCCGGTCAGTGTCAGCTTCTTCCTCTGAATCCCGACAGTGCCTTCAAGGAGGGAAGAAGTTCATTTCTCCTGATAATGGAGCAATAAATTCTTTCTCTCGGAAAGATTCAGGTGTCCTGTGGCTGCTATCTCACTGCGAGTCCTTTCTTTAAAAAAGTATCCTACATAGAATAGTTTCTATTTTAACTTTATGTTATAACCTAAAACTATATTTAACACACTACTTAAGAGAATTAATACAGCATTACTTTCTAACACAATGCATAAAATATTAATTTTAATATTTGTGAAAAGCCCATCATAAAATACATGCATTTTTCACAGGAAGGGTCTTTAAAGACATCTCGTTCCAATTCCACCAGACCAGGCTGCTCAGGAGCCTCAGCTACGACACTCATCCTTCTGGAGACTCCAACTGCCCCCTGTGAAGGCCACAGAGGACCCTGGCATGGTTCTCAGCCTTAAGCTCTACCCTTTGTGTCTTATTTTTACACAGATTTTATTTTAAATAAAAGCTCTTATTTTAGCCAAGTGCCAGGCGGTCACCAAGCAAAGCTGTGAGACAACAACCATCAGTTGTGCTTTGCACATTGAGAACAGAACACATCATTTGCTGACACAATAGGTCCTACAGGACACCTGGACTGAGGCTGGGCTCCAACTCAATGCAGAGCATCCTGGGGAGGCAGCTGTGACTCCCCATACAAAGCATTGCCAGCCAGTCCCTTGGAAAAGGGAGTTTAGACAAGGAAAGATGAAAGTAAGGCAATAAAATCCAAGATCACTAAGAGAACACCACCTGAAGGATGAAGTGATGCACAAACAGTTATCATAGAATCACAGATGGTTTGGGTTGGAAGGGACCTTAATCACCATCTACTTTCTACTCCCTTTTAGCATTAAAGACAGCATTTTACCCCAACCCAACTTTTATCAATTAAGTCTCTCTGCCATACAGTTTTCTTACAAATGCTGTTTAAAAAAACAAGCTCTAAATTTAAGAGACTCCTTAAAGCTTTGCATGCTCCACCTCATAATTACAAAATACTAATTTCCCTGTGCAGATTTTTGTCTTGTCAGGTCACCTATAACATGAACTGCTCACCACACATGGCAGAACCAGCTCAGCCAGGTGCAGGGTGCTGAGGATCACAGGTAACTTCTCATGGAGCTCTACTCTGCCAGCTCATTTCTCATCTTCCCCAATGCCTTTGTTCTCTCAGAAACCAGGAGCTTCCTGAGAAATAAACTTTAAGGAATTTAGAGATTTTAGAGGAGCTGAGATTTTAGTTGGAGATAAGCTTTATTTGAGTTAATTAAAATAAATGGGTAGGCCTTGATGAAATTAAGAGTTAGTAGTTAACTAATAATTGGTTGCTTGTCAACACAATGTTTGGTTAGCTGGGTTTATAATGAAGAATATATAAACTGATAAATAGCTTTTAGTAACATAAGGCAATTGCAGGCCTCCTCTGCTCTGAAACCAATTGAAGATGGGGAATGGGAATTCTACCAAGGGTCCATTTGTCAGATTTGCATTGAAAAGGCAGAAAGGTCAGAACGAGGAAGACTTCATTTACTTCCTCATTTTGGGACTCCTCCCCATGAAAGGGCCCACTGACTCATTTCAAGGAACAAATGCTTAATAGCTTTTGAACTAACTAGCACACAGAGCAGGGAATGGGATGTACCAAAGTTATGAAAATGTATTTGTATTTTGGGTATTCAACACTTGCATAGATAAAAGGACTCTGTAATCACCTGTAAATTCTGGTGTGTATTTGGGAGCTATCCCACAATAAACACACACTTTCTAGCTCTAAACTGTTAGAGAGTTTTTGGATATCAGTACTAGATCCATGTCCATATTGGGAATGGATGTACCAAAGTTATGAAAGTGTATTTGTATTTTGGGTATTCAATACTTGTATAGATAAAAGGACTCTGTAATCACCTGTAGCAATAAACTCACACTTTCTAACTTTAAACTGTTAGAAAGTTTTGTCCATCACAGTTGGATATTGGTACTAGATCAATATCCATATTTTTTTTAATAAATCATTCCCACTCCCTGCTCAGCTCGGCCGCTCAAGGGGTGATGGCCAAGGAGAGGTCAGAGCAACCAACAGCTGCAATTCTAAAGCTTTGTGGAAAGCTGTGTGGAGCCTAATGAAGCACACTGAGTGCTGCACAGACCTTCCAGCCCACAAAGTGCAACACATGTTCTCCAGCTCATCCAGTTTTCAGAGGTACTGAAGCAGAAGAGAAACGTGCTGAGAGCCCTGCCATGTGCAGCTTAACCCACAAACCTACATGTAAATCAGCAAGGACCCAGGCTTCACACTGCCAGGCACAGTTAACCCCTGTGGCTTTGTTTTTCTCTAGAGGGAAAAGCATTTACAGGGGTGAAGTTGGAATTTGCATGTTCTTGTGTGTGAACAATTAAAATCACACACAGTAATGCACTTGGGTGACAGCAAGCAAAGGCAGCACAGCCTGCCTTGGGCAGGGGCAGCCTGCAGTGGTTTTGTGTCTTGGGCAGATCTATGTCAGAACAGAATGGAAGTCTGGACAGATCAAGTGCTCTAGCATTTATTTCTTCCTTTTCTTGACATGGATTCACACTTTCACCCACCCCTATGAGGTATTTTCAGTGTAAAGTCAAAACACAAACCAGAAAGCACTCGGGATACTTTTGAAGCACAGAGACAGCACTTCAAACTATGTACAGCAACTGACAACAAACTGTGTACAACAAACTATGTACAAATACCATATCTACAAAAACAAACTATGGACAAATACCATATCTACAACAAACTGTGGACAACAAACTATGTACAACAAACTATGTACAACTACCATATGTACAACAAACTATGTACAACAAACTATGGACAAATACCATATCTACAACAAACTATGGACAACAAACTATGGACAAATACCATATCTACAAAAACAAACTATGTATAACCACCATATGTACAACTATCATATCTACAACAAACTATGGACAACAAACTATGGATAACAAACTATGGACAACTACCATATCTACAACAAACTATGCACAACAAACTATGTAGAAATACCATATTTACAAACAAACTATGGACAACAAACTATGTAAAAATACCATATCTACAACAAACTACGTACAACTACCATATGTACAACAATGCACAACAAACTATGTACAAATACCATATCTACAAAAACTATGTACAACAAACAACCACGGACAACAAACCATGTGCCACCCTGAACTTAGCACTGGGGCAGAATCACAGCATGGTTTGGGTTGGAAGGGTCCTTTGATGGTCACCTCATTCCAAGCCCCTGCCACGGACACCTTCCACTAGACCAGGTTGGTCAGAGACACATCCAGCCCGACTCTGAATGTTTCCAGGGATGGGGCATCCATCATTCCACTGGGCAACCTGTTTCAAGTGCTTCAGCACTCTCACTGTAAAAAAATTCCTCTTGTATTTACTCTAAATCTATCCTCTTTCAGTTTAAAACCAATTCCCCTTTTCCTATCACTACAGGGCCCAGTAAAAAGTCACAAAAGGTAGGTTAAGTTTGATTTCTCTGGGGGAGATGAGTGCAACAGCTTCCATGAGTCCCTCTCAAAGTTCAGACACTTCTCAACACGAGGAGGCTCTCTCCCATTTCACCATCCAGGAGAAAATCCACACTGAAAGCTCAGCTGGAAAATCCACAGGGATCAGGAAAACACAGGCCACAGATCAAGGGGATACTTCTGAAGTTCTTTGACAACTGTTTTCTACCACAGAGACATTGTTTCTTTTTCTGGTAAATTCCTATTCTGTGGCTCTGCCTCAGGACAAGTGTCTAAAACACCATCCCAGGTGCTCACAGAGCATCTCCAGCTTGAAGTCCTGCCTGGAGGTCAGCACCAGGGTCCCTGCTGCAAACTGGGCCTTCTTAAGACTAAGCTCAAGGCAAGATGTGCTGGAAGAGCGTGCCCAGCAGCGACATGAAACAGGAGAGAGGGACACTGCTGTCACACGAGGCAGGATCAGGACATTTTCAAAAGTAAAGCTGAAACCAGATTTCCCACACAGGGCTGTGGGAGCTCAGTCCAGTCCAGCTCTCCTTGCCTGGCAGTAGGAGTGTTTTCCAAGAGCAACTTCTATTTTCATACCCACATCACAAGTGCTACTACACCTCATCCAGCAGCTCAGAGGGCTGCCAAGACAGTTTCAGAAAAAGCTGGAAGAGAAACAAAGATTCATGCGTTTTCTCAGTGCTGTTTGTGGTAGAGTAGAAAATGAGGATACCAGCTGCAGGGAAAAGTTTTTCCATTCACAAGGGAGACAAAAATTCTTCAACTCCCCAAATCTGTTTCTCCTGCTCTCTAGTTAATTCACAAAGGCGGCTATGGATGTAATTTGTACAAAAGATCTTCCCTCATTTCAAAGATTTATACCTGGACTACTTTTGCTAGTCTAGAACCCCTTCCTCAAAAAAAAAAAAAAAATTAATAGAATGAATAGCAGCAACTGCAGCTGAGATAACTGCAAGGAGCTTTCCCCACCCAGCTGAGTGATGCTCAAGGAAAAGCACTGCAAACTGCTTCAGATGGGATTGCACAATTACCCCCACTCCTCAGGGCCATGACCTCCCCAGGGGAGGAGGAGGAATCCAGATTGCCACACACACAGCTGCTGGGCTCCTCTGCCTTCACGTGTTTGAGATCAGTTCCAGGACTGTCCTCACTGCCAAAGAGGCTCCACAGCCACCCCAGGCAGGTGGAAAGGGTGACACCTTTTGCCATTTGACTCCCAGATGGGGCAAAGCTGCAACCAGAGCCAGCTCTGGTCATACTGGGATTAGGATTGAATACAGCCTTCAAGACCTTGCTGGAAAAGCAAGAGAGTGTTTGTGGGCTAAAATGAACTGCCAGCACTATTGCTCATGGGAGTTGACAGAATAATAAAACCCCACTGAACAGCTGTCCTGACTCCCTGCCAAGGCTGGGCATCATTTACTTCTGGGTCCTGTGTTCACCACTCAAAGGATCCATTTCACAGAATCCACAGCAATGGGGAGCAACCACCCCACTCAATCATTCAAAACTAATTTCCTCCTCCATTAGGTTTTCCTCCCAGATTGGCAGGAGAGAATCTTTCCACAGCCCCAAATTGCTCTGATAAAAGCAAATTTATCCTCCCTGCAATGGCCATGCTTAGGATCCACATTCTGGAGGGATACTCTGAGCACAACCCATGCACACACACCTGCAAAATGCCACATTATTGTTAGTCTGAGTTCCTCTGCATGTTTTCAAGAGCTCTGAACAGTTTCTGCACAATTTGGAAAATTTTTCCATCCAATACCAGCTGAGCTGGTACTTTAAAGTAGAAAAGGCATTGGTTTGAGTTTGGACAGGAATTCTGTAACATGGTTTTGGGTCAGAAGGGACCTTAAAGATCATCCAGTTCCAACCCCTTGCCATGGGCAGGGACACCTTCCATTATCTCCAAGCCCCGTCCAGCCTGGCCTTGGACATTTCCAGGGATCCAGGGGCATCCACAGCTTCTCTGATCAACCTGTTCCAGGGCCTCACCACCCTTGTGGACGTTGTTTCCACTTACTAACCCATGGCCTGCAACATCCTGGTGTCCTGGGTTGACTATATGATGCTTTTATCCCCAATCGTCCCATTCTGAATGGTGAGTTTTGCACCTTTAAGAGTGCCCCGGAGAGTGAAGGGGGGGAGAGAAGAAAGCGGCAGGGTTTTTTTTCAGACACTGCATTCACTCCCCCACATTCCTGCTCCTGGACTGTTGTCTGCGGCTGGACAGACGACGGGACAGAGTTCTCCTTTGCTTTGAGTTAGTTTAGCTAGCCGAGGCAAAGAAGTTCCCTGGATTTTTTTTGGTTTTTTTCCTTTTTCTTTGGACCTCTTGAAACCTGCTCTGGACTGAACATCAAGGGGAGCACCAGCAGCTCACACCTGTGGCCCACCGGGCCAGGCCTGGCCTGCGACATTCCAGCACCGGCAGACTTCATCAGAGACTGAGTGAGCTGAGTCACAAGCCGGGGAGGGACTTTTCTCAGTTTGTCATCTCTTTGGAGTGGCAAGGGATTTTATTGTTTGATATTGTTTAGATTTTATTGTTTAATAAACAGTTTTTTCCACCTTTCTCCAAGGAGATATTTTCTCCCGGACCCGTTGGGGGAAGGGGCTGATTGAATCAGCTTTCCTACCGGAGCTCCTTTGGGGGGATTCTCTCCCAAATTTGCTCTAAACCTGGACATTTGGTGCCCAACTCGGGGCTCGAGAAGGTGGAAAAAAGCTCTATTGATTGTGTGTTTGTTGTGCCGGTCAATAGTAGCCATGCTGCTTGATTTTGTAATATCTCTTGGGGTGGAAGCCTTCATGTGTCTCTGGGCTCTAGACTTTTTTGAGGTTACAATCCCTTTCTGGTCACTAGGGATATTGTCCCTAACACGTAATTTTTACGGCAGAAGGGTACGGATTGGAATAGCTGTTGTGCTGGCCTTGGTGATAATGATTTATAAGGCGTTTACAAAGATGCTGGCCTCTGTTTATGATATTTATGGTTCATGGTTTCTTCGTCCTAGCCTGCAGCCCAATTCCAGTAGTGTGTTTTGGGAATTTATTAGTAATTACACCCAGTCTGTTAGAGGAGGAGATGGGAATAAGGCTTTCCAGCCTTTCCTTTCCTTCTTTTCCTATGGATCTGTTATGTCACTTTTTGAGAAGGTTCAGTTTCCCCTGACTGCTAAAGAGACCATCTTTCTGGTATTATATCTGGTAAGCTTCCTCTATATGGTCTGCAGCTTCTCTAGAATGAGGGCTGAGATATCCAGAAGAGTTGGTGAGACCCCTGACCCAGAAGCAGATGCAGGTGTGAAAAATCCTGAGTGGTGTGGAGAATGGGAAAATATAGGCCAAACCCTGAAGGAATTTTCTGATCCTGTAGACTGGGATTTTCCACGGGAACAAATTCAGAAACCATCTGAGGTGGGAAAGTACCTAAAAGAGAAGTGCTCTGACGATTCTAGGGAGAAAAGGTTAATTGCAATAAGCTGGGCCCTGGCCTATGCTTATCGCACTCTGTTAGATACCGTAGGGCAGCAGACAGAGGCAGGGGGGCAGGGAGATAAGGCAGCAGCTACCACAGTCACTCAGGCTGCAGCCAACAGCCCAGGCTCGAAGCCAGCAGCTAAACCAGATAGTGAGCCTAAGCCACTGCCAGTTGCTCCGGTGAAAAAGCACACAAGCAAGACTAATCGGCCCGTAACAGATGATGATGATCCAGAGGAAGGACCCTCAACACCACCTGATATAAAAGCCAGAGTTAAGGCAACTGACCCAGCATCAGGAGCCAATATTGAGTCTTATTCCCTGAAGGACCTTCGTGGCCTAAGGAAGGATTACACCCGACGACCTGATGAATCCATAATTAGTTGGTTAGTCCGTCTCTGGGATGCTGCAGGCGAGGCTACAATTCTAGATGGCACTGAGGCGAGGCATTTGGGATCCCTGTCACAGGATCCCGCCATTGACCACGAAATGATGAGCGGGGCTAACCCTGAAAGCCTCTGGGCACGGGTCATGAGAAGTGTCGCAGAAAGATACATGTGTGCAGACGATCTCTATATGCAGCAAACCCAGTGGAAAACCATAGAACAAGGGATTCAACGCTTGAGGGAAATGGCAGTGGCGGAGCTTGTCTTCTCAGATGATGCAAACACTGTAAATCCAGACTTGGTGACATGCACATCTGTGATGTGGAGGAAACTTGTACGGCTTGGGCCACGAGATTATGCTTCTGCTTTAGCGATAATGAAGCGGGATGATGGTGAGGAGACTGTGCTGGATATGGCAAAGAAGCTCCGAGCATATGCAGATGCTGTGCATGGCCCAACACATGCCAGAATTGCAGCCGTGGAAACACGTCTACAAAAATTAGAAGACAAGATCGAGGAGAATCATAAGAAGCTCAGGGAGCAGATTAAAGAAGACCTTATCCAGATCTCAGCAGTACAGGTCAAAGGTTCTGGTACCCAAGGCAGACGTTACCTAGATGGTGAGAGAAGGTACACCCCACGAGCTGAGCTGTGGTTCTACCTGCGTGATTGTGGAGAAAACATGGGGAGATGGCATAGAAAACCTACTGCTGCTCTGGCACAACGGGTGCGCGAACTGAAGACTCAGAGGGGAAGTTCCAAAAGGGAAGCAGCTCCAGTGGCCAGTAACCGAACTGTCACACATGATGAAAATGACAATATTTTTGATCCCCTTGAAGGAACCTCCAAGACATATGCCCAGGTAACGAAGGATAACCAGGCTTAGAGGGGCCCTGCCTCTAGCCAGGTAGAGGCTGGGGAAAACCGTGTTTTTTGGACTGTGTGGATTCATTGGCCTGGCACATCTGAACCACAAGAATACAAAGCTTTGGTTGACACTGGTGCGCAATGTACATTAATCCCATCAAGACATGTGGGGACAGAGTCTGTTTCTATTGCTGGTGTGACAGGGGGATCACAGGATTTTACTTTGGTGGAAGCTGAGGTGAGCCTGACTGGAAAGGAGTGGAAGAAACACCCTATTGTGACTGGCCCAGAGGCCCCATGCATTTTAGGCATAGACTTCCTCCGAAGTGGGTATTTCAAAGACCCAAAGGGACTCAGATGGGCTTTTGGAATAGCTGCTGTAGAGACAGGGGGTGTCAAGCAGTTGAACAGCTTGCCTGGACTGTCAGAAAACCCATCTGCAGTAGGTCTCCTGAAGGTGGAAGAGCAACAAGTACCAATTGCCACCTCAACAGTGCACCGCCGACAGTACCGGACGAATCGAGATGCTGTGATCCCCATCCACAAAATGATCCGTGAGCTGGAGAGCCAAGGGGTGGTCAGCAAGACCCACTCACCCTTCAACAGCCCCATTTGGCCTGTGCGTAAATCTGAAGGAGAATGGAGATTGACCGTGGACTATCGTGCATTGAATGAAGTGACTCCACCGCTGAGCGCTGCTGTGCCGGACATGCTGGAACTCCAGTATGAGCTGGAGTCCAAGGCAGCAAGGTGGTACGCCACCATAGACATTGCCAATGCATTTTTCTCCATTCCTCTGGCAGCAGAATGCAGGCCTCAGTTTGCCTTCACCTGGAGAGGCGTGCAGTACACCTGGAACCGACTGCCCCAGGGGTGGAAGCACAGCCCCACCATCTGCCATGGACTGATCCAGACTGCACTGGAAAAGGGTGAGGCTCCAGAACATCTGCAATATATTGATGACATCATTGTGTGGGGAAAGACAGCAGCAGAAGTGTTCGAGAAAGGGGAGAAAATCATCCAGATACTCCTAAAAGCTGGCTTCGCCATCAAGAAGAGCAAAGTCAAGGGACCTGCTCAAGAGATCCAGTTCCTGGGAGTGAAGTGGCAAGATGGACGGCGTCAGATTCCCACCGATGTCATCAACAAGATCACAGCAATGTCTCCACCATCCAGCAAGAAAGAAACACAAGCTTTCCTAGGCGCCATAGGTTTTTGGAGGATGCACATTCCCGAATACAGTCAGATCGTGAGCCCTCTCTACCTGGTCACCCGCAAGAAGAACACTTTCCACTGGGGCCCTGAGCAGCAACAAGCCTTTGCACAGATCAAGCAGGAGATTGCTCATGCAGTAGCCCTTGGCCCAGTCAGGACAGGACCGGAGGTGAAGAATGTGCTCTACTCTGCAGCCGGGAACCATGGCTTGTCCTGGAGCCTTTGGCAGAAGGTGCCTGGGGAGACTCGAGGCCGACCACTGGGATTTTGGAGTCGAAGCTATAGAGGATCTGAAGCCAACTATACTCCAACAGAGAAGGAAATCTTGGCTGCCTATGAAGGAGTCCAGGCTGCCTCAGAGGTAATAGGCACTGAAGCACAACTCCTCCTGGCACCCCGACTACCAGTACTGGGGTGGATGTTCAAAGCAAAGGTTCCCTCTACACACCATGCCACCAGTGCTACATGGAGCAAATGGATTGCTGTTATTACACAGCGTGCCCGTATTGGAAAACTGAATCGCCCTGGGATTCTGGAAATAATTACAAACTGGCCGGAAGGTGAAAACTTTGGTCTCGCTGATGATGGGGAACAAGAAGTGACACGGGCTGAAGAAGCTCCACCATACAACCAACTGCCAGCAGAAGATACACGATACGCTCTTTTTACTGATGGCTCTTGCCGCATTGTGGGAATGAACCGGAAGTGGAAAGCAGCCGTATGGAGTCCCACGCGACAGGTCGCAGAGGCCACTGAAGGAGAAGGTGGATCAAGCCAGCTTGCTGAACTCAAAGCTGTTCAACTGGCCCTGGACATTGCAGAAAGAGAGAAATGGCCAAAGCTCTACCTCTACACTGATTCATGGATGGTAGCCAATGCTCTATGGGGATGGCTGGAGAGGTGGAAAGAGGCTAACTGGCAGCGTAGAGGAAAACCACTTTGGGCTGCTGAAGAGTGGAAAGACATTGCTACCAGGATAGGGAGGCTACCTGTGAAGGTCCGCCATGTGGATGCTCATGTACCCAAGAGCAGAGCCAATGAGGAGCACCAAAACAATGAACAGGTAGACCAGGCTGCAAAGATAGAGGTGTCAAAGATAGACTTAGATTGGCAACATAAAGGAGAGATATTTCTAGCTCGATGGGCCCATGATGCCTCAGGTCACCAGGGCAGGGATGCCACCTATAAGTGGGCACGGGACCGAGGGGTGGATCTAACCATGGACAGTATTTCACAGGTTATCCATGACTGTGAGACGTGTGCTGCCATCAAGCAGGCCAAGCGAGTGAAGCCCCTGTGGTATGGTGGGCGGTGGTCCAAGTACAAGTATGGGGAGGCCTGGCAGATTGACTACATCACACTGCCCCAGACACGCCAGGGCAAACGCTACGTGCTGACCATGGTGGAAGCCACCACTGGATGGTTGGAAACCTACCCTGTGTCTCATGCTACTGCCCGGAACACCATCCTGGGCCTGGAAAAGCAGGTCCTTTGGAGGCATGGTACCCCTGAGAGGATCGAATCAGACAATGGGACTCATTTCAAGAACAGCCTTATCAACACCTGGGCTAGAGAACATGGCATTGAGTGGGTGTACCATATCCCCTACCATGCACCAGCTGCAGGCAAAGTGGAGAGGTATAATGGACTGTTAAAAACCACATTGAAAGCATTAGGTGGGGGATCTTTCAAAAACTGGGGGCAGCATCTGGCAAAAGCCACCTGGTTAGTTAACACCCGAGGCTCCACCAACCGGGTGGGCCCTGCCCAATCTGAGCCTTTGCACAGAGTAGATGGAGACAAAGTCCCAGTAGTACATGTCAGAGGTTTGTTAGGCAAGACAGTTTGGATTAATCCTGCCTCAAGTACAGAGAAACCCATTCGTGGTGTTGTTTTTGCTCAGGGACCAGGTTGCACATGGTGGATAATGCAAAAAGATGGAGGAACACGATGTGTACCTCAGGGAGATCTGATTGTTAGGTCAAGTTATGTGTAAATATCACTGTTTGATGAATGTTATTACCATTGTCTGTGTATAGCTGTATAATAGATGTATAATGTATGTCCTTGTAGAGTTGTAGAGTTAGAATATATATTAGTTTTAGTAGTAAGCAGACGATATGGGGATAAGGGGTGGAATGTCCTGGGTTGACTATATGATGCTTTTATCCCCAATCGTCCCATTCTGAATGGTGAGTTTTGCACCTTTAAGAGTGCCCCGGAGAGTGAAGGGGGGGAGAGAAGAAAGCGGCAGGGTTTTTTTTCAGACACTGCATTCACTCCCCCACATTCCTGCTCCTGGACTGTTGTCTGCGGCTGGACAGACGACGGGACAGAGTTCTCCTTTGCTTTGAGTTAGTTTAGCTAGCCGAGGCAAAGAAGTTCCCTGGATTTTTTTTGGTTTTTTTCCTTTTCCTTTTTCTTTGGACCTCTTGAAACCTGCTCTGGACTGAACATCAAGGGGAGCACCAGCAGCTCACACCTGTGGCCCACCGGGCCAGGCCTGGCCTGCGACATTCCAGCACCGGCAGACTTCATCAGAGACTGAGTGAGCTGAGTCACAAGCCGGGGAGGGACTTTTCTCAGTTTGTCATCTCTTTGGAGTGGCAAGGGATTTTATTGTTTGATATTGTTTAGATTTTATTGTTTAATAAACAGTTTTTTCCACCTTTCTCCAAGGAGATATTTTCTCCCGGACCCGTTGGGGGGAGGGGCTGATTGAATCAGCTTTCCTACCGGAGCTCCTTTGGGGGGATTCTCTCCCAAATTTGCTCTAAACCTGGACAAAGAAGAAATCACAGTAATAAAACCAACAGCAACACTGAAGGAAAGAAGAAAGTACTGAAGGAAAGAGGTATCAAAGGGCTGACTCCAACAACAGCAACACCCTAAATCCTCCATGATGTCACGAGTCATCCTAAACTGGGATCTACATGATGTCATTTAGCCCTCCTAAACTCCACATGAGTCACCCAGCTGGGACTGCCTGCCTGGGTGAAACGAAGGTGCAACCAAAGTTCCCAGGAAGTTTTTTGTCTCAGCTCCAGAGGCTTCCACACCTCCCAGGCACTGGAGCCTTCTCCTTCCCAGCTGGGTGTGCCACAGAAACAACAAACTGAAGGCTGCTGCCCAAAACAATCTGTTGGTGAGCCCACAGCCACCATGGGTTAGGAGTCAGCACACAAACAGCCCCTCCAGCAGGTCCAAGGGAGCCTCCAGCTGGAAGTGAGTGACTGGGGCACAGGTAGGGACCAGCCGGGGTGAGTCAGGGACCACCAGCCCCGCTGCAGCCACAGGAGCTGCTGTGGTTGGGATCCCAGGGCTGCAAACACATCTGCCCTGGGGTCCCAGGCAGCAGTTCCTCCTCAGCTGAGTCGCAGCGAAACCACACAGGATCAGCTTTCAGTTTCTCTTCATTAACCGAGAGGCTGTTAATGTTCACAGAAACATCGGCCCCTGCACCAGCAGTTAGCCCAGAGCTGCTGCTTTTCTGGCAGGGGTCATGCAGCCTCATCCACGGAGGTATTCCAACATGATTTACTCAAGCCCTTGGTTTTATGGGGCACCCCATGGCGTTTATGGGAGAATTAACCCACATGCACACATCACTAGGGGGAACGGGAACAGAAAGAGAAATTACCACTATTCTTACTGAAAATATTTGGTGAAACACAAGCAGTGGCATGTTGCAACTGGGCTGCTCCAGCTGGAAGAAGGTATCAGCTATCCCTGGAAGAACTTGTTGCAATTTTCTCTGGCAGCTCGGCGTTAACCGCAGCGCTGGAGCCTTTGAAAGTGGTTTCCAAAAGGCAGAGGGGGCAAGAGAACCTCAAAATCTGCAGCTACTTAGCCAGAAAACTTGGAGGTTTCGGTTCACTGTCACCACCGGCTTTTAAACAAGGAAAACAGATCGAGTTCTGGCATGTTGATTCAACTTGTGCTAAACCACTTAACCCCGAAGAGCGGCAACACACACACACATCGCTCTGAGCAAAACACAGCTGCGGCACAGAGCAACAGGGAATGCTCACGGCTCCTTCAGCGTCCCGCACCTCTTCACAGGACCGCAGAATCGCCGAGGTTGGGAAAGAATTCCAATATCATCAAGCGCAATCATTAACCCAGCACTGCCAAGTGCTCCACTAAACCACATCCACACGTATTTTAAATCCCTCCCGGGACGGAGGCTCCTGCACTGCCCTGGGCAGCCTGTTCCAATGCCTTCCCCTTCCGGGAAAAAGCTTTTCCAAGTATTCACCCTCTCGTCCCCATTCCCATCTCTGTCTGTCTCCATCTCAATCTCTGTCCCCTTTGTAACCTCATCTCCGACTTCTTCCACATCCCAATCTCCGCCTTTGTCCCCATCTCCATTCTCATCCCTGCCTCCATCTTCATCCCTCTGCCTCTCTGTCCCCTTTCTATAGTCTAACATCTAATTCCAATATCATCAAGTGCAATCCTTAACCCAGCACTGCCAAGTGCTCCACTAAACCACAACCACACGTATTTTAAATCCCTCCCGGGACGGAGGCTCCAGCACAGCCCTGGGCAGCCTGTTCCAATGCCTTCCCCTTCCGGGGAAAAAGCTTTCCCAAATATCCACTCTGAACTTTCTACAGCGTAACTTGAGGCCGTTCTCTCTGCCTCTGGAAATCACACCCCGGGTGACTTTTCTCACTCCTCAGCTGATTTCTCCCACTACCAGCTCTTCCCAGTAACCAGAAAAACACGTTCTCTCTCTGTAACCTCCTTCCCCAGCCTCTCAAGCTCTAAAACTTGAGCGAGAACTCAACAAAACAACATCACAGCGCAATTAAATCGCGCTCAGCACGCAGCGCCGTGTCGGACACCCGCCCCGTTCTTATCAGCTCCTCCCCGGCCACTCGCGGGGTCACACCAAGAGTTTTTTCTTTTACCCCTCATTAAAATTTTCTAAGCGACTGAGCAATGGCTCACACAAGCGCGGCCAATTTTAAGAGATTACAGCCTCGCTTTCCGCGGAGCTTCATTACCATCAGATTAGGGAGTTTGGAAGCAGGAGCATCTGGCGCGGCTGCTGCTGCTCCTGCTGCTCGGGAACATCCCCAGCGCGTCCCTTCCTCCCCAACCCAAACTTGGTGCTTTTTAAGAGAACGGGCACCCACCCCAGCCCACCGAGGTGTCCCTGGTCTCCGCGGCCCCCCCGGTACTCACGCATTAGGGTGCTGAAGGCGCAGAGAGCCAGCAGCGCCTGCAGCAGCACCCCGAAGCGCCCCAGCAGCGCTCCGCTGCCGCAGCCGTGCGCCGGCCGGGGGGCGGCCATGGGGATGCGCTGGGACGGGAAAGTGCGGAGAGGCGCGGGAGACGCCGGGACGAAGCGGGGATGGGGATGGGAATAGCGACGGGACAGCCCCGAGCCCGCACAAAGGCGGCCCCGAGCCGCCGCTCCCGCCCCACGGCCCGCCCAGCCCGCAGCAGCGCCCGGGGCGGGGCGGGAGGGGAGGGACCGGGGAGGGGATGGGGATGGGGATGGGGACAGGGAAAGGGGACACGGATGGGGATGGAGATGGGGGACACGGATGGGGATGGAGATGGGGATGGGGACAGGGATAGGGGACACGGATGGGGACAGAGGTGGGGATGGGGATAGGGGACACGGATGGGGATGGAGATGGAGAGAGGGACCGGGAAAGGGGACACGGATGGGGATGGAGATGGGGATGGGGACAGGGAAAGGGGACACGGATGGGGATGGAGATGGAGAGAGGGACCGGGAAAGGGGACACGGATGGGGATGGAGATGGGGATGGGGGACACGGATGGGGACAGAGATGGAGAGAGGGACCGGGAGAAGAGACACGGATGGGGATGGAGATGGGGATGGAGATGGAGATGGAGAGAAGGACTGGGAAAGGGGACACGGATGGGGATGGAGATGGGGATGGGGATAGGGGACATGGATGGGGACAGAGATGGAGAGAGGGACCGGGAGAAGGGACACGGATGGGGACAGAGATGGGGATGGAGATGGAGAGAAGGACTGGGAAAGGGGACACGGATGGGGACAGAGGTGGGGATGGGGACAGGGAAAAGGGACACAGATGGGGATGGAGATAGAGATGGGGATGTGGGAGAAGTTGGAGATGAGGATACAAAGGGGACAGAGACAGAGGGATGAAGATGGACATGGGGATGAGGATCAGGACAGGGATGGGAAAGGGGACAGAGTCAGGATATGAAAGAAGTTGGAGATGAGGATACAAAGGGGATGGAGGGACAGAGACAGAGGGATGGGGATGGAGCTGAGTTGGGGACGGGAATGAGGATCAGGACAGGGATGGGGAAGGGGACAAGGATGGGGACAGAGGCGGAGATTGGGATGTGGAAGAAGCTGGAGATGAGGATACAAAGGGGACAGAGACAGAGGGATGGGAATGGAGCTGAGTTAGAGACAGGGATGAGGATCATGATAGGGATGGGGATGAAGATGGAGACTGGGATGGGAATGGGGATGGAACTGAGTTGAGGACAGGAATGAGGATCAGGACAGGGATGGGGAAGGGGACAAGGATGGGGACAGAGGCGGAGATTGGGATGTGGAAGAAGTTGGAGATGAGGATACAAAGGGGACAGAGATTGAGATGGAGACATGGAGATGGGAATGAGGATGAGAATGGAAATGGAGTTGAGCTGGGGATGGGAACAGGGACAAAGATGGGGACAAAGACAGAGATGAGGAGGTGGAAGGAGTTGGAGATGGGGATGCAGTGGACACAGACATTGAGACAGAGGCAGCCATGGGAATGAGTATGGAGATGGGGACAGAGATGGGGATGGAAATGGGAATGGAGATGAGGATGAGTGTGGTGATAGGGAAGGGGATAAGGATGGGGACAGAGATGGAGATGGGGACGGGGAAGAGGTTGGAGATGGGGATGCAATGGGAACAGGCAGACAGAGAGAGGCGTGGAGATGAGGATGGAAATTAGGATGAAGTTGTGGATGTGGAAGGGGTGGGAAGTGTGGATGCAATGGGAATGAGGATGGGACAGAGATGGAGATGATGATGTGGATGTGGATGAGGTTGGAGATGGGAATGGGGAAGGAGATGGAGATGAAGAGGGAAATCAGGATGGAGATGCAGGCAGAGACAGTGATGAGGACAGGAGTTATGGACATGGGTGAGGACAGAGACAGAGGTGGGGATGATGATGGAGATGAGGATGTGAGGCCCTGGAGGGAATGGGGGTGCTGGAAATTGTGCTGAGGCTGGGGGAGCTGGGTTGGGGCAAGTCGGGGTGGGACAGGGGTGCTGGGCTGGGGAGGGTGGATAGGGGTCCTGTTGGGATTTGAGATACTGGACTGACGGAGTCCCAGAAGTGTTTCAGGTGTCAGGATGTGGAAGTCCCAGCAGGATTTGGGTTGCCCTGGCTGGAGAGGTCCTCACAAAGTTTGGGATGCTTGACTGGGGAGGGTTGGTAGGGATGCTGGTCAAGATTGGGGTGCCAGGTTGAGGGGTTCCAGCAGGGATGGGGGTGCTGGGTTTGGGAGGTCACAGCAGGTTTGGGGTACCAGGCTGGAGAGGACCCCAGCAGAGTTTAGAGTGCTGGGCTGGGGGTAGTCCTGGGCCTGCTGATGGGGTTGTGTTCTCAAACTGCTGCCTCAAATCTCATTTTTTTGCTCCTCTGTGTAACACTGCTGCCACCCCCCTCGACAGCCTCCTCCCCACAGGGCAGGTTTCGTTTTCTCTCTCTTTTCAATACACTTGAGGCCATCTTCAGGGAGCACTGGGGTCACATGGTGACATTTCCCTCCCTGATTTTGCAGGGTAGGAGCTTGTGTTTAGTTATGAAACCAGAGAGGCTGCAAATCTTATCCTGTCATATGACTCTGAGGGATGGCCTTAGAAACAGCAGTAAATGTTATGAGAAAAGAAAATCATGGCAGCTGGCCTGCTTCCCAAATAGGTCCAGTTTACAACACAGGGGGGGAATTGTGTTGTTCCTGGGCTTGGGAATCCCCTGTTCTGGGGAGGTCACTAGTGCCAGGCAGTTTAGGCTGGAGCCTTGTCCCTCCTCAACTCAGCACATCACTGAAATAACAAAAATAGTCTCTCCTTTTTTTTTTTTATTTTTTTTTATTTTTCCAAGGGTGAATTGAATGTTGGGTTGCTTGCTGTTCACTTAGCTCACTGACTTTAATCATGGTTTAATCACAGCTTCAGCCAGGAAGGTGGAAGTTTCATCTCACTAACTCATTTTCAGCTGATTTTGGATGTGCAATTGTTAGTTTCATAAAAAGGTTCGTTCCCCTGAGCTGGTAAATCTGATTGTGCTTTGCAGTCAGTTGCCTTTATATTAAATTCTAAATCAAATACTAAAGTTGGTGCTTTTATATAAGCCAGTTGAACACATGGTATGGGGAAGCATCTATTAAGCAAGTACACACTTTAACAGAGATTTCTTCAGGCTCTTTTTTTTTTTTTTTTTTTGCATTTTCTCAGATTTCCTAGGTTGCTGCTATAAAGACATTTACAAGAATTGCTGGATGGTAATTTCTCCCCTGGGAGGTGCCTTGGACTCTATTTGCCCAGGTACAGCGCAGCAATTGGAGAAAACAAAGGGGAAAAAAACCACTTTTAACCAAGATGAGTAATTCTTAAACAAAATTTCAATTTCCGTGAACAACCTGCAAATTTTCTGTGATGCATCAGGGTTTTGCCCAAGGGGACAATTTTTTAAAAGCTCCCTCAGAGTCAGTGCTGCCTCCTCCCCTTCCTTCAAGCCCAATCCATGGTGATTTCTCCCAGCTGCTTTATCAGCAGGACAGAGTTATCCGAGGGCTTATTTCCAGGTGCTGATGGTTTTACAAGAGAGCAGGGTGCCTCCCATGTGTGAAAACACTGCAGCTCCAGGAGGGCAATAAACAAAGCCTCGATTCCCCCTCCTTGCAGGAAGGGGCAGACATCCTTCAGTGGTTCCTCACTCCCCCGTGAAAACGCAGCTCTGCTTTATCGAAAGCGCCATTTGCACTTCAAAATATTTGTGTTTTCTGACCCCGTGCAAAAAGTCTTCAAGTTTTGTCTGTAGCCCAAGTGGAGTCCAGGAGATTTGGTTATTGAATTCTAACCCTAGAATTTTGGCAATTAAGATGCCTCGCCACCAGCTCCTTTTTTTGTTGGTTTTTTGTTTTGTTTTGGTTTTTTTTTTGGTTTTTTTTTGGGGGGGGGGGTTGATTTTTTTTGTGTTTTTTTTTTTTTTTGTTTGTTTTTGTTTTGTTTTGTTTGGTTTTTGTTTTTTTGTTTTGTTTTTGGGGGTTTTTGTTTTTGGGTTTTTTGGGGTCTTTTTTGTTTGGTTTTGGATTATTTTTTTTTTTGGGTTGGTTTGTTTTTGGGTTTTTTTGTTATGGTTTTTGGTTTTGGGTTTTTTTTTTCCCCTGAGGTTTTTTTCTCTCTCTAAGGAGACTTTAGAGCCTCTTTCAGTATTTAAAGGGGCTCCAAGAGAGCTGGAGAGGGACTTTGGACAAGGGCATGGAGTGATAGGATAAGGGGGAATGGCTCCACGCTGCCAGAGGGCAGGGTTAGATCAGATATTCGGAGAAAGTCTTCCCTGTGAGGGCGGTGAGGCCCTGGCACAGGGTGCCCAGAGAAGCTGTGGCTGCCCCTGGATCCCTGGAAGTGTCCAAGGCCAGGCTGGATGGGGCTTGGAGCACCCAGGGACAGTGGAAGGTGTCCCTGTCCATGGCAGGGCGTTGGAATGGGATGATCTTCAAGGTCCCATCCAACCCAAACCATTCCATGTTTCTAACATTTGAAAAAACACCCAGCAAAAGGAAAAGCAAGTCAAGTAAGCACTTCTGCAAGAAGTAGAATTTAATGAAGGAATCATTAAAGAGAGGGAAAAAAAAACCTAAGAAAAATGAATTAAAATATTAGGCCATGTGCCTGAGCATAAAATCAGAAACACCAAAGTGATTTCAAGCGATAAGGAATGATAAAAACTAATCCAGACTATGAAAGTACAAGGAAAAAAAATGAAAGATGGAGGAAATCTGTGAATTTTCTACAAGAACAATATTCTCCTCTATGACAGAATGGAAAACCAAATAATGGAAACCACAGAATATACCTTAATTCCCCTATCCTTCCAAAAAAGGATTAGCAAGTGAAATTAAAACAACATGAGCGGTGATAATCCAAGACAAGAACAGCTTCAAAGATGAGAGGAATCAATTCTGATGGATTCAAGGGCCTGAAGGAACAAAGCAAAAGTAGCTGAGAAGTGGGCAGGGTAAAGTTTGGCTCCTCAGGAATCTGAGACCCACCAGCTTTATTCCAGTAGCCAGGAGGACACTGGTAAAAATTACCAAATAATCAATTTATAAACATCTAGCAAGAAAATAATGTAATAAAAACCAACCAATGTGGACTTGACTAGAATAAATCATGTCAAGGGAGTTTTATTTCTGCTCTGAGAGGATCACTGGGTATATCTTGGCTTGGGGAAGGTTTGTGTTGCTGCCCCAGTGAAAACCCATCAGCTCTGCAGGAGCATCACCTCTGGATGAACCCCCACCAGCTGCTCCAAAATCTGTTTGCTGCTGCGTCAGGAGCAGTGTGATGGCTCCAGGGGGGCCTCTGAAGGTAAATTAAACCCTTAGGAGATGGTAAATGAGGTAAATTAAACCCTTAGGAAGGGTCAAGGATCTCAAACTAGAAGAGTCTGCAAGCCTTCATGAGGTTAGGGTGAAAATTAGGAATTTTTTCCTTAAACCAAAGGAATGGTTCCAGAGCCAGCAGAAGGAAATGCAGGGAGTGGTAGGGAAGGGAAGGAGGCAGAAAGTGGCTGGAAAGTGCCTCAGGAGATGTAAATGTTCCTGCAGACAAAATGTGAGTGGATAACACAAAAGGTGTTGCAATGAGGAATGTTGCACCTCCCTGTTTGAGGAGGTGATCTGGAGAGTTTTATGGAAAAACTGGGCAGTGCTGGGTTCAGCCCAGTTTTGCCATCACACAAAGATGTGCTGGAGTCCGGAGAAAGCAAAGAAGAATGGAAAGCATTTGAGAAAATAAGAAACAGAAAGGAAATGGGATATTTCCTCCTGCACAAATGGTAGCTGCCATTGGAGGAATAGGCTTTGTGACAAAACTGTTCTGGTACAGTTATAAAAAGTTAATAAAGTTATTGGAATTTTTCTGCCTCAAAAAGACAAGTCTTTTTTTTTTTTTTTTTTGTTATTTTTGGGGTTTTTTTGGGGTTTTTTTTGGGGTTTTTTTTTGGTTTTTTTTTTTTTTTTTGGGTTTTTTTTTTTTTTGTTTTTTTGGTTTTTTTGTTTTTTTGTCGTTTGTTTTTTCCAAAAAATAAATTAAAAAAAAATGTTTTGCAGCCCTGGGAAAATTGTCCAGCCCATATCTGACACTCAGCACAGGTACCTCCTCACACTCATCTGGGCCTGGGTTCAAAACAGACCCGAGAGGAGGACATGGCTTTTCTTCAAGGCTTCCTCTCTTCAAGGGCACTTAGCTGTGAAAAGCTGCTGGCTTGGGATCCAGAGGGATCCTCTTTTTTTTTAAGGTCTATTCCTTTTTGTAACATTGCCTTGGATGCCCTTAGTGCAGTCCTGGTACGGTCACAGGATGAAAAACCCAACCCATGCTCTGCACAAGTTACTTTTGGGTGGGATCCTTCAGATGCCCCTTTTTGAGACATCTCCTTTCATAGGCAGTGGAGAGGAATAACTTCTTTCAGGACATCTTCCTTTGACCATCCTGGTGAGATGGATTAAGTCTGCTCCAGCTCCAGGCAGTTCAGCAATGGCCTCATGTCAGAAAAGAGCCACAAAAGCATCAATGACCTTTTTTTTTATAACAACACAGCCTTGTTTTCTTCAATGTTTTTCTTCAAAAAGGAGGCACAGCTCCAAGAGAAACCAAATTTCCCCAATACCAGCACCCAGGGAATGGCTGTGCCTGCTCCCAGGATGGATCCAGGGAGGGAGCCCAGCCCAAATCCTGCATCCTGATACTCCCACCAAAGGCAGAGCAGGATTTATGTTTTCTTCAGCTCACTTGCCCACAAATCACTCAGGTGTTTTGTACCCTACAGAGTCCCCAGCTTGATGGTGGGGATGAGGAGAAGACAGTGGCAGCTCTGCAGAGGGTTATTGTGGTAGATTGGAGGGGGACACACCAAGCTGCCCTTCCCAGGATGGTGCTCAGGGAAATTATTCATCTGCTTTTATTTATCACGTGGTGAAGAAATTACTTCTGAAAACAAGATCTCTTGGGAAAACTTCCTTTAGCTGATACTTGGAACTGACTTTATTCATACTGCCAGCAGCAGTGATCCCTGCTGATTAAACAGTAGCTGGACCTAATTCTTGCTGAATTACCCATTTGACAAGGCCTAGCACATTGAACAATCAGTCCCAGGTTATATTCATAAGCAAGAGGCCAACACCAATTTCTGTATCAGCCAGGGCTTTGTATTGCAGGATACTCCAAGGAGTAATTGTCAAGGTAATTCTTTTCTATTTTCACTGAGTGCTTTAGCTGTGTTATTATGAGATGTTCAATGTCTTGCTGGGAATGAATGGGAATAATTTCCCACTTTACAGGGCCTGTGGCACTTTTGGCTGGCTGTGCTTGGCTTGGAGCTGAGGCTCTCCAGTATTGCCAGCCTTGCTCACCCTGGCTGTGTCAGCCACAGGGGCAGGGGACACCTGCAGGTCTGTGCCTGCTGGGACCCAGGACATTGCTCTGGCTGCCCTGGGTGATTCCAGACCCTGGCAGGAGGCTCAGAGACCTTGGCACAGAGTCACAAACACCTGTGCCTTTGATTTTAGCCCATGGAAACAATCACCAACTTTGTGTGAGGAGTTACAAGCCACAAGGGTTTCAGTAGAATGACAGTGAATTTGTCACAGGGTGAAAAAGTAGAATTTTGGGGATTTTAGAATGGGGGTTCAAGAGGCAAGATGGAGGAATCTGGGCCTGTCCTGTCCTTCCTCCTGCTTCTTCTTGTCCTCCATCTTCTGCTGTGATGGTGACACTTCTGGATTGGTTTAGAGCAGAGACAGACTGTCTAACATAGGTGATAGGTATTGGAAAATCATTGTAAATAAAGTACAGGTAGGTCTTAGTATAAAAAGCCAACACCACCCCAAGGGCAGGGACTGTGCCACAACCCAACCTGCTGGACAGATCTCAGCAGGTCAGAGAAAGAATGGAATAGATAAGAGAAAATAAACAACCTTGAAAAGCAGAGCTGAGGAATCTCAACTTCATCTTCAGTTGTGGGGCTGGGAAAAAAAGACTTTTAATGACTCTTTGGAGCCATTTCAACCACAGAAACCTGAGATGTGCCCAGCTGTGAAAGGCAGAAAGAGGAAGGTTTCAGCTTCCCTTTCCCCCTCCCCTCGTTCAGAGCACCCCAGCTCTGCCATCCAGCCCCTGGGCACAGCACCCTCCTCAGCATGGCCATCCCTTCACCCAGGACAGAGTGGGAGCTCCTACAACAGCACCAGGGAACCCTCACAGGTCCCACCAACCCTTGGGATGATGTCTGTGGCATTCACATTCTCTGAAAAATCCCTTCACACAGGATTTTTCTCCTGGGAAGCTGAGAAGCCTCAGAGAAAAGGAAAACAATTCTCATCTCATTTGCTTCTCCTGTGTTGTGCTCCCATGTGGAATGTGTTTGGAGATTGTTTACCCACAGGTGATTGTTTCATTGCATTCTGCTGTGAGTTGTTTTCACTCTTTGGCCAATCAAGGCCAAGCTGTGTCAGGACTGAAAAAAATCACGAGTTTTCATTATTACCTTTTAGCCTTCTGTCTGTATCCTTTCTATACTCTTTAGTATAGTTTAGTATAGCATTCTTTAACATAAAATAGTATCACAAAATAATAAATGAGCCTTCTGAGAACATGGAGTCAGATTCATCATTCCTTCCTGCCACGGGGCACCCCACAAATACAATAGATGTCCCTGCTTCAGGTTTGACTCTCCTGAGGTCATGTATCACCCACATCCCTGCAGGGTGAGCCCTTGGAGGGGATTGGACTAGATCACCTTTAAGGTCACTTCCAAACCAAACCATTCCACGGTTCTAAGATGATCCTTGGGTTTGTGACTGTTTGGACAAGGGTAGAACTGCTAGAAAGGCTCAGCATTTGCTTTTCCAATCAATTTCTTCCTTGAAAATTGAACTTGTGTTGTTCTTATGTAAGAATGGCCAGATGCCGGTTCCTTCAAGCTTAAAATACATTTGAATTTATGGCCATTGAGACCTGGGCAAAATTTCCTGGGTCTGAACTGCAACAGAGTGGATTTAGGCTTGGCATCTGGACACATTTTCCAGGAATAAGGAAGTTAAGAGCTGCAATAAGTTGTTGGGGGCAGAGGGAGAAATTCTGCTATTGGAGAATTTTAAGAATATCCATATTTTTTAGAATCATGTAGGTTGGAAAGGACCTCTAAGATCATCAAGTCCAACTATTAATTGAGTCCAACCAATAGTCATCTCTCAGGGAGAGCTGGGTAATTCCTGCTTGAGGTGGGAGAATTGCTGAGCTGATCTCCTCAATTCCCCACGAGCTGCATTTCCTTGGCTGCCCTGCTCCCTTTTGCCAGCCTGTATCTCCAGCCTGCCCTTGTATTGCAGTGGTTTATTGGTCAGACAGGATATGTACCAATCCTGTGCTTTTGGAGATCTTACTCCTCTCAACATCTTTCCACTTCAGGGGGATCAGATTCCTCCTCAGGATAAAAATTGAAAAAAAAAGGTAAAGAGAGAAAAAATCCAGTCAAATACAGTTTTGTTCCTTACAGCTCTTCTGTGTCTCTGGCAGACCTGAGGCTGCCTCAGGAAAGAGGAAGCTTTTTTCTCTGCACAGTTGTGGGTCTGGATGTTGGAATCTGACAGCTTGGGTGACTATTTATGCAAAAAGATCAGTTAGGAAAGGGAGGGCTACCCTTTCGGAGAAATCTTAAATATTCACCACATTAATGTAGCATGTAGAGAGGACCTTGGTTATTTTCCCCTGAGCTCTATTGCTCACTGGGAGCCTTGAAATGAAATGCTAATTTGCCGAGACCTGGTGAATATTCCCTGCTCCCAAGCCTTTCTCCATTAGCACTTGAAAACCACAGGTTCCTTCACAAGCCACCCTTGATGTTTTATAAATGTTATAGCTGAGGCATCACTTCTTCTCCCTTTAATGCATTTTTTACAGCTGTAGCAGAGATATTATTTCCATTCAGGCTGCAAAGAGTCATCCTGGAAGGGACCTCAGTTACCTCTCCTGAGGTGCTCCCAAAACAGCACATGCTGCCTAATCTTAAGCTGATAACCTGCTCAAGGACCCCATTTCACATTTTCTGTGCAATCTCAGCTGCAGAAGCACAGGTCAGGAGCCTGGTGGATCCTTACAGGTACAAAAAAAGCTTTCAGAAGAAAGCTCAACCTTGGCTGAATTTCAGATGGATGAATTTCCATGAGAAAATACAGCTGGATGTGGAAGAAAAGGGGTGTTAATAGTATTTGGATTAGAAATAGTGCAACAAGTATTGCAACAAACAAACCTTCTCAAGGTTCAGGATGAAAATTGTCCCCAGCCTAGAAACCTCAGCCAAATCTGCCCCTGTGATACCTACAGTGTTTCTTCCCAGGGATTGGTAAATAAATCTCACCAATTGTCTTAAAACTTGATTTTTACTCACTTAGAGGGTCTCTGATGAGAAACATGCACACACAAGCCCATAATGATCCTATTGGGTGTTAAATGGTACTGGCCTATTCCTCCCAGGCAAGGAGGAAAACTCTCCCACTTTGAGCTGTGCCAAAAGCTAAGGACTCTGCAGACCTCATCTGAGTCACTAGGCACAAATCTCCTTGAAAAAATTAGCTTTTCAGCCTGTAGAGTTACTATTCTGGTGCAATCAGTAAAATTTAGGCCACTTAAAAGCCTTTTTCCAATTGCATGTACCAGAGGAAGGTGACTGGAAAACTCTACCCCTTCTCTGGTACAACAGTGTCAGAAAAACTTTCAAAGAGCAGATCTGGTGTCAGCCACAGACACTAAATGGGAGGAGGAATTAAAGCAAGGAGTTGTGTATTACCTTCCTAAGCATCCTTAGGATCCTGCCCAGGAAATCAGACACTTTGGGTCCCACCCCAGCTCATTATCCAACCTGCAAACATTGGGTGTGTACTGCAGAAGGCACAGAGATCTGCTCAGCCAAGCCAGTTCTTCCTGAAGACCTGCTGGAATCTGGATTTTAGGTTTAATCCCTTCTTAGTGACTTCATCTAATTAAGCAGGGAACAAAAGTCACAAAGAAAACACCAAAGGGAGGATTGCTCATTTCTCCTGTGATGGGTAGCCTCAGAGCTGGTGGTGGTTACTAAAACACTTTGCTCTAAAATATGCTTTTTATATAAAATAATAACTTTGCTGGTTTTATTTTTTTTTTTTACACTACAATATCCAGTGGTTTTCCAAAGCAGTAAGTGCTGAGGTTGCCTTGGTCAGCCCTGTGTTTTGTGAATTCAAGGGGAATCTTTTTCCTGATTCCAGCTGGCCTTATGTGGCATTCACATTCTCTGAAAAATCCCTTTGCCCAGGATTTCTCTCTTGGGAAAGCTGAGAAGCCTCAGAGAAAAGGAAAACAATTCTCATCTCATTTGCTTCTCCTGTGTGGAATGTGTTTGGAGATTGTTTACCCACAGGTGATTGTTTCATTGGATTCTGCTGTGAGTTGTTTTCACTCTTTGGCCAATCAGTGCCAAGCTGTGTTGGGATCTGGACAGAGTCAGGAGTTTTCATTATTATCTTTTAGCCTTCTGTAAGTATCCTTTCTGTATTCTTTAGTATGGTATAGTATTCTTTATTATAATATAGTATAATAAAATAATAAATTAGCCTTCTGAGAACATGGAGTCAGATTGATCACTCCTCCCTGCCATGGGGATCCCTGCAAACACAATAGTCTTAGACCAGAGGAGTAAATCTCACCCTTAGATGAGATCTGATAGAAAACAATCTCCATTGAAAGAATCCATTTACCAGAGCTGTGTTTTCACATTTTAGCTCCCAAGCACTGGACACATGCCACAATGTACAACTCCTATTCAAGCAGAATTATTGCAGCATGGATCTGTGCACATTCTGAGCTCAGAGCCTCCTTCAGCCCTGAAGGGGAGGCTGGAACTGCAGGGAGCTGGGTCTGCTGCTTTTGAGGTCTTCAAGATGTAGCCCTGCAGCCAAAACTGGCTTTCTAAGCTTCCTCAAATCGTGCCTCTTCACCCCATGCCTGAATTAACTTCTGGAAGGGCCCTTGAAGTTATTTACAGAGAAGTCCCAGTGCTCACATGAGCACAGCTCGCAGACAAAGCTTTCTGTGGCTCCGTGTGGATGCAGAGCTGTACAAAATGCCTGCCAGCTGCATCCCAGAGAAGCTGCAGCCCAGAAGAGCCACATTTTTACTGCGTTTTCATCTTTAGCAGGAGAAGAGAAGGAGCAAGGCAGCAGCTGCTAGAGATGATCCTACAAATGCATCCTATCCTACAAATGCAGCCCTGCTTTTGCTTTCTGTAACTGCATGGGCAAGACACACCTTTCCAATCTGAATGATTCTATGAGTCTATAACACAGCTACAAGTTCTTTTTAAAACAAAAAGGGTTAGAAAATTGCTTTACAGAGTGATGTACAGACCCCCAGTCACTCTATGTGTCTGACACCAGATCTGCTCTTTGGAAGTTTTTCTGACAGTGAAGGGGTGGAGTTTTACAATCACCTTCCTCCGGTACATGCAATTGAAAAAAGGCTTTTAAGTGGCCTAAATTTTACTGATTGCACCAGAATAGTAACTCTACAGGCTGAAAAGCTAATTTTTTCAAGGAGATCTGTGCCTGGTGACTCAGATGAGTTCTGCAGAGTTCTCAGCTTTTGGCATAGCTCAAAGTGGAGGTCCCAAGCCTGAGACTTTTCCTCCTTGTCTAGGAGGAATAGGCCAGCACCATTCAATAAGAAATTCTTTTTAACCCAATACTTCTTTCAAACTCAGCCTGAACAGTGTTTCTACTTTCTTCCACTGTATTTTTTTCTATCTCCAGCCTCGCCCTAATCAAGGGCTGCTGTTTTAACAGGTGACCCCTTGGCTTGATGCTGATGTAGGCCATATGTTCTTTTCCTCCCCATCTCTTCACTTCTGGATATTACAGCTGAAATACAAACCCCTGAATGCCCAGGGATGTCCAAAGGCCAGAAGACATCTGCTTGCCATCACAGATGTTTGCAAGTTAACACATGGATGAAATAATATTAGTCAGTGAGATTCAGAACTGATTCAGATTTCCACAATTAAGCATAAATGGTGCTTTGATGAAGAATTAAGCAGGGATGAAAAAATTGAAACCTAGGCATCAGTAAGACAACAGTTGCCAAATAGATTTCCAGCCTTCAGACTGGAGTGAAGACACCCAAACCAGGGTGTTATAGGAATCAGTCTTGCTGTAGCAGGAAGAAATGCCTGTGTGGACTCATTTTGCTCTGTTTTGAACAGGGAAGGTACTACAGCAGCTTTGTGGTTTCTGGATAAGTGTGTCTGCAGCACGGCTCAAGGCCAGGCTGGAAAGGGCTCTGAGCAGCCTGGGGTGAGACACTGAAATGTTTAGGGGGAATGGTTCCAACATTTGCCCTTTTGTGCTTTCCTGGTGCCAGGTGTGCACCCCAGAGAGGGAGAAAGAGAGTTTCGGGGTGTGTGGTGTCATTTCACTCTAACCTGCCCCTATTAACAAGAAAAGCCTCCCTGCCCAAGGCAGGGGGGTGGAATGAGATGATCTTTGAGGTCCCTTCCAACCCGAACCATTCTGTGGTTCTTTAACTTTTATGTTCCTCTATTCCTACTCAATGATTTGTGCCCAGCCCAGTGGTGGGAGGGGAACAGTGAGAAATGTCCCTGGAGGCTGATCCAGATCTGATCAATGTGACAGCACAGGGCACACAATTCATGCTCCTCCTCTGCTGAGTAACAACAGGTGTCTGGGTAGGAAAGGACTTTGATTTTCCTTTTGTGGTTTCCATTTGCCCTTTTGTGCTTTGCTGGTGCCAGGTTTGCACCCCGGAGAGGGAGGCAGAGAGAGCCTGGGTGTGTGGTGTCATTTCACTCTAACCTGCCCCTGGTGCTTTCAGCAAGAACCTGAGTTAGCCTCACCAGCCTGCAGCAGGCTGTAACACCTGGGAGAGTGGAAAACATCCCTGCCCATGGCAGGGGCCTGGAACCAGATGCTCTGGATGGTCTTTGGATGCTCTTTAAGGTCCCTTCCAACCCAAACCCTTCTGTGAGTCCAGGGTGGCAAGCGTGAATTTGGAACCCGTACCAAACCAAAGAGGTGAAGTGGAAAGTGGTGGCTCAGGCTTTACATAATGCATAAAAAAAGAGAGATGTGCCAGCAGAGATGACTCCCACAGGGAGGTCTGGGTGGGTTTTTCCTTTTCCTGGGGGAGCCAGCACAGCCACATTCAAGGAAAGTGCAAAGTGAGTTTGTGTCTCCAATAGAGCTGGAATTTTCACTCCATAAATATCGTGCTGTTCAATTGCTGTGTCTATACTGATCTCCACAAGAAAACATCCCATTTTTTTCCAGTGGGATCCTATTGGCTGAGGCAAAAATAACTCCAGAAATCATTTATTTCTTCAGAAAGTGTGGGAGTACTTGTCCCTGCTGCTGTCAGCTCCCATCCATCCGTTTTATCAGGCAGTATCAACACACTCTCTTCCAGCGAGGACTGCTCAACAGCACACAATAAAATTGATTCATTACTCATTTTCTCCTTATTATCTTTCAATTGCTCCAGCTCTTGATACCACTTAAAGTGGACATTAGCTCTTTGTAGCCAGTGTGTGAATGGTTTTTCTCCAAGCTTTCATTACATCTATTTTCATTTAGTATCATTACACCATGTGTCTTTCTCATGAACTTCTTCTAATGCCTTTATACACATTTGTGTATGCCCTGTCGTGGTGAGGAGTGAGAACCCAAATGGATTTCTTGGAAAAGCTGCCCCAGGTGCTCTGTGGGTGAAAATGAGACGTATTTAGTGCTGGAAAGTGGTTTTATTTACAGGAGCTGGCTCTTGAGCTCTCCAGATTGAAAAACGCCCAGAATCACTAAGAATGAAACTCAACTTTTGTATTTGTCTTTGGCATGAAAGCAAAACTGATTAAACTCCAGGAGGGGCAAGACTTTCTGTTTGTAATTAGCCTTGAAATGAATATAGGAGCTGAGAGGTTTTTTTGGGGGGTAGGGGGGAGGATGATTTAAACATCTGTCTGCTTTGGGAGGGATTATGATGACAGTGAATTTAATACAGTTTTGCACATTCTGGTCCATACTCTGGAAGGAAAAAAATCTTCCCAGTTTCCACACTCTTGAAGGGTTTAATTCAAAGAAGTTGAAAACAGTGTAGCTCCAGCAGAGCAAACCTCACAAGTACCTGCAAAAGTTTGTCATACAAGCAGTTATCCTATGGGGAATCTCTGCTCCCTTCTGGAATCTCTGGGACCAGGGTTCTTCTTGGCTTTGGGCTGGGTTTGGGACTCTTCTCACCCAAAGGTCCAGACCAAGGTGTCTCACTGGCTGCTCTGGGCCTGGAAACCAGTTTTACTTTATTGAGACAGATCGTAGCTAATAATCAAACGTGGAAGTTTGAAAGTCTCAAGCACAGATAAAATATTTGCTATTTACCCTGGAGGGAGATGAATTTCTTTTCCAGGTCCCTGCAGTGATTTCTCCCCCCAATTACAAAGGGGATTAATACTTCAGCTGCACTTATCTCAATATCTCCTAGCTCAGACAGATGAATACAACCTTCAACATTTCATGGGATCAGATTTCTTTTTAATTAAAGCAGCCCTTTGTCTCACTGTGGCTCTGAAAGTCTTATTTATCATTAAATCCTTTAGAAGTCTCTTAGGAAAATAATTTCCTGCTCCCAGTTTTAACTGAGCCTTTGGATCTCCTATCTCTTGTCACCTGTAACAAAGTGCTGTAGGAAGGAGCAGTGCTGGATTGCTTTCATCTTCTCCATCAGCTCTGATACGGATGGTTGTTATAAGGCTTCATACATAATATATGCCATGTCTTAAAGCAGCCCTGTAAACTGTACAGCTGTAAAGGTTTCTTAACTCAACCAGCCTCCAGCTAGCAGCTATAAAAAGGCAGTTAAGCAGATTAGCATTAAAACTACCTGGTGAGATGAAAAATGGGGAGGCAGGACAGCCTAATGATGGACCCTTGGAGTGTGACCAGTCACGTGGGGAAGTCACCTTTCTGAGCCTCCAACCTGCTGGCACTGGCACTAATCATTTTGGGGATGTTTCTCTGTAACTGCCTGGTTTGCCCCCACAAGGGCCACCTCTCTGAGCACACACAGGCAGGATTATCCAAGCAGTCCAAAGGAAATGTTGACCCTCTCCTGCTGGGTCTGAGTTTTCTTGGTCTCCTTTGAGAGTGCTGCCTTTGCTGTGTAAATGCCTTTGAATGACTTTTCATGCTGAGTTTTCTGGTTTTTTTCTATGGCTGAGCTGGAGAAAAACCTTTGGAGCCTGTTCTGCCAGGAAGTGTGGTCCCATTCCTGTCCAAACAGCTTCTCCTGGCCCCAGTTTTTGAGAAGCTGAGCTGAAAATCAAATGCATTTTAAAATTTGTCATGAGGAAAATCAAAGTTCTTTCCTACCTGAACACCTGTTGTTACTCAGCAGAGGAGGAGCATGAACTGTGTGCCCTGTGCTGTCACATTGATCAGGTATGGATCAGTCTCCAGGGACATTTCTCACTGCTCCCATCCAGGAGGGATGGGCACAAATCATTGGGTAGGAATAGAGTTAATAAATAAATAATAAAAGTTACAGAGTCACAGAATTGTTTGGGTTGGAAGAGACCTCAGAGATCATCTCATTCCAAACCCCTGCCATGGGCAAGGATGCTTTTTCCAAGACTGTAAGGATAGGGCTCTAAGGGTTGCTTAGAGCCCTATCCAACCTGGTCTTGAGCACTTCCAGGGACAGGGCATGGAAATATCCCCAAAATACTGACATTTCCACAAGAAAAAAAACCCAATTTCATGTTTCAGAATGCAGTCTTGGGCAGATCCATTGAAGTATTCCAAATATGAGACAGGGACACTGCACTGGCCAGTTTTAGAAGGCATTTTCACACCAATTTTGATCCCTGACATTGCTTTTCAAACAGAAATCATTCTCCCTGTCTTGGCATCTCTTCCAAAGTCCCTTTGTGCCTTTTCCCCTACTCTTCACTCTTTGTTTATGCTAATAGCTAATGAGCTGCCTTGGTGGATCTTGGATAAATGGGATATTTCATAGACAGTAACATAATCAATTAATTGACTGCAATCATGATTTGTTTACCTAAACAGGACTTTAAATCCAGCGCTTGTCAGCAAGCATTTCTCTTGGCAGGACTGTGCAACATCCTTTTGTTGGTAAGGAGGCAATTTAAAGGACATTGAGATGAGAACTAAGAAGATTTGTCTGGGCAAAGCCTTCTCTCATTTTACATTATGAAATTGTAGGTGTGATCAGGAAAACAGCAGTTGTTTGTGGCGAGCAAACAAATATCTGATTTTTCCTGTGTAAAGAGTTGTGTTCCTTTAGACAAAAACTTTTTTTTCAGAGCACTAAAACCTATTATTTTCTCAGCACCACGCCAAGAAGCTTTTACATTTATATCTCACATTTATAATGAGAGGTGATCAAAAAGCAAGGAGAAGAATTTTGTCATGTTAAAATGTTTTAGCTGTTGGAAGCACACTTTCCCCAGTGATAGTGTTGGGGAGCCAGGAATGTAAACTCATCCTCAGTCACATTGTGGGCAAAGGAAAATCCTTCATGTGACCCCTAAATGCACCCTGGATCCATCAGGGAACAACCTGGTTCAATCCAAAAGAAAACCTTAAAGATGGTTAATATTTATAATGTGTGACAGCAACAAGCTGAGAATTTTTTTTTTCATGTTACAACTGAACACACAGAAAAATAGGGCTGGCATAAATGTCAGAATTTAGGAAAGGTTTGGAGATTCCCACTGGAAAAGACTCCTGTCCAGATTGTAAATCCTGGCCTGAAGCAGTGCCAGTTTATAAAATAAAAAGGGAATCAGCAATTAGGTAGAATTGCACAAAATCTCTGTCTCATTAAATGCCAGCACGCCCCGTGCCATGTTTTAAGGTTTCAGATCAGTTCCACCACATAAATCAGAGAGGCTGACTCAGATGACACAGTTGGTGCCTGAGGGCACATTCTTCTCCTGGCGCTGTGACTCTGGGTGAGGGTGTCTGCACGCAGCCAAAATCCAGTTTTTTTTTTTTTTTTTTTTCCTATGATCCTTCCTGTATGTGAATTATGAAAAAGCACAGCCTTTATTGTGCCCAGATCCACCCAAACTTGGGTTTTGTTGGATCCCACTGAGATCCCCCAGTGGGATCCAAATGATGGTTAAAATAATTTGATTTTAAGCAAATGATTTTGAGCATTAACCAAATAATGGTTAAAATCCCATCCTTTTGACTGATGGGAAACTCAGGTAAGAGTCCTGGGTTTGGGGGCTGAAGTTGTATCTCATCCCCTTAAGAGGAATTTCTGAGCAGCCAGGGTGGGAGCTGGGGATTTTCACCCTCTCAGTGTGTGGCAGCAGTTACAATTTTTTTTCCAAGCTTGAATTTTTGGGGGGTTTGGCTGCAAGTTTGTGACAGACGCAGGAGCCGAGTGTCTCTGCAGGATTTCAGAGAGGGTGTGAATCTCAAACAGAGCGGATGCTGCTCTAGGACCAAATCTTCCTGAGGCTCCTACCAGCCTGGGGGTGTCTGCAGGTAACCAGACACGTCCTGGGCAGGCTTATTGTCTGAAATAAGCAAGGCTAATGCCATTTATTCATGAACACAAATGTCATCTCAGCACCATGTTCAGCCTGTGAGTCCTTCAGGCACCCGCTTAAATTTGGGCCAGAAATGGATAACCAAATACACAACCACCTACAAATCCCACAGTGTCCCTCAGAGCATTTCTCTTCCCAAGCCAGGAGAAAAGAGAAAAATTAGGACTGTTAAAGCCATAACATCACTGTTTGTGTGTGTGCTTGTGCCTCCTTGTGTAGGGGATCTTTTTACATCTCCATCTATCCTCCAAAAACATGAATGTGCTGAAGGCAGCAGCCTGGAAAAGGGGAAAAATTTTGTGTCTTAGTAATCTTATCCTGCAGATCAGCAGCTGCTAATATCTGATCTAAAGTAATGGGACTGTCTGAATTTCACTGGGTTGGAGAGTTTTTGTGTGTCCAGCTATGGAAAGTTTGGGATGTGAACAGTTCCATCCTTTGGGAGTGATCATCAGAGGCAACAGCAGATGGGTGTTCATTACAGCTTGGGTACTTGGTTCTCAGGTAAATCTTTTTTATCAGTGCTACTTGCATAAAAGTGCTTTAGTTAAAAAAGAGTCTAAAAGTGGAGAAAATGGTATCAATGTCATAATAAAAGTAAGGACTTTGAGGAACTGACTTGATCCTGGAGTCATGTCCAAAGCTGCTTGCAGCTTTTTGAGTTCCTTAAAAATCTCCCTCCATTCCTAAAACCTATTATTTGCAATAGGAAATCCACGAGGGATTTACATTATTAATTATTTGTATGCACCTGGCTTTTAATTTGCCTAGATTTCAATCTCCCAGCTGTGCAGTGTTTCCTTTCTAAAAACAAAGTACAAGGTACTTAAAAGGTATATGGGATTTTTCAGTGAATTCTTCAAGCAGTTTATAAAACCAGGGCATTATTCTTCTTTTCCTTTTAGAGGTGGGGAAACTGAGGCCCAGAGGCTGTCACTCATCAGGGCTCAGCCAGTCTAGGGTAAAACCATGGGCACCTGCAGGCAGGACATGAACTACCAAGGGAGCATGGTGTGAAACGAGATCAGAAAATTCACTTCATGAAAAAAAAACAACCCTCTTTGCTGCCTTCCTTACTCATAAGCCCACAGCCATGTCTTGCTCAGCAGAGTTCCAGTAAGAAAAGTATTTCAACACCTCCCCTCCTGATCCCTGCACTGAGATACTCAGTCCTGAGCTCATTATGACCTTAAATATGTTACCTATTACCCTTAATGGCATACTCTAGGCTCCTTGACTCATAGGCATCCTTATTAAATGTGCTTAGCAACCTGGCAATGAAGCAGTAGAAGTGTCAGCCTCTTCAAATTAAAATAAAAAATCAATTATGCTCTTAGGGGCAGATGGAGATTAAGCTGAATACAATGTACAGTTACTCTGTTGTGGAAGCTGGGCCCTTTATGTGCAATTAGTGGCATTTTGTTCTTAATCTTCCTCCTTAATACAGAAGGAGCCATTAAAAGAGCAAAAGCCATCCACAAGCCCTTTTCATAGTCAGCTTCAGAGAGACACTTCAAAATGCATAATTTTCATCTTAATTCTGTCAAAAACATCCTTCAAAGTACTGATATGACCTTTTAGTTCTTTGCTCTGAGTTTGGGGGTGGTGCTGAGTGGGGGCTGGAAGGAGGGAGGAGGAGGTCAAATAGGCAATTGCAAAATTAGGTTCTATTTCATGGTGAGATGTTTGCCAGAGAAATTTTGGGCACAAATTGTGTTGCGGGTGGGCTTTTGGGCTGTTGTGGGAATTTTTGCCCACAGCTGTCCAGCTCCTAAATCCTGTTAAGTACCAAAACCATAGAAATGCCTGAGCTGGGTTTTGAGCCCACCATGCAAGGAGGGCACTGAGAGAGCCAGAGCAACCCAGTATTTTGCAGGCCATGATACAGAATTCACTCCACGCGCAGCAATGATGAGAAATGCAGATGTGATGCATAATTTGTACTTTAATGAAACATGAGCTCCTGGTCATCCTTGTCAGTCACAGATTTTGGTCTTGTTCTGCCACTGGGGGTATTCCTGTATGAAACAGGAGGGAAATTGAGAATTTACTTGTTTGACACCACAGAACTTGGCAGAAACACCCCTGTTAAGTGAAAGCTGTAACCACAGTGCTGCATCTGAGGTGTAAATCCATTTCCATTGTCAAAGCCTTTCCCTGGAATTGCATATCTGTGTGGGAGCTCAGCTCCTCCTGCCTCAGTTTCCCCAGCCTTCCTTCCCAACACCAGCTCTTAAAGGCTAAAAACCAAGAGGAGCTTTCCTGCCCAGGCAAAGCCTGTAAATACTTGAAATAAATAAAGAAGCTGTTAGTAAATGGTAGAAATGAGCAAGTTTTTGATATGGGAGTGGGTCTCTCCTGTAGTGCTGGCACGATCAATAAGGCTCATAGCTGAGAGCCTCAGTATTGAACCTCAGCTCTGTGATTTATTGGGTAAAACATGTGCTTCCTTTTCATTTACTGCTAAGGTGGGAAAGCCATTGTTTAGCACAGAAGAGACCACTCTTTCTGGGCATTCCTGAGCTGCAGGCATGAGGTACTGGCTCAGATTTTCCAGTTAATATTAAAGCCACTTATTGCCCCTCTGCTGAATAGCCACAACCCCTACGCAGCGATTTCTAATCAACAGGCAGTAAAAATAAATTAAAATTGGGTAAATAAAGTGCTTTGGGCTATGGAGGTGGTGTGTGGGTCTACACAGGGGGTTTGTGTCTGGGGCAGGGCGTGCAGGGCAGCTGCTGCTGGAGGCTGTGGGGGTGCCTGGCCCTGAGAGCTCCCATTTGGGAGGTGATGATCCCCTTTCCCTGGTATTCCTGGAGTCCCTGCAGGAAAAGGGCTGCACCAATGTGGGAACTCAGCACATCCCTCTGGATGTTCAGAGCTGGGGGGCTCGGAGAACCTGGCATGCTGCCCAGAACACCTGGTGGGTTGAATTTGACCCTTGCAGCAAATTGCCAGCTTTGCACGAGGACGTGAAAGTCATACAGGTTTGAATAGTGTAATAACAAAATGATCACAGGGTGAAAATGTAGATTTTAGGATTTTAGGTATGGGGGTTATGGGGACAAGATGGAGGAATCTGGGCGTGTCCAGTCCTTCTTTCTTCTTCTTGTTCTCCATTTTCTGCAGTGATGTTGGCACTTTGGGATTGGTTTAGAGTAGAAGTGCACTGTCTAACACAGGTGATAGGTATTGGGAATTAAGTGTAAATATGATATGTGTAGTTTGTAGCATAAAAGGACAACACCACCTCAGGGGCGGTCACAGTGCCTGTGGCTGCCCTGCTGAGCAGAGCTCGGCTGGGCAGAGAGAAAATTTTATAGATAAGAATTAACAAACAACCTCAAGACCAAAAGTGAAGAGTCCAGACTCGTTCTTCAGTTGCATGGGCCAAACCAGAGACATCTTGCACATCTCGGGGCAGAGACCATCCACAGCAACCCGGGACACCAAGGCACCTTTCACCTCTCCAGGGAGTTTTTTGCCTCTGCAATCACTGCACACAGGACTGGTGCTGCCAAGAGGTGCAAAGCCTGTGAGACCATAACCCAATGAATATTTTATGAATCCCAAGCCAGCAATTCCTTTGCTGTTCACAGCATTCAAGAGGCAGGACTTTTACAGTGAAACATAAAGAGACAGTTTAAATTTTGGATTAACTTCACTTAGGCTAATCTCTTCTTTAGATCATGCCTTTAACACCTGCCTTCAAAGCTCAGATACATGGGAAAGAAAAAGGTATCAGAGAAATACAGCTTAAATACGATCTCCAGGAGATGGCACTGTGAAACAAGTCTTTCAGCATCCCAATGCCACCTCCCAGGGACCAACTTCTTTCTGAATTAGGGCTGATGGATAAAAAGGAGACAAAGGTAGAAGTGAAAGCCCTGGCCCAGGAGATGTCATGAAATAAGGGCTTGATGGTGTCTTTACCTCCTCTAAAGATTGTGATAAGGGGGGGGTGAAAATTTGGAAGCTGAAGGCCACAGTTTGTTGAGAGGAGAGGGAAAATGCAGAGAAGCTTTGCTGTGAGCCCAGGAGCAATGCCAGAAGATGAATATTGCAGAGGAACTCATAGGAACTGCACTTGAGTGTGGAGGTGGCCCCAGTGATGTCCTGTGTCCCCTCTCTGACACTCAGCTCCTTTAGACACTCTCCACCCTTTAGATCACTCAGGCTGGACACTGTTAACCCCAAATAATTCCCCAGAGCCTGCTGAACAGCCCTGCCCCTTTTCCAGTGCAGTAATCAGCATCCCAAAAGCAGGCAAATACCTCCAAAGGTGGAGATAATCACATTCTTTGGGCCAAAAGGAAACACGGCTGCCACCAAGGGACTTCTGTCCAGTCTCACTCGCAGTGTTTATCACAGATGAAGCTCCAGAGCCTCAACTTTGCTATTTCACCTGTAGAAAAGTGTCTCAGATCCCCCCAATTGCTCTGTCTGCAAGGCTAATGCCATTTATTCATGAACACAAATGTCATCTCAGCACCATGTTCAGCCTGTGAGTCCTTCAGGCACCCGCTTAAATTTGGGCCAGAAATGGATAACCAAATACACAACCACCTACAAATCCCACAGTGTCCCTCAGAGCATTTCTCTTCCCAAGCCAGAAGAAAAGAGAAAAATTAGGATTGTTAAAGCCATAACATCACTGTTTGTGTGTGTGCTTGTGCCTCCTTGGGTAGGGGATCTTTTTACATCTCCATCTCTCCTCCAAAAACATGAATGTGCTGAAGGCAGCAGCCTGGAAAATGGGGAAAATTTTGTGTCTTAGTAATCTTATCCTGCAGATCAGGAGCTGCCTATGTCTGATCTAAAGTAATGGGACTGTCTGAATTTCTCTGGGTTGGAGAGTTTTTGTGTGTTCAGCTATGGAAAGTTTGGGATGTGAACGGTTCCATCCTTTGGGAGTGATCATCAGAGGCAACAGCAGATGGGTGTTCATTACAGCTTGGGTACTTGGTTCTCAGGTAAATCTTTTTTATCAGTGCTACTTGCATAAAAGTGCTTTAGTTAAAAACAACAACAAAATTCAGATGTGAAACTTCTGTTCCCAGCTTGAAACACAAGATCAGGTGTCATGGTTGCCAACAAATGCAGCACCGAGGAGCAAGGACAGCAGAGAAATTAATGGAGTTGCTTTAGATCAGTGGAAAATTCATCCCTGAGAGTCACTGAGTCTGAAACTGGAGCTGGTCTCAGTGTGGGTTTCTGCTGCGGCTTAAATCCATTTTACATCTTGGGATGCCTCACTGGCACAATTCAGTATTTCTCAAAGCACTCTCTTTTTTTTCCCAGTGATGCTCTCAAAGCCAGTATTAGAGAGAAGTCTCTCAGCAATTACTGCAGCTCACGTCCACTGAACCAATTTGTATTCTCAGCAATGAGCAAGATGCAAAGTCTTTGCTGCCAACAGGAGCTGTTAGAGTCATCTCCAGCTCAGCCCTGATATAAATCTGCACCTTTTCATTCATATCTGAGAGCTTTGTTGTAGCAGCCACTTAGAAAAGTTCCAAGGGAATTTTGCTCCTCAGCTTTAATTACTATTATTTTCTTTTTTTTTTTTTTTTCCCAAACCACCTCTTTGGACACCATCCACAGACCTAATTTAGATCACAAACTCTTAGAAGGCTTTCTTCCACATCTCTCCATAGAGGGCCCATTGAACCATCAATGCTTCAGAAATAATCTCTTAAATGAAACTAAAAGAGAAAATCAAGGTGAAGAGGGAGGAAGAAGCCCACAGAGAAGACAGTGGAGCCAAAACTTCTGGGAAAACCTCTTAGGCCTGAATGGAAAATAAATAAATAAATAAATACAATATAATAAATAAATAAATATATATAAATATATAATATATAAATATAATAAATATATATATAATTATATATTATATATATAATATATTATATATATAAATAAATAAAGCACAAAGGCATCTGGTGTTAATGGAAAGGAGATGGAGGAACACCTGAAGTGTTGTGAGAGCCACTGTGGCTGTGTCTGTCCCTAAACTGGATGATGCCACCATCTTTGGGTGAGCAGAGGCTGCAGCCAGAGGAATCTCAGTGCAACCTAATTCAGAGCAGATTAAAAGGAGAGAGAAAACAGATATGGTGTTTGCAGAGCATCTTCCCTTCAAAATTATGTTGAAAATTTGAAATGTCACTGTGCTGAAAATGTCACCCACTTCCAAAATCATCTGGATGAACAGGGCTCCAATGCTCTCCTGGCATCTAGTTGGGTTTTTGGTCTTATTTTGAAGTTTGCAGTTTCCTTGCTGTTTTGAAATCCCATCCAGCCCAAAGTCTGAAAAAGCCTGCTTGATTTGTATTTGTATTTGTATTTGTATTTGTATTTGTATTTGTATTTGTATTTGTATTTGTATTTGTATGTGTATTTGTATGTGTATTTGTTTTCCAGGAAATCTGCTGGAACAGGAGAGGCTGAGCCCATGCCTGTGGCCTCTTGGAGTGTGAATGGCAAGAACATGGATTGTGGTGAAGAAACACTGCAATATTTGCTCTTCTTTCCCAGTCTTCACTATCCTCTCAAATGTATTCCAGAATCAAAACATTTCTTCATCTTTATTCCACCCTCACTTGTCTTCTTGCACGAAATCCATGAGAGGCTGGTGGAAGAGAAAGGGATTGGAGAGAGAGGAAGGGAAAGAGATTGGAGAGAGTGGAAGGGAAAAGAATTGGGGAGAATGGAAGGGAAAGAGATTGGAGAGAGTGGAAGGGAAAGGGTTTTGGGAGGTTCAGTGATGAATCCCCAGCGAGAAGGGTGCTGGTGCTTGCCACAGGGCAGAGAAGAGCTGGGGTCACCTGTGGGAAACCAGCTCTTCCCCAGGAGTGAGATCACAGAATCACAGAATTTCTAGGTTGGAAGTGACCTTTAGGATCATCGAGTCCAACCCACGTTCCGACACCTCAACTAGATCATGGCACCAAATGCCACATCCAGTCTTTTTTTAAACACATCGAGGGATGGTGACTCCACCACCTCCCTGGGCAGATGATTCCAGATCACCCTCCTTGGCTCAGAAATGACCAGAGAAAGGCAAGTGGAGACAGCACTCGCATCTGAGCACGAGGGGTGACGTCAATTTGGCAGCCCCAGGTGTGGGGATGGACACAGCAGCGTTTGGGGTTAATTCCAAAAGGAATTTGTGGAAAAGACAGAGTCCAGGGCTGGTCGCTGCCTCAAAACCTGGATGTCCCTTCCCTCTGCTCTCCTCCAGACCTGTTGAATGTGTGTGCCCTGCACCAACCCCCACCTCGGGGGATGCTCCAAAAGCATCCGCCTGAATCCTCAATCGCACCAACCGTGCCTGCAGGGAAACGGGGGCCGGGGCTCCGAAAATCCCCATCAAAGATGCTTTACACAGTCCCTGAGCAGGGCTGCAAGAGGGCGGTGAAAACCCTGCGAAATTCACCCCCAGCCCCGCTGCTGAGCAGGGGCAGGGGAAGCTCCGGGATCTGCGGGCGGTCGGAGCATCCCGAGAAAGCCCGGCTGCAGAAATGAGGATTTATCCCCATCCCTCCCGGCCCGGGAGGATTTTTCTGACCCCCTCCCCGAGAGCAGGGGGCACGGGCAGTGGTGCCTGACATGATTTTCCAGCCCTGCAGCGGGGCTGATTTTCTCGGAAGGGAAGAAGAGAATATCCATGCAATCTGAAAAATCCCGCAGTGTGTCTGTACGTGCGAACACCCCCGCAGCAGCGCCGAATGCAGCGCGAATCCCCCGCGCTCGCCAAAGAAAGGAAAAACCATCAAAAAAAAAAAAAAAAACAAAAAAAAAACCAGAAAGGAAAAAAAACCCAAAACACCCATCCAATAACCTGAGGAGCGAAGGAGGGAAAGTTGTGCGTGTCCCTGCGCGCCGGGAGGGCGGAGGGTGCCCACCAGTTGATTTTACATCCCGCCTTCTGCCTTCTCCGGCTTTTCGTGATATATTTTATTTATTTTCCGCAACAGGGAATAAACAGGTAATGCCGGAGCCCGGCGAAGCGGAGGGAACGGGCGGGCTCAGGGATGCGCCGCATTTTTTTGCTTTCAGTCTACTCCCCATCCTCTTCCCCCATCTCCCTCCCTTGGAAGTTTCTTGGCGACGCGAAACGAGGAGGAAAAGCGAAATAAAAGCTTGTGGGGAGGGCAAGCCGGGAGGCAGCGCTCCGGTACTGAAGGCTCGGATTTGATGGTGTTTTATGGTATTTGATGGTTTTTGATGGTATTTCGTGGCATTTAGGGTGCGGGCGGCCAGCCCGGGATGCCGCTGCGTGCTGTCCCGGGTGGGGACCGGGATGGAATCCCGACTTCCACGCGTGGATTCCATCCCTGCCCAAACTCCCGGCAGAGGCGCGGCTCCAAGCGCGGAGGCGGCGCGGGCGCGGAGCAGAGCCGGGGCGGTGCGGGTTGGGATGCGCGCGTGATTATTTTATTTATTCTTTTTTTTTTTTGATCCCTTTCCTTGAAACTGCTGAAAAAAGGTCAACGAAGGAGTTGGCTGCTAAATATTAAAAGGAGGGGGGGAAAAAAGCGAGAAAGAAAGAAAGAAAAAAAAAAAAAAAAGCCCTAAAAAGAGCGGCAGGCATGCGCACTGCGCGGATGCCATATTGGAAGGAGCCTGCCGCGGGTTGCGGGCGCAGGCACGGCCGGGCTCCGCTCCGCGCAGCGCCGCGCACCGCTCCGCCGCCGGGAAAACGGGAAAAAACACCCGCAAATAACCCAAACTCGCGCAGGTAAGGCACCGCGCCCCGCAGCCACCCCTCCCAAACCCTCCCGGCTGGCATTCCCCTTTATTTTATTTATCGGGGTTTGGCAGCGCTTGGGTGGAGAGGGTCGCTTTCCCCCTTTCGAAGGTGTATTAAAAATTCTTCTCAGTTCTGTTTTTGTTAAAGCGCCGGAGGTGGGTGCGGGTGTTTTTTTTTCCGCCCGTTTCGCGGAGGGTGAGCCCGCGGTGGAGTTGTGGAAGTGCCGGGGCTGAGCCCCCGGCCGGGAGCGGCGCTGGGAGCGCGGCCGCCGCTGCCCGGCTGCGCCCCGGGAGCCTCCGCGCTGCGCCCGAGGCTGCGGGGCTCGCTTTGCACTCGGCAGATCGCCTTCTACACGCTCCCATCTCCTTCTCTCCCTTCCTTTCTTCCCCTCCCTTCCCCCCTTTTTTTGCCTTTCCCCCCCCTTTTTGCTTTCCTCCCTTTTTGCTTTCCCCCTTCTTTGCTTCTCCCCTTCTTTGCTTCCCCCCTTTTTTTGCCTTTTCCTCCCTTTCTTTTGCTTTCCCCCTCTTCTTTGCTTCCCCCCTTTTTTTGCCTTTTCCTCCCTTTCTTTTGCTTTCCCCCTTTCTTTTTTTTTCCTTTCCTTTTTATTTTTTCTATGATTCCCTTTCCCCATCTTTCTTTCCCCCTTTTTTTTTTTAATTTTTTTTTTTAAAGTTGTACCTATCGTTTTTCTGCTTTCCTGCCAAACGCTCGTGCGACCTCCTTTCAGGTTTCCGAGGCTGCTGATGCGCATCTCTCGGAAAGAGTTATTTTGGGTGTGCGGGTGGGTTTCTTCTCAATCTGCGGGGGGGGAAAAAAAAAAAAAGGAGCTGCTGCAGGAGGCGAGAGGGAAGGGAAAAAAAAAAAAAGAAAGGAAAAGAGAAGAAAGCAATCAGCTGTGCCAAAATGTGCAGCCCTGATCTAGACATATTTTCCCGTAGCGCTCCCGAACTGCGGTAAATGAATATTTATAAAGCTTGTTCAACATGGCGGGTTAAGGTGTCTTCAAAACTGCAAATAAACATTTTGAGAGGGGGAAAAAGAGGGGAGGCGTTTGGTTCAACTCTCTGTTGTTGCTCGGAGAGGCGCGCTGGTGAATCCCGTGCGGAGGGATGAGGATGGGATCCCCGGTTCGGGATGCTCCCCCCGCAGGACCCGGCGGTGGGAAAAGCACCGGGGCATTTCTGTGTGCTGGGAAGGGACGTGTGGAGGAGTTGGAACCGCGGCCGATTTGCCTTTGAATGCCAAAATCGCAGGCGTGCCGTGAGAGGGAGAAAAAAAAAAATGAAATAATGCGCCGGGAGACGGAGCGCTGATTTATTTTGCATTAGCTGTAGACATGTCGTGGGATGAGATGTCCTGTTGGAGCTGTCAAACCTTCCTGGGCGCAGGCAGCTGGGGATGGCTGGGTGGTTTTTTTTTTTGTTTTTGTTTGGCCAAAAAACGCTCTGGAATTGCTCCACGCGGAAATTCGGGAGGCAGAGAAGCGACTTGGGCAGTGCGAGCTGCATCTTCTACAGAGAGCCCCCTGAAAACCCCCGGGGATGGAATGGCAGCTTTTGCAAAGCAAGAGAAGGAGTTCGCAGAGAGTTCTCCCGGAGTTGTTCGTGCTCTTCCCGCTGCCTTTTCCAAATGTATTTTCCAGGGAAGTGGAGGAGTGAGGCTGCTTCAGAGGCAGGGAAAACTTCCCTGATACTGCGCAGGGAGCGTTTCGGTGCTGCTGCTGTTCCCCCGTGGATGTAAGGTGTTAATTTTGGAGCACCTTTTGTTCTGAAGTGTGGGAGGGGATGGGATGCTCCAGCACCGCGGGCTGTCCGTGCCTGGGTGTGGATGGAGGAGCCAAGGATAATCCAGGAGGGGATGGAGGAGCCAGGGAGAATCCAGGTGGGGATGGAGGAGCCAAGGATAATCCAGGAGGGGATGGAGGAGCCAAGGATAATCCAGGAGGGGATGGAGGAGCCAGGGAGAATCCAGGAGGGGATGGAGGAGCCAGGGAGGATCCAGGAGAGGATGGAGGAGCCAGGGAGGATCCAGGAGGGGATGGAGGAGCCAGGGAGGATCCAGGAGGGGATGGAGGAGCCAGGGAGCATCCAGGAGGGGATGGAGGAGCAGGGAGAATCCAGGAGTGGATGGAGGAGCCAAGGATAATCCAGGAGGGGATGGAGGAGCCAGGGAGAATCCAGGAGTGGATGGAGGAGCCAGGGAGGATCCAGGAGTGGATGGAGGAGCCAAGGTGGGGATGGAGGAGCCAAGGATATTCCAGGAGGGGATGGAGGAGCCAGGGAGGATCCAGGAGGGGATGGAGGAGCCAGGGAGGATCCAGGAGCCAGGGAGGATCCAGGAGGGGATGGAGGAGCCAAGGATAATCCAGGAGTGGCTGAGGAGCTGCTCTGCTGCTCATTCCCGTGTGCCTCTTGGAGAGGCTGCCCAGAACCTCGCTGTGGTTTTATTTATTTTTGTTTTATTGGTTGGTGATGCTCTTTGCACACCTTGTCGTGCAGGGTGAGGTTTCCCATTCCAAAAGGGGTCTGATCCATCAGCCCACACATTTCCCCCTCCTTTCTCCAGCCCCTGCCAGGACCAAGCTCAGGGATGCCCAAACTCACATTACAGGGTGCAGAGGTGGGGAGGGGGGCAGAGGAGAAGATGGGGGTGAAATTGTGATTTCTTATCAAAGTAGCAGAAGATGGCATTCATTACACAGAGAGGCTTGGAAGGCAGTTACCAAGCTGTGGTGGGATTTGGGTGGCAAAATCCAAGAGCTGCAGTGGGGTTTTCTTTGGGGTGGGAAGGGATGGAGCCATTGCAGAAAGGGGAAGGTATCTGCCCCCCATACATCTCCCCATCCCCAACTTTGCTGTCCCTTGGACAGGACAGCTTCTCTAAAATCAGTTTGTGCCCCTGGTGCTCTGGGGAAGAAGGTGTGGTAGCAGGGTGGTGACCTTGTGTCTGAGCAGAGCAGCAGCTTCACCTGGTTGTGTGATGGGGACGTGGAGATGGAAGGGATTGGGAAAGGTCTGTGGAGATCCCACCTTCCCCAAGGAGTTTGTTCTTCTTACACAGAGGAGGGTGCTGGCCAGGATTTAGTGCAACTTGTTTTCCCTCTCTAGAAGCCTTTAGGTGAAAACAAATTTGATTTCCTTTGCTGCTGGCAAAGTAAGAACCTGCCTCACCTGCTCTTTCTCTGGGGTTGGGACTGTTGCCTGGATGAGCAGGGATGCAAGTGGCTTTTTTCCTCCTCTTTTTTTCTTTTTTTATTTTTTCTTTTTCTCCAACAGATTATTTATGAAAGGGAAGAAAATATCTTCACAAGTCTAATAACTTCAGTGCTTATAAAGGATTAGGTCCTAATAACTCCTATGATAAGATGGAGGCTCGGTGTAATCTGTTACTAAGTGAAAATCTAAAAGCCATTTAAATAAATGCAGCAAAGAGCTATTGAGAGATTGGTACCTTGTACAGAGCAAGGCAATACCTTTTAAATGATTTTTAAGGGGTGCACAGGGTGGTGGCACAGTAAATACATCATAAGCAAGGCAGTAGAATTTCAGTTCTATATTGAGAATCGTTTGCAAATATTCAACAGATGTTACATGTGGCAGAGGTGGAGAGTGTGTTTTGCACAGATGTAGGAACATCTGCAGAAGACAGTATACAGCTATATAGCTGTGATTATGAGTGATAATTGACTGGCTGGACAGGCAGTTGATGTTTTAATGAAGCGCTTATTAAAACTTTATGGAAGTGTTGCTAGAAATAGGGTAAACACCACAACTGCCAACACTTTGGACTGGGGGTGCTTTTCCCTCACTCCTGGCTCGTGCTGTGCTGTGCTGAGCTGAGCTGCTGTGTTTTGGGTCACTGTTTTTGGCCTTTCAGAGCCATGGGGTGCTGCCCTGTGATGAGTGAGGGCATGTGATGCTAACCTTGCTGAAGGACAGGACATGATTGGGAAGGTGCCGCCTTGTTTCTCCAGCAGATTTTGGGGAGAAATTCTTTATTGTCAGGGTGGGCAGGCCCTGGCACAGGGTGCCCAGAGCAGCTGTGGCTGCCCCTGGATCCCTGGAAGTGTCCAGGGCTGGGTTGGAGGGGGCTTGGAGCCTCCTGGGATGGTGGAAGGTGTCCCTGCCCATGGCAGGGGGCTGGAATGAGATGATCTTTAAGGTCCCTTCCAACCCAAACCATTCTGTGTTTCTGTGAGTCTTCAAGGGCATGTCACTGCTTAAATTCATCTTGGTGTGGGGTGAGCAGAGGCATGGAGAGCATCTGAGGGGGTTTACAAGGAATGGTGATGGGTGAAGGAGGTGGCTTGTCCCTGACTGTGTCCAAGTGATAAAATAAAGGAGTTGTGAAAAACCCCAGAGCTTGTGACAGATAGCCAGAACTTGAAGCAGAGGAGCCAGGGGTGTGTTCATGAGGGTTTACAAAAACAACATCGTGGTGACCTCAGGGTCCTTGCTTTAGATGACCTGAAGGTGTCAGAAGTATTTTATTACTATGAATATTGATGCAGAGTCTATCAGCTGGTGCAGCAGGGTCCTCAGTGCTGAAAATGAAATGCTGTTGGTAATAGTGATGCCACCTGCAAATATGAGTTCTGTCATTGTAACATCTCTCCCCTAGGAGCAGGGGCTTTTTTTGGGATTAGAGTTGCTGATGGTACCTTGTCAGTATTTAAAACTCATAATTGAAACTGTTGATCATGACAGACCCTGTTGAAACCTGTCAAATCCATCCTATGGGGTTTTTTTTGCCAAAAGATTTGTCTTTCCTTTATTTTCTGTGTCTTGGGGTATGACTCCTACAGTGGTTAAAAATGTTGGAGTTGCAAAATAAGGAAATACAGAAATAAGAGCGAAGATTTCTCCACTGACATTTAAAAAACTCCTGAAAAAGTTTATTTTGAGATTGGCCTTTTGTAAGACCTCAACAAAGCATTTTTATGAAGGCTGATTTGGAAAATGTGTTCACAGTTATTCCCATTTCTATGAATCAGAAGTGTTGATCTAAAATAAAATAGTAATAAAAAGAAAGAGAAAAAGCCTAAAACCAAGCAGCTCTTGACAGCTGACCCAGAGATCAGTTCTGAGTAGGTGTGAGGCTTAAAAAAAAAAGTATGTGCAGAATCCTTGCTATTTTTACTCCCAATTCCTGCTTTCATGACTAATACTCTTAGCATCACTGGCTGGCTTGTGCACAAGAGCCATCTTTTCTTGGGCAGAGATCTGAGACCCAATTTGAATAAAAGTTAATTAGAAAGTCCTGCATTTATTTGCTTGGCAAGGAAGTGGAATTCCCTCCTAAAATCCAGGACATGACATTCTGCCTGCCCCTGCTGTGTGGGAGATCGGACAGGACAGCCACAGGCTGAGGATCCTTGAAGTCTAAAGGGTCGTAAGTCCTTTGTGGAGACTTTTGGGTAGAAAGCCATAACTCTCCTGGGTGCATCAAAAATACATCTTTAAAGAAAGTTCCGGAAAAGGCAAAAATTGACTGTTTCTTGGGAGGTGTTTAGGGCGTGGGAGCTCAGTGCAAGTGTCAGATCAGGCTCCAGGATGCTTTGTTGGGGTGGTTGGTGGGGCATTAAACCTGGATGTTTTGCAGGAGTTCTCATATTCACATGAAAGGGAATCCCAATTTGTTTTACCTTGGAGAAATGGGGTGGAATCAGCCCTGTAAATGTGACTTGTAGGAGTCTGTGAGTTAACATGTCCTGTGCAGCTTGTTTCTGGATGGACCTTGGCAGGGCTCTGCTGGCTGCGCTCACATGTGCTTGGCAAAGGGAAGGGTCCTCCTCTTCCTGCTGCTGTGCTCTGAGGTGGCTGGAGATGGTTGTGAGGGCTGGATCTTCTTTAAATTTTTCTTTTTTTGGCAGATCCTGCCAGTCAGTGAAGCTGCTTCTGGATGTGAAGCACCCACAGGGATGTGAGTGTGTGTAAGACTAAGCCCAAGTGCTGATCAGCTGTGCTGTTTAAATGAACCAAACACTGCCAAGATGTAAAATGTCTTTTTTTTTTTTTCCTAAAAAGCGTTGGAATCAGATGGCAGATGTTTCCTGGATTCTGGTTTGCATATTTTTTTTTTTCTTTTTGAGAACAACTCTGCTGCAAAGACATAGAAGGCAGAACCGATTGCCCTGGACAATGGGAGTTTGGTTGATGAGGGACTTCTGAACTGGGCTCTAAATTAAGTCTGTGGAAACAGTGTTTTGTGTTTCCTGCTGGGTGACTTCTGTCTCTGGGCTGATTGGTGCCACTCAGGGGGCCTGACTGATTAATTTGGTCCACGTGGCTGCTGTGCTGAGATGATGAGCATCACTTGGTGGGGGTTGGAACTCCCTGATCTTTAAGGTCCTTTCCAGCCCACTCTGCTGTGCTCTGTGATTTTGCCTAACAAGATGAGGTGTCTCAGGATGATCCAGAAGCTCTGCATCTTCAAGTTACCCATCTCAAAGGCTTGCTGGTTTCAGTTCAGTTTCAAACACAGAGGTGGGAGAGGACAGAGTGTTGCACGTGGTTGTTGCTGTGCTTCTTCCTTGCAGTTCTTTTTGCTGTCATAAAGGGCATCAAGGACATTTTCCCATCTTCTTCACAGCCTTGCTTTAGCTGAGAGCTTTAGAAGATGCCCAGATTTAAATATGCCATGTCTCCATGTAGTTGGTGTATGTTGGGTGCTTAGCATGGGTGGAAGTGCTTTACCAGAGTGGGGAGCAACATCATGGAAATTGCCTGTTGAGTCATGAAGGAGGTGCAGACACCTGTTAGGGGACAGAACAGCTGGAAACACGAAGGATTAGTGTGTGGTGAGCTCCCTTTCCATGGGAGACGTGCTTTGTCTCAAGGCTTGCTGGTTTCAGTTCAGTTTCAAACACAGAGGTGGGAGAGGACAAAGTGTTGCACGTGGTTGTTGCTGTCCTTCTTCCTTGCTGTTCTTTTTCCTGTTATAAAGGGCATCAAGAACATTGTCCCAATCTTCTTCACAGCCCTGCTTTAGCTGAGAGCTTTAGAAGATGCCCAGATTTAAATATGCCATGTCTCCATGTAGTTGGCGTATGTTGGGTGCTTAGCATGGGTGGAAGTGCTTTACCAAAGTGGGGAGCAACATCATGGAAATTGCCTGTTGAGTCATGAAGGAGGTGCAGATGCCTGGTAGGGGACAGAACAGCTGGAAACAGGAAGGATTAGTGCGTGGTGAGCTCCCTCTCCTTGGGATAGGTGCTTTGTGGGGATGTCCAGAGTTCCCAGGGCGGTGGCAGGAGTACAGGTGGGGCAGCAATGCCCCCTTGCCTCTGCTTATAAAATGTCCAGCTCACTCAGGAGAAGGAAAATTGAATGAAAAAGTGCTTTAATTTTTGAGGTTTGATCTAGTTCCTGGAGAAGGTTGTGACAGGTTTTGGTTTGGAGTCCATCTCTTAGGTTTTATTTACACACAGGACAGCTAAGAGGGTAATGTGTACCCAAGCCTGGGTGTCTGCCTGTCATCTCTCACTTTCTTTTAATGCTGCAGGGCTTTTTGCTGTAAACAAGTTAACAGTCCCTAATTAGGTTCATTTACTTTCTGTTATCTTATCTTACTACCATTTATCTCTGTGTGTATCCTGCTCTCAGGAGTGTGCCAGGTAGAGAAAATTGCTTTGTGGAACAGGTTTGTCTCTGTTGGCATCAAAAGTGTGAAGCTTTTGGCACCAGTGCAAGAAGAGAGGAGAGCAAGGACCAGCTGAGTTACTGGAGCTGCCACCGCCTTGCACAATCCCTTCTTCAGAGAAGTTTGGTTCCTTTCTTCTCTGGCTTTGAGATAGACAATCCAGACCATCCCTGCTCTGGTGGTTCCCTAATTTCCTGATTTTATCTGTTTTCCCTCCAGCCTTACGCTTTTATTTTCTCTTCTGCACAAATGCTGACTTCAAGAGCAGAAAGATGAGCCCTGGAGCAGGGGGACTGAGGGGGTTTTGGACTGACCATCCCTTAACCCAGGTCAGGATTAACTCTACCAAGAGTTAATTAACATCCTAACTCCTCCAAAAAGCAGAGCTCTGTGCCCTTCCCACAGTGTATCCCACTTCTTCACCAAATTCATTATAAGTGATTTCTTCTCTTGCCCAAATCATGTCCCCTCCCTGCAGTTTCAACCAAGCTGCCTTCTTCAATCCACCAAGAACATGGAAAACAGATTATATTCTTTCCCCATTCAGCTGTTTTTTATGTATTTGAATATTGTGAACATTCCTGGTTCTCCAGAGAACATGGGATTTGTTTCTTCCACCCCAGAGTGCAACACAGAGCTGTTCAAAGCAGTAAATTTCCCTTATTAAAATGCTGTGGGGTCTTCAGTATGAGAGAGAAATTGTCAGTTGATATAAGTGAAAACATTTGGCGAGGGAAGCTCTCAAATAAATAATAAAAAACCCTCAGAGGAATTTGGAAGAAAAGGTCCTTTAAAGGTTTCCAACTGGTACTTTTGAGAGGAGAGACAAACCCTTTTTCAAGGAGGTGAAACTGTTACTTGGTGTGTTCAATATCCCTTTTGAATGAGCTTCCAGTGCATTGTGCAGATGCTCAGGGGTGTGAGTGTTGTGGCAGGCTGTCTCTGGCAGTGCATCCTGGATCATGTCCCACATGAGATGAGATCTCCTTCATCCTGCTCCACAAACAGCACCAGGGCCACCTGGCATCTGAGCATCTCCCTTCACTGGTCCAGTGTAAGGTGTCCCTGCCCACGGCACCAGGGCTGGAACCAGGTGATCTTTGTGGCCTCTTCCAACCCAAACCGTCCTCTGACTGATGCAGCTTGTCTACTGGGAAATTTGGGTATTTAAAACATTAGCAGGTGCTGTGCAAGAGCAGGAACCCCCTGAGGCTTGTTCATCTCATCTGAATTTCAGGTGTCTGAAATTAAGGCAGTCATCCTTTGGATGCGATTTCTCTTGGCTTGGTTTGGGCTGGATATTTGGAAAAGGTTCTTCTCCCAGAGAATGGTTTGTGGTGGTGTTCACAGGGGTCCCAGGACGAGGGAAGAGATGAGAATCTTAACTCCCATGTTTCAGAAAGCTGATTTATTATTTTATGATATATTAAAATAAAACTATATATATTATGTATATTATATTTTATATACTTACATATAATTATATAATTATATATTAAATATATATATTTTTTACGACTATTAAAAGTATATATTTTATGATATATTAAAATAAAATTATATATATTTAGTATACTAAAACTATACTAAAAGAATAGAAGAAGAGATTTCATCAGAAGGAAAAAAAAGGAATGGAAAAGAATGATAATAAAATCTTGTGGGTGCTCAGTCCCAACACAGCTGGACCTGCAACTGGTCATCAAGTAGAAACAACTCACATGGACCAACCAAAGATGCACCTGTTGCATTCCACAGCAGCAGATAATTGTTGTTTTTCTTTTCCTCTGAGGCTTCTCAGCTTCTCAGGAGAAAAAATCCTAGCAAAGGATGTTTCAGAAAATGTGTCCGTGACAGTGGTTGGGCACTGGAGCAGCCTCCCCAGGGAACTGGTCACAGCACCCAGCCTGGCAGAGTCCACAGAGTGTTTGGACAGCCCTCAGGCACATGGTAGGATTGTTGGGGTTGTCTTGTGTAGGGCCAGGAGCTGGATTTTGATGATTCTGGTGGGTCCTTTCCAGCTCAGGACATTCTGTGATTCTGTGACCCTGCTGCCACTCTCAGATGTCACTGTGCTGAGAGGTGGGACCATCTCCAGTCAGTGCCTGTTGCTGGATTTTGGAAGGGCCAAAATCAGTCCCAGATCACTGGGAAAGCAATGAAATATATTTCTCCATCATTCAGGACTCAGCATTACACTGGCACACCTGGTTCACTCTTCAGGCTAGAGTTTTCAGGGATTCAGCGTCTTTCCTCTGTTCCTTGTGTCAATCCCGATTAACCAAGTGTGCATTGGAGGGAGAAAATAAGTTTTTCAGGAATAGCTTTAAGGAAGAGCCCTGGGGGTGCTGGATTTGTGTGTGGGTAAGAAACCTCTCCCTATAGAGGATCTCTCCAAAGGAAGAAAAACCAGGATGGAGCTGACAGGAGATGAGAAGTGTAAAATGGTGTGAGGAAGCCGATGCTGTGCTTGTACAAAGAGCCAATATTGATACAGATGACGGGGCAGGGCTGAGACTGACAGCCGTGGGAAGGAGGAAATAAAAGAGATTCTTCATTATATTGCCTGGCTTTTCCTGCCTGTGAGTTAAGAGCCTGGATCTGAATTAAATACCAAGGGAATGGGAGCTGCGTGGGGGGAAGAATCGGCTCAGTGTGAGCCACCACTGTGCAGAAACAATGAGCAAGGGATCTGAAACCAGGAATTTCCCCCCTCCCTGCTCTTTCAAATGCATTTCATAGGATTTTTCCTTTGTGCTCCTGCCTGGTGTAATGTCACCTGGAGCCTCTTTTGGTGCTGCTTCCCAGGCAAACCTTGATTTTGGTTTCCAGTGGATTTCACTGGGAGTACAGTGGTGTGTGCTGCTGGTGTAATGTTGAGGATTGCAGGCCAGCCAGTGTGCTACTGTTAACAGGATGGCTGGGGACTCTGTTTGAAGTGTTAATTAGCAGCAATTAATAAGAAGTGAAAAATTAATACCCTGTGTCAGCTTTCTTTGCTAGTTAGTAATATCAACACTAAAGCTCAGCGCTGTTTTGAGGCTGGTGTTTGCATAAGAGTTTGGTCTTGTTGTCACATGCTGTTGGGAAAATACTGAAGTGCTCTCCTACCATAACTGGTAAACTTGTTATTCCCAAAATAAACCAAGTGATGGCCTCTAATAGATCCAGTTTCCTTGAGACATGGATGGCCTTTAATAGATCCAGTTTCCTTGGGATGTGGATACTCTCAACATGACGTTTCGAAACCAGTAAGTTGTCCATAGCTTAAGCAAAAAACCACATTAAAATAGAGTTTAAAACCCCAAAAATGTTGATGATGTTGCTGAATGTGCCTCAGAGATTCTGTATTTCCCCCTTTTAATTGAAGTGGGCTCAAACCCAGTCCCAGATGGGGCCACTGAGGATGGGTCCCAGTTGTGTTGCTGACACCTTGGGCAGGTTCCTGCTGATTTGCCCATCCACTTTAAATTTCTGATGGGAAATTCCATGATCCAGGGGTTTGAGTCATGGGTCTGGTGGCAGATTTGGGGCTTGGCTGTGTAAAGGAAAAAAAGCAAATACTGTTGTTGTCTGATTGGGCACCTTCAGCTTTTTGTCAGCTCATAACTCTGTTTTATCAGCATCATAGAAGCATCACAAGATTTAACTACAATAGTGAGAGGATTATGTTTCTTCTTGGTATTTATATTGTTAACCCTGAGCTCTCTTTAAGATGATGGATTTGTTGTGTTTAAGTTGATACCTCTTTTTCTCTTCGAATTTTTTTGGTAGAGCCAGGTTATCTTCCATCCTTGTCTGGTCCCTGGCAAAAATTAAAACAGCCACATCCCCCCAAGGTTTAGCTTCAGCTGGCATCTCCCCTCCTCTCACATTTAACAAGCTTGATGTAAACTCCTGATACTTAGCTAATTTATTATTAATGATATTTACGGAAGTGTCTCTATCAAAGGAGAAGTGGATTTTTTTTTTTTTACTTTCAGTAAACTGACTGCTTCTAGTTTCATGGTTAATTGAAACTTAATATACACTGGGGATGAGTGATGTGTATGTTCAGAGGTTAGCTGCACTCAGAATACTCAGAGTCTATAATACACTTAATTCATTAGCAAGTCTCATGTCAACAGAGAGTAAAGATGTAGTGCTGGAGTGGCCCTGGCAGTGGGAAAAGGGTCATATTTGGGGAGTACTTCAAGTTTGCTGAGCACTCTGTGAACAGACCAATAACCATATTGCTCTGAGCTGGGTTATGATCTTCAGTTTTTAAAATACTCACTTTTTCTTTCATTATCAGATTCCTTTGGGGAGGGAAACAAAAATTCCTAACTTTGCCTGAGAAACCTTTGGTGGAGGTTGAATTACCTGCCTTGGTCATTTGCTTTCACCAGTGATTTTTTTGTGAAACAGCCATGGTTTTTGCAGGTTTAATTGCAGCTGTGATTGCTCCAGCAGACAGTTCCACCATGGAACTGATGGGTATCAGACACTTGATATGCTCCTCGTCTTTTTCAGTTCTGATATGACTGCTCACTCACGTCGATTTCTTCTTTTCAATTGCCATAGGAGCAGCCTTAAAAACTGGGAGTGAGAAATCCACAGCAGAACACCCTCCTCCTTTCTATTTTACATCCATCGTATCTAGTCTTCTAGAATATGCCTCCAGAGTAGTAAAAGTTGAAAAAATCCCATCTATTTTTACAATCTTATTACATCCTGCTTTGCCTGGCCTCTGGCAGTAAACTTCTTTCCTACTTTTAGTCACACATTTTGCAGAGCGTTTGGCACAGTCCTCTCTTGTCATGCAGGATTTGGAGGCTCCTCTAATAGGCAGGACCAGTTCTCTCCATCAGATATTCTGGACACACACCTTCCCTGCTGCCTGGCTTGGCTTTAGCATATCTTGTGTGAATAGCTGCTTCCCTCTGTGCCCATAACCCCAGCTCTGGGTTTCTCTTTTTCAGTCCTCCTCTGACACCTCGTAATTCATCCGCATCTCAGAGTTTTACTGAAAAGCTCACTCTGGAGTTGTTTTTAATCTACTCCTAAAGGTGTATCCTGGGGTGTTGCTTGTCTGGTGGCTGGAAATACAGTTCTTATTTAGTCTCGTGCAAGATCTGAGCATTGCGCCCTTCCTCGTACTGTTTTTCATTTCTGTGTGTTTTTATTCCACTTTGAATTTACTGTGGTCACTCCTGCTAGAAGAAACTCCTCTGCTAACACAACCCAATTTAAAATAAGCTACTATTTCCTGCCCTGCATGTTAAAACTGGTATAGTTACCTTAGGTCAGTCCTCACTCAATAAACAGTTGCAGCCAGCACTATGTCATGAAGGTATCTGCATTTTGCATGCTCAGTTTTATTTTCTAGAGTTACTCCAGTCTCTTTCTCATAAGTATTTTTGCTTCAGTATTTCCTCTGTTTCATTATCACAGATCTCCCCTTTTGGAAGTTTGAATATTTATGGAGTGAGATACAGTGTTAGTTATTAAAATGCTGGGAATCAAGGGCCGAAATGGCTTTAAGATGATGGAGATGGTTTTTTTTAAGCATGGGTTGTGCTCCTTTGTGGGTTCATCCTTCTCTCTCTGTTGGTGGGCTGGGGGTAACTTTGAGGTGTGAAGCCTCTGGATGCTGCTTATTACCTTATTATCTTCTCTCTTGTCATTATTTTTGCTGTTGCTCTTATGATACTATTGCCACTAAGGTCCTTATTTGTGGTTTTCATCCAACCCCAGCATCAGGCTGGAGACAAGAGCAGGATGGAAGGGTCACCCACCATCAGAGGGTCACAGAATTATTTAGGTTGTGAAAGACCTCTAAGATCTTTCATTCCAACTGTATCAAGATGGGGTGACATGAAAAGGCTGAGGGAATGGGTTGGTGTACAATAAACCACTCATTGCTTTTTTTTTTTTGAAATCTTCCTTTTAGCTTGTCCTTGCTGCAGGATGAATTAGGAAGGCAAAGCCTCTTCCTCTGAGCCATGGAGACCAGGGCATCCTTCATTGCCAGCATGAGAGAGACCCAGCAGCTCTCCCCAGAGAAGGATCCCAGCCCAACCAATGGTGATGGGGAGCACTTTGATTCAGGTGAGTGTGGGGGTCCCAGCTGTGGGTTTCTCTGGGTCTGGATTGAAGGCCCTTGAGATGGGAGTTCATGTTCACACTCAGCTGTTTATTATTTCTTATCAGTAAAACAATCTCACTGCTGTGAGTTCAGCAGCTTTTCATTAGAAGGCACAAAATGGCCAACAATCTCTTGTTCCAAGGGCTTTTAAGACTAAACTATCCAATTAAGAACTGACACCTGGATTATTTTCCCTTTTAACCCAGTAACTGATCCCAAAGTGTTGGAACTCGGCACATCCCTCCGGGGGGCTCAGAGACTTTGGCATGCTGCCCAAAACACCTGGGGATATGATTTTTACGCCTGGAGCAAGTTGCCAACTTTGTATGAGGATGTGAAAGTCACACAGGTTTGAATAGTGTAATAACAAAATGATCACATGGTGAAAATGGAGATTTTAGGATTTTAGGTATGGGGGTTATGGGGACAAGATGGAGGAATCTGGGCGTGTCCAGCCTTTCTTTCTTCTTCTTGTTCTCCATTTTCTGCAGTGATGTTGGCACTTTGGGATTGGTTTAGAGCAGAAGTGCACTGTCTAACACAGGTGATAGGTATTGGGAATTAAGTGTAAATATGATATATGTAGTTTGTAGTATAAAAGGACAACACCGCCTCGGGGGCGGTCAGAGTGGCTGTGGCTGCCCTGCTGAGCAGAGCTCGGCTGGGCAGAGAGAAAATTTTATAGATAAGGATTAATAAACAACCTCAGGACCAAAAGTGGAGAGTCCAGACTCGTTCTTCAGGTGTGCAGGCCAAACCAGAGACATCCTGCACATCTCGGGGCAGCAGTTAACAACAGCAACCCGAGATCAAAGAGCCCCCATGGGGACTTTTCTGCCCAATTACAAAATGCCACCCAAACCCATGGAGAAGAAGGAAGAAGAAGCATGAAGAAGAAACCCAGGACAACACCCTGTGCCCTCCATCTTGCTTCCATCTACAGCATACTAAAAATCCCAAAACCTCAATTTCTCACCAAGTGATACACCTGCACTTCTCTCTACAATCTATTTCACACTTTAGTGGATTCCAGTCTATCTTGAAGTCTGGGAAACCTTTTCCATGAGTGAGGGTCAAAGTCAGTGCTGCCCTGGGGGTCAGGGCACCCCAGAGCAGACACAGAAATATTCCCAGTGCCCTGGGTTTCCACAGGTGAGCTGCTACACTCCTCACTGCTGCAGCTCCTCACAGGTAGAGCTGGGAGCCAGGGAGGCATTGGGAATGGTTGTACAGCTCCAAACCCTTTTTTGGGTCTTAAGGATTGGACTGTGTCCTGTGATTGATGGGAAATAGGAGCTTTTCCTCTTCTGGACCTCCTCTGCAGTATCAGCTGTTCAAAATTCAAATAAGCAGCCATGGAAAATCTTTCCCAACGCATCATATTGTGTTCTCCCAGCTTCCCCAGCATTTTTTATTCCGTTGAAATTTTGTGGTAAAGAGAGACAGAACAAATATTCAGAAAATATCCTATTTCCACTTCTATCCAAGGATCTCAAGAACACCCCCAACACAATTACAAACACAGTCAAAACCTCCTTCTTAATCAGCCTAATCCCAACAACAGTCCACATCCACTCTGAAACAGTGGATGTAGATAAATTTACTGCATTTCTTCTTTATTTTGACCTTCCCCCTCGTTTCCTTCACTGTTTTTTGGAGTGCTTCAGGTGAGGGGGCTTCACAAGCACTGAGGAGAGGAGCTGGTCTCATCCAGTCCTTATGCTCATGACTGGATGCTTTGTAATGCTCTGGGATGGGCTCCTGAAGGTGTGAGGATCTGCTGGGCTAAATTTGGGTGTTCTGTGAAACAGAAAAGTAAATGCTGCATTCTGGGGATTTTTGATGGAATCAGGTGCTTTAACTTCCCACATCCAGCCTTAGCAGGGGGAGACTGTGTCCTATGATCGAAAAGTACATTATGGCTAGACCTGACCTACTTTATTTCTGAAGCCAAGCTTTTCCCTGCTTCTCCCTCAGCAGGTCACAAATTTGGCCACTCAGCCTTCAGTTTCCTCACTTCTTGTGGCAGCTCAGTGATTTTCCTCTTTCCTTGGACACCAGATCCTTGGATTTCCAGAGTGGACACATCTGGGCTGGTCTGGTCCCCACTGTATCTGTTTTTATCTATTTTGAGAGATAGGAATCCCTAAGGTGAGATTCAGTTGGCCAACCATAGACATTTTTTTGGGAATGAGGAGAACTGGCCTGCAATGCCTAAATTTTGGTGGGGATAAGGATTTTGATGGCTCTCCCAAGGCCGTGCCAGAGGTTTGTGGTTGATCAGGTGTCTGTGTGTCTCCCCACACCTGTCATAGGAACATTTCAGTGCTCTATTCACTCAAAAAGTCATGTATGTGTGTCTAGGTGCTATAAACAAGATGTCTAAACAATTTGCCTTAAATACTTTCTCCTACGGTGAAGCCTGAGGGAAGAAAAAAAAAATTAAAAATCAGTGTTTCTGGAGCCACAGGGTTTGGGTCCCTTTTCTTTTCCATAGCTGAACATTCCAGGGGGCTGTTAACAGCTGGAGCAGTTGCATTTTTATAATGTCAGTGCATGAGCACTTTAAAGCCATTGAGAGGCTCTCAGATAATGACTTGTTGATTTTATTTGTCATCCTGGGCTTGTTTATACATCACCGTATTGTAAAGCAGCCAGCCTTGACTCTTTCATTAAGAAAAAGCTCTGGACCTAAGTACCAATAATTGGAAAGGGAGCTGGTATGTAAAACAGGTTTAATGGCAGATTTATCACCTTTCAGGGTGTCCTGTGCTCCTCAGCAGTTGGGGTTTTTGTGATGGATGAGGAGATTTTTGTGCAAGCCCTGTTGCATGTGTGTGGGTGGTGTTGGGTCCTTTGGGCTGGTCCCATCCCTGTGCCACTCTGTGTCTGCTCTGCCAGAATTCCAGCAGGGAACAAAGTCCATTGAAAAACCGTTTTAGAAAACATACAGTCCTTTCAGAATCCATTGTGGTGAAATGAAGCAAAATAAACCAGTGATGCTGTGATAAATGAGTATTCTGACATTATTTTTACAGACCTTGTAAAAGTAATTTCCTGATAAAGTCTGCAGATAAAACATGGTGGAGGAGCCAGGCTGGTGATGTGTCAGAGAGGAATGAGCTGACAGCAAGGGAAGGCTGCAGCTCTCACTCTGCCTTGCCTCTGGGCCTTAAAACCTCTTTATTTGGGTTTAGAAAGGAGAGATCTGGGTGGTATTTTGTTAAAAGAGGTGGTGGTGTGAGTTTTGCTGGGCAGCACGTGAAAGAACCTGCCAGTGAGAGTCTCTGTGCTGGCCTGTGGCAGAGCAGGTCAGGTGTGACCGTGTTCACAGGGGTCTGAGGATGAGGGAAGAGACGAGGATCTGACTCCATGTTTCAGAAGGCTTGATTTATTATTTTATGATGTATATTACATCAAAACTATGCTAAAAGAATAGAAGAAGGGATTTCCTCAGAAGGCTGGGCTAAGAATAGAAAAAGAATGATAACAAAGGCTTGTGACTCAGACTCTCTGTCTGAGCCAGCTGACTGTGATTGGCCATTAATTAGAAACAACCACATGAGACCAATCCCAGATGCACCTGTTGCATCCCACAGCAGCAGATAACCATTTTTTACATTTTGTTCCTGAGGCCTCTCAGCTGCTCAGGAGGAAAAATCCTAAGGAAAGGATTTTTCATAAAGATGTCTGCGACAGTATGGGTTAATAAGGTTGTGAAGGACTTGGTGCATCCATAACTAGCATCCAGTTCTATTGGTTAAAAAGCTTTTTCTAAATTCTGCAGAGGACTCTGACCTGCTTGGAGACTTTGCTCCTTGCAAGGGCTGGGGGTGATGCACTGGACTGACTGAAAACCTCTGTGGAGTGAATCTTTGCTGAGGAAGGCTGGAGAAAAGGACACACGTGCTGAAGGAGAGACTCACACAGGAATTGAGAGCAAAAACAGGAATAAAAACTGGCAGTACACAGAGAGCATCCTGGGCTGAGGGAAAGGGAATTGCTCTGACAGGGAAGTGCCTGACCAGGAGAGCAAAGAGCCCAGGGCTGACCTGGAAGTCACAGAATCAGAGAATTATTTAGGTTGGAAGAGACCTCTGAGAACTTTGGGTCCAAGTCATAAAATCACAGAATTATCTGGGTTGGAAGAGACCTCTGAGAACTTTGGGTCTGACCATTCCCCCAGCCCTGCCAAAAGCACAACCTAAGCCATGTCCCCAAATGTCACATCCCTGTGTTTTTTAAATTCCCCCAGGGATGGGGACTCCCCCACTGCCCTGGGCAGCCTGTTCCAAATGTCCTGGCCATGTCCTGAGGTGGAGATGCCCCTGGGATTGTTGGGACAGCCCATCTAGGGATGTGCCCCACAGGCACAGGTAGCAGGGAGAGATGATGCACAGGGGATGATCCTGGAAGTCACAGAATCACAGAATTACTTGGGTTGCAAGAAACCTCTGAGAGCTTTGGGTCCAAGTCATAGAATCACAGAATTATTTAGGTTGGAAGAGAACTCTGAGAACCATTCCCCCAGCACTGCCAAGAGCAGTGGTCCCCTAAGCCATGTCCCCAAGTGCCACATCTCTGTGTCCTTTAAATCCAGGGATGGTGACTCCCCCACTGCCCTGGGGAGCCTGTTCCAGGTGTCCTGGCCATGTCCTCAGGTGCCCTTGGGATTTTTGGGACTGCCCATCCCAACCCCACAGGCACAGGTAGCAGGGAGAGATGAGGCACAAGGCATGATCCTGGAAATCACAGAATCACAGAATTATTTGGGTTGGAAGAGACTTTTAAGAGCTTTGGGTCCAACCATTCCCCCAGCACTGCCAAGAGCACACCCCAAGCCATGTCCACACATGCCACATCCCTGTGAATTTTAAATCCAGGATGGTGACTCCTCCCCTGCCCTGGGCAGCCTGTTCCAGGTGTCCTGGCCATGTCCTCAGGTGCCCTTGGGATTGTTGGGACAGCCCATCCCTACCCCACAGGCACTGGTAGCAGGGAGAGATGAGGCAGAAGGGATGATGCTCTTCAAGCTTTCCATGTCAGGTGCTTCTGACCTTTGGTGGGTTGTGCTCAGGGAAAAAGTTGCTTAAGCAATTTTAAGCCTGGAATGGATAATCTTACCTGCCCATCTCCTCATGGACTTGGTTTTAGAGGGTCAGCCTTTGCAATCTCTGCACACAGCTCTTCTCTATAACATTAACTCTGCAGGGTTGCAGGCATGAAGGCTGAAAAATAATCCCTGTTCATCTAAATTGCTTGCCTGCATGATACAGAATTTTTCCACCAAGCTCCTACCTTGTGGTTAAGTTGTGGCTTATTCAGTCAAGGTTGAACAAACCCCTCATTCTGGGTCAGATATCTCAAGCAGAGCCAGCTTCTGAGCCTGGAGGTTTTTGCAGTGATTGCAAAAATCAAAACAAAGCCCATTCTTTATTCTGCCATGAATTTGTCTATTTTTGGATTGTAATCATGGAATTGGGTTGTTTCTTGCTGAGTTGAAGAGTCATCTGGTAACGTCTTTATCACGGGAGTAAATGTTGATTTGCATCTCCCTATTTAAGAAGATGATTTGAGTTTAGGACAAGGAGTCAGACTTGATGCAGCAGCTGTGATGGTGTTCACAGGGGTCTCAGGTTGAGGGAAGAGATGAGGATCTGACTCCATGTTTCAGAAGGCTGATTCATTATTTCATGATCTATATTACATCAAAACTATGCTAAAAGAATAGAAGAAGGGATTTCCTCAGAAGGTTAGCTAAGCTAAGAATAGAAAAGAATTAATAACAAAGGTTTGTGGCTCGGACTCTCTGTCTGAGCCAGCTGACTGTGATTGGCCATTAATTAGAAACAACCACATGAGACCAATCACAGATGCACCTGTTCCATCCCACAGCAGCAGATAACCATTGTTTACATTTTGTTCCTGAGGCCTCTCAGCTTCTCAGGAGGAAAAATCCTGAGGAAAGGATTTTTTTGTAGAAATTGTCTGCAAGAGCAGCATGCAAGTGTTTAATAGTGTTGGCAGCTCAGCTTTGAACTCCCAGACAGATCTTCACCCTGCACCAGCTCTGTCTCAAAAACCTTCTTCTGTTCCCCTTTTTTCCCCCTCACCTACATGGGTCTGGTGCCACAGGCAGCAAATAAAAACTGTGTCTTCCCCTTTTAATAATGAGAGATTTCCCCTTGCACAACATCATTTTCTCTGGTCCTGGAAACTGGAGACCTGTAGCAATAATTGCAATAAATTAACCTAGCCTTTTTCTTCATAAAACTGTCTGGGGAGGGTTCTTAATTCAGTTTGTCATGAGTCACTTTAATTACATCATGGCCACGCTGATGAATGCTGGGGCAGGTAAAGGGTCTTGCAGAGTTTGCCTGATAAATGCTTATTGCAAAGAGCTCATTGCCAGACTGTAAATATTTTTTGCTCTGGGGATGAAACTGGGCTTGCAGGATTGCTTGGGAACAAAATGAAAACAATCAGATTTGGCTGATTTTCTGTAAGTGAAAGAAGATATATTTTTAATTATTGCTGGGTGAGTTTCAGAGATGGTTTGGGGCCTTGGCTCTGCCTCAGTGTGGTTATAAAGGAAGAAAATAAAAAATGGTCATGTCCAGCCCTTGCTGTGGGGCAGGGGTGTGCATGGGGGAGAGATGACACAGAGCCCCAAATCTGAAGGGGAGCAGGGGTAAGAAGGCAGTAGGGGTCTAGTGAGGTTTGGGGAAAGCAGCTGTAGCTTGTGAAAGGGCTTTATCTGAGATTTACGGGTGCAGTGATGCTGAGGAAGGAGAAGAAGGGGTGGCAGGAGTGAGAATGGTTCTCACTCACCCCAAGGGTTGGTGTTTGGTGTACGCACAGCTCAGCCAACAGAAGCATCTTGCAGTTTATCCCTGGGGCACTGCTGTAAGCACCAGGGCTGGGGGAGCGCTGTGGGGGCACAAGGACATTGCACCAGTGATGCTGGGCAGGCAGCCACGTCCCTCACAGCCTGGGAGTCACCAAATGCAAAATGAAAGAGCACAAGTGCCTCTTGCAGTGTGTGACAGATTTGTGCCCCCACTGCCATGGAAGCAGAGTCATTTCTGGTCTCAGTGTTGGCTGCTAAAAGCCCAGAGTCTGCTGAACTCATAGCAAGGGCTGGTCAAAACACAGATCCTTAAAGCAAGCTTTCTGTTCTCCCTTCTGTTGATGTTTATACTGGTTGCTATTCTCACCCTGAACTCTTTGACACAACTTTTGCCTTCTTTGGCTGTGTTTTAGGCTGCTTTTCTTTCTCTCATTTTTTAATTTATTTTTTTTTCCTTCTCTTGAACAGATGAGGGCTCCAGCATTGAGGATGCAGACTTCAACTGGGACGAGTTCCTGGAGGAAACAGGAGCCAGTGCTGCTCCCCACACCTCCTTCAAACATGTATGTGCTCCCTCTGAGCCCTGTGGGTGTTGTACACGTTCCCTCTTCTGGTTTTCAGGGGCTCCCTGGAGAACTGAAAGTGAAATCTTCCCATTCTGGGGAGAAATTGTCCCTCCACACATGTGACAGCCTGAGTGGGAATAGCCAAGAGCTGGTGTTGGGTGACCTTGGTGTGTTTGCAGTCACAGACTGCAGTTCTGTGTCTGTGCCACTCCCTTATCCTCTGCCTTTGCATCAAATTTTCCATTTTTGAGGGATTGTGTTGCTCTCCTTTTGCTTCTAATGCACTAATTTTTTTTCCCCTTCACCTACTTTTCCCTCTTCATTCATTGTTGCCCATGCCAGCCTGCAAAGATCAATGTCACAGGAGTGTGGTGGTTCCCCAAAGCTCTTTTTAATGCCTGATTTACTGCCTGGCAGAGTCCCTGAGCACCAGAGTTCAGTGTGGCCCATAGGAAACCATCTCTGCTGCCTGGAGGAGCTGTCTCAGCACTGTGGGGAGCAGGGATTTGGGCAGGTGGAGCTTTTCCTGGCTGGACATGGGGCATGCAGGCAGCTGTGGTAGTGACAGGTCTGTGCTCTGCTCTGTGTTAGCACCAGCAGCATTTGAAGGCATCTCTGGACATCACCTGGTCCAACCACCTTTGTCTCCAGGTGATTTTGTGGCTTGTTTTGTAGAGCTAAAGGAGCTGCAGGGATGAAGAAAACCTCTCTTTTATCTAGTCTGAGAAACCAGAAGAGTCCTCTAGTCCCTATTTTGCTTTCATGTTAACAAGAGTTAACCCAGAGCATTGCAGGATGAAGGACCATAATTCTTTATACCCTCAAAATGCATTTGAGGGCAACTCTGGAGACCACCTGGTCCAAACCACCTTTGTGGTAATTTTGTGGTTGAGCAAGCAGACCATGTTATCTTTATTTATTAAAGAGTAATTTAAAACTGCCATTTCTATTGTAAATCTATCAGAGACAGGCTTACCTAGAGCTATAATCCCTCTGGATTCAGGAGCTGATCAGGTTCTAAGAAGCCTGTGGTAGTGACAGGTCTGTGCTCTGCTCTGTGTTAGTACAAGGAGCATTTTAAGGCATCTCTGGTCCAACCACCTTTGTCTCCAGGTGATTTTGTGGCTTGTTTTGTAGGGCTAAAGGAGCTGCAGGGATGAAGAAAACCTCTCTTTTATCTACTCTGAAAAACCAGTAAAGTCCTCTAGTCCCTATTTTGCTTTCATTTTAACAAGAGTTAACCCAGAGGTGAAGGACCACAATTCTCTGTACTGGAGATTTGCAGGGCAGTGCTTATTGAGGAGTTTATTCTTGATCCAGCAGCTGCTTGGAGAGAGCATCTTGTCCCAGATTTCTGCTCCAGGCTCAGAGTAGAAAGTTTAGTGCTTCATGAAGCCCTTAAGGCTGTCTTCAGTTGTGTGGAGATGCCCAGCTCATCCTGCTGATCCTGCTGACTGCAGTGTCTCACAGCACCTCAGTCCTGGGAGTGTCAGTGTGGGAGAAATTGGTGCTGGAACAGCCCTGCTTCACAATCTGAAACTTGATCCTCAAAAATCTGGCCAAAAACTGTTGGAGGAGATTGTATTATCTGTCTTGATGTGATTTCCAGTCACAAGTCTTCTTGGCTTCCAGAGTACCTTGCTGGTGTTATGGTGAGCGCAGGGCTCAAAAAAACCTCCCAAAACCCCCCCAAAAAATAGCAAATTAATCACTCTCTGCAGGCATCAGGCTCAGGTGCTTTGAGCTGCAGCTGTAAGTACTGGGAGGAGGCCAGGAGTTCCAGTTTGTACTGGGACATGGGCCAGTCTGTAGCCTGGATTATTTCTGGGATTGCTGGGATCCTGGTTTGGCACTGAGTAAAGCAGTGCCTGTCACAGGCCACCCTCAGTGTCAGACCGTGCCCAAAGGTCCCTCTCTGTTGTTCTGTGCCTCTGGGCATTGATTCTGCTGGAAGTGCCCACACCAGGAAGGGCACAGGGGGTGCAGATGATGAATGGGTTTGGCTGGGCAGCCCTGGAGTCAGAAGCTGGAGCTGGATGAGGGAGGGATTACTGCTGATGGACCAGAGGAGTGTTTTCAGAGCAGCTTGGCATCCCCACATCTGTGACATCCTCAGTTGAGCAAGTAGACCATGTTATATTTGTCTTTTATTTGTAAAGAGTCATTTAAAACTGCCATTTCAATTGGAAATCAGTCAGAGACAAGCCTACCTAGAGTTATAATCCCTCTGCATTCAGGAGCTGATAAGGTTCTAAGAAACCTGGGATAATCTGTCCTTAAACATCTCCTGAGGAGTGACAGTTTACATTTTGGATGGTTTTGTGAAGACAAGGCTGGCACCTGACCAGTGCACTGGCATCCACCTCCTCTTTATCAGCAGCAGCTAGAGGCATCCCACTGGTGCTTGGAGCACAGGTGGTGCTGCAGCAGGCCCTGGTGTTCAGCAGCAGTGTCCCAAAAGAGATGCACTGGCATCTCCAGTCTCCTGAGGCACATCACAGGTGATCTGTCACTGCTGAGATAAGGGGAAGTGACATCTCCATCAGATGCAGGACAGTGACCCAGACAATTTACTTCTTTCAGTGACAGGTCATACCTTGTTTTCCACGGGGGAATTGGTTGAGGCTTGAGCTGCTGAGGATGGGTGCAGAGGAAATTCTCTCCTTGGTCTGCCTGGTACAGCATTCAGCCCTTGGTGCTTGTCAAGCCCCTAGAGGTGCTTCAGTGACTAAATATTGTACTTGGGCTTAACTCCTAGAGGTGCTCCATACCTGCCTTTCTGTGCCCTGTGATGTGCCTGGTAGAGCTGTGCAGTGGGATATGAAGCTTCATTTGAGTTATGCTGGCTGTATCCAAGGCATTGGGGACATTTAAGGGTTGAAATAAATGCCAGTCCTCTCCTGGATGTTGTACACCTGAAGGCACCACTCCTGCATGTGGGAAATGAAACTTCATTTGTGTTATGCTGGCTGTATCCAAGGCATTGGGGACATGTAGGGGTTGGAGATGAGTGCCAGTCCTCTCCTGGATGTTGTACACCTGAAGGCACCACTCCTGCACTTCAGAGCCTGCATGATGGGATATGAGCCGGTGAAGTAGGACTGGAACTGCCCAGACAGATGGAGAAGGAGGTGGTTGGATTAAGAAGCACAATCAGCTCACGTCCTATCCCAGGGCTGCTCTTCAAGGGCATCATTCCCAGGGGAAGGGAGGGGAGGCGAGAGGGTCTCCCTGCCAAGCAGAAAAAGTGAACACCATTCCTTTCTCCTTTCACAAGGTTGAAATCAGCCTTCAGAGCAGCTTCCAGCCAGGGATGAAACTGGAGGTGGCCAACAAGAGCAGCCCAGACACGTACTGGGTGGCGACCATCATCACCACGTGCGGGCAGCTGCTGCTGCTGCGCTACTGCGGCTACGGCGACGACCGCAGGGCTGACTTCTGGTGTGACGTGATGACAGCAGACCTGCACCCCGTGGGCTGGTGCACACAGAACAACAAGGTCCTGATGCCTCCAGAGGGTGAGTTCTGCCTGCTTTGTTGGCGTCCTGCTCTGGTGTTGGGCTCCAGGTTTCTGGTTGGTCTGGGATTGTTGTGTTTGCGGGGTGTGCCGATGAAGGGGGGAATGATGAGTCTGGCTCTGTGATGAATCTGAGAACTCCATGCTCTCAGAAAGCTAATTTATTACTTTATTATACTATGTTAAAGAATACTAAACTATACTGTACTAAAGAATGCAGAAAGGATACTTACACAATGCTAAAAAGATAATAATGAAAACTCATGACTCTCTCCAGAGTCCCAACACAGCTTGGCCCCAATTGGCCAATGAGTCAAAACAACTCACAGCAGAATCCAATGAAACAGTCACCTGTGATAAACAATCTCCAAACACCTTCCAGACAAGCAAAACACAGGAGAATCAAATGAAATAGTAATTGTTTCCCTTTTTCTCTGAGGCTTCTCAGCTTCCCAGGAGAAAAATCCTGGGGGAAGGGATTTTTCAGAGAATGTGAATGCTGCATGGGATGGGTACTGCAGATCCTTGGCTGGTGTTGGCTGATGTGGGCAGGGTTGTGTCCCCAGAGGATTCAGTTTGCCAGTCAGCTTCCAGCAAAGGAGTTTGTGCCCTAGTTGGTGACAACAGAATGCACTTCCGTAGGGAAATGTCTTTTTACTGCTGAGCTGTAATGCTGTGATTTTCACTTCAGAGAGAAGTCCTGCTCTTGTGGAAAGGAGGGGTGAAATTCAAGAGTGAGAACAAACTAAAATAAGCAAGACCAGCTTGGGTGTAACCAAAATCAGAAGCTGACTTTGCGCTCAAAACTGTTTTGCCCTGAAAGTTTAAAACCTTCCATTGCCAGACTCTGGCAGCTCTTAATTCCAGTGGTAGATCGACATGATTAAAGGTAGCAGAATTTGGTCATTATTGGTTCGGGCATGTCCTGATTGGCAGCTTTCAGGGGCACAAAAGCTGAATGGAAGTGTTGTGGATTCCTGAGTGGCCTATGTGGAGCAGTTTGTTAATAATACAATTTGATCCCCAGTGTATAAGAATATAAATATATATATATATATATATATATATGTATATATAGGGTATCTGCATCAACAGAGCAGCTGTGGTGTATCCTTGCAACCACATTGCTCCAAGCAGAGGCATATTGTCAGTGTTGCTGCTAAGTATTCCTGCCATACATCCCATTTATTCTGCATCAAGGGAAGAAGAGATGAGTATTCAGCCTCCAGCTTGTGCATACATTTAAGGAAAGTCTCATTTAAGGGCTCTGCTGCTGAAGTTATTCTTTCCCTTTCTGCTGTGTGGCCATTGGGAGCAGTGTGTATGCCACATGGGAATTCTTCCTGGAGTGAGTGTTCCCTGACTTCCTCCTGAAGTGAGCTGTACACACAGTCTTTGAATCAAAGCTGACATTCCTGCCTTGCGTGTGCCCAGCTGTGAGCTAAACTTGTCTTTTTGTTCTGGTCTGTGTGTTTTGAATAAACACAAGAGTGATTGCTTAAAAAAAAGGAAAAAAAAAAAGAAGTCTTGAAGATAAATATGGCTGAGAAATCTCTTGGCTTGGTACCAGTAAATCAAGCTGATGTGAGAGGGGTGAGGTGTTTTATTTTATTGGCCTCTTAAACTGCATTTTATTATGTGGATTACAATCAGTGTCACCAGAAAGGTGTGCAGTGCTACAGACTAAATCTCAAAAGTGAGGGTCAGGGGGGTAAGGGAATTTACTGAATGTCATAACAGAAAGTAACAATTCCCTTATAACCTGAGGCAACTGCTTTTCATGGATCTGTTGGAATTTGCCCTTTGGGTCGCGGCCACTCTGTGTGAATTGCCTCGTTTGACTGACTGCAAGTGTGCAGTGTGTCCTGCATCCCTTTTTCTCTGGTGGGTGATGTAACTGGACACCAGGGTGTTGAATATGGGCAGCTGCCCTGTTAGTTTGGGGCTTTTTTTGTTTATTTTCCCACTCCCACTCCCGTTTTCAGTGAATAAACTTAACTGAATATGTGACAGTATAATTTTCAAAAAGAAGAAATTAAATGCATGGGTTGTTATTCCAAAAGAGATTTAAGCATTTAAGAGCTTGGCTCACATTTTGGAAGGAGGCATCTAAAATGCCCAAGAGGATCTCAGCCTTCAGGACTTAAAGAATTATAGGACCTATGCATTGGTAAAGGAGAAGCTGATGTTCTCTATGAACTCTGTGGAGATTTCTTTATTTTGTGGCCAGACTTTTGGGAGAAACGAAAACCAGCTTTAAATTGCACAAACCCAGTTGTGAAGGCATCAGTTCTGCATATCTTGATTACAGTGGCTGTATCTGTTGGCTGCAGCATGGCTGGGGCTGGTTGTCTGCTATCAGGCCGTGATTTTAATCAGGAGCCGAAGGCCTTGGTTAAAAAGCAGAGTTGCCAAAATGGACTTGTTTAACAGCCAGGATGACAGCACTGGGACAGTGCTTTGTTTCTGCTCACGAGTCAGGTTGGACTGATGGGTGCTCATCTCGTAAATGTGCTGCCAGACAAGAATGGGGGAGTGATGGGACAAAGAATTTCATTAGATGGGAGAGAGATGCAACAAAATGGGCTGGTTCAGTTCAGCGGATCAATAGAACTTGATTTAAAGTCCAGCACACACAGAGCTTTTAAGAGGCGGCTGCCAAATAATTGTAGTTTATGATCCAAACCGAAGGAAGTTGATTAATTTGCAGACTGCTGCTCTGTTATTTATGGGGTGACATTAGTTGCATCATGGTGCCTGTGGCCTGTGAGTAAAATGTCAAGTCATGTTCTGTCCTCCTGTGACGTGCTGGTGCAGTCACCAGACCAGGAATACCTGAGGTGGCAATAAAATGTCTTGGTTTGTGGCAGGATGATGTGAGTGCACGTGTGCCTGTGAGCTTCATGCTCCAACCCCCTCCTACACAGGAAATCAAAGGAGTAAAATTGTAGTTACTTCAAGCTCTGCCATTAATTATATTTTTCTCATTACAAATCGGTGTGTAATTTGAATTGCAAACTCAACTATCCTGGCAGAATAGATCTGTTTACCATTCAAAGCAAAATGAAAATTATTTAAATTAGTTAATATAGAACTCATTTGAATGAATTGGATGTTTATTCATGAACTAGCTGAGGCAAGTGTGAAGCTGTCCTTATGGTCTGTAGCTTTGGCACTGATCAGCTCTAATGTCACGTCCTGGGACAGAGATTTCTTCTTTATTGCATATTAACTGTGGTGTAAGCAGTGGGTAACTACAGCCTGATGTAGCTGAGTGTGAAATTTTCATCCTTCCTGACAAGGCCCTTCAGCACTTGTAATTCAAGTGAGGAAGGGCAGCCTGCTTCAGAGTTCCCTGGCAGTGGCAGGGCTGTGGTGGTGTGGGAGCCTTTGTCTCCTGCACTATGAGGGTGGGATGTAAGGTAGATTTTCCATCTGTTAGTTAAAATTTCCCCATTGTATCAGCTTGCATTGAAACAGGGATAGGATTTGTCCCCTCCTATGTCTTACCCCAAAACTCTCTTCCTCCTCTAAGTGCAGTTGTTTGTCGCCATCCTTCATCCCTTGGACTGAGCATCCTTCTTGCCTTTTACCCACTGGGCATCAAAAATTGAAGCCTAACTAAACTTTGCTGACTAGTGAAAGGAAAAGAGGTGTCCTTTAGCCTGTTCATTTCCATGTGCTGTTTTCCTCTGCTGGTGACAGTTGAGTTCATGGCCACATCCACCATCGGGCGCAGGAGCAGCGTGGAGAACCTGACAAGTGTAGTAGCTAAATTATGCATTGTGAAAGAGCAGGGACATCCTGTGATCGGCACTTAGGGGGGGTTTGTACAGATTGCAGATTTCCAGCTGAGCTGACAGAGCCCAGGGCTCCCCTGGCACTGTTGTAATGCATCCCGGAATGAGCTAAAGACACCGGATGAGGGGATTGCTTTGTACACTTGGAATTGCAGCAGTGGCTCTGCTTTGATGCTGTTGACAGATGGAAATTCAAACCAGGGCATTTCTGTGTGCAGATCTGTGAGCTGGAGTCTGTGGAGGTGGAAAGAAACGCAGCAGGGAGAGAACCAGGTCTATATTTTGATTTTGTGGTGGGCTGGTGTAAATGGGGAAACCTCTGAACACTGGCTGTACCTGGGCTTGGTGACCAAAAAGATCAATCCCACTGTGATTCTGTGTAGGAAAGCAGATTTCACTTCCCTGTTGCATCAATACAAGGAGGATTAAAGTTCAGAAGGCTGATCCTGAGTTGAAATAACCTTCTCTTTCATGGTGCTGAGCTTGATAAAGTTTAGTCATCAAATATACCATTAAGAGGGGAAGACTTCAAGCATTTTGCCTGCCCAGGCTTTCTGTGAAGGCAAACACCATCATTTGGTCACTATTTGAGACAGGTTTTCATGTGGTTCTCAGGTGAGATTAAGGCCAAAGGAGGGAAATTTCACTGTGATTCCAAGTGCTGGGTCAGATTGTGGGAGGAATCTATGGTTGAAAAGGGAGATAAAACTTGTGCCAGGGCATACTGAGTTACCTTCAAAAAACTTACTGCTTTTTTTGTTTGTTGGTTTTATATATGACCATGTGAATCTATCACAGAGCAAAATCCTGCTCTTTGAGGTCAGCAGTGTAAAGGAGGGGAGAAATGAACCTGGTTGGCCTTGGTGAAATTTACAGCAGGGTGATTCTGAATGGCCACAAGACGGTCTGCTGTGTTGCAGGTGTGCATTTGATGGCACTCCAAAGCACACAGAAGGCTTTTTTGGGGGTCACAGCTCAGGGTGGTGGTGGTGTGGCCCATAGCCTTGGCTTTCAGCATCATTATTGGAGCTCCCTTGCTGAATACAAAGCTTGTCCACGGGCTCTCAAAAGAAGGACACAGAGATCAGAGATGATGTTTCTGACAATGGATGAGGGTGTTCAGAGATTCCCTTTCAGAAAATACAGTCATGGATATAGTTGGGGTTTTTTTGGGGTTTTTTTGGTTTTTTTGTTTAATGAAGTCATCTTCCCCCTGGTGATCTCATCCCAGAGGAAGTAAAAATTAAACTGTACTTGCGGGTAGAGGGATCAGATGGGCAGGGTAGACTTCTCCTTTTGCTTTTTTGCTGGTATGGAGAGCAGATCTGGCCCCGGTTTAGCTCTTTCACCTGAAATATTACTTCCTAAGAGCTTGAGGCTGGAGAAAATAAGTAGGCATTCACTGAGCTTATGCTGTTTTACATCAGCTAAGAACTGGGCCCTCGAGCCAAGTAAAATGAAACTCGGAAATCTTCTTTGGCAGGTTGCACTCTCAAAGCCTGTAGATGTTTCTAAAGCAGTATACAGGGCTGTTTCTTAAAATCTCTGCCCGATCTTTATCCTTTTATTCCATCAAAACTGAGTTTAGACTAGCCTAATGTAAATAGATGGCAGGATTTCTTGATTTTAAACGCTGCAAATGACTCTTAGTGCAGTGTTTTATGTGTGCTTTTCAAGTCGACTTTAGCAGACTATTAATTATGCAGGGATGACGTTAGCATAAATAACTAGTCAGCAAATAAATGTCAATTAAATATTCTATTAGCATAGTAGGCAGCTTTATGCATTGGCATAGAACATTTAGCAGATCATACTTAACGAGCACATAAAAAAAATAGATTTTTTTTTTTTCCTCCCTAAGCTCTCCTGATGACGGCAAAGGGGAGGAGAGGAGGTAAAAATGCTGGGTTTGCCTGAAATTTGCTGTAGTAGGAGTCAGGTCAGTTGACTCTGGGGTATCTTGGGAGTTTCCAGGAGCTGGAATTCACTGGAGCATGTCATGGCTTGGCATTTCCTCCCAGCCCCTCGTAGCCCCTTGCAGACTTGCTCCTGAGAAAAGCATATTTCCATTAGAGCACCCTCAGTGGCTTTTCCTTCCCTTCCTTGGCGTGAGTCAGATCCTTCAGCCTGGGATGTGAAAATTCAAGAGTCTCCTCATGGCTTGAGTGGCATCAGGATAATGTTGTCTTGATAGGGAAAATGCTCTTTTCACTGTTGTGTGAAACTGTAAGTCTTTTTCATGTGGTCCTGGCTTTAGTTACTTTCAGAAGACTTGGTATTGCCAAGAGAGGCCCTTTTGGGGTAAACTGAGCATAACAGCCCCCCATGTGTCTTGCGGGAATATAATTAATTGTTGAGCTACTGTGTAAATGTGGCACAACCTTGCCACTTCGCAAGAAATTTGAGTTGTAGACTTTATCAAATGCAGAGGGTCTTGATCATCTCCAGCTCTGCTGGGCTTGAGGTCAACATTTTCTGTTTTGATTTTCCTTTTAGTATAATTTTTCAGGTCCGTAACTGCTGAGAGCCTTGCAGGGATGAGATGCTGGCAGGTTTATTAGGAGTGGGGAGTAAATGAATTATCCTGATATTTTAATTGTGAAACTGAGACAAAAAAACACTTCCTGAGTGGGAAATGCAGGGTGTGTGCTGCTGTGGCTCTGTGAGTGATGGAGAAAATTGAGGAGGAAAAACAATGTTTGGTTCAACGCAGATCTTTTTGTTTAAAAGTGTTTTGGGAGTGCAGTAGAAGTGTTTTTTAGAAATATGGATAAGACTCCCAGCCTTGGCTCTGCAGGGGCCCTGTGGCTCAGGTAGTGCCCTTGGGGCGCTCTCAGCTCTCTGCTAAGGGGAAAGTTTTCTTCTCTGAGGCCAAGTCTCATCAGCTGGGGCCACTCTTCTTGCTTCTCTTCAGTATCTGGTGGAACTGGCTTAGAAAAGTTCCTTTCTCCCCTTCATTCAACAATAAACTCAAAGCCTCTGCTTTGTACTCACCAGTATTTTACTTCAGGAAAAAGTCAACGTTTTTCCACTCAGAAGCTTCAGGATGGCTGTCTTTGGGTTTAAACACCCAAAAAACTGTCTTTGAGTTGAGTTGCAGCGGACTCAGCGCCCCAAAAATGGGTGCTGGTCCCTCCTTGCCCTTTTGCCTGGGTTAGACTTTGTCTCAGGGGGTTTTGGCCTCTCTTTGTGCATTCATCTTGAGATTTTTCTCCTCCATCCCCCATGAGATGCTCCTGGGGAACCCGGCCCTTGCTGAGGATCATTTGAAGAACTGAAACCATGCAAGATTGTTTAGTTTTACAGTGGAAAAAAGAAAGCCTGGAGCCTGCACATGAAGCAGGCTCTGTTTATTTAAAAGCAAGAAAAGAAACACACTTTTATCAAAACCTAATTTTCCAGTAAGAAGCCGTTTCAGCAGAAACATGCCCAGCAAGCCTAGTTTCCAGGGACAACAACATCTGCTTATGCTGTATTTGTATTTATTTATGCTCACAAGCAAATGGAGGGAGGGAAAAAGGAGCAGGCCTGAGCAGGCAGCCTGTGGTCCATTGAGGCAGGGATGAGTGCCTCAATGTGTCTGTGGGCACCAGAACTGCTCAGGAACCTGCAGTGCACCTCATTTTCCTGTTCAGCACCTGTATTTGGGTGCTTTTTTATCATTGAACCCAAGGATGGTTTGGGTTGGATGGGATTTTACTGATCATCTCATTCTAACCCCCGCCATGGACAGGGAAACCTTCTGCAGAGCAGAGTATTACTGAGGGTAATTTGGAAAAATCAGATTTGGCCTACACTTAGATTAGATATCAGTGCAAGTCCTTAGAGGGTTGATAGTTTCACTGATGCAGTTTTCCCTGGATTTTTGCAGATTTCTGGATGGAAATACTTTTCATCTATAACTATAGCCTGTCCTTGTTCCTGTACTGGACTGAGCCGTGTAGTCAGCAAACCTTGTAAAAAAATGTGACTTAGTTTTGCAGCTAACACCGAGGATAATGCAGCACTGTTTACTCTAGTGTGTTATTAACCCAGCTCGGAGCAGGGGTTTAATCTGGAGGCTGGCTGGCAGCCAAGGAAGGGTTGAAGAAGTGGCTCTCCAGTGGATGAGGTTTGAAAGCCAGTGCCTCAGACATGGCCCTGCTGCAATGAATCCACTCCCCGCCTGCTTTTCCCTGGCTTGGGTGGAACTCTCTCTTGTAGCTGCATTTCTCTTCACAGAGAAAAAAATCAAGCTTCCCAAGGATATTTCTGGGATTCACATTCTCTGGACCTCAGAGAAAGAAAAAACCAATTCTGATCTCAGTTGCTGCTCTTCTTGTTGCTCACAAGTAGAATGCATTGTGGAAGATTATTTACCTGAAGGAATTTGCTTGATTGGATTCTGGTGTGAGTGTTTTGATTCATTGACCAGTTGAATCCAGGTGTGGTGTGTGTCAGGACAGTCATGAGATTCTGTGCAGTTGGGTGCTTGTGCAGATTCAGTTTAGATGTAATGTAATATGGAATAATATAGTATAATAAAGTAATTAATTATGCTATATGCAGTTGGGTGCTTACGCAGATTCAGTTCAGATGTAATGTAATATAGAATAATACAGTATTATAAAATATAATAAAATAAAATTCTAATATAGAATAATACAGTATAATAAAATATTATTTTATTATAAAGTATAATAAAATAATTAATTAGCCTTTTGATATCCATGGAGTCAGATGCATCATTCCTCCCAGACATCAGGCAAAAATATAATTGATACGCTGTTCTGACTTTTGTCTCCACATGCTGCTGCTTTCCACCATAAAGGAGTGATGCTGCCATTCCCACAGCAGCATTTTAAGGGTCTCTTTTGGGTGCTTTGGTGCCTTTGGGTGCTTTGGTCCCTTTGGTGTTGGGAAGGCTGAATGATGAACCCTGTTATGATTAAAGAAGCAGCACCTTGTGTACAAGCAAAAGCAGAGCTGAGGATCAGGGGTATTGCAATGAAAACTGAAAGCCTAATCCTTTTATAAACAGTCTGGAGGGGGGAGAAGGAAAAGCAGTGATTTTTGGGGGTTTTGACAAGTTATAAATATATCCTGAGTGAAACCAATAGTGTGGAGCTTTATGAAAGATTTAATGAATGAATATTTCATGCCCACATGGTGCTTCTTCTGTAAAGTGTGCTGTTGGTAAAAAGCAATAAACAAAGAACCTCCTTCAGGGTTTGTTTGGGCTTTTAAATTAAACTAATTTAATCAACTTTTTCAGTCAAGCTTGATATTAGTTCTTTTCTGTACACAGCACTGTACTGGGTTCTGTTTGTTTTCTCCTGATACCTGTTCTGCTGTTTGGGAGATGCTTGAATATCAGAGCATGATTCATTTCATCCTGCCCTTATGGTGCCATCTGGGTTTTCAAGGCAGAGAACTCCTGACTTTCTCCTTTTCCTAAAACCTGAGGAGCCATCCATCCTCTACCATCACAGCTGGAGGTGTTTCAGAACTCCAGCTGAGGTCATTATCCAGCAGGAAAATCACTTGAGCATGCTGGTCATTTCTGAATGTAAGCAAGTAGGATTTTTATAGGTTTTGGAAGCCTTCAACACCCAATTTGCTGCTGCTTGAAGGAGTAGAACTAGCCCAGGTTCTCTGGAGTCTGGCTCCCTATGGCCAGTGAGGCTTGGACACCTCTGCAGTGGATATCAGAGATTTATGCAGGGAGATGGAAATTCTCTTCAGGCTCAGGCTTTTGGCAGGGCTGGGGCTTGGGTGTGCTAGTGAAGTTTCTTTATGGTTGGCAGTCATGACAAATGACCAGGAGGAAATCAGGGTGTGTGTTAGCTCTGTGTTCCATGTCTTTTGCAATAATTTCTAAAAAAAATCCTTGGGGATGTGATTTCTCCTTGGGAACAGCAGGACTGAAGCCAGTTCATGTTTTCACAGCTGGACCAGCAAGTGAAAAGCAAATGAGGCAAGTAGGGAGATAAAAGCAAGGGTGATTGGAGGGGTAGAGCTAACTCTGGGAAGGCATCAGCATGGGCTGGGAATCCTCTCAGTCCCACACCTTGCATGGAGTGCTGGGGTTGGTGTTGCATGGAATAAGGCATTTCTTAGCTGCTTCTGCCATGAGAAGGAGTAAAAGTGCTTTTTTTTTTCTTTTTTCTTCCTTTTTTTTTCTTTTTTTTTTTCCTGTGGAACCAGTTGATTTTGTCGTGGGCAGATTTAGGAACTGAAATTTATCCCTCTTGGCTGGATGGAGTATGGCCCCATGAGGTTTCTGCTACATATGAGCAGGGCTTTGTATTAGAAGAGAGGTTGTGTTAGAATCTGAGGGAGTTTTGCTTGTCCAAACCCACACAGATCTGAGTTCCATGGTTTTGGTAGTGTTATTAGGCAACGTGTGAGATTCTGTCCCTGCAGATCAAGGCTCAAGCCCATTGCACAGCAAAAGCATTAAACTTCAGCAAATACTGATGCAGCAAAACTCCTTGCAAGTGATACTGAGCTGCAACAACTGATTTATCCAGCCCAAAACGTTGGCAGAACCAATTTCCACAGCAGCTCCTGAGCCCCTGCAAGGAAAGCTCATTTCAGTGGGACTCAGGCTCTGTTCAGGATGCTTGGAGCACTTGAGGTGAGCAGTTGAGACCCCATGGCTTTGCCTTCTGTTGCTCGTGATTCTGATCACAGCCTGCAGCCTCCACCGTGACCAAACCATTGGTTTTCAGCCTGATGTTCAGTGCAGGTTGTGCTGGAGGAGCAGAGATAGGGCAGGAGAGGAGTAATTGCAGCTTGAGGCAGAGACTGTGAGTGAGAAGCTGCATTTCCAAGGAAATACTGCAGGAAAAGGCTGTGAACAGACACCAGGCTTTTCTGCAAGTAGAGATTTCCCGAGATTTCCTCCTCCTTTAGCAGCAAGTGGAACAGGGTGGGTTTTTGGATGGTACCTTTGAGACCATTTCAGAAAAAAATCTCCCTTTGACAATATTTGCAAAAAGCTTCTTGCATCCACTGAGTGAAACAGCAAAATCCTCCTCCCAATACATTTAAGTGCCAAGATGGAAATTATTTCATAATTAGCCTCTGTAAGGCTCCTTAAAAAAAAAAAGTAAGTTTAAGAGCTACTGGCCCTGTTGCTCTGAGTTTAACCAGTGTTTGACATTATCCAACTCCTTGGTTCAGACCATGTGAATGTGAAAGAAAATGCAGAAAAGTTGAGAATCTGTTCAGTATTGAACAGAAGAATTACAACCCCCTTTCTAGGCTTGGTTTGTGGTCCCTGAGGAGACTACAGTGTCATCATTCAAGCAAACACCACTGACATGTGCACCTTGCTCACCTTGAATATCCATCAGTGAGCATCCACAGTTGTTCTTCCGCACTCACACCATGTCCTGGGACATCTGCTCTCAAGCTGTGGAGCTAAAATGCCCAGAAATCACAGAAAAATGGGATGATTGACCCTGAAAGAATAACAGTGGGTGCAGACCAGTCATTTTTGTAATTGTCAATTTAATTAATGTCTGGCTAAATGCATTTTTAATAAAATACTCTTAAAAAATTATTAGTTTGAGAGATTTTTAAATAGTCATTCTTGATAATTGAATTTAATTTCCCTTCCCCAGTCTCCTGTAATTTTCCCCAGAGGAGTTCTGGAATGGAAATGCCACTTCAGCTGTAAGACTAGACTTAAAAGGTAAAGCATGGTCAAACTTAATTAATCTCTATTGGAGACATCTGTGGAGACTTAAAAAAATCCCCATGTCTTTGATATTCAAAGTTAGACAGTTTTGGGTGTTGATATCAGAGAAGGAGGTGATATTTTTGGTGCATTGGATAGGAACTGGGAAGGGTGAGTAGCGCAAGGGGTTTGATCCAGAGCATGCCAAAACTGAAATACACTTTTCTGCAGTGGACCTTTCTTTGATCAGTTTGAATATTAAATGATGCCTTTTAATGCTGAGTGAGGGAGGATTTTCTGAGCTCTTTTAGGCCAAGGACAAACCACCATGTCCAGTGCCGTGTCTTCAGCAGAGCTTTCCTTCAGGTGCACCTCGGATCCGCGAGGAACCGGCACGGAGTGAATTTGGGAAGCTGCTAGTGGCAGATGCAAGCACCAGCATGATCCTGAGCCAGCTGTGACTTGCACTTGATTTTTCCTTCATTATGCATGATAATGTGGGCTCCCAGTCACCGTGGAAGGGGCTGGATTCCCGAAGCAGGCCATATGCTCCTGCAGCCCGTGGAGGTGGCTGGTAACACACAACAGAGGTTTAAGGGATGCTCCTGTAAAGCATTTTCCTGATGACAACTAAAAGTCAATTCTTCTAACCCACCTACCAAATTCTGGGCCAGTTCTGGCCCTTCTGGATTGGAGAACTTTTGCTCTGAATTCCCAAATAATTTGTTTCTGTGTCTCTGTGTGCATTCTCTCGCCTCCATTTGATTTTGGTCACAGAAGGAATAAAACCCAGACCCACAAATGAGCTTAAGGACATGCTGAAACCCATCCTGATTGATGGTTTGTTTGGTGTTGAGAGGCAGAGCATCCACCTCCTGTGTTTGTAGCTAAAAAAAGCTTCTTTCCCCACGCTGTCACTTGGGAATGAAGAAACGAGGGGAAAGTCAGCGTTTTTAGGTGTAAAAAATGCAGCTACTTCCTAAAGGGCCGGAGTTGATGTAGAAGATGAATTATATCCAGGGGAAACCTTTCCAGATTCAGGAAATCATCCTGCTCTGTGTTGTACCAGTTTTACTGAAGAGGCTCTGCTGTGATGAGTACAGAACCTAGAGAGGGGGAAATCCTGCAATTCCCCTGTGCCAAACACCTCTGGGAAGGTCAGAGAGAAGTCCCTGCCCATGGGAAGCATCTACACCCTGATTGTTTTGGCTGCTGAAATTATCTCTTCCATAGAATCCCGCTTTGCTTTGAGCAGTTCTGCTGTTGAGCTTGACCTTCTCACCAGGTGGATCTGTTGGGAAGGCCTGTTCTTGTAGAATATCTAAATTAATTTAGAAAGAAGCCAGAAAAACTTAAGAGGAAGCATTGTATGATGAAGATGAGATTAAGGGCTCACAAACCAGTTGAATGAACCATGGCTCTGCACTAACATTTGATTTAGCAGTGAAGACATTTGGGTTCACTGGAGCATCATCATCTCCAGTCAGAATATCCCAGGTTGATGGAGAAGCTAAAATTTTATAATTCAAAGGAAATTTAGAGCACTGTGGAAAAGCTGCTCCCATTTCAGGTTCTGTAGCACATTGTTATTCTCACTTCACACATTGCCTTGCATAATGCTCCACGTTGATCTCTGATTCAGATTTAAAGTCTTCAAAGTTTCAGGGGATGTTTTTGATCCTGGGATTTATAGTTCAAGCCCCTTTTCTGTTTCCAAGTGAAGAAAACACATGTTTAGCAAGCACAAAATGAGCCTTGATGGAGTATTTCTTTGATGGTGTTGTGATGATGGTTATGAATTTACATTTTGAGCATAGGATGTTGAGCACCTCATGGGGCCTGGCTGTGCTTTGACTGTACCATTAATTTCGGGAAGGATGCATGATGAATGTTCATCAGGCCCTGCAGGTTCTGATTTGTGGTGCTCACATCACACAGCTGAAAGGCTCCAGAGTGATTAAACGGGATTCAGTCATTAGGAGCTGGCAATACAAATGTGATTAATTACAGAACGCACTGTAAATTGTGAAATGAGTTTGATGGGATTTTTTTGAAAACATATGTTTCTGCTTCATGGGGTGTCAGAAGTTGGAGTTGTGGTGAATGAGGCTTGTTTGCTATTTCCATGATAATTTGGGAGTGTGCTGGGCCATGGGAATGGTTAGATTTCCATTGTTGTCCCACAGGCAAATCCTTAAATCAGACCTCACAAGTCCATCTTGGAGCCCACAGCAAGGCTCCTGTACTGCCCAGGGTGTATCCTTTGAAGACCTTACAATAAATACCTACTTTATTCCTTCAGCGCTGTCTAGCCTCTGTTCCAGGTCAGCCTCTTTAAACATAAATTCCTCACTAACCCAAGCACAGTGGCACCAGCCTCCCCCTGAGTCCTGACAGAGTTTTCTTTGCCTTTTCCTTTGCCTCTTATTACTGGGATGCATCTTTGTGTTGGGGATATCAGGCTGAAACTAGTAATGGCTTGCTTTGCACTTTGAAATCACTGCTGGTGGAAAAAAAAAAAAATTGGAAGAAATTTCCCTACCCAGGGAAGTTGTGATTGCTCCATCCCTGGAAGTGTTCAGGACCAGGTTGGATGGGGCTTTGAGCCACCTTGTCTAATGGAAGGTGTCCCTTCCCGCGGTAGGGATGGAACAAGAGGACCTTTAAGGTCCCTTCCAGTCCAAACCATTCCATGATGCTAAAAAACTCCCCCAATTTTAAGCATTAACCAAAACTTCCATAATTTCTTTTTTTCAATTGGTGTTTCTTCCGTTATGTAATAAACGGTATAATGCATACAATAAACTGCAAGCATCATCCTCACTCATTCTCCTCTTACTGTAGAATACAGAAAATAAAAAAAAAATAAAAACCCAAAATTCCAACCCCAAATCAGAATGGATTTCTTGGATATCGCATCCCTCTATTTGTCTTCTATGTTTTGATGCTTTTATTTGTAGTGGATATTTGCTGTAGACTGTTGGCACTACCAGGGAAAAACAACATAATTGTGCAGTGAACTGGTTTATGCTTCATGTAAGAACATCATGCTGCTGTAAATCTGTTGGGTTTTGCAGAGCTGTCTCCAGAGAGTATCCTTCAGAAAGTGACTGTGGGGTTTGGGAGTGAGAAGAGGCACTTGGTGTGGGGGATAATTGGATGGAGTTTGGAGGTGTGAGGTCAGAGCCCTGGGCAGGATATTTATACTGCAGTGACATTCCAGGATGGAATGGCCCATAAATTTTAGGTGCTGTTGTGCCACAAAATCTGTTTGGGGCTGGTCTGTGAGATCACAAAGGCACAGGGCATGGAGCTGCCTCTTGTGTCCATTGCCAAGGCAAGCCAAGGGGAGGGTGTTTGCTCTTCAGGAGACCTCCAGGTTTTCTTTCTTTCACTGTGTGGCATCAGTGACACCTGGGGCAGTGTCATTTTATGGGAAAGACCCCAATTCATACCCACTGTTGGCATGGGCCAGTGTGTGTCCATGCTGCCCAGAAATACTGATTCAGCTCTGAACTAAGCTGGTGGCTGGCTTGCAACAGTTCTGGCTGTGGTTAGGAATTCTGACTTGGATGGGGGTTTATCTAAAATTCAGCATTTTGCTTCGTAGACACACCTTTTTTCCTCTTTCTGTGTTTCCGATGTTGAACAAGTGCGCCAGGAGCTGTGGACTGCTACAGGAAGAGTTTACCAGGACTGGTGACTGGGCAAGCAGCACAAACATCCTCCCCCATGGCTTTCAAGACTTTAAAATTATACTTCTGAAAAACTTTGAAAACTTTTACTTTCGAAACTTGTAAATTTTTCAGGATTTTACAATTTCTCTTACATTTGTCTGGGCATTTCTGTCTACCTGCCACAGTAAATCTCTTTGCCTGCAAAGATGACTAAATAGTCTTTTGGTTTTCAAAGATGACTAAGTAGTTTTTTGGTTTTCACCCAGAGGGGCTACAATTTGAAAGGAAATAACCATGCAGATGCCTGCTGAGTGCAGGGAATCTGGTGTATATACTTGTTTCTCACACAGGTGAATTCATAACCTTCTCATGCAGTCACTCTGAGCTCTGTGATCTGGTTTTGCTTCTGAACACGTTGGTTAAGATGCTGATTTTCCCTGGATAACAGCACTCACACAGTGTTATTGCTATTATTCTTTTATCTCTATGGGCTAAAAACAGATATAGAAATTACAGTCAAAATAGCAGGTTCCCCCCTCTTTTCCCTGAAAGCTCCCAAACTGCTGATTTCACAGGGCCTTCATTAAAGACTCCTAGGTCTGGAGATTGGGAGCTGGAGCTCTCAATCCATCTCCTCTGAGCCCTGGGCACGGTGCTTAATGCACAAGGAAGGAAAAAAATAATCAGGGAATGTGTGTGGAGGCTTGGGGTTAAGTGCCAGGAGCTGCAGGGTTGGGATGCTCATTTTCACAGTGAGCCATCACCCTAATGGTCATTGATACTAATGATGGGAGAACCCCCATGGTGATGTGGTGTGTGCAGAGCTTTCAGACTCCAGGCACTGCCTGCCTCTCAGAAATGCCTTTCAGGAACTCTGTGTGCACATCCAAGATCATTTCAGTCAGCCAGTCCTGATTTGTTTGATTTGTTTCTAAGACTGTTGTTGGCAACAATGAAATTCAGATACCTTGTTCCTAGAATTGAATGGGGCAGAGAGCAGAGTTACTGCTGTTGTTTTAAATAGTGTGCAATTTTCTGGAAGAAATTTTGGAGGAGCACAAATGCCTAACTCTGGGTGAAACACTCTGACTCTGTAGTTACACCTCAGGATTTTTCCTAATTTATCACACAGGTAACTGAGGCTAAAATCAGCCCATTTTTGCCACGTTGGAGTCTGTAACAAAATCAGAATAATCAGCCTTCATTCATGCCTGCAGATAACTGCCCCACTGTCCTAGGGTGACTTTATGCTGCTTGTAGCCACAATTGTCTGTTCTGCTTATGCTGAGTATTGAGTTCTGTGCTTTTAAAACCGGATCTGGGAGCCAAGGGGGGGAGAAGGAGAAGCAGTGGAATATCTGAGGTGGCTGTATCCAAAAACATAAAAGAGCTTCAGCTTTCCTTCTCACAGACTGTGTTGTCTGCAGCATGGGCAGCAGGAGAGAGCTCTCCTTTGCTTTTAGTTATTTTTTTAGCTAGCTGAGGCAGAAAAGTTCCCCAGACTGTGGCTTTTCTTCTTCTTGGAACTGATCAGCCTGTTCTGGACTGAAAACCCAGAAAAACATCAGGAGCTCACACCTGTGACCCACTGGAGCCTGGGAAGTGGCATTTTCCAGCACAGGAGAGACTGATAAGAGACTGAGTGAGCTGAGCTACACCTCACAGCAAGGACTTTCTGAACTTGCCATCTTTCAGAATAACGAGAGGTTCCATTTTTGAATATTATTCATTTTTTATGCTTGTGAGTACTTTGCTTGTTACATAAGCAGGTTTTTTTCCACTTTTCTTGAAGGAGGTTTACCTCCCAAACTGGTTGTGGGAGAGGGGCTGCTTGAATTTGCTTTCTAGAAAAGACCACTTCAGAAGTTTCCTCCCAAAATTTTCCCTAAACCACGACACCTGCTTAAAAATGGTTGTGTCCAGAAGATATTTTTGCATTCCCTTCCCAATTTTTGGTGGTGTTAATGAGGATGGGTTTTGGTACCTACTCCAGGTGACAATGTTGAAGAATTATGTTCCAGGTGAAATAATTGTAGAAACACCTTAAAAATAAATAAATAATCAGATTTGTTTGGGTTGGAAAAGATCATTGAGCCCAACCACCAAAGATCATTGTTTCCTCTCAAAATTTGCCCTAAAGCAGGACACATGTAAAGTGGTTGTGTCCAGAAGATATTTTTGCATTCCCTTCCCAGTTTTTGGTGGTGTTAATGAGGGTGGTGACACTCCAGGTGACAATGTTGCAGGATTGTGTTCCAGGTGAAATCGGTGTAAAAACACCTTAAAAACAAATAAATAATCACAGAATAGTTTGGGTTGGAAAAAATCATTGAGCCCAGTCATTAACCTGGCTATAAATATGTGGTAAATGCTTTAAACAGTTGAATGCTTCATCATTAAATTCCAGCCTGTTGAGGCTGGATGGCCACAGGTGACTTTTTGTTGTGCTGAAGGACCGGGTGAAGGAATTGGTTGCATCCCTGCAAGGTGAAGGGTGGGAAGAGATTAATTCCCCTCTCCTCCTGCCATGTTCCACCTGCATCTCTCTCCCCTCATTCCCAGATCCTGAGGGAGAGCAGGGCTGTGTCTGGGTCATTCCAGGCTGGCCTGGTGCTCATCACTCTTGGGTGAAGCCTTCAAACAAGTGCAGGTGGAGCTGATGGATTTGGTGCTGCACAATCTGATTGCAATTGATGAGTAACACTGCCAAGATAGAGCTGAGTCCCTTCCATTATCAGCACCCTTCTCTTTTTTACCTCTTTGCTAAAAATTTATTTTAAATACTTCAGTGCTGATCACACTTGGGTGAAGGCTTGAAACAAGTGCAGGTGGAGCTGATGGATTTGCTGCTGCTTCTTATCTGCATAATCTGATTGCAATTGATAAGTAACACCACCAAGATAGAGCTGAGTCCCTTCCATTATCAGCACCCCTCTCTTTTTTACCTCTTTGCTAAAATTTTATTTTAAATACTTCAGCGCAAGCCAAGTATTGACTTTGAAGGGAGGTAATTAATCACAGCACTTACGAGTAAATAATTCACTGCTGGGTGGGTACCTGAGGCTTTTGTGCTCAGGGAGTCAGGGCAGGCTGGTCTGGGTTTGTGGCACTGTTGGGATCTATGGGACAAATTTCTCTTCTGATCGTGGGCAGTTTGACTTGGAAGCAGAAAGCCACAGCAGTGGGATGTCAGAAAAGCGTTTCTGTGTCCACAATGTTGTGTTTGGGGTGAAGACAGCTGATCCCACTGCATGGGAGTGCCTCAGTAGTTGGTGGTGGTGACCAAAGTGTCTTGTTCAGCTTCCTGAGCTAATGGAGGGGATTTTTACAAGATTTTGCATAATTAAAAAAAAAAAAAATCAGTATAATAGCATCCACTCACCTTATCTCCACACACTGATGGTTTTCTCCCACAGCATCCCACATCCACCTCTTCCACCCAGAGTTCCTGCAGCTGGTTGGAGTTTGTAGCCAATGCACTTTTTCATTTGAAGAAATGAAAAAAACAACTCCCAAACCACCCACTGCTTTTTTATTGTTAAAAGATAGAAGTTAATTAAAGACTGGAGAAACCTGAGGGGAATGGTGTGCACGGCTGTGAAGGGCTCAGAGGATGTTGGGAAGCAAAGTGTCCTGTGAACACTGAGGCAGCTTTTTGCTCATCAACTTGCTTGTTTTGATCCAGAGGATATAAGCAGATAATTTCTGGAAATGCTGAATGGCAGCAGGAGGGATAAAAGTTGCATTGTATGAAATTCAGTGTAGCTTAATAGAAAAAACGTGAAGGAGTTCAGGTGAGAACCTAACGCATGTGTTCATGCTTTTATCTGTGTTTTTTTTTCCCTTCCCTTTTTTCTAATCAAGGACTGCTTTTTCCTGCAGAGTTGGGTGTGCAAGGATTAAAGTCTGTGTGTTGGCCCTTTCTTGGGTCAAGACCACAGAAACTACAGTGTAATCTTGTCTTAGAAATGAGATCAGGGTGGTTTGGATAGCCTGAAAAAACAAAGGGCACCAAACATCTTGAAGAAGATTTTAAAAACATGCAGAATATTGTTATTAAATTAAGTAGCTCACATGGGCTAAACATTAATTTGAAGTTTGCACTTACTCAGTTTTATTTTTTAAAAAGTGAGATAATTAGGAGCAAGCGGATTAATCAGCAGCTTAAAGGAGAATCTACTGAGAGAATGCACGAGTTACACATTCTCCTACAGACATCACACTTCCTTCCAGCATCTGCTCATTAGCCTCTTGTAAATTCACATGAATGGGAGCACAGAGTACTGCTGGTCCAGAAGTGTCTTTTGAGCATTCTTTGCATGGACAGTGGCTTTTGGCTTCTGGTTTCCATGAAAATCTCCTCCATGTAATATTTTCCTTGAACACTTTATTTAAGACAGGTGTATAGAAGGCAATGCCTGAGCTCTGAAGTTGGGGTCTCATGATATTTGTGGCTGCACCACAAGGAAACCAGATCAACAGCTTTTGATGCACTTACTTTTCTTTTCTGGACTGAATTTGCATTATTTTGTGATCCAGTTCAAACCACAGAACTCTGCTGCTGTGAGAACAGAAGACTGTTTGAAGTTTTAAGTAAGAAATTGTTTGAAGATGTCTTTAGCCCTATTTGGCTTTTTTTCAGGGAGCCCACAAAAGAATTCAAAGCAAACAGTCATTTTTATAAAAAATGTCATTAAAGTGCTGAGTAATTTTTTTTTAAATGTAGGTTTTACTATTTATTTTGGAAATTCTTAATAGGGTATCTGGCTTTGTAGGGTGTGCAGTGGAGTGTGTTCCCAGCCCTGAAGGTCTTGGGGAGGGTTCAGAAACAGCCTGAGCCTTTACTTGGGGGCAGCGCTCAGCCCCCATCCTGTTTTCACATCCAGTCTGGTTCACAGGGATGTAAATAGTTCAGCAAGAGGAATGAAAATGTGGGGATTCAACCACTTCCTGTCAAAATGCTGTTTTATCAAAATGGAAATATTTTGTGAGAACATGTCAGTTTTGACAAATTGTTTTGATGGGTGAAGTCTAAACAAATTGTTTTAGCATTCTATGTTATTTTGATATAAAGACATCTCATTTCAACTCCATCATTTAGACCTTTATAACACAGTTACAACATTTATGTGTTAATATTTTTGTAACTTATAAATATTGCATCGGATTTGTGACAACTTCAAAATTAAAAGAAAATGTCAATATTGTAAGCTTTCTATATAGTTTTGCAATATGCTGTTTAGCTTTTAAAAAACTGCATATCTTGTCACAGAGTCACAGAATGGTTTGGGTTGGAAGGGACCTTAAAGATCATCTTTTCCCACCTCCCTGCCATGGACAGGGACATTTTCCACTGGACTTTGGATGCTCCAAGCCCTGTCCAGCCTTGGTTTTGCTAGCTGGGTGACCTGTAGCAGATCTCCACTATAATGTCACCCATCCCTGCTGGATGGAGTGGCTGGAATTCCCTTGTGTTACCCTTCAGGTGCTCTCCTGCTGATCTGGGATCCTCCTCTCCAGGCTCTGGGCATTTCTTTCTGGCACCAGCAGCTTTACTTTAAAGTATCTTAAATGTAGAGCTGAAACTTGTATTTAATATATACATATATATATATACACATATATACATATATATATATACACACATATATACACATATATATATGTATATATATACACACATATATATACATATATGTATATATATATACATATATATATACATATATACATATATATATGTATATCTAATTTGTATATCTGTATTAAATTTTGAACATCCTGAAAATTAATCTTTTAATGAGATCCTGGTATTTTAGTTCATTTCACAGTGGAGGAAAGAGAATTGCCTGAGTCCTGCCCAGCTATAATTCCCCTTGTTAGCTATTTTTGTTCGTTCCAGTCCTAGGAAAGAGTTAAATTTTTTAATGATAAAAATAGTTCCCACACTGAGAGTGTTGTCACTTAGCAGATTAATCTGAAAGATCTTAAACCATTTTATAAAGCTGTTTAAGATGCTGTTCTTCACATATGAGAAAATTAAAACTCTGCTGTTTAGAGGTTGATGGGTTCCAGTGGGGATTTTCCAGTAGAGGTGTCGACAGGTTCCTGGTGATTCTGGGTTATTAAAAAAAAAAAAAGAAACCCAATGTGAAGAGTGTTTTGTTGTTCTTTGGTTGTTGTTTTCTTTTAGGTATGGACAAAAATGAGCATAATTTGATATTACTGCTTGTTGGTCACATGTATCCATGGGGCATGCTGAGGTGTTTCCAAGGAGTAGCTTATTTTTTTAGGTGCTGTATGCCTGTAAGTTATTTATGCTGCCATTCCTTTATTTTACCAAATGCAGCAGTTCAGATCCCTGAATCTTGTTCTTGCCAATCTAGTGGGTGCCTTGGGGGGGGGAAACAGTCATGAAAAATAAAAAACCAACCACGTTCTCCCCATTGTTTTGTCTGTCTTTCAGATTTCAGGGTTTTTCCTGCACTTTGCAGTATCCTGTTCTTGGGGGGAAAAAAAAAAAAAAAAGGAAAATGAGATTTTCCATGTAAACCTGAGAGGAGTGGCTCTCAGCAAAACAGCAACTACTAGAAAACGAGATAAAATCCCAAGAGTTGCTAATGTGATAATAGTATCTCATATTCATTGAATGGAGTGCCTGTGCCTCAGTGCTGCCATGGGACTGTGAATGTGCTTTTAATCTCTTATTTCTCTAGAGAGGCAGATAAATCTGAACCCATTATGTGCTGAGGCTGAGGCAGGGCACAGAGATTTGCAGGGTTGCAGGGATTGAAGCTGCTGTCCTGGCTCTGGGGCGCGTGTTCAGGGGGATCGGATGGGATGTGCCTTGCTCCAGAATTTCCAGCTGCTCTTGGAATGGTTTTCATGGTCAGCACACACAGAGCAAGGGGAAAGGGCTGGGCTTGAGCAGCTGATGGAGAAAACCTGATGATAAATACTAAATACATCAGCCAGTGAGCAGCTGGCAGCAGCCCCTGCTCCTCAGGTGGGGCCAGGTCCAAATGCAGCCTGGAGTCTCAGGACCCAGCCTGGGAAAATGAGTAAAACGAGTAAAAGTGAGGAAATGGCAGTGGGAGAGAAGGGGAGAGAGGAATGGGAGTCAGAGATGTGGGCAAGGTGAATTGAGCAGGGAAAAGTGGGAAGAATTTGAGGGATATTGGATATGATCCATTTCTTGGTGGAAGGGGCGCTCAATTTTATAACCTGAGTCTTAATGTTAGAAGGGTCCTTATTCAAGAATTTTCTGTAATATTTGCCAAACTAGAAGGTGATCTCTGAAATAATTTTTTCATGGAAGGAGGCAACGAGCTGCAAGGTTTTTTTCACTGGTTTTTACTTTTGCAGGTGTGGATAATTTCACTGAGGTCTGTTGGGAGTGGTTCATCCTTCACCATCACTGAGTCTGGGAGCTGGTGCATCCCTACAGCTGCTCCTCAGGAATTGGGGAGGGAAATGTGGGGTCTTTTTCAGGTGTTTGAAGCCCATGGACCACTCCTGACTCTGAATTAACTTAACGCAGTGAAAAATGTTTTGAAAACAGAAATTCGGTGGAGTTTAGGTCACCATGGAGCAGGATTCTTTATCCTGGCCACCTTCCCTTCCCACCAGCTGGCCAGCCAGCTGCAAAAAAAAAAAGCAGAATTCTCCCAGCCTGTCCAGCAGTAGGAGAGGTTCAGTAGAGCCTTTTCCTGTAGCTAATGATGAGGGAAAATGGGAAATAGTGATGCAATCTGATATGCCAGAGGAGCCAGCAGCATTTCTGGAGAGGGATGCTCAGGCTGGGCACCCATGCATGGCACTGACAGCTCTTCTCATTTACCCAGCAGATTTTCCTTGGTTTGAATATATTTGTTTAACATTTTGCTTGGTCCTCAAAGGCTTTTGCAGCTATCGTGATCATTCAGATTCACTTCATTACTGCTAAAAATTAATATTTGCACTGTGGTGACTTGAACTGTAAAACAGAGAAGGCTGATTGTGCTCTGTAGGCACAGAGGAAGGTACAAATCCCTGTTTCTACAACTTCCAGTGCAATTTCCTGTCTCTCAGAGGTTTTCAGAGTCGTTTTATCTATGCCACAAAAGCATAATAAAGGAAAACGCTAGAAATTAGATTTGTATGGGAAAGATGGTTCTGAAACCACCTAGAAAGTGAGTACAGCTCAAGTTTTTTTTTTTTATTTTCAGCTGAGCCTGTTTACTCTGAAAACAGAGGTCACCTTGTGACTTTTGGACTTTGGAAGCCTCTAATCCAGATCTGAATGTGGAGAGGAGCTTATTTAGATGTCAAACTGTGAGGTGCAAGTCTTTCAAAAAAGGACAGGGGATTTTTTTTTTCTTCTCTCTGAAAGGCACTGGGAGACTGACAGACAGCCAGATCTGTGAATCAGGCATCGTTATGACATCTCCAGTTGGGCATCTGGAAGTGGAAGCCCCTGAAATCTGTTAATCTGTTGTCAACTTTGAAAAATCCTACTCTCCCCCCATCTCCCTCTCCCCCCCACTCCTGCCAGCTTTGAAAGTTCAAAGTGTGTGCTTTTCATCACATTTGTCATTCCTTGGTAGTGAAGCTCTGGCATTCAGAGATTTGGCTGACAACTTTGTGGGAACGAGCCAAAATCGAGTTCAACTTGCACCTTTCTGTGCTGCACCCAGTGCTGTGCTCAGGGGGAGGCAGAATCTGAGCTAGAGGGACCCCAGCCTCATTCATTACCACAATTGCCATCCTCTCCCTGGTGCCCAAATTCAGCCTTGTTTTCTTTATCCTGAGGCAGGTGGACAGGAACTGATGAGTTCGACACAGCAGGAGTGTTGAGAAGGAAAGTGTCATATCTAAACCATTTCTTCTCAGGCTGCTCTCTCATCTTCAATAATGCAAAGGTCATAAATCTTCCAGAAATCATGCAAAACTGGTGCTGCAAAAGACTTAGAATGGTTCCAGGCAAGTTGAAACACTATTTTATGGAGGCTCGAGTCCAGCAGTGCAAGGTTTGATAATTTTAAGTACATTTAAATGCACATTTAAAGTAATTTAGATATCTAAATGGGATGTATAGCTCAAGCTGGGAGAACTGGCTTTTGGGGAAGGAGCACAGCTCAGAAATGAGGTTGAGGCAAGGTGCCCTGGGCATGGCTTGCGTCTTTATCCATGCCCAATCCTGTGGATGACCATGGGGTAGTGGTCTTTAAACAACATATCTAGTTGTTTATTCGGAGGGAATGTTTAAATTTTCAAATGCTTGTGATTTTTCCCTTCTATAGGTGTTCCTGAGTTAGCAACATAACTGCATTCCTGATGATTCTCTCACACATAAGTAAGATTAGTTTGGAGAGAAAACAAAATTTCAGGTGTAATGTAATTCTCATTTACAGGCAGGTAGAATTAAAGTCAAATTTCTGGATTTTTGATTGCAACTGCACAGTGCATTTGAAGAGGCATCTCTGTCTGTCAAGCTGAGATTTGCTGAATTACTGCCTTCATATGTCCACTGATTTAAACCACAGCTGACCTGGAATATGAATCCTAGAGGCAAAATTTATATATTTCAGTTCAAATCTTGTAAAACTGCATACATGTCTTAAATTTATGCTGGTTCACAGTGTTTACCTTAGAAATTATTCTTTTTTTTTATCCTAAATGAAACAGAAGTTCCTGATAAGGGAAAGACTTGAAGTCTTTCTTCTTGCTAGTGTATTGACTCAGCAGCTGATGTATGATGTTCTCAGGGTTGATTTTTCTACTCTGCTGGAAAAGCACCTGGAGTTTCTGGTCTCCTGTCAAGGAATTGAAAGTTTGCACAGCTTCTTTTTTTTCCCAGAGGTCATTAGTGAACATACAGAGAGACTTTATAAATCACATCTGAGCCCAGGTGATAAGCAGGAAACGAGTGGTTACACAGGCAGTGGCCAATTCTGAATGGGAGAGATGGGGATGATAAGCCACGATGTTCTAAATCACTGTCAGTGGCTACAGTGGAGCAACACCTTCCCTTTTTTTGGGATTTAACTGTGTGCACAGGTTGCCCAAAGAACTGGACAACAAACCAGCTTTTTTTTCCTTGTCTGAGTTGCAGTTGCATCCAAAACTTTAGAGCTGGTAAATCCCAAGGAGATGGGATTTACTGATTATATCACAGGATGGTTTGGGTTGGAAGGAACATGAAAGATCATCTCATTCCATGCCCTGCCATGGGCAGGGACGCCTTCCACTATCCCAGGTTGCTCCAAGCCCTGTCCAGCCTGGCCTTGGACACTTCCAGGGATGGGGCAGCCACAGCTCCTCTGAGCACCCTGTGCCAGGGCCTGATCCCTCTAATAATGAAGAATTTCTTAATAAATACACCAGGTCCCCTGTGTGACAGACACGTGGCAAGTCACTGCAGTCTGCTGTGCTAAGCATTTCTTTTCTTCCCTTCTCTCCCCTTCCCCAGCAATCAAGGAGAAATACATGGACTGGACAGAGTTTCTCATCCAGGATCTGACCGGCGCCAGGACGGCCCCTGCCAATTTGCTGGAAGGTGTATGTATTAGATTGCAGTTCCTCCTCCTCCTCCTCCTCCTCACTGTGTGCTTCCAGTGTCTGTGTCTGCCAGCCCTGGGACCTGACCCAGCCCTGCCCCAAAAATCTGTGTCAGCAGTGCCTGGGCTCTGCTGGCTCTGCTTCTCACCCAGACACGGGGAGTTGGTTTTGCCTTTTCGTTCTTCAGAAAATTGGTGCTCAAAAAAGGCATGGAGTGGGGAGGGGATCCACAGAAGGGAGAGCTCAGCCCTTCAATGCCCCGTTAGATCCATCAAACTGGTGAGCTGAGCTGCCAGTCCATCTCTGCCCCATCCCTGGAAGTGTTCAAAGCCAGGTTGGATGGGGCTTGGAGCAGTCTGGTCAGTGGAAGGTTTCCCTGCCCGTGGCAGGGGGTTGGAACTGGGTGATCTTTAAGGTCCCTCCCAACCCAAACCATTCTGTGACTCTGTGGCACAGCTTGGAGAGGGGGGTTGATGGGGAACACTGTCAGGTTTATCTTCATGTGGGAAGTGCTCCCTCAAGGACATTCCCTCCCCCTAAATGCAGCAGTCACTTTTAGCAGGGAAGTTGTTGGGTGAGGTGGCCTCAGAGGAGCAGCAGGGTTCATTTCTTAGACCCTCCCAGAGCCCAGCCTGTACAGCAGATCCATGGGGTGGCTTGTACCTGGGACAGCCTCAGATCCTGGACAAAAATCCCACAGCTTCACCTTGAAACCAGGGGCAGCTTCTGCAGCAGGGCCTGCCCTTCTCTCCTGTGGGGGCATTTGGAGAGGAGACAGATGATCCTGCAGGAGCCCCTCTTTCTTTGTCCGTCTGTTTAAGCTGAGATTCCTGATTCCATACAGGAATTTGTGAAAGTGCTCACATTGGCTTGTGGGAAGCCAGTGAGCATCCAGGCACCATTTTTGGTCATTTTGTCCTTGCTCACTTCCACCATCCACAGCTGCATCCTTTTTCCACATGCCCAAGCAGTATGGATGGACCTGGCAGGGAGAATTAATATTGTACCATTAGGGGTTTTTCCCCCCCAGTCTGAGGGATGAACGGCCTTGCAGACCCCAAATAATCCACATCCTGCTGCATCCCCATTCCTGGAGTACTCCCAGGTGGCACAAGCAGAAATCTGGTGGTGTCCAGCCCCCATCCCTGGTGTGTGCCAAACCTCCCCTTTCTGCAGGCAGCCCCAGGCAGAAAAGCAGAGAGAGAAAACACTGAGTTGGCTTGAAACAGTTTCTGACCCTTTCCTGCTGTTTCATGTGCTCTGTGCTGTCCGTGTCATGCAATGTATGTTGGCCCCTGTTGACAGATTTGCTGTTCATGAGTGCTGCAGATTGTTGTTAGACTGTTAAATCAATATGTAGTGCTACTTTTTAAGTCCTTTTTTTTAATTTTTACATGTGAAGGGTTCTTGCATGATGGTAAATGTTAATATTTCATGCAAGCTGATTATTAATCCTAGCCATTCAGTTCTCATGGGGTAAGTGACAGCCCATTGGCTTAAAATTTAGCACACAAATCAGGGAAGCAATATTCACTTTGATACAGCCAGGGATTTATTATAATAAGTTAAATCATTACACCATCCTTTCATATTAAAGAATATTTTGTTGCAAGCAGTTGTATGAGGGGGGAAAAATCCACATTAAAGTGGATTTCTGTTGTATTATTAAATTCTGACACTGCATTTTGCCATGAAATAATATTTGAAGAGATTATACAGATGCTTCCAGTTTGCACTGTAGAAAAGTAGCTTATTATGGCAAATATATTGTTCTGAGAAATATCTGTTAATCATAAATTTGTTTAAAGTTGTACATGTGATAAGCTTTTTGTTAATTTTAATTGCATTTTTTACCATATTCTCATGCTCTTGCCTGCTTTTTTGGATTAAGAGAGATGTATGAAAATCGACTGCATCTCAAAATTTCAATATTTTCAGTATTCAATAGAAAAAATAACTTTTTGAAAAATAAGGCTTTCTCCTTGTTTTGTTTTGTAGCCACTATTAGAAAGAACCATCCTGGACTGACTCTTGATTTACAGAATTAATATTTTAAAAAGTAATGTGAGATGTTTATATGGTTTAATTAAGTAAAAGTGGGAGAAACACACAGGAAAAAAAATAAGTCTTTGTTTTTAATGTATTTTGCCTTTGTTTAGCATCTCCTTTGGGGACAAGTGCTTCCAAGTCTTGGGGTCATTTTAATGCTGCTCTTAAAACCCCGGAACTGAGACGTTGCATAAGAATTCAAACTTGTATTTAATAAAAAAATAAGAAATCTAACCATTATGTTAAAGCTTGAGAATACAGAGATGCTCACAGTCACAAAACAAAACCACTGAGCCCCAAAGGGGCTGTTCTGCAGAGCATCTCATGTTTTTTTAATGCCTGTGCTTGCAGGTGGAAAGTTACACACATGTGTAAATGGCTGCAAAAGTGGGATCCCAGAAAATAACCATGTGGAAGCAAATTCGTATTAAATTTATTTAATAACCTCAGTCACTGGGATTTCTTGGTGGCTTGACCCAACAAATCCTGTGTGCCTTGGGCTTGGCTCCAAACCTCCTGTGGGCTTTGAGCTTTGGAATAACTCCCACAGACTCCTGCATCCATGGCTGGGGGGGATAATTTGCTTTCCATGCCAGTAGGAATAAGATAAAGCTGATCTTTGGTGAAAGAGATCAGTACACAGACTGAAATTTCTGGGTCATGCACTGAGTAGTCACCTTTTAGGTAAATATTAGGGTCCAGTCCTGTGGTTGGTTCTTATCAGCTGCAATCAATGAGAATTTGTTTAAAATCCTTCAGTACAACTGGGCTTTGAGTAGTTCAGGAGCGTCCTAAATGGATGTGCCTTACAAGCTGTTCCACCTTTATTATTCTTCTTTTTGTTGTTGTTGTTGATGATGTCGGTTGAGAAATTAGCACAACTGTTGTTTTCTGTTTTACTTCTGAATTTGCACTTGGAAGACATTGGGTAAAATAGAAGAAGAACAGACTGTTTGCTGATCGCTTGGATGATGGTGTGAAAAACAAAAATAATCTTCTGCTGTCATCTGTTTCCTTGAGAAGTCTTCAAATAAAGTTTAAAATAAGGAGTTTTGCTTCTATTCAAACAGCCTCTGCGAGGAAAAAACCCTGTAGACCTCATTACAGTTGATTCCTTAATAGAGCTGCAGGATTCCCAGAATCCCTTTCAGTACTGGATAGTTAGTGTGGTTGAAAATGTTGGAGGAAGATTACGCCTTCGCTATGTGGGATTGGAGGAGACTGAATCCTATGACCAGTGGTTGTTTTACTTGGATTGCAGACTTCGACCAGTCGGTTGGTGTCAAGAGAATAAATACAGAATGGACCCACCTGCAGGTAAAGAACCTCCTTGAAATATTGTCCCCCTTCATGGTGTTCGCTGATGTTTTGAGATGCTTTGTCCTTTTCCAGCATTCACATTGCTTTGTCAGTGGTTTCTGGCTGTGGCACAGATGGGAGGTGAGATCCATCTAATTTGGGTTCAGAGTGGGTCAGGTGAACTGTATTGTTTATTAATAAATTCATTTGAAGCCTTTGCAAGTCTGTCAGACTGCACGAAGCACCAGGAGATTACAGCTTGGAGATGAAGTGTCTTTAGGGTTTGAAAGTCTTTAGGGTTGAGTTTAGTGTTCAAACCAGCTCGAATGGAAAGGGATTGGGACTGCAGTTAAGCCAGTCTGGGATCACAGATTGATCCACCTTCTCCTGTGTAGGTCAACAGTCTGTCAGGTCTGTGCCTCATTTTCTTTGTGGGTGTAAGTTTTTCCATGAGTATTAAGTTCTCCTCCTCTGGGAAGGTGTTTCTGATGTGGCTTCTGTCCCTCACACCTAATGAGGAGAGTTGACCCCCACATGTTCAATTCTCGTGTTCATAAGTTCTTCTGGGACCTGGGTCTTGAGTGCTTTTTGGAGGTGTGTGTTTTTCTTCACTGGTAGGTAGGAATCAATGTTCTCCATCACATCTAAATCAGATGTGAGTGCTGGAGAGTATGAATATCACCCACTGTTACTTTACAGAGTCTTTGTGTTACAGAGAAACAACTTTTTCATTGACCATCTCTGAGCCCTCTTGGCCTGTATAGGTTTGGGGAATACAGAAATGGCCCAGAGGAGATTTGTGCTTCCTCTTTGTTCATTCCATTTGCTTTTTACTCTTTCCTCCTTTGATCCAGTTGTTCATCCTTCTCTATGGATTCCCCACCCCTCATGCCTTTCTTTTCATTTTTTTCAGTTGTCTTTCTCTAAACTTGTTACTGGACCCTTTATTTGCTGGAGTTTACTTTTCTTCTCCCCTCTCCTTGATTTTAACTTTTAAAATTTTTCTCTCTTGTTCTTACCTGCTTTCACCTGATAGCTGTTTCCTCTCCTTTCATTTCTCTGGTCATTCACTTTTTAGTCAACATTGTTATTAATGGACTCAATGCCCACATCTTCTTCCTCACTTAAATAGGTCTTTATTATTTTACATCTCCTGAAGTTGAGCCTTGTAGGATTTTGCTATGAAAAGACCCTTCAGGTCTGAACTCTTCTGTTTTTGCCCAAATCCTCTCCTGGTCACTGCTCCTGGGGTCTTTCATTGATCCCCCCTTGTGACCCAGCTGTCAGGCTCTGCCAGTCAGGAGTGGAAATCTGAGGAGTTTCTGGAGCCAGGAATTCTGGTTATTCCACTCCTGGTCATTTGATGTCCAGCTAACGTGGAGTCACAGAATCATCAAGGTTGGAAAAAACCTTTAAGATCTTCTTGTCCAACCATCCAGTGTGTCCATGAGGCACAATGAATTAATAAAGTGTATGAGATATTCACTGAGAGGAAGAAGACAGAAAAAAACCCAAGTGGCTGATCTTATGGGATCTCCTTCAAATTAAAGGTCTGCAAAAGGAATTTTGGAGCAGTCAGAGAAGCAGTAATGAGTTGTGAGGACAAGATGCTGGCAGCAGAGAGCTCTAAAGAAACTCAGGGATGAAGCTAATAATCCATAAACTCAAAAAATGAAGTTTCCTAAGGACCTGAGGCCTGGAGACTGTCAGGGGTACATCCCTAGTGATTTCTTTAGGGAAGAGCATTTGGACTAGGCAGATGTCTGATGTGTGAAAGACCTAGTGTGGACCTTCTTAGAAAGGAGAGATTCTGTAGGCAGTACCTTGTTTTTTACTCATCAGGGATTAGATTCACCTGCCATGGTGCAGGCATCAAAAGACATTTCTGCATGAGAACTTGCTTTCTCTTTATAATTGGTAGGGTAAAGAGGGTGCTAAGACACACCTAACATAGCCAAGATGAAATGACATCTTTTTAAGCCTATTTTTTACTCACGAGGCTGAAACCAGTGAATGCACACTTGGTTGTCCTAAATTTTGAACATCTGAAGCCAGTTAAGGTGAGTCCTTGATTGATAAAGGGAGCAGCCTTGGACAGTGAATCAGATCTATGATGAATCTCCTCTGAGGAGATGCTGAGGACATGCAGCTGCTCCCAAATCAGGCTGTGCATCCCCTTGCTATCAAACAAGGGTGTTTTTACACATCCCTTCTGCAGCCTGTGACAGTGCTTTGCCTACCCTGGACTAGGATTCTACATATCCACCCTGAGCTTTATTTCCCTGTGTGTCTGGGGTGTGACTTTTCCCTGTTGACCCACCTCTGGCATCTGCCAGGTTTCACTTCCAGGTCAGTCTTTTGGGATGCAGAGCATCTCAGATAAAGGAGATCCCATGGACCCAAACAGTATTTTGGATGGAGGGGTCTCTTTCCTGAAGCCACCCACATCCTAACACCCACTTAATGTGAAAGAGGGTCCTCTGGGGCTTGGAACTAGATGATGTTTAAGGTTCCTTCCAGCCTAAACCCTTTAATGGTTCTATGAAACAGCATCTCAGCTGTCTCCTTCAAACAACTCTGTATATTTCACAAGCCCATTTAACTGAAACAACAGGGTTATAGCTTATTTTTCCCTTCAGATGTATATCTGAGTCTGGAATAAGCCTCCTTGCTAGTGCAAATTGGAACAGGCTGCTTGACACAGAGCCACTGATGGCCTGAGCTCAGCTGTTTATGCAGGACAAGATCATCCTGTTTTATGCCACTTTCTATTTAAAGACAAATTGCCAGTCATTTTAATTGCTCACTGCTTGTGAACCCTAATACAAATTGACACAGTACACTTTGTTCAATTACCTGGAGCCCTGACACTTAAATAAAATGCTTTATGCTCTTTTAACCGTGCAATTTAGTGTCCATACACTTGCCCAGCATAAGCGAGATGCCACTAATTAAATGTGCACATGATATTTCTTGCTGGCCCTTGAAACCACTGGAGGTGCCTCTGTATCTTGAATTTTGTTGACACTGCCCAGAGAAGCTGCTGCTTGTTTTCACTGATTTTGGCCAGAGTTGCTCAAAACTTGGCCAGAGTTGCCCAAAATGCCATTTTCATCTTTCCTGTGCTTCCCTGGCGTCACAGAAGAAAATGAGGGTCTGCTTCCAGCAGGGAAGCATCAGGCAGAGTTTTTCTGAACTCAGACCTGAAACAACAGGCTGGCTGCAGCATGGGGCAAAATCATGTTGTGTTAAGTGTTTCCCTGTAAATTAAACCAAAAAAAGAAAGAAGCAAGGTGAGACATCCCCCTCCCTGCGCTTGATGCTGATCAGAATTCCTGCAAGTGAGGGAGAAGTGGGGCAACAAAACTATAAAATAATGAACAATTAGATAAAAAGTGCACTTCTTAACACTTGTGCCCACTGCACACATTGTAAACAAAGACTTGAAATCTGTATTCCCATTAATAACCAGACAGCTGAGGAATTAAAAATACTGCCCTGAAAGGTTAACATTCCCCTTCAAGTGTGTTTAAATTCATATGCATATCCTTGATGTCTGTTCTGAAGTAGGGAGATTTGATATAGTGGAAGTATAAATACATCCACTTCAGTGAGTGATTCTGCAAATCCTGCTTTGATAAGGTCTTAAATCTGTTGAGTTCAGAGCATAAAATTCTCTTGTACCATCAGTGCTAGGTGGAAACAGTGCTTGCCAATTCCTTTTCTTTTTTTTTTTTACACATATTTTTTATTCCCTCTTTCAGAATTGTAAGATACAGCAGTAAATCTTTTGCCAGCTAGTAAATATATATGGTTATTAGATGTACAGGATTTAAATGCAAATTGGGCCAAATTGAACCTTGATGTGAATGAGGGGAGCCAGACTGGCCAAAGAAAAGCTCCGCACTCTTCACTCTGTATCAAGGTTGGAGTTTATTACTGAGCACATGTTCATTTCCATTTTAATAATTGTTGCAATCTATCTACCTATCTTCTCTCTTTGAGGCCTTGATATGAATGTTCTGCAATAACTTGTTACGTGCAAGATAACAATGTGTTTTCTAGGGCAGGAGTAAATCCAATATAATGTTCCTCATCACAGCATTGTTTCCTACATTGTTCCCTTTGATGATTCATAGGCATTTCACTGCACTGAACCATAAAGGGCTTGTTAATATCATGATTTAATAATATTAAACCTGTGTAAAGAAACTCACTGCAAGCAATGTGAAGCTGCACAAAGATGTTGCCTAAAAGTATAATGATGAAAATTCATAAGTGTAAGTCCTTGCTCTGGTGTGATGCTCTGGTTTGAGTGTGATGCCAGAAACTGTGTCTGGATAGAGATTTAGCTGAAATGTTTCTTCCCACACCCACCCCAACCTTGCAATTAAAAAGAAAACCCCAAAACCCAAACACTTTTTGATGAGCAGGTGTCTTAATAATGATAATATTTGTTTTGTTCAAATATGACTAATATTGCTTGAAGACCTGAGGCTCTTCAAACTAGGAAATATCAGATATTTTGAGAACTGAGAATGAGTTTTCTCACTATTTTCAAGTAATGAGATAATATGATTCTCGTTCCTTCAGCAGCATTTGAAGGATGTGAATTTTTCTGGGTTTTACTCCAGGTTATAAAACACAGTCTTTCTCCAGTGTGCCCCTGCTAGCTGCTTTTGTGTTGAATTTATCCATGCTGCACAGCTTGGAATATAGACACTGTTCATTTCACTTGCTCTGGCCATTCATATGACTTAAGAACTTTAGTCTTCCAAAAATGTTTGATCTCCAAACAGTCACCTCTTGGTTTTGTTGTTCTTTTTTTCTTTTTGTTATTGTCATCCCTTTAGATATCTATTCTCTGAAGACTATAACTGAGTGGAAATGCGCTCTGGAAAAATCCCTTAATGATGCAGCAAATTTTCCTCTTCCAATGGAAGTGTTCAAGGTAAAAGATACTTTTCCTTTGCTTGTGGAACCTGTGATGAATAAATACCATGCCGTGCTTAGTAGCTAATGTTAACCTTACTCTGGAAAGGCCTTTGCCATAATACATAACCGTGGAAGGTCACAAGTTGGATGTTTGTATAAAACACTTTTTATGTGTGGACTTATTTCTTAGCTGGTGTTTTCTGGGGGCTGGGAGTGACCAGCAGGGATTTCTCCAGTTATTTTTCCTGTGTCTTACTCTGTTAAATATCTGCAAAGACATCATACACAACTGAAATAGTAAGGCTGTGAATATAAAAGTTGACACAAACTGGAGAGATTTCTGTAAGCCTTGCACCAGAGTTTTCACTTGATCATAAGCCACAAGGTGGAGAAACCTCCTTCAGGGACCTGTAGTGGAAATGACAGATAATTTTGTTCCTACATCTTGTTTTTTATAATTTTTTTTTTATTCTCACTCTGGTGCTTCAGCCGCAAGGCACTGCCTTTAATTTCCCGTGTAAATCTGCACTGCTGTTAACCACGGTGGCTCCAGCTAATCCTGATTTACAGCTGTGCCTGCCTGGTTTCAGCAGTTCCATCCTGACAGTGAGGGGATGCTCAGGGAGGTGTGTGGGAGCACAGCAGTGCCCCCATGGCTCTGCTGTCACCTCCTGCTTGGGGACCTCCACCAGCCTGGGGACCCTCTGGGTTCCTTCCCAGCCCTTCAGCAGCACTGCTCTGGGATGCTCCAAAACATCCCTGGAATTGGTGCAGTTCATGTGTGGATGTGGCACTTGGTGGTGGCCTTGGCAGTGCTGGACTTTGATCTTAGAGGGCTTTTCTAACTGAAATAATTTGATGGTTCTGTAACTGGATTAAGTCTCTTACCATGTCCCATTCTGGCTGCCCCAAAAAACCCAAGTGCCACCTTCACCCTCCCTGCAGGGACATTCCAGCAGCTTCCCGTGAGGCATCCAGGCTCCTCACCCAGCTGGGATGCACTCAAATTAGCAACATTAATTTGGGGACACTTTGCTAATAGCCCAGGCTCATTGGCTGGGAGAAGAGGGAAGATTGGAGTTGGCCTTGGGCACAGATGTGGGCTCGAGGAGCCCTGTGCTGGGATGGGAGTGGAGTGCACAGAGTTCTGGGTCTCTGCCATTCATCTCATCCAAGGCTTCCATCTGCCAACTCTATTAAAAGTTTGCATTGGCAGCTTCAAGATCAAAAATGCTTTGTGTGGGGCAGGGATTAAATCACAGAAGGGAATTTTTCTAATGTGTAAATTTTATTCCTGTCTGTGTGAAAGAGTGAAGAATGTTTCTGATGAGGCTCATGAAACATCCTTTTTAAAAAAGAGTTTATGACTAACAGCTGTGTTGCTGCCTCTTCCCAGTGTGCCAGACTTATACCCACTTATTTTAATTATTGCATGCAGGTCATAAATTTGAATTCATAAAATCCCAGTTGTTGTGCTGTGTGCTTGGAGCTTGCAAAGAGGTTCCTCTTAGAAGACAGTGCAAAACTTTGGAATGCTTGAATGGCCCAAGAGTAGAATTACTTTGGGGCCAAATGTGGCAAAAATGTCAATGGTTGGGGCCATGATTAGGTCAGTAGGACTTGTCTGTTTATCATAATGTGGAAGGTGAGCACAAGATGAGCAGAATTCAGATTTTGGTGCTGTCTGAGCCGTGGTTCTGGTGCTGGGAAAGTAGGAGACTGACTAAATTTTCTGTGTGTGGGCATCACTTTATTCTGCCCATTTAGGGTGAATCAACCCCATTTTGTGCATCTTAATTAAGGAGAAAAAGTCAAGATGTCATCTGTGCCTGTGAGCAAATCTTCCTCTAGTAATGACTTAAACATAAGGCTTTAGAAGACTATCTGGGAGTAAACTCACCTGATCTTGCAAAGAAAGCCAAGGATTATGTGTGGGACCTTCAAGTAGAATCCCAGATGCCAGCAAAGAGTGTCATATCCAAAGGTGTCTTTTACAACTTCCTTTTAATTTTTTAAATTTTATTTATAAACCCAGCACAGAAGTAGTGTCTCTACACCGTGCCTTGGGGCTCCTTGCTATTGTAGCTGTTTGTTAGATGAGGTAAAAAACACAAGGTTTGACAGCTGGCAACTCTTAGAGATCTTCTGGAAAGCTGAAAATGTCTGCTTTGGCAGACATGGTGACTGCACGCTGAGCAGTTACATTCTGGTTTTTCCACATTTCCCTGCAGAATTCCCTGGCTAAGCAGGGTGTAGGTGTGTGCTTGCTCTTCATGAGCACGTCCCCTGGGCTGGGTTATGACTTAAATCCATGTTGTCCTTAGAGCTCTGCCTGACTGAGGGAAGTGTCACTGTGGTGCCATCCAGCTGTCCCCAGGAGGTGGCACTGGCAGAGCAGAGCCACGTTGGCAGGGTGAGAAGCAGCTGCTCTCAGGGGTCTGTCAGCCCATTGCTGCTGTGACTTTCCTCAGTTTTGGTGTCACAGGGTTGGGTTCTGCCTGAGAGCTCAAAAACCATGGGTTTGAACCTGAATTATCAATGCTCAGAAGCATGGCAGAGCTGAGCTTGGCACGTGGTGGTCTTCAGCAGCAGCTCCAAAAACCCGTTGCAGAAGCACAGCCCTGATCCCCTCTTGGCATCCAGGGAGAGGACACCTGACCACAGGAGCTGGTTGCAAAAATCAGGAGAGAAGGCTGCAAACAGGATTTTCTTTTTTTATTTTTTTTTCCCCTGGTGCTGTTTTACACTTGGCCATATGTTGGAAGTGTTTGTAAAATGCTTTAGGATCCTTTGAGAAAGGAACATGATGTTTAACTGTCACAAAATGCTGCTATTATGCAGCTACTAAACATAGTGTTTTGCAAACTGCACATCCTGGAATAAATTTTCCTCCTCGCAGAAGCTTTTTGCAATGCACCTGCTATTTTGTCGTTCCCTGCCTTTCAGAAAACATGTTGATCCTTGAAGAAAAATAAATACAGACAGGGTTTTCAAGGATGTTTGAACGGCTTAGGAGCACAAATCCTTCCAAAAGGCCACAGCCCAAGGACATGTGTCCTTTGCTGTGTCTGCTTGATTTCAGAGTGCTGTTGGGATGCTCCCACACTTGGTTTGGTATGGTCATAAATGATGGCTTGGACTTCAGGTGACATCTAATAAAATGGCCAGGGCTTGCTGTGAATAAAGATGGTCAAAATGTTGCCGGGGCCTGATTTCAAGTTAAGTAGAAAAATTTCAGTGGTTGGTTTTAGTTCTGGCATTGCTGGTGCTCTCTAAGAGGGAGCCATGCTCCCAGCACAGCCCTAATACTACAAACCAGTGTATATTTTAGAGTTACAGCCCAGCAGCTTGTATGAGGTGAATGGGTTTCATTTCCTGGAGAGAGGCAGACAGGAGATCCTGAATATCCTCTCTGAACTCCCATTCTGCTTTCTCCAGTCTCCTGTGCCAGATGTGTGGCTGCCATGCAGATGTTGTGGATCCTCACCTCAGACACCTCTGTTTGGGCAGCTGACTCCTAGCCAGGATTTGGGGTGCTCATCATCTTTCCATGGATTTTGCATATTGGCATCCTGTTCCCAATTCCTATGAAGTGAATCCTGATGCCTGGCTTGGAAGGAGCTGTTACCAGCCACATCCCTAAACCAAATCCTCATAAACTGCTTGAGGAGCACCTAGGAGAGAGAGGTGTTAGATATCTAAGACAGGTGGAAGTTCCTGCTTTATAGCCTTTGGTCCCATTCCTCTACCCTCATCCTTTCCTGAAGTTGTTTGTTCTTTCAGCTCTAAATCTTTCTAGCAAAAAACCCTCTTTATTATGCCCAGCCCAGTGTTCTCCTGTTTCTGACTGGACCTTCCGAATGTCTCTTGTTACGAGTTAATAGTATTAATTAATACTAAAACTAATGACATGGAAGGAACTAGTTGGGTCAGATCTATCCTAAACAGAGAGATGGAGGGACCATCCACCACCCAGGCAAGAGCTGCCCCTGAAATTCAGAACAGAGTGGTGCTTCTAGTTCTACACTCACAAGCCCAAAGAAAAATATGGAACAGGACTCCTTCCTACCAAAAAAACCCACATTTTTCCTGTGGATGAGCTATGCATTTTAGTAGCGAGAGGAAGAGCAACACTTTCTCCAAGACATTGATTAAAAAAAAAAAAAAAAAAGGGAAGACTGTCACCATCATATTTTCTGAAAAAGCCTCTTTGCCCAGGATTCCTCTCCTGGGAAGCTGAGAGACCTCAGAGAAAAAGGAGACAATATTATCTCATTTGCTTCTCCTGTGTTTTGATGCTTTGTAATGTGGTTGGAGATTGTTTATCCAGCAGGTGATTGTTTCATTGGTTTTATGTGAATTATTTTAACTTAATGACCAATCAGGGTCAGGCTGTGTTGGACTTGGAGAGAGAGTCATGAGATTCATTATTATCTTTTAGCCTTCTGTAAGTATCTCCATTTTTAGTATAGTTTTAGTACAGTATTCTTTAATATAATATATCATAAAATAATAAATCAGCCTTCTAAGAACATGGAGTCAGATTCCTTCCAGCCACGGGGAACTGCAGAAGATACCACAAAAGACAACATCTCTCAGAATTTAGTAAACATTGTGGGTGTTTCAATACTGGAAGAGTTTAAATTAGAGAAACCCATAGGATTTTCACTCATAGACAATCCTGACCTGGCTGTATGAGTAGCCTTGAAGCCCAACAGGGTTTTTGTGTCTTCATCCCCCTCAGTGGATGGGCACGTGCTGCTGCAGCAACTTGAAAGGAGCGTGCCTTTGGTCTCCCTTGGAAGCCAAGCCCCATTCCCGAGCTCCTTCATGCCCTGCTGGCTTGGCTGGCCCTGGCTCGGCACGCTGTGCTTTAATAACCCACGAGTTGTCTGCAGGCTGCCAGATTATTTATACTCCATCTGTTCTTCCCCATCCGTGGGCTCTCCAGCCCTTTTCCATGGCTGCTGCTTGCCTGGCTGGGAGACGTGCATGGGGTCTTGGTTTGGAAAGCCAGGTGTCTGCTAAGGAAGGCAGGAACCTCCCCTGAAATGGAAAATGTAAACCCCTCCCTCTGAGTTGCTATAAATTTGAAACTAAGGGGCGGCTCTCAGGAAAAAATATGGGAGCAGAATAACAGTTCTTTATTAGGGAAGAAAATAAAAATATAAAATAAACAAAGCAGTAAATCAAAACAACACTGACAGAGTCAGAACACAACCTGACACCCTGTGGGTGTTGGTGGCAGTCCCATTGGAACTGCGGCTCAGCCCTCCTGGAGTGTCAGGGCTGGTTCTGTTGGAGCAGGGATCCAGTAGAAAGGTGCAGCCTTCCTCTGAAGAGGCAGCTGCTGTTCCTCTGGGAAATCCAGTGGAGAAGTTGTGCTGGTGTTCCAGAATCTCCAGATTATACCCAGGTAGGAATGCTTGGCTCCTCCCTCTGGGCTCACATCTCCTGATGGGATGCGGCAGTTCTTATCAGCCATGCAGTGACATTCAATAGCTGTTATCAGCAGATGTCTCCCCAGAGGGAGGAGTGGGTGTGGAAGAGATAAGGAAACGTCCCACTGAACAGAAGACAGCTGCCATCCAGATGGCAAATAGAGTGCAGTTTGCTTGGCAGTCCAGGACACGTGGCTTCCCAATCCCTCTGTTGTCCTGCTGCCTTCTTATCCACTCCTGCCTCAGCATTTATCTTTATAAGAACCAGGGCACACCACAGAGGGAGTGAGGATGTCTCTGATACCAGAGGGTGAGATGGAGCCTGCTGGTAACTCTGTGAGCAGTGAACAGCTCTAACCCTCTCCAGCTCCCTCCTGACTGTCCAAGGCTGTGCAGGGATTTGGGCTGGGAGAGCAATCCAGGGAGTTGGGTGAAGCCAAGCCCCGTCTGAGGTGCCCGCAGGGTCAGCGCCATATGAACGTCAGGGTTGGGAGGGAAATGCTAGAGGCAGTTCAAGCCAAGCAAAGAGGATGAGTGAGAACCAGGTCCCTCAGCCTTCCTCATCCTCTGGCATGTGTAGTTTTCTTCATTACATGCTGGGGTCTCTCAGGATGGGGAGAGGTCAGCAAAAGAGCCTGGTTTAGTTGAATCACTGCATCCAGCCTTGGTGTGAGGGAGCTTGTGGCATCCTGAGCTCCTGCTTTCCACATCCCTGGGCAGCGTTTTCCACTGAGAGGGGCTGATGTGCACCTACAGCATCATCTGCTCCCATGTATGGAGTGGCGATACCTACAAGTCACCCATTTTAGGGCATTTTGCAAGGGCGCATACTGATAGGGCAAGGGGGAATGGCTTAAAACTGAAAAAGGGAAGGTTTAGGTCAGATATTAGGAAGAAATTCTTTCCTGTGGGGTTGGTGCCTTGGCTTAGGTTGCCCAGAAGTTGTGGCTGCCTCATCCCTGGAAGTGTCCAAGGCCAGGTTGGCTGGGGCTTGGAACAACCTGGGATAGTGGAAGGTGTCCCCGTTCATGGCAGAGGCTTTGGAATGAGATGATCATTAACGTCTCTTCCAACCCAAACCATCCCATGAGTCTGCTATTGTATGATCTAAAGGTGAATTAATGTCCTTAAAGAAAGCAAAAGCAGCTGTGGTCTGTAGCTGTTTTTCAGGGTGGTTGCATCTCACAATGTGCATTGAACGGGCTCCTGATCCTCTCTGCTCTCACAAATTCTTGTTGATTTCTCAGTAATGATTCCTGCCATGATGTTACTGTGGGCAGCCTCGGTCCCTCCTCCCAGTTGAGGGGGTGTGAGCAGAGACACTGCTGGTTTCACTCAAGTAGCTGTTCCCATCTGTGCCACCCTTTCTATGTGACTTTACCCTCCATGAAATGGGACCTGGGTGTGTAACACAACTGGGTCTCACCGACGCTTGTGAAGCGCTGTGGCTCTGAGATGCTAAAAAACCAAACCAAACTGTCCTGGTTTAGGGCAAATTTGGGAGAAAACCTCCAAAGGGGGCCACTCCCCACAACCAGTTTGGGAAGGATTCCTCAGAGAGAAGTGGAAAGAACCTGTTTATTTAACAGCACACAAAATGAACAACACCAGATGACACCGCTAAAGAGCGGTGAAAAACATGACAAATTCAGAAAGTCTCTCTGGGGTGGTCGCTCTGTTCTCAGTCCCTCCAGCGCTGGGGCAGCTGCTGCAGCCACAGGGTGCAAACTGTCAGTGTTCCCAGGTCCCCATCCGGAGCAGGTTCGAGTAGGTCCAAAAAAAGGAAAGGAAAAACAGTCCAGGGAAAAATTCGGACTGCTTAGCTAAACTAACTAATGAGCACAAGCAAAAAGCAAGAGCAAAGCAGGAGCAAAGTAGAAGAGCAAAGCAAAAAGCAAGAGCAGCACCATGTACTGCCCCGTCTGTGTGTCCCACCAACCATGGGGGAGCGGCTGATAGCAAAACCAAAACGAAACTTTCACTCTTCAGAGCCAGTCTTGAAGGCACAGAACACAATATCCAGCATAAACAGAACACACAAATGGGGATACAAGCATCATAACATCACCCTAGGACACAAACACACCAAAAGAACCCCAAGTGGATGAATATCCATTCCTTTTACCTCTGCCCATGCTTCCAGTGGCCAGGCAGAGCCAAGCAGGTGCTGTGTGGGAGGGGATCTTTGCCCTAATGCCATCTGCCTTGGCCCGAGCCATACGGAGAAGGTGTGCTTGGATTTCGACTGGCTACTCTGCAATGTTGCTGTTTCTATGGTAACTATTTTTTATTCAACGAGAGGAGCTTAAAATCCGTAGGGCTAAATCCAATCCTCGGCAGAAGCATCTGCAGTTTTTCAAGGGGCTCTTCAGTAGGTGCAGTTTGTAGCTGGCTCTCGTTGCTTCAGGGTTGTGGTGTCTCTAAAACGTCCCTCCCAGCAGCCTTTCCTCGTCATCCCACCCCACATCTCTACATTTTGGTCTTCCTCTGATGGCTCTTGTCAGAGCAAGGGGACAATTTGCATGTGTTGTGTCTTACAGGGATTTCTGTCTCCCTGCAGGGAGTGCACCTTCAGGGAAAATTGCTCCGTGTTTAGCAAAGGAAGTTGGTGAATCACAAACAAGACTGATTCATCTGCAAATAACACAGAGGGTTGCATTGGGTAGCATTTCTTTCTTTATTTTCTTTTTTTTTTTTCTCAATTAAAAAAAAACAAATGCCAGATTCCTGTGGAGGCAGTTTAAGCTCTGCTATTACTGTGTTTGTGACTGGTTCCCACACGTGAGCTTTGTGATTAAAATTAGGCTATTAGGAACAGCCAGTTTCTTGGAGAAATTAGAGAGAAAATACAGAGGAGAAGTGATTTCTTTGAAAATAAAACCCAAATCAATTAATATGTTCCAAGTTATACCAGATAGGGCCTGCTCCTCTGTGTCCTTTATTGGGGTAAACCAGGAGAGATGGGACTGAAGGCAAGAGTAGTTCACACTGTTAGAGTTAAAGGAGGCTCAGGTCGCTTTATTAAGTGGTCAGTGTTTCTAATTACCCTCTCAACCTTGCAGCTTTTCAGCATTCAGACTTAGTTCTGAATTTTACATGAAGTTGCAGTTCTGTAATTTGTGTGCATCTGACTGTCCTGGACCAAAAGAGCCCTTTTAAGAATATTTGAAAATAAGCCTGAAATTTTAAAATCAGGTGCAAATGAGAGCCTTTTGCTCTTTTCTATACCCTGTGTAAGCTGCTGTGTTTAAAATTATATGGTCTTGACCACTCCAGTGGTCTTGAGCAAAACGGGCTAAAAAATGGACATCTCACAGTCTGAAAGTGATGCTCTTCCTTGGGTTTGGGGACACAGATAGAGCAGCCAGCTCTATCAGAGTGCAGCTTCCCTGAGTGTCACAGACAAAAGCAGCTTAGCCAGGTCCCCCTGCTCTATCAGCTTTACCCAGTGCACTGTAAAATTACCTGAGCTCCACTCTTGTGACATGGACAAAATTGAGTTTATTTACAGCCAAATGGCGTTTTTTAGCAGAAATTACCTTTGTTGACCTGGTATTTAGCTGCCGTGTTGGGCAAATGGCAGTGATGATTTTGAAATTTCTGTGACCATCACCTAAAACTAAAATTTACTGACTCAACTATCAGGAATTAAGCATGTCACCCACACAGGTTTTTTCTTTCCCTAAGGCTTACTCAGGTCCTGAAGAGTTGCAATGCTTTTCTAAGTCTGTGGATCTCTTTTGGAGTGACATTTAGGCTGCCATGTCACTTGGCATTTCTGAAATCCACACTGCTGCTGGCTTGTTAGGTGTGAGGGAGAAAATTATGTGGCTGTCTCAGACCCTAAAGAAAGAAGGGAATTTGGGAAGGGAATTAATTCCCTAATCTGGGAATTTGGAGCCTGTTTCTGCTCCCAGCACTGTGGCTTACTTGTTAGCTGACCTCCAGATGTGCAGTTCCCAGCCCTGTGTGTGATGCTGGATGCAGTGAGCTGTTACAAAGCCCATCAGTAACTTTTGCAGGATAATTACAGAAACACAAGCCATGTAAAGCTGGAAATCATGGTGCAGATGTGTGTCAAAGCAGGGCTGTCTTTCAGGCGGCCCAGAGGGTCACAGCCTGTGCGTTTGCAAATGCACCCTCTGCTCTAAGGCTGTGAGCATGGGGCTGAGTTTAATTGCTTTTTTTTGGGATTATAGAGCTGTGACAGCTCTGGCTGTTGCCAGTGGGTTTGGACTGTGAGTGACAGACGTTCATTGAGGGCTTTTGCAGTGCTGCACTCATTACCCCTGAGCTGTAATCCATCATGTCAGAGACTGTGACCCTTGGAGTGAGCAGCTGTGGTGCCCGTGCCGTGTTAATTTGTTGAATGTTTTGTGGCATGGTTTTTCACTTTGCTCTAAGGGACTCTTCTGAATCCTCGTTGATTGTCAGTCCAGGTCACTTGGCTGCTCCTCAGCAGCCACAGGGTGTTTCCATTGCCCTCTCAGGGCTTGTGAACCCCAGGACTGGCAATCCTCTGGTGTAAATTATAGAATCACAGAATCATTGCCTCATTTAGTTTGGAAAACATCTCCAAAATCAAGTCCAACCATTAACCCAGCACTGCCAAGCCCACCACTAAACCATGTCCCCAAATGCCGCATCTGCACAACTTTTAAATCCCTCCACAACTCTTAAATCCCTCCAGGGATGGTGACTCCAACACTTCCCTGGCCAGCCTGTGCCAATGCTTGGCAACCCATTCAATGTAGAAATTTTTGTAATATCCAGAGCAAACTTCTGTGTGGTCAGCCAGGCTGCTCCTGGGAAGCACTGACTGCCAGCAGGAGTAAAGGCCCACCATGCATGAGGCTTTAAAATGCTCCAGCTGGTCAAAACTATTCTGCCTGTTGATCTCCATTTCAAAGGAAATCGAGTCACTTGGAGAAGTTGCTAGAAAATAATGGCTGGTGACATCCTCGCTGGTGGCATTGAATGCTGTGAAATAGCCTCAAAGGGTCGAATTCTGCCACCCATTATCATGTCAGGCATTTCTTTTGTTCAGCTGCAGAGCCTGGCGGGGACCAGGAGAAAGTCTCACCCCTCCAGTCCTCTCCTTGTAGCTGCTTTTATTAAACAGGCGTCGTTCCTGTCAACGTGAATAAAGGGAAGAGAGAGCAGTTCATTATCCAGTGTATCACTTTGAGTCTAATACTAATTAAAAGCTTTGCCATCACTTCTCTGGAACCTATTCTTAGAAATTATGTAAATTAATTGGAGTTTTGAAGAGGAGCATATGCCAAATCCTAAGTAATTCCCTGCTGGCTGAGGCAGCTCCAGCACTGGAACTGGAGAATGGCATCAGGAATCTTTTTTCTTTCCTTTTGTGGCTGCAGAAATATAAAGCTGCTTCGGTAAATTCTGATGATTCTCTTTAGCCACTGTACGAGACAGATCAAATATCCAGACCCTGACCATTTTCCAGAGAGGTGCAATACAAAGGCTTTTTCGCCATGAAAGCTTTTCCATCTCAAAAATGACATTTAACACAGAAAAGGTTTTTACTTCCACAGCATTTCTCCAAAGAAATGCATGTTTCTGCTTCAAAGAGGATTTTGACCCTCAAAAGGGAGACGTACTTGAGATCCTGTGAACTCCCCTTGTGAGTTCAATCTTGCTACTAATTTAATGGGGAAAATATTTACTTGCTATGCTGAAAGACAAGGGAGATTTGATCCCAAGGTACACAGTGCTTTTGAAGTAAAATACTTTTAAATATTATTAGTGGGGTTTTTTTTCCCCATCTGATTATTTTTCCCCTTTGAAAAAAAAGCCAAAACAAATAGAAGGAGAAACACCAAAGAAAATGGTTCAGATAAAAAGGAGAAGCAGTGTGGTTTGGTGTCAGTATATTTTGGTCTCAATCAACAAATCACTTTGAAAGTTGATTAAACTACTTGTGTGTTTAAAGATAAACATGATTAAGTACTTTGGTGGATCTTGGCTTATTACATATTGAGGCTGGATCCGAGCGTGAGTTGAATCATGGAACGTTTGTGGGGAGATGCTGATTCCAGGTGCACATTTTGCAAAGTTGCCTTTTCTTTACAACCTCACCCCAAGGATTAAGAGAATCAGAGTGTGGATCCTCATGCAGGAGGAGGCAGCCCTCCAGTCCAAATGCTATTTTTCCTTTAGGAGTTTAAAGTTCAGTGCTGGTGATGCTGGAGTTTTGCAGCCATCATCTTTTCCCTCTGAAGCCTTTTCAGTATTAAAGGTGGCAGTTTTTGATAGGACCTTAAAAGCTCATCTCCTTCCACTCCCCTTCCAGAGGCAGGGACACCTTCCACTATCCCAGGGATGGACATCCTTAACTTCTGAGGGAAACCTGTTGTAGTGACTCAGTTCCCTCACAGTAAAGAATTTGTTCCTAATATCTGATCTAAATCTGCCTTTTTTTCAGCTTAAAACCATTCTGTCTCATCCTGTCATTGCATGCCCTTATGAAAAGGATGCTCAGATTCCTGGATGTCTGCCCCTTGCTCAGCCATTATTTCCTTGGGCTAGGGTCCATTATTCCTAAATATTCCTCAGTTTTCTCATCAGTATTTTCTTCTGCTTTGAGACAAAATTCATTACTGTAACATTGGTGTTTTTTTCTGCTTTTTGGTTCTCACCAAAAAGGGCTCCGTAACACTGCAGGCTGGTAGGATGAAAACAACCATTCATTTAGCTGTGGTTGGAGCTTGTAAAAATCCTTATCTCTAGCAGCAGTTGGAATGTAAGATCCCAAAATAGAAGTTGTTAAGCCCTTACAAGTGCAGACAGTTCTTGGGAAAAGAAAGCACAATGAAACACAACTTTGGATCAATAGAAAATCATTTTAGAGCAAGAATACCATGTGTAGCAATGAATGTAGATGGGATTGTTGTTGCTAACCACTTATTAGATAGCAAGCTTTCTGCATGTATTTTGGAGTAGTCTGTGAGTGTGTGTTAAATACAGCATCATCTCTCTTCATGCTTGTATTGGCTAATGCACCAGTGGTTTAGAAATACTGTGGGACATTTTTATTGAATGAACACAAAATGCAGTCATTACCCTGGAATTAGGGTGGCAGCTTGTGTGGCTGTTAGATAGGGATCACAAGGGATGGAATAATTAGGCGTTAAACTAAACTGGTGGCAAACCAGGGAGTTGAATCTGGGTTGCTTCTGAATTTCAGGACTGCATCCTGCATCCCCAGAGCTGCTGTGGGGAACCCTCTGTGTGTTGCTTGTGGCGCAGCCAGGTTTTATCCCAGGTGGAAGTGTTATGTTGGGGATGTGCTTGAACACAGCTGCCTGTTTTCCCATCATCATGTTCTCTGGTTGCCCACATTTTGGGTCTGATTTCACTGCCCAAGCTCTAATCCATTTCCAGTCTTCTGGCTGGAAAAAAATACCTTTCCATATTTCCAGCCCAGTGCTTGTTTTGGTGCCCTGCAGGTGCTGGACATCCATCAGGGTAAATCAGGACCATGCTGAGCTGTTTGCATCCACCTTGTGCATTACCCTGGTGGGGTAATGAGTCTGAGTCTTGGCAGCTCTGGACTCTCAGAGGGTGGTGGCTGGCAGAGGTGGAGAGGCTCTGCCCACAGGAGATTTTCAAGCAGCAGTTTCTCAGCCAGGGCCTCACTTCGGTGAGCACAGTCTCCTTGTGGACCAAATTCTGGTTGGATGCCTGAGATGGACATAAACCCTGTGCTTTAGGTATGATGGGCTTGGTGCTGTAGATGTATCCTCTAGGACTGAGGTTGTCCCCTCTCCTTCTGTGACTGGGCTGGCATGAAAGGAACACAGGACCAGCTAAGTTGACAAAACCCACATGGATATCTTTCAGATAGATTTTCAGATGTATTGGCTGTTTCTTGGTGTCACCATGTGTTCCTCCTCCCACAGGACCATGCTGATTTGAGAAACCACTTCTTCACTGTGGGGATGAAGCTGGAGGCAGTGAATATGAGGGAGCCATTTCATATCTGTCCTGCATCAGTGACCAAGGTGAGTGCTCAGAAAGGAGGGATGGAAAGAGCCTGACTGGGGAGCCCTTCCTGATTTTCACTACATTTAGGAAAAAATGTAGTGGAAATCAGGAAGGTACTTTTAAAAAAAAGAGTGATACTTATGTGGCTGGAGAACACCTTAAGGAATAGGTTTAAATCCATGGATGTTCCTAATTAATTTTTTCTTTCCCACAAGCACTACCATCTGATTCCATGCACTTAAAACCAGTGGGGATGAGCATCTTCATCTCCCGCTTGCAAGCAAAAAAAAAGGATCCCTCTTTTGTCTTTGTCTCCCCTCTATCCATATGTATTTTCCCTGCACATTTGAGAAACCTTTGGAAATAAAACAGCTGAATGGAGGTGGTAGCTGGATATTTAATCCACACACTCAAATGCAAGAGGTAGGAAGGCTCAGGGGTCTTCAGGACCATCTCAGTTGCTGCTCAGCTGTGGGACCCTGAACCTCAGCACCTTCCATTGCTTCATTTCACCCATCTCTAAAACTCAGGCGTTGATCTCTTGGGTAGAAACACTTTGATGCAAAGGTTTAAGTGAGAGCAAATTATTTTCAGTAGTTTGATCCCCAGGTCTGGCTGTTTCAGCTTTCCACGTTACCTAATGTTTGCAGCAAATCTAACCCCTGATTTTGGTCTCTTCTTTTTCACCCCTTAGGTTTTTAACAATCATTATTTACAAGTGACCATTGATGACTTGAGACCTGAACCCAGCAAAATCTCAATGCTTTGCCATGCAGATTCCTTGGGGATCTTGCCAATACAGTGGTGCCTTAAAAACGGAGTCAATCTCACACCTCCCAAGGGTTTGTATTCCTTCTCAGTGATTTTTGGGTTTACTCTGAAGCACATTTGCTTGTTATTATTGCCTTTAAGATTGTGTTGGTGGTTGCTGCAGAGCATCAGCTGAAATATCTCAAGCCAGAGTAGTTCTCTGGAGTGATTGGGGCTGTTCTGGCTCCTAGCAGCCCATGAACATCTCAGCAAATGTTTCTTGCTGGTGGATTGATGTCCCTGTGCTTTGAAGTCTGATTAAGGCTTGTGAAATTCTCATGAATTCCTGTGGGATGAATCCTAGCAGTTCTTTGTGTGTGTAGAGAGCAAAAGGAGCATTAAAAGTCCAATCACTGCAGAGACAAACCCTGTTTCATCCATGTCGGTACAACACCGAGGCCAAGCAAAGCTCCTAAATCTGAACGTCTGGGCTAAAAACAGCTGCCTGCCCAGGAGTGTGGAGGGATTTCCTGGCTGTCTCAACAAATCCCAGGGCACACTGCAAGCAGTGTGCAGGTCAAAGCCAGGAGGAGCAGCCTCCAGCCCTGCTGTTCCTCAACTTTGTAGCAGTGCAGTTAATTACTCCCAACTTCAGACAGCCACCTGTGGTGCCCTAGCAATATTTCTTTGCTTGCAAAACGTGTTGCTTCCCTGGAATTTCAGGTTTTTGAAGCTGGCTGGGTTGTTGGTCTGTTGCCAAAAATCAATGTTGCTTGGGAGTAAGAAAAGCCTCAAAAAAAAAATCAAGCTAAGTTTTGTGTCTGAACTTTTGCCTTCATTTTGGAAAAAGCATGATGCTGCCAAACCCAGGGAAGGGAAGGGTTATTCCCTACCAGATTCAGAATCCTCTTATGTATATCCAGAGTGCTTCTTCAGCACATGTAATTTGAAATTCCCACCAAAGTCCTGGAGCCCTGTGCCTGCAGCTGCATACGGTGCATCTGTGATTGCTCTGCTGCTTCTGCCGAAATAAATCTGCTGTCTGGGGCTTCAGCTCTCTCCTGCTGAAACCCAGGTGTAACGATAATGCCTGTGTAAGCCCTCACTGATACTGGCCAGAAAAGTTGCTAGAAATCAAAGTAAAGGGAATATTTGGGGGATTTTCCACCCAAATTTATATGCAGCATGCCCAGGCGGGATAATTAACTGAAGAAGAACATAGGCTTAAAAATTTCCAGTCCATGCTGACAAAGCCTGTCTGAGATGGTGGTTTATGGGTCAAGTGTGTGTGAACTCTATTTTAAATGCCAACATTTGAAGGCATATCTGAAGCATGTCATGTGAATATTTTTCAGCTTGGCCAGGTCTGGTGGGAGGTGTCCCTGCCCGTGGCAGAGGGGTGGAACTGGGTCACCTTCCAGGCCCCTTCTAACCCAAACCATTCTGTGGTTCTGTGATCTTGTGTGGTGCCTGGTTATTGGGATCCACCTGGGCACCTGAGGAGGTGCAGAAAGTCTCTCCTTATTCCCCTGGTGAAAATCAAATTGGCTTTCTGCTCTGAGATCAGAAATCCTGGGGGGGAGCTATTAAAAAGGAATAAAGCCAGTGGCAGACAGATGCATTCTATGTGTTGCTGTATTTTCTATACTGTGTGTAAGGACTGCATGTCCAAACTGAATTTTAGCACCTTAAAACCTTTTCTATGGGCAGACACGTTCTTTGAATTACTAAAATGCAATCAGATATTAGAATGAATCATTTGAAAATAAACACAAACGAAACAAAACAAAACCCCCAAAACCACTAAAAAAGAAAGCAGATGGAAAGTGAAAAGCATCCAAACCCTGGTTAATATAGGCTTAAACCAGAAGGTTTTCTCATCTCAGAATTAACTGATTTTTTTTGGTCAGAACAATATGCCAGGTTGGGATATTGGAGTTTGGAGTCCTTTATTTGTCTGATATCTGTTCTCTTTCCTTTTTGCTTATCAGGGCTTTATTGAAGACAAACAAAGAGTAAATGGGTCATGAACAGGAGGTGCAAATATTTGCTACTCGAAATAGAGAGCAGTATTTTCTTGTACAGTGCCAAAAATGAATACCCATTAACTGCTGCTGTATAAACATTGAACAAGCTCTGTTTATATTTATTAGAGCAGGATTTATAGACCACTTCCCTTTAGAGTAACAATCATTGTTTTATGAGCTATTATTAAGTGGGGAAAAAAAAACATTTTGATAATGCTCCTTGTTGTAAAGCTTACTAAGGAAAAGCCACTTCCAAAACCTCCAGTACATTTGTATTGTTACATTTGCTTCAGATTAGCTTCTGGTGCTGGGTTCTTCCATGCCCAGAGCTGAGGTGGCAAACATGGTGACGGTGTTGCATGTTTGAGGAGCTGTGCAAATACAGCTCTTAGTGCTGTCCCTTGGACTGAACCTTCCAGGGTGTGAGTGCCATGTGCTGATGGAGGCACTGGGCACCTGGTGCCTCCCTGTGTGCTGAGGGAGGCAGCTGGGAGCAGGATCACAGAATCGGGGATCAGTGAGGTTGGGAAAGACCTCCAGGCAAGCTGGCTCGTCAAGTCCAACCTTTGGTGGCCAGTTTGTCACCCAGACCACAGCACTGAGTGTCCAGTTGTTTCTTATCCCTTCCAGGGGTGGGCACTCCACCCCTTCCCTGGGCAGCCCATTCCAATGCCTGACAATCCTTTCAGTTGGAAGAAGATACTAGGAAGACAATATGAGGAAGAAATTCTTCCTGATACCCACCCTGACCCTCCCCTAGTGCAGCTTAGTGCCGCTCCCTCTCCTCCTGTCCCTGTTCCCTGGGAGCAAAGCCTGACCCCCCTGGCTGTCCCCTGGGGCATTCACATTTTCTGAAAAATCCCTTGGGCCAGGATTTTCTCCTGGGAAGTTGAGAAGCCTCAGAGAAAGGGGAAAACAAATTTTTATCTCATTTGCTTCTCCTGAGTTGTGCTCACATGTGGAATGTGTTTGGAGATTGTTTATCCAACAGGTGATTGTTTCATTGGAGTCTGCTGTGAGTTGTTTAGACTCTTTGGCTCATCAGGGCCAAGCTGTGTTGGGACTCTGGAAGTAGTCACAGGTTTTCATTATTAGCTTTTTTTTAGCCTTCTGTAAGTATCTTTTCTGTATTCTTTAGTATAGTATAGTTTAGTATTCTTTAATATAGTATCATAAAATAATAAATTAGCCTTCTGAGAACATGGAGTCAGATTCATCATTCCTTCCTTCATTGGGGCATCCCACAAATACAATAGCTCCCCTCCTGTCAGGGACTTGTGCAGAGCCAGAAGTTCCCTCTGAGCCTCCTTTTCTCCAGGCTGAGCCCCTTCCCAGCTCCCTCAGGTTCTCCAGACCCTTCCCAGCTCCATCCCTTTCCTGGGAAGCTGAGAAGCCTCAGAGGGGAATGAGAACAATAATTATCTGATTGCTGCTTTTGTGTTTATTGCTTTGGAATGTGGCTTGGACATTGTTTACCAACAGGTGAATGTTTGATTGGTTCCATGTGAATTGTTTTAATTTTAATGACCAGTCATGGTCTAGCTGTGTCAAGGTTCTGAGGAATTACAGGTTTTTATTATTTATTCTTGTTAAACCTTCTGATGTATCTTTTTTTCTTTCTTTAGTATAGCTTTAGTATAACATTTTTAATATAATTAATATAGTATAATATAATAATAAATCAGCTTTCTGAAGACAAGAAACCAGATTCTCATCTCTCACCTCATCCTAGAAACCCTCACACCACAAAGTGTGAAGAAAATACTGTTGCAGAAATTGTTGAAAAACAGTGCAAGGATATTTTTTGTATGAAAAAGAATATTCTTTATAAGTAACTACCCTTTTTTTTCCTTCCCTGTGCATGTTTAGTTTTTTAATTATTATGCACTTTAATGCCCCACAGAGACAGGCATCATAGCTCAAGGCTTTATCTCAGTAATTTGTTTGTCATGAATGCAATTACTAGGAATAGAAATCATCCTATTCGAGATACTTGGATCTTAGCAGGATGCTAGGCGCATTGTTTTCAAAAAAAATTACCTCCTTTTTTTGGGATCTGGGAGACTGATAGGGGATTACACTCAGTATTTCAGTCCTTGCCTATAAAAAAAAGTCACAATTTTCATTGTCATAAATGTTTCATTCACATTTGATCTTGAGTGTCCCTTTTTGACATCAATGCAAAAGGCATTTAGGGATGTTCTGTGAAATGAGGCCAAGCTGAGATTTCTAGGGAGATTGAGGGGAGAATTTGGCCTTTGGGTGACTCCTGAAACTTTCCAGTCAGAGTAGTTCTGCAGTAATGTCATTAGAATGTCCTCAAGCCCCTGGACAGGATTAGCACTCACTGGTTTCAAGCACTGCAAAAATAGAAACTTAAGAGGAAGGCCAAAAAAAAAAAAGGCCCCCAAAAGCCAATGAAAAAAAAAAACCCAAATGTTTCTGTCCCAAGAATTTATTGCCTAAATTGCCAAGTAGGAGTAGTGGATGAGCAGAGGTCTGATTTGTCTTTCTGTGATGGGACTCCTTGAGAGATGCTCATATAAAGGAATCTCTTTATTTTACCTAGAAGCAGAGGCAGAATGGATGATCTACTTGTTGAGGCTGTTTGAGGAAATCTGCATTCATTTTCCTGCTCTGCTCCAGATTTCTGTAACATTTTTACTGTGATGGGATTCAGCTCACACGCCCTGAGCTGCTGGGGAGCCAGTCAGGAAGGGTACATGAATGAAGAGAGGGGAATTTATCTCCTGCTTTGAAAGGGAGGATGGATCAGCTCCTGAGGGAGCAGCAAATATCCCATGTCCAGCTCCATAACCGTGTCCACCTTTTATACAGCTAAAAGCAAGAGGAAGAAGTCCATAACTAGCCCCATGTGGAAATTGGCACAGTGGCATTTGTCATTAGTTATGGGTTTGTTAAAAGTTGGGAGATGCTCACATAAAAGGGAAAATAAGGGAAATAATTATGTCTTACTGCTTTTTAGTGGAGACTTGGCAGTGAAATGCAGGAGGTGTGTGAGTGGAGTCTGAAGGAGCCCTTGGCTCTCATGGTGTGTGACCAGGGGCCCTGCTGGCACTGCAGGGGTCACTGAGGCAGGATGAGATGCTGAAACACAGATGTTCATCTCATTGGGGTCTGTTTTGTCCTCTGTCTGTGATGTGGAGTGGTGGCTGATGGCTCTTTTTTGTTTTGTCCTCCTGCAGGTTACTCTGGCCAGGACTTTGACTGGGCAGACTACCAGAAGCAGTGTGGAGCTGAGGCAGCACCTCACCTGTGCTTTAGAAATGTAAGTTCTTCCTCTTGCTCCTGTCCAGCCATGTGAAACAAAACAGCTTGCACAGAAAAAGTGCTGCAAGGCTTTGAGGGGTTCCTCCCAGAGCACCATGAGGATGCCTTAGGAAGGAAACTGGAAAGTGTTCCAGGTCTCCAACCCTAAAAGAGAAAAAAAAACCTATTTTAGTCTTGTCTTTATCTGTAATTATCCTGCTCTTCATCCCCTCTCTGGTTTTGTACAGCACTAAAAGGATCTCATCTGGTTATTGCTATTAATTCAAGTGCTACTAAAAATAATTCAGGTAAAGAAATTGCAGAGTATCATTTGTCCCTTTTTTTACATTTTAGGTGTTTTCTCTGTATCCCAGGGATACAGAGAAACCAAACCACATGTATTAAAATGCTGAGTGTTGAAAAACTATGAGAGGATGATAAACCCTCATGGATGCTCTGGTCCTTGGGACAGTTCATGTCCTTCCTTGATGCAGCAACAGTCATGTGAGAGTGATGGATGCCATCAAGATTCAAAGCTTTTGAAATAATCTTTTGCGGGCTGTTTTATGGCAATGACAGTCCTATGTGGCTTGATCTGACAGGTATTCATTGCTTGGGGAAAGGCAGATGTAGCCTTCTGCCTTTCCCAGCAACCTGGTGCTCTCCTTCATTTGCCCATCAGCTGATGGAGGTTGAGATCCCATCAATAACTGAAAATACTCCTGATGGTGGTACCTAAATGTCAGTGGTGCACCTGAAATGAGCACAGAAGGCTTTGCAAAAAGAAGTGGTGTGGTGAATGATGGGCAGACAGATTTCTGTAGGAATGTTACAGCTTTTCACTGGGCTCAGAAGTCTCAGGACTGAGGGATGTGGTGTTTATGGAAAGCAGAATGGAGACAGGCACTAGCTGTGGTTTTCCATGGTCTTCCTCATCTGTGGTGGCCTAGGGGCAGCCTGGCTTGGAAGCTTTGAGGGTGAATTAGTCCCCTCAAATTTTTTATTGATGAACTCGCAGTACCATGAACAGAGTCTGACTTGGAAGTCAAACCAGAGTAAGGATTTCTTTGCCTCATAAAGGCCCTCTTCCTGAAGGGACTTACAGATTTCCAGCAGTCTTGAGGGAAGCTGCATCACACCAATACAGTGGGGCTGTTTTTGCATTTCTCTTCTGCAAGCATCCCCACCTTTTCTTTAGATCTCTTTTCATTTTGCCAGCTAGTAGATCTCTTCTCTCAGCAGTGGCAGCCTTGAGAAAAGTCTCTGCATAATATCCTCTAAGACTAAGTCAGGTCTGGGCATTTTTTGGTCGTTTTTTTTTTTTAAGGAAACATTCACCAGATGAACATGTGTCTTATTCTTCCACTCTCAATAACACAATTCTTTTCAGAGGGAGCTGCTCTGCTGTCACTTGTGCAGCCTCCTGGCTGGCTGTTCCCCTTGAATTGTGGCTGTGAGGGGCTCTTTGATGGAAGCTTTTTTTTGCATCTCCCACCACGTGCAGCCAGATGTGGTGCTGGCAGTGGAGGTGCTGTAGCTGTTTCCCCAGGAGGGATTTTTAACAAGGAGAGGCAGTTATGGAATGGATTGACATGCCCAAATGCTTAGTAAAATAAACTCCACCTAACTGTTTTGCCATTGATTTTGTATAAATGAGCCTCCAGCGCCGAACTGCAATGAAAGGAGCCGGGGTGATGATAAATGGCATTTCCTTGTTAGGCAACATAAAAGGCATTTAAACAAACTCAGCCTGCATTCCTGCAGCCCTAGCCATTAGCAGCTTTTGCAGGGTGAAGCTGATCTGTGTGCTGAGCAAGGCTTGAGGCAGTTCAAGGTGTGCTTGAGAGTAGCAGCATGTTCTTGGATGGAAAAGAGACCAAAGCCGTGAGGTTTTAGTCTCTCAGGGAGCTCTCAATGGTTGTTCAAGGTGAAGTGCCCATGGTCCTTTGTGTTGTACCAATGGGAGAAGGGTTGAATTTGAGCCTGGCTTCCAGTTTCTCACATAGGATGAGGGTTTGGTGCCATTTTGAGTCAGTGGCAATTATTACCCATCCCAATTATTATTAGTAAAAAAATCTCATTTCAGAGAGGGAACCCTTTTTGTGCTACTGTGTGCAGACAGATGGAGAGCAGGTGGAACAGAGAAGAGGGAAATCCAAGGAGAGGAAGCCCTGGTATGGACACAGGTGTTGCATTAGTGTGTTTGCAGGGACAGTGATGGGGGAGATACTGGGAAGGGACTAAGGGACAGGAGGGGACATCGGAAGGAACAGTGGCAATGAGCACAACTGGACCTATCTACACTCCAGCCAATGTACCTGAAAGCCTTGTTCATTGAGCTTAAAATAGAATCACAGGATGGTTTGAGTTGGAAGGGTGATTAAAGACTGTCTAGTTCCAATTCCCCCATCCTGTGGGCACTGCTACCATCCAGATTGGTTGCTCAGAGGTCCATCCATGAAAACTCCATGAAGAAAAAACATACTTGAAAAGGTTATTCAGATAGCTTCAGCTTCAGTCAGCTTGGGTGACTGAATGCAAAAGAGGTTTCTCTGGTTTCAGGCAAGATGTTTTTTTGCTTTATAAGGTGAGAGGTGCTTAAGCACAGGAGTTTTGGGAACCCTCTGGGTAGTATCACATTAACAAAAAATGATCATTGGCAAACATTCAAACATCCTTGGAGCTGATGTGGAGCAACCCTCCTTCCAGTCCCCTAGGAGTCAGGAATAGAACATGACATGCATTTCATCATTTTCATATAGGTATTGGTGCAAACCTGCTCCTGCATGGGCTCCTCTCTCCAGGGTCACAGCCTCCTCTGCGTATCCATCTCCTGTGACAGGGGTCTCTGCTCCCCTGCAGACCCCCATGTGCTGCAGGGGCACAGCTGCCTCACCCTGTGGGCTGCACCAGCACAGCTCTGATTTGGCTCTGGATGCCTTTGCATTCTTCAGGGTATCCTGCCCTTCCAGCAAAAAGCAAACCATGCTAAATGTATGCTTCCCAGGTGACAGTCTGGTTCACGTTGTGCAGTGCAGCAGTGCCATGTTTCAGCATTGTCTCTTGCCTCTTTCAGACATCCTTCAGCCGTGGCTTCACCAAGAACATGAAGCTGGAGGCAGTGAACCCCAGGAACCCTGCAGAGATTTGTGTGGCTTCCATCACCTCGGTGAAAGGACGGCTGATGTGGCTGCACCTGGAAGGTACATGCTCTAAAGGCTGCTTGTGTTTGTCTGCTTCACTCACTCACTCACTCACTCACTCACTCACTCACTCACTCCTCACTCAGTTTTGTCCTTCATCCTAGGCACAAAATTGCTCCCTTCAACTTTTCAATTTTATACACATTGACCAGTTATGTTTTATGAGGATTTACATTTACCTGCTCTTTCTCTTCCATCCACATGGTCTTTATCACCATGATAACACCCTCCTCTCTGCCATCATCATACACTTTCATCCTAGGAATAGAAGTTTGCCTCACTTGTGCAGCTGAGACTTCTACAGCAGTTCCCAACCTGACAGTTTGTACAGGAGGAGAGGTCTCTAATCAAAGCACTTAAAGCTGGTAAAAACATTGCCAGGTAACGCAGAGGATTATAGTTCCTCCCAAGTGTTTGCCTTTGGTAGAGCTGTGGGCACTGGCAGGTTTTGGTTTTTAACTCAAAGATGATTGCTTGCCTTCTAGCTCAAGGTAGCAAAGCTTATCTGGAGGCTGGTCTGGACACCGGGCAAATGCTTCTTTTTAATTGCTGGAATCAACAATTGTTTGAAATTTCATTCTCACTAAGGCTGTTGTTGAATTTACACCCATCTGATCAAGGAATTTGACCCATTCTGGCAACTTCTTTTCTTAAATGACCAGGTGTCTTCTCTTGTATGTGCCAAAGATGTGGATAGATGGAGGAAGAGGACAGCACACTCCCACGTTGTTTCCTTCCCTCATCTCTTTCTTCCTGCCTCTTACTCTTTAAATTTCTTAAAGGATTTTTTTTACAACTTACCACTAAAAAACCCTGTGTGCATCTACTTTCTTTTGAGTTCTGATCTATAGATGCTTTAAGCTTGGTTTATATCTCAATACCAGGAATTGAATGATCTGTCGTAAACAGAAAAGATGCAAAAGACTGCAGAAAACAGAAAGAAATCTTTGCTGCTCTAGGAATACATCACTACAGTATGCACAGTGTTATGCAAAAAGCAGGCATTAAAAAAACCCACAGCCAACTGCTTGCAGAGTTGTGAAATAAATGTGGCTTGAAATGAGGCATGGGTTTTTTTGACTCCATTAATACAGTGTTGTTTCTGACTGATTATTTATATTCTGGAAGCAGCAAGTCTCCCCAGTCTTCCATGGGCGCCCCTTCCTGAACACCTCAGGTCCCACCATTTATCACAGGCGCCTCTGCAGCTTTTAATGTTGCCCTCCCAGTTTCCCAGTTTGACAGCTCAGGCTGCAGCCATAAACCAGGAGCACAGGAGTTAAGCAGGGCTGAGTTAGACATGGGGGAACACTGTGTGATAAATCACACTTTGTACTGTTGCAAAACCCTAAACTCAAAGGCGAGCGTTTAATGAGCAGCAGTGCGGTTCCCCCGTGGTGGAGGAGAAGCTCAGGACTGATGGGATGCTCTGTGCTCTCTGCTACTTTATTACTCATCATCTGCATTGTTAATTTTTACTGGTTCATTTTAGATTTTAGAGCTTGAAGCTTTCTGGTGTGAATTTATACAAGTAATAATGCACGCTCCCTGCACAGCCCAGGAATTTGAGGAAAACCCTTTGGTTAATCACTTCTCCAGGGAGGTTTCCTGTAATTTCCCCTTTTACAGTTTTCTAGAGTTGCTGCTCTGTTCTACCCATCCTGTAAAATTCATGGTAGACATTTTCCTCACCCTGTTTCTAGTCTCCTTGTTTTCCCTTTAACCTCCCATTTCCCATGGACATTCCTTGCTCTGAGAAGAGAGCGGCATAAAATGCAACAGATGAAACTAATGAGTCTCAGAAAAACTGTTTTCCACTCCTGTGAGTGAGGCCAAACGAAGCAGTAAGATGTTGGAAGAAGTGGAAAGCAGGGTTATCAATTGCCAGAGGGCAGAAGCAGTGCCAGGGAGGACAGAGTAGCTGTGAATATGTCTTACAAGAAGAACAAATTTTGTTGCTGGAGAACAGGCATTGTGCTGCTTTCTTGCTCCTCAGGGTGGCTGCAGCTGTAAACTTCAGAAGCAGAATGTTCATAGAACCATTTTGGTTGGAAAAGACCCTTCATGTCTCATTTGTTGTTGCTTGTAAGCAGGAAAGTGCATTTCATTTGGTTCCTTCATAATAATTTAGACTTGTAGAATAATTAAGTTTGGAAAAGACCTCTAAAATAATTGAGTCTGTTTTGTCAGAATAATAGCATTACAATAACGAAGTAATTGGTCTTCCCAGACCTGGTTGACATTTCAGTGGGGTCTGTGTTGATTTCTTGCTCTGTTTAGGGCTTGATGCATGGCTTGCTTGCTGTGTGCATGTCTTGCCACTGACTCACTGTTGTCACATGGGCTCCTTGCCTGGATTTGTGGTGTCAGGTGAAAATGGAGCTCCCCATTAGAGCCTTCATCAGGTTCAAACTGAACAGTGAGCACTTGGTATTATCTCATGGAGGGAAATGGTTTTTCAGGGAATTTCAGCTGCTGAAATTTTGTGTTCAGCAAGTTGTGTCCTTACCCTATACCTTCATCCCATTCTTTTCCTCATATTCCAGTGTGTATTTTCACTGGATAGTGCATGAACACAATGCAGGGCTCAGAGAAACACCATGAGGACATCCATGGATCTACACGAATGTCATGATTCCTTTTTTTCCATTATTTCCTGCAGCAGTGTGATCACCAGCACCTATTTCCCTGCCTCCTTCAGGTTTTTCATGCAGTACACACTCTCAGAGCAGCAGGTTTATTACTGATCCAAATGCTGCACCTCAGCCTCAGCGCTGTTGCCATCTCAAAGTTCAATTACTGTTTCAATTACACCACAAGCCCTTGATGAACACACATTAATGAGAAGCTCCCTGTAGTCCTCTGGCTGGGCACAGTCAAACACTTGCTGCCTTTAGCAGGAGGCAAAGATGTTTTAACAGATGCCAAGGCAAGGGTGATGCAGGGGAAGCTGCTGATCCTTTGGTCCCTTTTATTAGGAGATCACCCCATGCTGGTGCTGGAGCTGTCTGTCTTGGGGTGGAATTGGCAGAGGGAGGAGGTGAAGTTGCTGGCCCAGCTGTACCAGCAACTTGAACTTGAATTGGAGTAGTTAAATGGTCCCTTGACTCAGGACACAAGAGTTGTTTTAGAAAGAACTCAAAGCCAGCAGGAATATCTTCACTGCATTTTGAGTGGAAATCAGGTAAATCAGGGAAAAAAAAGTAGGAAAAATTTCCTTCACTGAAGGGGGTGGTCAGGCATTGGAACAGGTTTCCCAGGGTAGCGGAGGAATAACTATCTCTGGAAGTGTTCAAAAGTCACATAGAGGGGGTGCTGAGAGACATGGGTTAGTGGTGGGCCTGGCAGTGATGGGTTAATGGTTGGGCTTGATGATTTTTGAGGTCTTTTCCAACCTAAATAATTATTTTGTTCTGTGAGTGGGACCCACATCAATGAAGACAGGAGATTATCTTCTAAAGCAGCTGTAATAACCAAATTGGAAGATAATTGCTTTAACTAGAAACTTCAGGCGAAGTTTTGGAGTCAGCATCGTGCCAGAGACCTTGGTGCGTGTGTCCCACTTGGGATTTTCATACTCCTCCTCTCCTGTCGGGTGATCAGCTCTTGTTTCATGTGAGGAACCCTAGGGGAATTTGTGGCACTTCTGGACAGAAGAGTGGCCACCTCTCACCCTTAAAAAATGGGACTCAGGGGAAGAGCTGCACAAAAAAGCTTCAGGGAAGCACTGGAACATCAAAGCCTCTCTCTCACACTAAGCTTCCAGCCTGTGAAAGCCTGGATACACTCTCCTACCATTAGAGCAAGCATTCAACAATCAGTTATGCAACATCACAAAATATCCAGGGGTCAGCCAGGTTGTCTTGTTGAGGGAAGATATATATGTTTAACCTCCCTGCCTTTTGGCTGCTTCACTGCACACCTTCAAAGTGCTCTTAATGGGGTTTTCCTCTGAACCACATTGCAGTGTAAATGCAGCAGCCCCATCCTTGCTGTCTGTGCAGAACTGAAGATGAGATGGTGCCTGATTGGGGTGCAGGGAAGCAGATTTATTTTTACATGTTCCATCATTCGCTTCCCTGGGCTCGTGATGGATGCTTGGATGGCTCTGAGCTTGGTGTTTCTATGCCTAAATCCCATTATAAATTTGTGTTTATAGGTTCACAGATGCCCTCTCCAGAGTACATTGTTGATGTGGAGTCTATGGACATTTTCCCTGTTGGCTGGTGTGAAGCAAATGCTTATAACCTCACCCCACCACACAAAGCTGTTTGTAAGTACATGGAGACCTGAGCAGTGCAGATGATATCAGGGATTTTTCCTAAGGTCTATAATCCCATTTTTGACACTATCAACCTACCCAACAGACCAATAACCAGGCTGGAAGTGTACTGCAATAAATCATAATAAATCTAATTAGTGACCAGACTGGAATTACACAGTTTGAATTTTTCTCTGTGATCAGCCCCTCCAAAAATGGGGTTGTCTGTGCTGGGGAAGGCTGTTCCATGGTTTGGGATTGCAGAGGGGGTTGTAGGTTGGCAGACGGGTTGTTGGTCAGTGGGGTTGTCAGAGGGAAACCAGGTTTTGTTTGTGCTGAGCCAGGTTCACTCAGGCAGCTGAGTGGATTAGGGACAAAGACCTCAAATTGAAAAAAAAACACCCATAAAATATCAGGTGGAATGGATATACAGAGGCCATCCAGATGCCCCTTTCCAAAACAGGATCTGCTCCATCTAAATGGAGAAATAATTGCTGCCATTCTGTGATGGAGTTTCTGCCCTTTCCCAGGGTATCTGTCCCTTATTTCACTGCCCTTGCCAGCTCAGAGATTTTCCTGGTGTTCAGTTTAAATCCCCCCACAGCACAAATAAGCCCACAGTGTTTTGTCCTGCCTCCAGTGCATATTAAGACAAATTTCTTTCTATTTGCATATGAAGGCAGTTCATGAGAACTCAGTGGCTTGGTGTTGTTCTCCTTGTTCCAACATATCCAATCTCAAGCCACCAGGTGAAAAATTGGCCTCATTGTTTATATTAATTAACATCTGAAAGGCAAATTTTAAAATGCACCATCCCTTTCGAAGAGTTAAATATGCTTAAGTTAAAAATCAGGCAGCCAGAGCCTAATTTAGGAGAATACTGCTATGGCAACATTATGCAGCCTTATCACAAGTTATTGCTGGGGATAAATTATGCTGGAGGTAATCATGCTTGTAAAATGTAATCTTATCCATATGTGTTTCTGTATGGAAAAATATTTGTGTTTTTATTTTAATTTTTTTTCTTTTATGCTGATCCCATAAAACACAATATTAGCATTCCAGAGGAAAGATTAAATGTATTATTACATCCTTAAAGTAGGTTTTAATGATGTAGTGACTTACTTAAAAAATACCAAGAAAAGATGGTGATAGTAATTAAGTACCATTTCATTGTGTTCAAAGTCGTTTTATAGTCAGTGCATTTACACAGCTTTTTATGCATTCTGGGTGTACTTAACAGGACAGAAGGGGACAAAAATAATTTTTTTTTCTCTTGCTTCATTTTTGCAGTGCGAAGGAAGAGGAGAATTGCAGTTGTGCAGCCAGAAAAACAGTAAGTCAGTTTGGGTTTTTTTTTTGTTATTTAAGGTGGTGTTTTCACAGGAATGCATCAGGTCTTCCAGGGGGGATAATACACAGCAGCTGTGTGGCTCAGTAACTACTGCTCAGATACTGCAGCACAGCCAACAAGAGGATTCTTTTAAGTTTGAAATATTTGTTAGCATATTAGAAAGTCTCTGTAACAGCAATTTTTTGTTGGCTGGGGCTGCACAGCCCCTGTCTGATGGCCAGCAAGGGATGCTTAGGGAAGATGGACATATACCAGGAGGGCATTTCCCTGTCTAGCTCTTGCAGTTTGTAGAAACTGGAATTTAAAGGATTTAAGGGAGGATATTTGGAGCCTGGAGATCTAAAGCTGACACATCAGAGTGTATTTTCAGAGAAGGGGTGGATCTGGCTCCTTCATCTGCAATAGCCTGGTCTGTGATCAGCCATGGGGAAGTGGAATTGTATTGGAGGTATCTCTGTTCCCCATCCCAGGCTGCTGCTGGTGTAGCTTTTGGTCCAGCCTGGGGACTGCTTCTGGCCCTTTGTCCTGTGTGATGCTATTAAATACACCCAATTTCTCTTTATATAGGTTACCATCCACAGTGCCTGTTGAGAAAATACCTCATGACCTCTGCCCAGTTCCTCAGCTAGACACAACAGGTAAGGATCCTTATTTCAAAGATCCCATATGAAAGGGGAGGACCCCCGAAAGGCAGTGAGTTCTCACAGGGGTGGGGAGATGGAGCCACATCCTCAGGGGGTGTAAGGTGCAGTGAGCCCACCTGATGTACAGCAGGTGAGGGTCTGGTTCTCCACATGTCCTGCTGGGGCTGTCAGAGTTCCCCTGGAGCTTGCCCATTTCAGATGTTGATATTAAGACAAGGCTGATGAATCTCTCTGGTGGAGATGGGTGCAGGTTGTTAATTGACACCGATGAAGTTGGGTACAGCAGGACCTGATGGGTCCCTCTGTTATGTCAGGACTGTGTGGTGTGGCTGCTGCTTCTGCTAAAGGCAGATTCCTCTCCCCTTTAGCAGTGGCAGGAGGCTCTGAGTGCAATATTTATCCAATTAATGGTGTGAGCCCAGCAGCAGGGACAGGATTTAACTCACTTTATTTCCGCAGGCTGTGGGACACATGTTGGCATTGCAGCAAGCACCCCATTACAGTCAAATGGGAAGAATCAGGGTCCTTTTGGGTATGATAACCAAAAAAAGTGGATAACCACTTGGAAGGCATGTGAACCACATCTAGAAGTTCCCATTTCTCTCCATGGTCTGTAAAGGAGCCCAGAGTAATTAGCCCAGACAAGGAAAACTGCTCTGTAGACCCATGCTGGGTCAGGGAGTGGCACTGCAGGACTTGTGGGGTTGGACAGGAGCTGAAGAGGGGTTTCTAAGGCTCTTTCTTCACTGAGAATGCTTTCCCTGAGCTACTCCCTCCCTGTCTGTGAGGCTCAGCTCATGCATCCCCTCCTAGCAGGATGCAGTGTCCCCCTGCAGTGTGAATTCTGGGAGAGCCCTGGCTCATGTCATGGATTAACTCCTTTCCCAGTCCTCCTTTCAGCAGGGTGTGCAGACGAATCAGTCACTGTCAAAACCACTTCCTTTTCCCATGCTGGATGGATTTGAATAACAGAGGCTTCCCTACCCTCTATCCCAGGGTAGAATTTTGTGCCTCCTTTATTCTCCTCCCCTTCCTCCCATATCTAGGAGGAAGAAGTGTGGAAAATAGAAAAATAGAAACTTCCACAAGCACAGGAGGGTTTAATTTGCAGCCTTGGAAGAAGCTTGAATTGATGTAAAAATGCAGTACACAGACATTAAATAGAAAAATCATGAACTTATGTTTCTGTAGTTATAAGTAAGAATATGCCTTAAGTGAGAAACTGTATTGATGAAGTGTTTATAATGTCAGGGTGTAATTGTATAGAATAAGCTAAGAGTTTAAAAGTTTTAATAAAAGCATGTGTGTGTACATGTGATAGTAACCCATTAGATTAAAGTATACACATTCCAGTAGAAGTAAGTAAAGGTGATAAATTAGAAAAAACAAAATAAACTTTGTGGCAGTTATCCATTAGATTAGAAAGTTAATATATTATCTTGTAATGAAAAACTTGAGACCATTTTGAGCTACAGCTGACTACTTATTCTCTTAAATCTCACAGCCTCTAAGATTGATGTTTATTTCAACAATAAGTCATTTTTAACCCGACTGTAGTCCCATTCCTTCAGTTAAAACAATGATGATAATAAAGAAGTGCCCTGGATTTATGGTATAAGAGTGCTGCAGGCACCTCACTGCTGCTTTCTCCTTGCAGGCACCATCAATGGGAGGTACTGCTGCCCCCAGCTCTACATCAACCACCGCTGCTTCTCAGGTCCATATTTAAACAAAGGCAGGATTGCAGAGCTACCTCAGTCTGTGGGGCCTGGCAAGTGTGTGCTGGTCCTCAAGGAGGTATGGCCCAGCTCTCTTTTGGGGGGATTTCAGAGGAAAATATGAGTCATGGCTTGCCAGACTCAGAATTTGCAAACAATGCGCCTAAAATTGCCCTGGAGTGGTTTCCATGAGGCAAACTGCAAGCCAGGAAGAAGGGGCAGGTTTTGCATTGTGGATTTTGATGGGAGAGCTGATGTTTTTGAAACATGGGGAGTTCTTTTGCTTGGAAGCAACTTCAGTGTGGGTTGCCATCAACACAGGAGCAAATAGCAGTGTCATGGAGACGTGGGCATCTCGTTTTGGAGATATAAACAATTTCCCAAGGAGCAGGACAGTGGCAGTGGCCCAGCACTGGTCTGTGTTACTTTGCAGAAAATATTCAAGCTTATTATGGCCATAAAATCAAGCTCATTCTGGCCATGGGAACCAGTTCCAAATTCTGGAAAGGGTGAAAAAGAAAACATTCAGGGTGTTGCTGTACCTGATTCCTGGTAGCTGTTGCCTGAGATGTGAGAGATGCCAGCAGCATGGAGAGCTGTAAGCAGGATGGAGGTGAAAAATTGCAGCACAGTTGAAGTTTCTGATGCTCCTCAGCCATTTCCATCTAAGGTCTTGTCCTTACCTCCTGATGAAGCATCATCCTATTTGTGTACCCTTGAATCCCAAACTTTTAGGTGAATAACAAGTAACTCTTGTGTAATTTAGTTCCAAACCTATTTTTTCAGCCTTGCTGTTCGTTATTCCCAGTGCCAGCAAAAGTTTTCTGCTGGGACCATTGGTTTATTGTGATTTCTTTCATTGGAAGAGGCAAGCGAGGTGGCAGTGCCTGTTGTTTGACATCAGCTGCAAAGTTTTTCTCACTCTGAAGTATTTTCTTGGAAAACAAGTTGAAACCTGGAGCCAAATACAATAGAAACATCAGCTACTGCCATGCAGCCATTGCACCTGGGCTCAAAAGTGGTGACTGTAAGGTAGTTTTATGTAATAAAGGCTGACTTGAAGTTAAATTAAAATAAATACATTGTCAGCTTTAGTTTTAGTTCTGGGGTCAGTATATCTAAGGAGCCCAAACAGTTCTTCATATGTGACAAGAACTCCTCAGCAACATTGTAAAATAAAACAAGGTGTCTTCTTAAGAGTCCAGATGATCTGTAACCCCTCATATTTTAGAGAAATATGCTGTAAAGATTAATTGGCTTCATTGCTTACTGCTCTTACTATTTTTAGGACACTTTGCTCTTTCTCTATTTAAAAAGAAAATGGACCATGGCAAAAGATGCCTTTTAGATCCTTGATCATCTAATGAAAGTATTCCAGATAACTCTTCTGTTCTCCTCTGTCCCACAGACACATCAGTATTCCAAGTTAAAAAAAATAAGTTTACTGCCCTGCTTTGAGGCCACCCTGGGATTGAGCATCTCTTGTTAGGTAGGAGTGTGGGATTATATCTCAGATAGAGGAGGGAACTGGAGTTTCTCCTCATAAGAATGATGATCATTGGGGTCTTAAATAGGAGAAAAGAGTTGTGATCATATTTTTAGCTGTACCTTGATAGTGAAAGTTAGAAGGAAGTTAGGAGTTTTCCTAAGAAAACTTCATCCATCTCAAAACTTGAGACAGTTTAAAGGGGGATGGAGCTGGGAAATGTGTGAACACCAAAGAGCTATGATGGGAACAAAAGTGCTGAACTGCCCAGTGGCATCAGGCACACCAGATACACACAAAAAAGAGCCCCTGTGCACATGAAGATACCTGACATGGAGAACTTGATGAGCATCAGGTGCTTGTGAGGTGGGGCAGAGGCTTGTGATGGTGCTGCCTGATCATGTTCATTGGTGTGGCTCCAACTCACTCAGCTCTGAAAATCCAAAGGTCAGCAGCATCAAAATAAAACCTCACTGATGGATAACAGCAAAAGCTGAGCTTGCCTAATCCCCCCCTGTGCTCCAAGGCACAGGTGGCTGCACCCAAACCATTCCTGGTACAGAGGGCTGAAATTAAACCACCAAAATCTCTTGACTGGTCACGCTCCAGCCAAAGGAAATTTGACCTGTCTGAGGTGGTTGATGTAATTTTCCACCTCCAGAGAAAATTGGAAACTGGTCTAGGTTTCTTCACTGGTTTTGTTTAAATCACAGTTAATTTTTTTTCCAAAATTCTGTTTGTTTGCATTGAATAGAGTGCAGTATGAAGTGATACTGTTGCTAGAAGGTACCACTGTTACTGTGATGATGGACCTTTGCTGTAGGGTAAAATGCCAAACCCAGTGACTCGTTTGAGATACAAGAAGAGTAAAACCCAGAGGTTTTAAATTTTAAGACCAGAGGTTTTAATTTCTTTTTTTTTTCCCTTCCCTGAAAAGGAAATAATTGTTCTTACAAAACGCTCATTTTTTTGAACTGAGTGTAGAAGTTTACACAGTCCTGCTGGTGACAAGCCAGCTTTGAGAAAAGTCCTGGCACTGTGGGTGCCTGTGCAGGGCTGGAGTTGATTAGCTGTCTGGGAGAACGCCCAGACAGGGCCACACTGGTATTGCAGGGTTGGGTTTTCTTTTCTTGCTCATTTCCCAGCTATTCTGACAGCTCATACAAGCACCATTTCACTGGTGAAGGGAGCAGGACGGCACTGCTGGTGGAAATTGGTCAGCAAGATGCCCCACCAGCCAGCAGGGTGGGTATAGAGGTGTGCTTAAGGAGAGCTTTCCAAACAAATCCCTCTACAGGGGTAAAATAACTCCCTGGATTTGCTGATCAAGACACCTGATGAGCTATGAATGAGTGTGGCAGCTCACCAGGCAGTTGATGTTTTTGAAAATTCGCTTCTGGCTTCCTGACACCAGCTGTCAGAGGCCAGTGCCCCTCAGTTTGAGTGCAAGTGAAGATGTGGGTGAGCAGCTGGAAGGGCTCCCTCAGAAACTGTCATTTCATAGCAATTTAAAATGGTTTGGGTTGGAAGGGACCTTAAAAACCATCCAGTGCCACCCCCTGCCATGGGCAGGGACACCTTTCACTATCCCAGGTTGCTCCCAGCCCTGTCCACCCTGGCTTTGGACACTTCCAGGGATCCAGGGGCAGTCACAGCTGCTCTGGGTACCCTGTGCCAGGGCCTCCCCATCCTCACAGGGAAGAATTTCTTCCTCATATCCAGTGTAAATCTACACTCTGTCAGTGTTTGGTGTCACTAATTGGACTTTTTTTGAAGAGTGGTTTGAGTTATGTTTCCAAGGGCCCAATGATAAATTAAATTTTGCTTCTAGTAAATAACCTATCCAAGCAACTCCAGCCAGTGCCATTTTACAGAGTGCTCTGCAGCATTAAGTGAAGCCCTTGCCTGAAAATGATTAATCCTGTAGGGTTTTCAAAATGCTAGCAAATCCTCAGGTTGCTGGATTTAGAGGGGGAAAAAAAACAACCCAGAAAAAACCAACCAAACAGACATAAACACATTGGTCACTGCAGTATGACCTAGTTATTTTTTCATTTCTGATGAACTCTGTTCATGGTTGCTGGATAAACTTAATGTTCATCATACTGAAATCATTTTGCAGGACTCCAAAGAATTAAGAACAGGCGTTAGGTAACGAGTTAAATTAGATGAAAACCAATCCAGATTCACTGTGGGATCACTCATGTGCATACAATGCAGAGTGTTCAAACACACAGTCTGGTGCTGTTAAGAGATTTGTTTTCCTTGTGTTTATCTCCCTAAGCCAAGTGTAGGCTATTAAAGCTTGGATTTCCTGAGCCAATAGCAAGAATCATTTTTATTCTCGGTGACTTTGGATTAAAAGGATTGGCGCGTGTGTTCTCTTGTACAGAGTGGACACACACTGGGCTCCAGGCACACCTCCTGCAAACTCTTTTTTGTGGAGACTTCATTGCTATTCTGTTAATACAGTCAAGGCACACAACTCTCAGGCTCTTAAGCACATTGCTGACCTCTAATGCGTGAATTTCCCCTTCAGTGTTCACTGTGTGGTGGTGCACGTGACCTGTACCTGGCTGTGCCTTCAGAACTATTTTTGGTTTAATTTTTTTATTAAACTGGTCCATGATGGGTGCAGTCTGTGGAATCTGCTTTGGGTGAGAGGGTTTTTCACAAAGACAGAATCACTGCTTAGCAGATTTTAGGGTTAAACAGCAGCATTTAATGCAGTTATCTTTTTGGACTCAGGTGTTATCTACAGTATGGCAACAGTGATCCATTCTGAGACCCCTGCTCCTTGTATCCAGCACTTAACCTGTGCAACCAGGACAGAAGCAAGGACTTGCAGGCTGTTCCTGCCTGTGCAGCACCTGTGTGGTCAAGGACTACTTTTAATGGCATCATTGTTGGTTTTATCTCCCATAGGTTCTCAGCATGGTGATCAATGCAGCTTACAAGCCAGGGAGTGTTTTACGAGAACTGCAGCTTGTGGAAGACCCTCAGTGGAATTTCCAGGAGGAAACACTTAAAGCAAAGTAAGTCTTCAGTGTGTGTTCTTCTATTTGGGAGGTTTCAGAGAGGAAACTGACTTGGAAAAAAAAAAAGTTTTTTTTCTATTGTGAGAGTTTTACTTTTCTAATTATCGTTTTGCTTCATTGAATTATTTGACTCATTCCATAGCAACTTCAGAAATGAAATATTCACCTGAACAGCTCATTTCTATTGTCTTTCTCCAAGCAGCCATCCAGTTTTTGATGAAGTCAAGTCCTGAGTTTTATGATAAGCTGTTCTTATAAGCTTGGCTATTACTGAATGAACTGAATTCCTGGCTTTCTAGATGGAGGAGTATGTCTGCTTTTAAATTAGAGCCTGTCAGGGTAATGCAGAAAAAACTGGTGAGAATGAATGGCACCAAAAAAAGTTCAAACAAATTAGAAGGGACACATTTTTTAGCAGGAGTGTGATTAGGGCAAAGTAGTAACAGATCAGAGATTCAGGTCAAGATTTGATGCCTTTCTAGAATATATTGTTCAATTCTCTTTTAAACAGCACCAAAGAATACTGAATTCATCCTTCCAGCATTAAAATCTACCTGTTTATGTCTTCTTTATGTAATGGGCACTATACTTAGGATGTATTTCAACAATTGTTGCCACTCTGAAAGAGGAGAGTCTTACCTAAGCTCTCTTCTGAGTCCTTCTGAAGAATAATTCTTCCCACTTAAAGATGGATCTCAATAAATATTTCTTTGAAGAAAGCTTTCTTTGTTGACTAATGGTCACCTTGACTTTTTAAGTACTGTAGTTAAATGCAGTGAATCTCACCCTTTGTACTGAACTCTGTAACTCCTTTTCAAAGAAAAGCAATTTTCTCTTGGTTATTTGATATGAATAGCTGCCAAACACAGCACTGTTGATGGCTACTGTATTTGCTCTTTGCCCATGCAGATATTGCAGAGAGTTCATGTGATCTCTGGTTGAGGGAGGGAGTTGAGAAACTTTTTTTTACTCAGTGTACACTTAAACTGCTTTCCTGAAGGAGGATTGCAAACTGAAATGAAGATCTACTAGAAACATCCTATTTTTAATTTGCTGCTTTCACCCATGTGGAGTGTCGGGCTTTTGTGTTTGTTGTGGATGGAAGTCTAAAAGTCAACTTTGTGCATGCAGATTTTCATTTAAAACAGGTCTTTGTCCATGACCTGGTTTTCATTGATTCCAGGATCCCGCATCTTGTGCTACAGATATCAGATAATTCACTCCTGCAGGTACTTAGCAGTTTGAAATCAAGTTGTAATGCCCTATATTACTTAACGTCCTCTCCTGCAAGGAACTGAGCTTACAGGCACTTGTCCTATTAGCAGTATCCTGAGTAGGATTTTGTTGGGGTTTCCCATTTGAGTGTGGGGATCTGCCTTATGCAAAAGCAGAAACACCTATTTCTTAAGGCTGCTGCAATCCATATTTCTAATGGGAGGCAGCCTGGGAAATGTTGAACTGACCATCCATGGTAGTATTTTACGTTGGCCCCCCAGTCGTAGTCCATGTTTGTGTTCCTGTGTGCTGGCTGCCCCAGCAGGCATCCCCCTCACTCTCCAGGGAGTCAGGCAGCATCTTTCAACTTTATTAAGCCACAGAATGGATCAGCACAGGTTCAGAGGCCTGACAGCAAGTTTTGAACTGCTTTCTGAGAGCAGCAGTGGATTCTCCTCCAGTGTGGCATTGCCTTCTGGCTCCTGGGGAGACAAAGCTCATGGGGCTGGACAGCACCTGGTTCCTGCAGCTCTCTGGCTTCTGGGACTGATCTCTTCACAGAGCAGTGCTTGGTGGTGGTGCCAGCTTGTCTGTGGGTAGTTTGAATACTTTTAAGAGTGGATGGCAGAGGATTGACATGCCCCAAGACTGTCTGGCTACCCTACAACTTCCTTTTTTTTTTTCCTTTCTAGTTTGCTTGAGTTACTCCATCCCAAAGTTTTAATTGCATTTGGTTGTTGAAGAGCAAAAAAGAAAACACAGTCATGAAACCAGATACTGTGGAACATACAACCAGCACATGACACCTTCCACCACGTGTGACAGTGTTCCAGAATGTTAAACAGAGCCCTCTAATGAGCAACAGAGACTTGCAGTGAGCAACTTCCAGCTCCATGGGCTCTGGATGGTGCCTGTTGCTAAGGGTGACAGCTCCAGAGCCAGCTGTGGTGGGACACTTCTTGTCACCTTCTTTCTGATGTGGGCTGGCACCTCCTTGGATCTTGGCAGTGCTGTTTGTCTGCAGTGCCTGCAGTAGGGTAGAGAAAGGAATTGGTGAAGAGAAAGCTGCTTTTCCCACTGTTCCAAATGCAAGGTTTTGCACTGCCTGGAATGCATTATCTCAGTCCTGAGGCAGCCTGTGTTTAGTTCACTCTGGTGCCATGAGTGACCACTGTGGAATCAATTACGCTCACCTTGCAAAGAAGATAAAACAATTTAGATTGTCCAGAGAGATGTGTTTGCAGCGTGTGATGGCAGCTGCTTCCCGTCAGTGCTGCTGGCTCTGTGTGAGAAGAGTCAAACCTGATTTATTGGTGATGATGAGTTAGAAATGTCAGGCTTGATCCTCCTGTGTTCCCATGAGGGCCAGTTGAAGCTGTCGGCATTCAACCCTTATAGTTTTGAGGCTCTTAAGTGCAGTGCCTACATCTTGATTTGCCTTCCCAATTTTACATTAAATGCTTAAGGGACTTCATGCTTTTCAAGGGTTTTCATTTCTAAGGGCTGATAATGGGGCTGTTTGTGTTTACCCATTTTTGCAGGGCTTTGGACATAAACAAAAGCAGTGTGTGCACAAAGTTGTCTCCTGGGTCTTGTATGAAGCCCAGTTGATCAAAATAATAAAGATGAGTATTCCTGGACTCCTTCATTAAATGAAATCCTGAGAGCTGCTCAAATCCAGTAGCTGAACTCTAGGAATATTTACCCCTGTGCCAGACATCATTGCTTATTTATGAGGCAGCATTTCAAAGAAAGCCTTTTCACTGCAGCTGCTTTAGAAGACTGCCTTTAACTTGTGATAGGTGAGGTGTTTGAAATGTTCTTTGCCTCAGCCTTTGCTAGTGAGGGTTTGCTCTCAGGCTTCCCAGAGCCCTGATCCTGTTTGAGGGAGTGAAGTGTTACCCACGGTAGGTGGAAAAGAATCTAAAAACCCTGGAAGCAAACTGGATGTGCACAAGTGCATGGAAGCATTTGGGATGCAGCCAGCTCTGCCTGGGAGAACTGGCCAATGTCATTGCAAGGCCACTCGCTGGCGTGTTTGGAAGTTGATGAGGATGAGGGAAGAATCCTAATATTTGGAAAAGACAATTATCACACCCCTCCTTAGGAAGGGCAAGGAGGATCCAAGTGACAAGGCTCTCAGCTTAATTTTCCTGGAAAGGTTATTAGTCAGATCCTCTTGGAAGCCATTTCTGAGAACATGCAGGACCAGTAGAGGACTGGCAAGAAGCAGTGATGAGGTAACTGGTTTGGGGTTGAGGAAGAAACAGTGGAAATTCATTTGTGTTCATTTTGAGCAAGGGTTTACAAGCCAGGATCAGTGGAATGATTTAAACCTTTTATTTCTGTAATCAGGAGACTTAATGAGACAAGGCCTTAAAACCAAAGCATTCCAGTGCCCTTTCTGAATCCGGTGTTCAAGAGTACAAAATGCCACTGGAAGATTAAATAGCTTGGAAGGAAGTTAACTCCTTGTGTTTGGCAGACTTTAAGGTAGACAGACAACATAGAAATTTCTTACAAAGAATAGAAAGGAATTTTCAGTCCCCCAAAAGAAAATTGAGACTTTTTAGTTGCTCAAATTAGTCTCAAGAATTGTCAGAACACCTTAGAATGGGACTTTTGAAAATGAGGTTCTCAGTGTTCTTGCTTTTTGAAGTTTTTCAGCAAAATACTTTCTGTGTCATCACACAGCAGTCCCTAACTGGAGCTTCTGGAAGGCACTATGTTCTCATGAGCCTCTAATCTATTTTAGGGAGCTTCAGCAGAAGAATTCTATTGCAAAGTGCTGTTCATTTAATATTTTTGCTCATGGATCAGCAAGTGTATTTTTCATGGAAATAGTTCCAGCCTTAAGGTTTTCTCTGAGTTTGCGATTGGAAGGCAGAGAAGGGGGAAGAGGAAAGAAAGATTCTTTTGGTTTTAGCTGGAAAATCTTTTTTTTTTTTTTTAAGAACAGAGATTTCTAAGAAAAACAAAAATATTATCCTTGACACAGCAATTTTCCAAGTCTCCAGTGCTGCCATGCTGTGCATGTAGATACTTGCTGCTTGCAAGTGGTTGAGAAGATAGGAGCCCTGCTATAAAAACATAAATGGGAGCATCAGTAGTTGGTAACTTTTTGAGAGATGCTAATGGAAAATGTTTTCTGACAAAGGAGCTCCTACTACATGGCTGTCCTAGAAACAGCTCAGATTACATTTGGTGGTGCCTGTCTTAAAAATCTTTAGTGTGTGAGGAATATGGAAAATATTAGGAGAACCTGGTTTATAGTTGAAAGAGGTGCTGCCAAGACCAAAATGATGTAAAAAATATTGCTGTGGCCAGTGCTAACACCTCTGGTTATTGAGACTGATTGCTGCAGTCATGGAGATCTCCATTTTGCCATCCTCTCTGTTAATTAAAATGTGTGTTGCATTCAGAGCAGACGATGAAATCAGTCAGTTGTTCATTTTCCTAGTTTCATCTTTTCCTTTCAGCAGGCACTGCAGTACAATGGGTCCTTCCTGGGCAGCCAAACACAATAGGAAGCGCACAGTTAGAAAAAGTCAGCCATCCTTCAATAATACCCATCAGGCAGCTTTCTTAGCTTATAAGAAAGAAGATCAAGAAGCAATTTGATTAGAGTGCTTTTTGCAGGGAAACAAAACCAGATGCAGTCTTTTCATCCTAGTGCTGAAAGTCAGAACAAGGACAAACAAATGTGAGTTAAATTCAGATGCGTCCAGACATAAAATGAGGTGCAGGTACAGGTGCTCCCTGTGCCATGATTGTTCCAGTGGGGAGACCCTCGAGGCTGGTGCTTGTCTGGAAGTGCTGTTTTAGTCCAAGCAGAGTTTTTGGGTCCAGGTGAAAGCAGCACAGGGAAATCTCTGAGAGCAGACTCACTGACCAAACAATCCAGGCTGTCATTAAACCTAATGGCTCCTGGAGAAGTAATAAGTGCAGGAGTCTTTTCAAACACATTGAAAAGAAATATAAAACTTTTATAAGTAGATGCATTTAAATGCCTGTGGCATTTAGTGGTTTTGGTATATCAGGTATTGCCAAACCCTGCTCAGCCATCCTGCCTCTGCAGCTGTTTCATGGGGAAGCTGGGATCATAACAGTGCTCTGTACTTGAAGGGAACACTTTTCCCTTTTACATCATCTGTCCAGGTCTTTAAAGGTGTGTGAAAAGTTGGCTCATGAAGTCATTCATGCGTCCAGGTGAATGAATCCAGGATTGTCCTGCCACCAAAAGGGATATCAGAGCCTGGCACCTTGCAGGAATGCTCATTCAGGTTTTATGCTGAGGTGATAATTTGGATTGTGACCTGAGCATGGTTGGACTGGGCTGTTCTCAGACCCAAGTTTCATTTGGGTTTCCCCTTTATAACACTTCATGTGCCATAATTTCAAACCCTTTCCCCACACCCCTTTGTTTCAGAAAGAGCTGTCTGAATGTTTTAACTCTCTGGTCACATCTTTATTTCACCACCTCCTCCTCTTCCTCTCCCATATCCATCAGCAGCTGCTAGGAAACTGCAGATCTTAATACACTGACAAATGCCTTGTTTCATTTTTCCTGGTGACTGTATCTTTCTCTTTCCTTGCCTCCCATCCAGTAATCTTTCTTCCACTGTTGTTCCCTCTTTTTCTTTGGTTATGTGTTGCTTTTCCCTCCTCTGAGCACATTTGTAATGCCAGCACCGGGCTCTGGCGCGGTTGTTTCTCGTGTTGCATTCCTCAGGATACGTTAAGAGATGTTTTAAAAACCTTATCTCACTGTTTACAACAGCTTGCTGCTGCTGTTTAATAAATTACAGGGATAATTGGTTTTCCAGGGTTCACATCTACAATGAAGTACAGCAGGGATGTAACTGTATCTTTCTCAGCCATTTATCATTCAGAAACACTTCATATGAAACACTGAAATAAATGTTTTAGTGGCGTAGCAAGTTTAAGACAAACCTTTCATTGCAGGTTTCTGCTCCAAGCATTCCCTGTAGGAATCAGTTTTTAGGGCCTGTTGCTGCAGCCCTGTTAAATAACTCCAGAGACTCCTGATGAGTTCCTCAGGTTTTGTGGTGCCCACGTTCCAGAGTGGTGAAGTCATCTGGTCCTGGGGTGGCAGAGATTGTTGTTTCACGCCAATATTTCTTCACAATGGGTGTGTCCTGATAGCCACAGCTGGCACCATGAGTCTTGGGGATTGTTGGGAGCAGGAAAGATGGCAGTGGAGAAAACCAAAAGTGCGCTGTGGGCTTAGAGAGTTCAGTCCAAACACAGGGGGGTGAACAGAAAGCTCTGCATGGTGTGTAAGCATCTGATCATGGGTCAATATATGAAGAGAGACTACATCCCTCTCCCCAAACGTTTGCATCAGTTCAGAGTAAGGGCTTGCTGTCCTCTGTAGTATCCTCACCAAGCCTAATGAGATTTTTTTCCTTCTCTTGCCATATCTACAGATATATCCAGTGTGCACATGTGTACATAGGTTCCTTCCTAAATCATGTCCACACCTTTAATTTATTTCACCCTTTCCTTCCTCGAGTCCATCTGAAATGGAGCCACTAAAAAAAAGCAGACCTGTTCTGCCTGCATTCTCAAGAGAGACACTCTCCCAAAAGTCCCTGGGGAGGATCTCTCCCTGGCAGAGGAGGGTCTGGTCTGCAGCACCACAGGATTTTGCTGGATGGGTGACGTGGGGTCCTGTACTCCTCCCTAGGTACAGGGGGAAGACGTACAGGGCGACGGTGAAGATCGTGCGCACGTCGGACCAGGTGGCAGATTTCTGCAGGAGGGTCTGTGCCAAGCTCGAGTGCTGCCCCAACCTCTTCAGCCCTGTGCTGGTGGCTGAAGTCTGCCCCGAGAACTGCTCCATCCACACCAAAACCAAGTACAGTGAGTATTGGGAAAATGCCTCTTGGTGTTGGCTGGGAACCAGAGAAGTGGGAGATGGTGTGTGGCGAAGAACAGGAGTTGTGTGATATATTAATACTGATGAGGATTCATCTCATCTAAGAGCAGTTATTTAATCCTGAGGCCCCTACAGGTTCCCTTAGAATCATGTACCAGAAAACTTTCCATCTTATTCCATCCTAATACATCTGTTTGCTGGTATGTGGTGAAGAAATGAAGTTGTGTGATATGTTAATACTGATGAGGATTCATCTCATCTAAGAGCAGTTATTTAATCCTGAGGCCACCACAGGTTCCCTTAGAATCATGTACAAGAAAACTGTCTCTCTTACTGCATCCTAATACATCTGTTTGAATGTCATCACTTTTTGGAAGTCTTGAATTTTCTTCATATCTAAAGTTAACACAAGGAGCACGTAAAAGGAACCTTCAGTGGAAAGCTGAGATTTTAACTTGCTACATCTGAGACAGCATTGTTAGGTGACATGAATCCTCCTTGTAAAGAGTTTCTGACATACACACCAGCACAGGCCAGAACCACAGTGCTGAGGTGCTGGAAGATTTGAACACTGACTCTCTACTCAGAGTGCTTGATATTTAAACATGATCCTGCCTGTTCAGGAAGTTGTTAGCATTCAGTGCTTTTTGTTGTCAATATTTTTGGTATTACTGGCTCTCAAACAGGTCAGGAAAATGGAAGTGAGTGTTGTCCTTCTTCCACAAAGGTTGCAAAAAGCAGTATAATTCATCTAAAGCAATTCTCTTGAGTTTGGTGTCAGTAGAAAGAGGAACATGTTCAGGGGGACACTGAGATCCCTGGGAAAGGGTTTCTCTAGAAATCTACACCTGAGCTGGAGTCCTGGCTCCCACTGGTAGCAAATGGAGAGCTGTAGGAGCTCTAGCTAAGGTTGTCCCATTTCAAAGTTGATGGTTTATGTGACTGGAAGAATTTTTCCTCAGAAATCCACTGATTTGCTGAAAGGCTGAGTTCAGTTATGAACTTTGCCATGGGTGCCAGGGGCCATTTTAGTTGTCCTGGGATGCCCTTGCTCATCAAGGACAGTGTCTTTCATCCCCAGAGTGTGTCAAAAGGCATTTAATACAAACATTTAATGTAAGGTCAGAGGACTTAATTTCAACCTGGACCACAAAATAGTTAAATTAATAAAAACCCGTTCCTTTGTACATGACCGAGGCTAGCTGGCCCTCTCCCCTCTCTGCTGAAAACTTTATCAACTTTACCTCACACAGAATTGTGTTGGATCAAATCTGTAACTTGTTGGCCTCTTTCCCTCCAAATCACTGCTCAGCTCTGCCTAAACACATTGTTAAATTCTGAAGTCTTCATTCATCATCAATAAATCTGGATACATAAGAGCTGTAACACTCTGTGCTAGTCCAACATGACCTATTTATGCTGTACTTTTCAAATCAATGAATTTTAAAGTTTAAATTGCACTTAAGAGTACAGTCCTAAGCCTGTAGCCAGGAGCAAGCCAAGGTTCCCTTCTCTGGGTGGTTAAAGTTTTTCATGGGCGTTGTGCTTCATTTCTCCAGCTTATTATTATGGAAAGAGGAAAAAAATCATTAAGCCACCGATTGGGGAAAATAACAACATGAAAAGTGGCCATGTCAAGCCAGCCAGACGCAGGAAGAGGCGGAAATCCATCTTTGTGCAGAAGAAAAGGAGATCATCAGCTGTGGATTCCAATGCTGCAGGCTCTGCAGAGGTTTGTGTCACTCTGGATAAATCAGCAAAAACCCCTTGGTGCCTTCTGCATTTTCCTTTTGTGGGGCTTCTCAGCACACCTGAACACTTCCAGTTTCTATTTGGGATCCTTCCTTGCTGCTCTGTTCCTCTAAAATCAGACTGGTTTTATTGGGGCACTTAGGGGATTTTTACCTTGGCCATTTCAGAAGTAGCAAGCAGATTTTTTGCTCCCACCTTTCCAATGCTCACTGGCTGACATGCTGCATAATATCTCTTTATTTCATTTCCTTCCTTAAAAGCAGGCAGATGAGCCTGTTGGATGCTTTGCACAGCATTTAGCAGAGTGAAGGAGTTCTTTGATCCACGTCTAAGATCTCCAAGTATTGTAATCAATAATAATAGCTCATAGCCATTGTGGTTTCAAGGAATTTTATATGTATTTTTTAACTATTCCTAATATTTTTGGTTCATAACATCAAGCCTTAGCATACAGGCAAATGGTCTGTGTCCCAAATACATGGAATTTGAGGGCTTAGTCTTTCCAGTCTGCTGTGTGATACAACAGGTTCTGAGCCTCAGCAAAGATTCATGTCCAAATTAAACCTGGAATAGACTTAGCTCTGTGTGGGCTGATTTCTGGGGGCTTTTCCCATGGTGGCAATAACAGAGCTCATGTGTGGTTTCACTTCCTCAGCTGAGTGCCAGTGATTGCTGCTATGTGCAATGTGAAATAAAATTGGTTTACTTAAATTCCCTCCACTTCAGCTAGAGTAGGTTATTTTATTCAGCTTTCAGTTGATTGCCTGCATCCTCATGGCTTGGTCCTCATTTAGGTGTAGTTCTGCTTCATTTCCTTAGATTATACCTGCTTCAAAGGAACTTAAACTTATGTTAAGCCTAAATCAACCATTAGGCAAGTTTTTCAGCCTTTCAGCCAATACAGCTATCTTTGTCTAAATTGCTCTTTCACTCAAGACCTGAGCACATGGCTTTGGATGCCTGCTCACACTTGGATCACAGATAAGCTGTCAAAGCCATTTTGGCAAGTTATATATATATAAAGTTCAAAATGCCCAGTTTCCATCAGTTGGTGAGTGTTTGTAAAGCCCTGTGTGACAGAAATAACAAGAATCTGGTATAATACTTCAAATGGAACTTAGGGCTTCACCTCCAGCAGTTCAGTGTTGGGCTGAAAGCAGGGAAATCTGGGTGAAATCCTCTGTCCCGAGTTTTGCAGAAATGTCACTAAAAGAGTGCTGTCTTGAACATCTAGACCTTTTCAAAAGGCACCAAAATGTCCCTTTTTTCAGGAGCAATAACACCCAGACCAATTTGAAGCAATGTGAAAGTTTAAAGTCAAGTTTCTGATTTCATTTCATCTCAGTCAACCTGAATTTCGTTTTATCCTCTTGGTATTTTCCATTCCTCCTCCTGCACATCTGCAGCACCGCAAGTTTTGAGATACCAACCCAGGACAGGAACATTTCATGCCAGATGAGTCATTGCTGTTGACCTTTAGTAATGCACCTTTGCTGGGTTCAGGGTGTCCCCAGCAGGCTGCAGGGTCTGGATAGCTCAGTCCTCTCCGGGACAGACTGTACGAGTTTCCAAGCAGGTCTCAGCCACAGGCAACCTTAGCAAGCTTAATTGAGATCAGCTCTTTAGTGATTACCAGCTCATTGTGATTTCAGCCCTTCAGCTTGCTAGGTGCCTAGGCAGACAGACACAGGAAGGGAGAGGAGAAAGCTGTTTGGAGTTCCACAGCAATGTCTTTATTGAATCTTCTGAGAAGGGTTCCAGTGAGAGCTCTTCTACCAGAACCAGGCTAAAACAGCCCTTTATGTAGGGTACAGGAGGATCAGAAATGGTCCAATGGCAAGGGTTAAAGCAAAGTGACCTTTAGGGTTACAGAGGGATTCCAAAAGGCAGAATAGTGGCTTCTAGCCTATTCACCATGACTTGGCATTTCCGATCTTTAGGCTTCTGCTCACCACGGGGCCCTTGCAGACCCAGGGCCTGCTACACTTTAGTTGGGAGGAGAAAAATAATTTCCTGCCATACACCTTTTTTTATTCTGCATTTTGTAACAAACCTAAATAAAATAAATGTTACCCTGGACCAGCATGGCAGTGGGCATGCAGGCTGCCCCCATCCGTGCCTTTGGATTTGCTGCTGTGTCCATCTCCTGGGTGCTGTTTGAAATAAACGTGGGCAGGAGACCTTTTTCCTCTTTAATGCCTTTATTAAAAGTGATCAGCTCGGGTGGGGAGAACCGACGGGTCGCACTCACAGCGCTGCTGTTCCCAGGAGTGACTCGGAGCAGGAGGAAGAACACAGCTTTGTCCACTGGTCTGTGGGCAGAGCTGGGGGTTCCATCCTCACAAGAGCATGGGGAAATCCCTTGTTCGCTTTTTTGGTTTGACCTTCAGGGTCCTGCCTCTAGCCAAGGTCCTCCTTGGCTAGGGCAAGGGGTAAAAAGGGTCTCAGAGTCTCTGCAGGCTCTGGACTTTCTTCCTCCCGTCCAGACATCACTTTGATCTCTTTATTCTGTGTTGGCTCATTGTTTTTGGGATCTTTTTGGTAAGTTTGGTGGGGTGGCTGGCTCCGAGGTCATTGGCATGCCCTCCGATGTCCCCTCCTTTCACTGTCCAGGAAGGGTCATCCACCTGGCAGCAGGCAGGGTGGCACTGACAAAAAGGGGAATTCTCAACAACAGGGAGTGCAGGACCGACTCTTAACAGGTGATGACAACATGAAGTTACCAAAGAACTCTCCTCTGCCAGCAGCCAGCTCAACTTGTAACTTTGTGCGTGCAGGAGAGCGAGGAGGACGAGGCGGACGCGATGGAGGACGAGACGGGCAGCGAGGAGACGAGCTCGGAGCTGCGCGATGACCAGACGGACACGTCCTCGGCCGAGGTGCCCTCTGCCCGGCCCCGCAGAGCCGTCACCCTGCGCGCCAGCACCGAGCTGGACAGGCCCCCTGCCCCCGAGAGAGCCCGCCGCAGCCGCAGGGCCCAGCCCCACTCCTGCAGCGAGGCGGACAAGGGCACGCCAGCCAAGGAGGTGAGTGTGCGTTCTGTAGCACAGTTCTTCCTAAATGAACCTTCAGCGCTGAAATAAACACGGGCAGGAGACCTTTCTCCTTTTTAGTGCCTTTATTAAAAGTGATCGGCTCGGGTGGGGAGAACCGACGGGTCCGCGCTCACACCGCCGCTGCTCCCAGGAATGACTTGGAGGAGGAGGAATGTGAGTGTGGTCACAGCGGTTTCCAGGATGAAGAAGAGACGAGAATGTTGACTCTATGATTAGAAGCTTTATTATTTTATGATATATGTTACATTAGGACTATACTAAAAACAAAATAGAAGGAAAAGGTTTCTTCAGAAGCTAAGCTAAGCTAAGCTAAGAATAGAAAAAAATGAATAACAAAGATCTGTGGCTCAGACAGAGAGCAAGAGCTAGCACTGCTGTGAGTGGTTAGTAAATCCAAACATCTACAAGAGACTAATTATGAGTCTACCTGTTGCATTCTACAGCAGCAGATAACCATTGTTTACATTTAGCTGCTGAAACTGCAGCTTCTCACAAAGAAAAATCCTAAGAAAGGATTTTTCATGAAAGATGTCTGCGACAGAGGAAGAGCGCAGCTTTGTCCACTGGTCTGTGGGCAGAGCTGGGGGTTCCATCCTCACGAGAGCATTGGAAAATTCCTTTGCTTTTTGGTTCAACATTCGAGGTCCTCTGTCTAGCCAGCATCTTTTAGGTTAGGGTGAGGGGTAAAAAGGCCTTGGCGGATACTAGATTCTGTTCCTCACGTCTGGTCATCACTTGGATTCGTCAGTTTTGTGTTGGCTCGTTGTTTTAGGGGTTTTTGGCTAGGTTTGGTGAGGGGTCTCTCCCGTTGCATGCTGGATCCGATGTCGTTTGCATGCGATGTCCCTTCCCCTTCACTGTGTGGGCGCCATCTTCCCCGAAGCAGCAGGGTGTCACCCGACAAAAAGGGAATTCTTAACCACCAAGGACAGGTAGTTAACGAAAACGACCGGTGATTACAGCAACAAACAGTTAGAACTCCACCCTGGCAGCAACTGGCCCAACCTGTGAGCTCTGCAACCTTTTAAACAAAATGGGCAGCTTTTTCTACTCACAACAAGTGCCAGACTTTGCTGCTCTGAGGAGGGCAGCCCTGTTCTGGTTCTCCACTGTTGGACATCCCTCTGGCTGTCCTGGATGTCCCCTCAAGCCCCTGCCAGGGGGATCAGAAACCTTGGCACAGAGCCCAAGACCCCTGTGCCTTTGATTATGACCCATGGAAAAAATTACCAACCTTATATGAGGATCTGCAAGCCACGGAAGTTTAAGTAGAATGATGGTTAGTTTGTCACAGGGTGAAAAGTTGAATTTTGGGGTTTTTAGAATAGGGGCTCGGGGTTCCAAAATGGAGGAATTTGGGCGTGCCTTGTCCTTCTTTCTCCTTCTTCCTAGCCTCCGTCTTCTGGGTGATGGTTTGGATTGGTTTAAGGTAGAAACTTACTGTCTAACATAGGTGATAGGTATTGGGGAAAATTATTAGAAATAAAGTGCATGTAGTTTTTAGTATAAAAAGACAACACCGCCCTGAAGGTGGTTACTGTGCCACTGACTGACCTGTGGGACAGACCTCAGCAGGTCAGGAAAAGAATGTTATAAATAACAGAGAATAAACAACCTTGAAAAGCAGAACAGAAGAATCCTGACTCCCGCTTCAGTTGCCAGGCTGGGAAAAGAGACTCTCTAACACATCTCAGGGTCATCCTGACCACAGAGGCTCCGAGACTCCACAGGAGGTAGTTTGCTTCATGATGTCACCCTTGAGCCAAGAATGGCACAAGAACAGACAAGAGACCCAATTGCAAGAGGAGAAAAGGAGGCCTTATTACAATGGATTCTTCAGTTGTTATAGACCAATAGGATATATTCCACTTGATTGGCTAGTTAATAAAAAACACCTTTCTCACACACTGTCCTCGAGAAGAACAAGAAAACAAAGTGAAAAAACACCACCTACAGATTGTTTGTACTAACAAGTTATCACATTCTTACAGCTCCCTAAAAATTCTCACAAACCACTGGATTAAACAATTGCCATTTCTCTCTCCCAGACTGGCTGGCATCCACATGATGAAATACTTTCTTTGTTATTTTTTTCCTCACAGGAAGTTAAGCAAGAAGAGGAAGAGAAGCTCGTCCTGGACAGTAACCCACTGGAGTGGACTGTGACTGATGTCGTGAGGTTTATTAAACTCACTGACTGTGCACCCCTTGCCAAAATATTTCAGGAGCAGGTAGAAGTCCTTTTGTCACTTGTCCCTTTGTGGCTGTGGTGCCTGTTCATGTTTCAGGACATCCCACTTTGCTGGCTGGGATTGGGGCTTTGGTACAGAGACTATGACCAGACTTCAGGTCCATCAGGCCAAGTTAGAACAACCAATTTTGGCAAGGCATGAAAACCCTTAGAAACTTGAGTCAGAGCCTTGCCAGATCCTCAGAGAGTCCAGAAACTCAATAGCCTTGTGAAAAACCCTTGTGGAAAGCAGGAGGTTTAGTCTTTTCATTCCAAGATACACGGTGCCATACTCATGTCCCTTAGGTGGGAACCTCAGTGTAAAAACAGGTAAGGGTTACCTGGTACATACCAGGCTTTCTCCAGGCCACATGGGTTCCATCCTGTTCTAAAATGGCCTGGGAAGCAGAAAAGTGCTGCTTGAAGCCCAGACTGGCTGTCTGAATTTTCCTGTTAACACCTAGATGTCCAAAGTGTGTTAGACACCTAATTCCTAACTACGTTCCTCTGAAGATCTGCCAGTCAGGCCTTGGATGACCTAAATTTCGGAGATGCCAATCTTCTGCACATTAAGCAGATAGGTTTGCAGGAGCAGAAGCCAGTGCTCTTCATCTCAAGCCAGTGTATGTGTACAATTTATGTGGAAAGAGCCATTCCTTGGCAAATGAGTCGCAGCCACTGCCGAGGGTAAAGGGCAGCACTAACGAGCTGTAGTTAGGGACAAACAAGTGTAGTTAATTAGTCAGTGGTGTGGCCAGCTGCTCATTGAACTGTCTCTGATTCTTCACCATGGATGACTCCAGCTGCTGTGGCTGGGAGAAGGTGGAGGGTGAGTCTGGAGCAAGTGAAACTCCCCAGAGCAGGATGCTGCAGTTGCTGTGTCACAGTGATCTCCAACCATTTGTTAACCAGCCTGGAGCAACGCCAGGGCTTGGAAGCCAACCCTGTCTCTCCCTTGCCAGAGAGTTTTATAGTGGCTTGAATCAAACACAGATGACTGGAGCTTTTGCTTGTGAAGGAAAAGCTTTCCCTGGTGCAATGGTCTGTGCCATGAACCTTCAGTGGAGGATGGACCTGAGCTGTGGAGAGTCTGATCAAAGCAGCACTTCAGGTGTCTAAATCCTCCTTCTGAATCCTCCTTCAGCCTAATCAGGGCTGTCGTGGGGAGTTTATGTTGGCTGTGACTTGCTCTGCATAGACTCTGATGATCCCTAAAGGGTTAAAAGCAGTTTTGTGGCCTGATCATCTCAGTCTATTAAAGAAGAGAACTTGAGCTCTTTATTAAGAAGAGGATCATAAAGGCAACAGTTTCCCAATAAAAGTGCTCATCCAGGGTACTGGTTCATGGAGTTTGGTGCATAGTTATGCTTGAGGGGAAGACATGACCTGCAGAGGTCCTTTGCAGCCTACACCATTCTGGGATTGTGGGACATTAGAGATTGAAGGACTTTGGGTGGTCCAGGCTCCTCTCTTGGTCATTCAGCAGTGGAATAAGACAGGTCCTGGGTGTACCTGGGTACAGGGCATGGAGGAAGGCAGACATAAACCTGTGCTGAGCAAATCCTGGCCAGAGGAGGTGGAGAAAGGGTTTGACTTGGCAAACCCTTCAGTTTCAGCATCAGTTTCTCCATTCAGCTCCCTCCTGTGTCTCCTGGTGTCTCTCTGCAGCCTGCCCCTTGTTTCGGTTCCTCAGGCATAAAATGGACTGATCAGATCTCTGTGGACTCTGCAGAGGTTCTTTAGGTGATCCCTCATTTCAGCAGCTGAGAGGCTTTTCCCAAGCTAGGGGTTAAGGTGAGAACCTATGCAGAGACACTAGACAACTTCTGAAAAATCATATTGTATCTCAGGGAAAGGAGATGGGCAGTGTCAAAGTGGGAGAAAAAAGCAGAGGATAAAAGAACTTAATTTTTAGGGCAAACTGCCCTTCTTGTTCCTCCAAACTTGCTTATGCATTCTACCCTCCAGAGTCCTCAAACAAAACCATTTTCCTGTGTTTCTCTCCCCAGGACATCGATGGCCAGGCCCTCCTGTTGCTGACACTGCCCACGGTGCAGGAGTGCATGGAGCTGAAGCTGGGCCCAGCCATCAAACTGTGCCACCAGATTGAGAGAGTAAAAGTTGCTTTCTATGCACAATATGCCAACTGACTGCACTGCATTCCTTCCTGTCCCCCTCCTTGTTCCCTGCCTTTTTACCATTTCATCTTGTTCAAGGGGTTTTCTTCCCCCATATCCTTTTGCTTTTCCAAGAACAAGTGGAATTGGAAGCACTGGGAGTAATCCGTAGGGGGGAAAAAAACAAATACAAAAAGAAATGAGCTACAAATGGAACTAACTTTTCTGTACTTGTAAAGCACATGGAAAGACTGCTGGCATCTCTCCTCATGAGCCTCTCCAGCCCATTGCCCAGTGCTGCAAGGCCAGCATGGATCAGGTGATTTGTCACCAAACCAAGCCTACCAGTGGCAGACACATTCCCAAGGAGAAGGGTCAGACGTTTCCAGGTGGTCATGTTTTGTCTAGGACAGTTTCTGGACATGAACATTTCTTTTAGACAGCTCTGACACTCTTCTTTCATATTGAAATGTAAGTCATCATTTGTAGCATTACCTGGAGTTTAACTGCAAGTTTGATGTTGGTCATCTTGCAGTGATCTTTTTTTTTTCCTTCCACCTCTCTGGTTTTACAAAAGGAAAAAGTGTCACACCAGGCATATAATGGTTATTCCTGACTGAATTTTGAAAGGGGACTCAACCCATGGTCTCTGTGATACCAGACAAAATTGCAGTGGACTGACAGGGCTGACACAAGACCTGGTGGGGCAGCAGCACACCCTGAGCCACGCTGGCTCTGCACAATCAGCTGAAAATCTCTGTACAATGCTCCATTCTTTACAGGAACATGAAGGCTTTCATAGTCAAAATCTTAACTCCAAGTCAATTTAAAGACCTGTCTTTGAGCCATAAGGTGACAGCAGACTGGGATCAGGGACTTCCTGTGCTCAGAAGAACCTGCTGACCAACACCAGGCTGCAGCTGCTGCATTCTCCTTCACTGGTTTCCTTCCTAAATTCTTTGGAGAAGAGGGAGGACCTTCAGATATAAATACTCTGGAATACATCCAGATCTTGCCCAGAGGGTGTTTTAGGCAAGAAGCATTGCCTCTGCCATGCATCACTTGGGAATTCCTGGCTTGCCTTTCAGCAAGTTTCCTGATTTGTCACTGAGGAATGGGATTGGTGTAACTGCTGCAGGTTGGACCAGATGCTGAGACTTCATCAGAAATGTTCTTACATGGGAGATGAGCAGGACTGGATCTGTTCTCAACTGTTGCTTTGTTCTGATGATCTTCTTCAAGGTTTAATTGGTTCAAGGCAGTATTGGTTGCCTCTGCATCAAATGCTGGGGTTTTGTTCTTCAGAAATCCAGAAACAGGGTTCTGTAGTGGGGCAGATGTTTAAAAACTGGGGTTTAGACTGGATTTCCTGCTGACAGTGGCAGTGAAATGTGTCAGTGAACTGATTTGATAACTACTTTGGATCCCTCTCAGGGTCCCCTGAAAGTGTTGCTCAGTGTTTCACCTCTGAAGACAGAAGGATTGCACCCAGCAAAGTGAGAGAACAGCTGAGAAAATCAGGGAGGCTGCTTCTCCCAGCTCCTCCTCACTTCAGCCCAGTCCTGGTGGTACATCTGTCAGCAGGAGACAGCTCCTGGGAGGATTCTGTCAGGAGAACTGGTGCATGAGGACATTCCAAGGAAGAGAAGCAGAAGGGCTGTTTACTAAACAGCATCTCAAGCACTGATCCTTTACTCATCAAACCCAGCTTCTTCTGCTGCTCTGATGTTCTTGGAGTTTCTGGCCTCTGGGATTTGTCAGAGACATTTCATGCCTTCTGGGACACACTGCAAAAATGTCATTTTTTGTCTCCATCAGCCTTGTAACTGTAGATATTCCTATGGCAGCTAATTCCTCGTGGAGGCATGACTGGGGAGCAGACACACACAGACTCTGAGAGCAACCAGCTCTAGGGCTGGCCAGTCAAGGAATGGGTGAAGCATTGAGCCAAGAACATGGGAATCTTTACTGGCTGTTCAGGGAAGTTAAATCATATTCAAAACTCAAACTGTTAACAAAAAAAAGTTTAAATTTTATCTCGTGCCGGCTCTTTTATTTCTGCAGATTTCTCTCACTGCAGATTTGTCTTTCACTTTATTGTTCTTCAGTGTTGCCTCATTTATCACTCTCTGTCCTCTCAGAGAAGTTGATAACCTGAAATCTTTATGCTAAAATTACCTTGGGTGGTAAATGCTTTACTATTTCTTTTTAGTCTGCAGGTTGGGATGAATACAGGGTTGGGGTACTGTTGTTTGTTGCATTGGTTGCTTTCCAGAAAAGCTGGAGCTGAACTTCTTGGGCCATTTTCTTATACAAGTGGAGAATGAGTGGTGTGGATTTTAACTGGACAATGTGCTCAGATTGAACAGAGATCAGAAGGAACTAATTACTCTTGCCTGGATTTAATTTCAAGTCTGGAACATCAGTAAAGCTTTGGAGTAATGTACTTCAAAGGACATGATGGGAGTCCAATCTTGCTGGAGTAAAATGCCACTTTCCTTTGCAGTGTACAAGTGCAAACCACTGTAAGTTTGTGGGATTTTTTGTTCCAGACCTGATTGATTCCAAGGTAAATTCAGAGCTGCTGCAGTTCCACAGATGCACTAATGACAGTGGTGAAGCCACATCTCCCCTCCCTGTTGTGAATTTGGCATCCAGGCCTGAAGTTTGTTGTGTTGTCAGCTGCAAAATGCCACTGCTGAGAAGTGCTGAACTCATGGTTATCCCAGGCCACTGCCAAGGGCTGGGGAGCAGCCCTGCTCTTATTTCTGGGCTGTTGGATGCTGACCTTCAGCATATTGACACTGACACTTTGCTCACACAGGAAGGCTGTGCAGGTGTTCCTGGACTCTCTTTGGGCACAGGACCAAAGATGAGCATTTTTGGAACAAAAACAGGGGTCTGGAGAGTGTATGGTGCCTGCTCATCTTGATCTGCACTGGCTTCTTTGGAGCTTGCACTCAGGCTGAACAGATCCATTGGCAGGTCCTGCTCCCTTCACAACCCTTACCTTGGCAGAATCAGCCAATTCCCACTTTTCAGACCCAAAGCATCCATCTCTGAAATTAGATTAAATCATTAACTTAAGGAATATCCATGATTTCTTGCTTGGTTGTCCTGCCTTCCTCTTGCTGTCATGGGTACTTTTCAAGAAAAATGATCTTTGATTTCAGGGCTTTTCTTCCTTTTTCAGCTCACAAACCCTGGCTTTTCCTACCTCTCAGAGGCACAAAGGCTTCTCAGCTCTAGGAGGATTTCAGGGTTTCCAGCTCTTTTGTGTTTTCCATATTCCATAACCTGTGACAGTTTGGTCCTGCAGGGTGCAGAAATCTCCTAAAAACGCTGTGTGTCCTCAGAAAACACCAAAATCCAGGCACACCCTGTCCTTAGTGAAGTACTCAGTAGATGCATGTCCTAGTTGAGATGGCCTGACCCACCCTAACAGATGTATTTGGATGCCTGGTGGGATTTAAAAAGTTTCTCATTGGGACACCTAAACTCCTTTATTTTACTCTGGGCAAACAGCTGATTTGCCTTAAACTGGAAAGTCACCATTCCTTGGCTTTAACCTTCAGCCTGTTGCAGTCCCAGTTGTGTGGTGTCCCCATCTCAGCCTTTTGAAGGCAAACCAGGCAATTTTGGGCTGCCATCATCAACATTTAGTCACCTTAAAGCCTGCCTTGGTCTCTCCAGGGCACAAAATCGAATTTGGCAGAGCTGCTGTGCCGTCTCAGTGTTTCAGAAGCTCTGTACAATCAGGGCACTTCAAATACTTCGTGCTTTTCTGGTGCAGTGCGCGTGGAAAACTCTGAACTCAGAGCGTTCCTCTCAGTTCCAAGTTCAAGTGCCAAAAGAGAACAACATGCTGCAACTGAACACCATTAAAACCAGCTTTATTATGCATGGATAAATACAGTCCCAAGGGCTCCATTTTGGTGCTAAGATATGTCACGCTGTATTTTCCATTGCTTGGGATTGCAAAGCTGATTCCTTACTCCAGGAAGTATTTTCTGTAATCTGCAACATCTTGAACATTAGATTTTTTTTTTCTTGTGACTGTACACTTTTTAACTTGGATACACTCAACAAATACTCCTTCACCCACAGTGCTGGGTGTTTAGGAGATGTTTTATACAGTATATTTATGTAAAAATTCTTTCAAAATGTGCATGTATATTTTCCCCCTCAATAATATTCTTTATCACATCAGCTGACCCAGAACTAAAGGAATCTGTTACTCAGGATTTAATCCAGAAATAACTGAGGTTAGTGTTAGGGCCCTCAAGACGTGTGGGTTGTGGGACCAGTTTCTCTCACATAGAAGTCAAAAAGTCTGCACTTAATTAACAGAAAATTTAAATGCCTCCTTCTCCTAGCAGGCAGAAATGCAGCTGCAGTCTGTCAGACTTCACAAGAGAGGGCTTGTGTCCTTAGGTGCTCATGAACTCCCTATAAAGGAGCAGAAGCCTTTAATGGTCTCATTTATTCTTTGGTACAATACTCCAGCAAGAAGTGTAAATGGTGTTAATGGCTGCATATAGAATATGAGGCAGTCATCAAAGATGAGAATTTTATAGCCCAGCAGTGCTTTAAATGTCAGCTGTCCTGCAGAATAAGAGTGGTTTTGCAGTGATTTGGTGCCATGCACGGGAATTTTCTTGCAGAAGACACATGAGCTGCACAAACCTGGGTCATAGCTACAAATACTCATGGCCTTTCTCTTTTTTTTAGTCTATGGTATTAATTTTTGCAGTGAAAAAGGTAAGTCTTGATCACTGCCAAGGATGTGGGAGAGGAGAGAGAGGCCTTCAGGAGGAGGAGGCCTGGAGTTCTGGACTTGAGTTGTGTTTGTGGAGAGGGACCTCTCAGAACAGCAGCACAGCTGGGCTCTGTGAGCATCATCCCTGAAAGCTTTTCTTTTTCACAGCAGAGATGGTTTTTGAATCCCAGCAGGGGCCAGGTGAGAGGAGGGAGGGAAGCTGGCAATGGACTCAGAGCTACAATACTGAAAGGTTCTCATTTATTTTTCCCAGTGGAGATAGAGAGATAGAGATAGATACCTGACTCAGATATCTCTAAGCTCATTGGTAGGATAGGAGGGAAAAATCAGTCTGGGGTTTGGGAGCTGAAGACTCTCCTCTTGCACCTTCCAGGCCTCCATAGGAAATACCAGGCTAAAACTTGAGCTCTCTCCCACAGGAAAGGTGACACTGCCCTGAGTTCAGGTTGTGGATGCGCAGAACCCTCTGCTCTGTGTTGTGATGTGACAGGATGAAAATGCTCATTCCCAGGGCACCCCACCTGCTTCTCGTTGCTCCAGCCTCACTGGAGATGATGGACATATAAAAATGTCTGTAATTTATGCATTGTAGAGGTGTGCATTCCATTTCCCCATCCCTGTTCTGCCAGACCTGGTCAGGATGTGCCAAATTGTTCCAGCAGCCTTCACCTTCAGGGACCTGCTTTCTGGAAAACACCTGGGGAATGGTACCATGGCACTCTCACATGCACAGGCAGGGGTGCCCAGTGTGTTCCAAGGGAGGTGAGAGTCTCAAATGCAGCCTTGGGGGGGGAGTTGAGTCTTTTCATGTGCCTTGTGTGGGACAAGGCAAGCTCCTGTCTCTCACGGAGCAGCAGGAATTGGCTCCACAACCAGCAGTTACCCTCCATTCGTGGTGGTGCATGTTGGAAAACCTTGAATTGTTCTGCATTCCAGTTTGTACTGAAGGTTTTTGACTCCAAGTTTGTGTACATAATCCCTTTGGTGTGTTGATACATATGTGTGTATATATATATGTATATATATGTGCGTGTATATGTATGTGTATATATATATACATATAAATCAATCAATGCTGGTGTTTTTACTTTTTCAAGTTCCCGGGGCGAAGGGCATGTTGTCAGTTTGCTGTAAGATTCTATTCTGTATATATGTTTCCATGTAAATAAGTGAAAATCTATATTCAGAGTTATATTTTAATTTTTATTCAGAATGAAATCCCTTTTTACTTGAAACAGTTGTAAGCCACGTTGTTAATAAAGTAACAATAAGTCATATATCTCTTCAGGCTAGTTTTTTTTGTTTGACAGTGATGTGGTTTGATGTATCAAGCTGCCTGGATCAGTTTTGCCTTCACTGAGCCCCCAAACTTCCAGAGGTCCGAATAAACCTCCCTGGCTCAGCCCTCCATAGATACCAAGCTGAATAGTTTGGGTTTATGCATCTTGAAGTTCTTCCCAGCATCAGGACATGAAACAAGAAAGGTGGTGGGTGGTGAGGAGACACAACAGCATCCAAGGACGTTTTAAGGAAGCGATGGGAGCAGGGTGAGAGACAGGAATGGAAATAACTCAGCAACAGGCAAAGGAGGGTGTAGTGACAGAGGAGCTGATGGTGGCAGGACAAGAGTTACAGCAGCACATGGAGTAGGGAGACAGAAAATAAAACTTCCCCAGGTGCACAGCAGCCATTGAAGATGGGGGAAGCCATTCTGCAGCAGGGAAAAAATACCTGTTTGAGAATTCCAGAGGGTGGGCTTCAGACATACCTGCTTTGCCAGACAAAACCTTGTGTGCATTGCGTGCCTCGTGTGACGTTTTCCCTTCATTTATGGGCTGGGCTGAGCTTAAATTCCAGCTCTGCAAGTCCTGTCACCTTTCAGACCTCTCAATGGCATCCTGAGTCCGGCTCTAAAAGTCTCTGTCTGTTGGACAGGCTTGGCTGCCAAGCATTTGCCACTGGTGCCTCAGTGAAAGCAGGGTGGTGCACACCCCAACAGCCTCCATTGATGTGTGCATGGGAGAAAGTGAGCACAGAGTCCACAGAACTGGCTAACAAGAGTTTGGAGGACTCTCTTTGGTTTTGCTCCATTGTTGAGTTTGCTGAGGTCCCCAGGGCGAAGGAGGAATTGAGAATCTAACTCCATGTTTCAGAAGGCTAATTTATTATTTTATGTACTTACACTATATTAAAGAATGCTATACTAAAACTATACTAAAGAAAGAGAAAGGATACAGACAGAAAGCTTAACAAGAAGAATAATAAAAACTCGTGACTGACTCCTCAGAGTCCAACACAGCTGATGGTGATTGGTCATTAATTAAAAACAATTCACAGGAAACCAATCAAACATTGACCAGTTGGTAAACAATCTCCAAACCACATTCCAAAGCAGCAAACACAGGAGAAGCAATCAGATAATTATTGTTTTCATTTTTCTCTGAGGCTTTTCAGCTTCCCAGGAGAAGAAATCCTGGTGAAGGGATTTTTCCAGAAAACATGACGGTGACACTCCATCAATCCTATTTAAATGCCTCTTGTGGATACAGCAAAACCAAAATTTCTCCCTCTGTGTTCCACTGTTTCTCCATTTTCATCAAGACTAGCTATCAGGTAAAACCACAACCATGGGCAAGCAGATGGGGGTAGAGTGACTTAAAAAAGAATCAAGCCATTGAAAAATTATTTTACAATGTCAACAAGTCTTGGGCTGATAACCCTGTGGTCTGACTCCTTATGATGCTGTCCTGAAGCCCAGGCTTTGGGAGGGACAGAAGTGCAGGTGGTCAGTGAAGTGACCTGTCCAGACAGCCTTGGGAATAAAGCATCAGAGCAGTGGGTACTGCTGCCTGCTGGACCACAGAACAGCTCACTGAAAGGTGGAACAGAGAATGGGAAGGATTTATCAAAGGAAATAATTCTGAGGTGAATCTGGTGGCGAGACAAAACCAAAAGGGCAAAAACTTGAATGGTTTAAGGTATTCTTTAGAATGCGGAGGTGAAAATCTTTGTATCTCCCCTTAGCTCATTATATAGTCATTTAAAAGTAATGCAAAGGTCAAACACTAGTTTTTAAATTTCTGCCCCAGCTCAGGCAAGACTCAGAGCTCTGCAAAGAGACAATTTTTGAAGAATATGAAGTGATTTTAATCAAACCCTGGCACAATACTCTGAGTTCCTCAAAATTAATGACCAACGCATGAAATATAGTTGCTGTATATCATTTCCTGAGGGGAAAAATACCTACCTACCAGTCTTGCTTCTGGTATCACAGACCAAGAGTTTGAAGACACGTCCATTTTTAGTGTTTTTCACGTGCAATTAATTTGTGAAGGATTTCTAGATACTTGATTTGATTTGTTGACACAATCAAGCAGTCACCTAAGTTGAAGTATGAACATCAACATGTAGTCAACCATCCCTACAACAAAAACACCTACAAAACAAAAGTTATATTTTCAGGTCTCTGAGGAAACACCATTTTCTTTCCTGCATACAGAATGAACAAAAGCAGGTAGTTATATTTCACTCCCAAGCTTTCTAGACAGACTTTCAAGGCAAATAATTACTGTTTTTAATAACCATGTTGTTGCTGTTACTGCTGCTGTTGATAGCAGTTTTATTGCTTTTTTAATTTCAAGATTCATGCCTTTCTGTGAAATTTAATGATTCTCCAAGTCCCTCTACTGCTACAATATTTACTTAAGACTGATACACCTCTTGCTGTAGTGTCTGTACTCAATTACAGCAAGTTGATTTTATAACTACATCTCAGCTGAAGTTGTAATTATGCTGTCTTCTCTAATATGTCATAAAATCTTAAAACCAGGGAAAAAAAAATAGTGCTGCAGGACACCTTGAGGTGTCAGGTTGACTGTTTCCCTCCAGAAGGAAGGACCAATTAGACAAATCTTGTTCCTATTTGGCATTTGTTTAACCTGACCTTCAGATGGGTGTCAAAGTAAGACCTCCAGCAACAAGCCTTTCCCCAGCACTTCCACAGCATGTAAAACAGAAAAAGTGATGGCATTTGGATGATGAAATGTGATATTCCCAGGCAAAACCACAGAGCTGAGGTTGCCATGGAGTGGTCGTTTCATTTTGAAAAGCTCAGTCTGACTGGTGATTAATGCAGCAATTAATAGAAGTAAAAGCAGAAGATTCGTGGTTAAGATGGAGAGGGAAGGAGGGGAAAGGGGAAAGGGGAAAGGGGAAAAGGGGAAGGGAAAGGGGAAGGGAAGGGAACGAGGAAAGGAAATGGGAATGGGAAAGGGAAGGGAAGGGAAGGGAAGGGAAGGGAAGGGAAGGGAAGGGAAGGGAAGGGAAGGGAAGGGAAGGGAAGGGAAGGGAAGGGAAGGGAAGGGAAGGGAAGGGAAGGGAAGGGAAGGGAAGGGAAGGGAAGGGAAGGGAAGGGAAGGGAAGGGAAGGGAAGGGAAGGGAAGGGAAGGGAAGGGAAGGGAAGGGAAGGGAAGGGAAGGGAAGGGAAGAAGGAAAGGAAAGGAAAGGAAAGGGAAAGGAAAGGAAAGGAAAGGAAAGGAAAGGAAAGGAAAGGAAAGGAAAGGAAAGGAAAGGAAAGGAAAGGAAAGGAAAGGAAAGGAAAGGAAAGGAAAGGAAAGGAAAGGAAAGGAAAGGAAAGGAAAGGAAAAAGGAAAGGGGAAAGGAAAAAGGAAAGGGAAAGGGGAAAGGATTCCCTGCCAAGGCAATCAGCAGCCTCCCATGATGACAGCCAGCAAAAGGACCTGTTTAGGGGAAGAAAGCGTTGTTATCACTTTCATGGACTTGTCACTGAGACCTGGGGACCTTGCAGAAATCAGGGACTGTGTTCCCACTGGCTCAAGGTGAGATCACACTTGTCTCTAGGGAGGAGTGTGCTGCGGGAGATCACCACCTTTAAATGCAAACATTCTTCTGAAATTCACTGTTGTTCATAGCTCGAAGGACCTTGAACATCCGAACTGTGAAACTTTAGGTTTGCACAGGAAAACTGCAACATCTGCTGAGCTCCTGGATGTATGGTTGACCTTAATTGCATTTTACCAGGGCAGTTTTCTGTTCAGAGCCTCCACAGCAGGACTTTCCCTGGCCAAGGAGGGATTAAGCACAGTGGGTCCCCAGCCAGTGCCCTGCTCCTGAGAGCCAGGCTTTGACCCCTTGTTTTTGTGCTCTGTCATGAGGACAATAGAGAGAAGCACAAAAGGAGAGAAGAACAGGAACCTGGACCATCTGAGGACTTCTCTGCCTCCAAGGATCTATTTAAGCCTGGAATACAGCCCTGAAATATCTCATTGAAGGAAAAAAAAACTCATTTTGTTCTGTACCTGCTCAGTATCTACAACTGCTGGTGCCTTGGGGCTTGACTTCATTTTTAACCTCTACTATTACAAGTGATAAATACATTAAAGAGAATATCTTCAGCCAAGAATTTGGAATAAATTCATACATCCTTTTCCAGTGGGGAAGCCCTGCTGTCTTCTCCTGTCACATGAACCACTGAGGCAGGCCAGGATGATCCTGCACATCATGCTGTGCTGCAGGGAAAATTGGGAATGTCTTTCCTCCTTCTCCCTGATCCAGGGTCTCTAGCACACTTAAAAAGTCAATGAATGTACAGCCTTCCCTGTCCTTCAATTTCTTGAGAACACAGTGTCCCTAAGAGGGTGGCTGGGTGGTACCTTGGTCATGGCATTTCTCGGTGAAATCTGAATTTTTTATGGGAGTACACTGCATTTGTGTCTGGGAGGACAGAGTAGAAAAGAACCAGTCCAAGCCCAAATATTTGTTAAGAATGAGATAGGGGAACAAAAGATTGTGGAGGAGATGGAGGCGGAAAAAAAACAGTCAAAGAAGGTTCTCTCTCTTTTCTCTCTCTTTTTTCTCTTCTGGGAATGAAGTTGCTATTTGAGGTTGATGCTGGGGGCCTTTTTCTTTTTTTCCTTTTTATTTTCTTTCCTTCCAATTTACTTCCTTTAATAAGGAGCAGCTTTTCTGTTTTCATTTAAAGTTGTTAAGCTGTGGCATCGATGGGCCTGGTTGTGTCTCTGTGTGTGAGTCTCCAGCCCATTGTGAAACACAAACCAGAATATCAAGTCTTTGCATTGCCTTAGATCGTGGTTTTTATCTGATATTGAATTAAGTAAAGGGCTTAATGTTCAAAGTGGTGTTTGGGGAGTTACTTGCACAAATTCTGTTATTGCTGTTAATGGGATTTGTGCAGATTGCTTTGAAGATGAGCTCCTTCATGTAGAATAGGAAAAGACATTCTCAATTAAAACTTATTTCAGACAAATCTATCTTTAATTTTTTTATTGATAGGGCAGTAGAGACATGAAGCAAAAAAGCATTAGATGAATTTTTTATTAGTATTATTGACAGGCATGTGAGGACAGGTTTGGTTCAGATAATTGAGTGGATATTTGGATAATTTTTAGAAGAAAGAGAATTTGGAATTTTAGAATAGTGATAAATTATATATTTTGGAATAATGATAAAATTTGGTGACATTTCAGAAAACCTACAAAGCTGGGCAGTAATTTTAAGTGTTATTTAATTTTCGGGTGCCTGGGCAGAGAGTTCCTCACCTGACTCCAGCCAGGGCATCCAAGACATGAATGGGATGGCAAAGCCAAGGAACAGTCACACCCCCTTAGAGCAGCAGAAGTGGCATTTTCAGCTCTCTCAGATAGTGGTAAATACTTATTTTGTGTCAACTCATTCATATCCCACCTGGATTTCTGCCTCTGCAGCTTCCCTGGCTGTACCAGGTGCATTCATAGACACTGAAATACCTCCAGACCTGGAGATTTCCATTGTCCTTTCTGGGAGAAGCAAGATCCACACTCCCTTTGTTGTTTCTGTCTCTGAAGGGATGTGAGGGGTGATAACCACCCTGGTGCAGGCAGCTCCTCTAAGATGGATGAGCAGTTTAATTCTGCTTTTCTCACTGCTGGGCTTGCAGTGAAGATTTGTGGGCTGCTTCCTCCTCAGAACCTTGCAACCCCTATCTTTTATCCTCTGATCTGGATAACAAATCTGACAGAAGTTGTATAAATTACAGACTTTGGAATATTAATGGGCTGTTTCTAAATGATTAATTACAGGGGATCTCTTGCATTCACAGATCAGTATTAGTGAGTCACCCAGTATTATCCCACAATATCTCTTCCTCAGTCAGCCTGTCCTGGATGGAAACACGTTGGGAGTTTCTGGGCAGAGAGCTGTGAAGAAGGAGTTAGGATGGACTTCTGTGCTTTTTCTATTTGTCATAACTACCTAAATGTAGGTTTGTGGTTCAAAGTGAACAAGGAGGAATTTAATGCTCTTAACCCACAAGCCAAGGTTACTCTGTGGCTTTATAGGGAGCAATTCCTGCTTCACTGAGTGGTCCCATCCCCTCCCTGTGTTCCTCCTCCTTTCTCCCTCATGCTCACATCAATATTTTTGCAGTTGGGAAATTCATCTGGTTAAAGATTAACCTACATGGAAAAGCTCTCAGCTGACTCATTTTCCCAGTCTATCTACCTGGATGTCCAAGCTTTACCATCAATGTTTTAATGTGGGAAGGAAGGAGCACTTGGGGTGGAAAGAAGTTTCCTTCTTTTTCAGTTTCATGTGGATTCTTTTCCAGTTCCATCATCTTTTTCAGTTGCACATGGATTTACACTGGAATCAGGAGCAGGAGTTGCCACAGTCCTGAGGACAAGGGCAGACACTTCACACCACATGCAGAGCAGGGGAATTGTGTCTTACACACCTCAGTTATCCACACTTTTCACTTAGATAGAAACTTGGCTCACTGTATTTTTGCTCCATTAAAAAAAAAATCTTTATGATTTTGAAATGAGATTTCCCTCTTCCTCCCCCAAAAGCCTGAAAAGGGAGTACCCAGCTGTATCTTCAGGCAATTCTAAAAAGCTATCCCTAAGGGAGCAACTATTTACCACAAGCCACAACAGGTCCTTTGCTAAATAAGATGATTCCCTGATAATGCAATTCCCAAGGTAGAGAGGGACAAGAACAAGGACAGCATAAGAGACTTTAATCGTCCCCCTTTTCCAGCAGGAAGCAAGTTGAAGGAATAATTGTTAATTGCTGTTAATTGTTAATTGCTGCCTACTCCATCTGCAAAGTTTCCATTAGGAACTAATGAAACCATGAAAGAGCTTGGATGGGTGTATTGTTCTCTGGCTCTACAACTTTTTTCCTCCATAGCAGGAACAGGCTGAGTTTTCCACTGAGCTTTGTTTAGAAGGATGCTCAGAGCTTCTGACCCTGCCATGTGTTTTCACCATACCAGAGAGGCACATCACTGGGAAGAATTCAATTTCTTGCACAATATCATGACTATTTTGCTAATATTTTCATAGAATCACAGAATGGTTTGGGTTGGAAGAGACCTTAAAAATCCCCTCATTCCAGCCCCCTACCATGGGCAGGGACACCTTCCCCTTCCCCAGGTTGCTCCAAGCCCTGTCCAACCTGGCCTTGAACACCTCCAGGGATGGGGCAGAAGTAACCAAACAGGTCTTCAGGACACCCACTTCTGCTGTTCTGCCTCCCAACAGCAGATTCTTGTGCAAATAAATTTAAGGGCAATTCAGCTGGAGAAAATATTGACACTGGGACTCAAAAAGCAGCTGAAAATCCGCTTTTCATTCCCACAATTAATTATTGTGCAAAAAGTGTCTGCGGACAAGCTTTGCATCTCCCCTTATCAAGCCTTCCACCTCATCCAGCCTTATTATTTCATTCATATTTTAGTCAAATCTGGAGGCACTGGGCTGTTCATGGGACAGGAAGATGGCAAATCAATACCAGGAGCTGCACTTGAGGAGCTGCCTCACCTCCTGCCAGCCACTGCATCTATTTCACGTATTTTTTTCCATCTCCTTGTCTGTAAAATGTGCAAAGTGTTGCTTACTGCACTTCAAGAATCTTGTGAGTTCCTTAGCTGTGGATAACTAAATATTATGACATATAAAAGCACAGGGTATAGATATATCGTAGACTTCACACTTGTATTTCACACTCTCTATTAATGTGGCACTCCACAGTGACATGATATTTACCAAAAACTTCCTGGAAGCAGATTCAAAATTTTAATTTTTTTTTTTTTTTCCCAGGGCTAAAAACTGTTAAGCTCAGTGTTTATGTGCAATGGCAAGGCAAGGTGCTCAATGAATGGTAATGAAAGGTTTCTAGTCCTAAAAATAGCCTTTCCTAGGCTGAGGAAAGAAAAAGAAAGAAAATACCCTGTGAGATTTTTCTGGCATTAAGGCAGTCAAGTTGTCTTTTTAAATAGTGTGAAAATTGACAGATTATAAAAAATAGAGAGAACAATCACTGGAGAGTGTACGATAATCTGGCAATATGGAAATTACAAATTTTAATATTTCCCCAGAGCCAATGAAATATGCAAAGGAACAACTGCATAATGCAGCAGGCTCTGTGTAACCCCAAGGTAGTTTGACTTAGCAAAATATTCTATCCCCGTTGTTTTTTTTTTTCCTTGGTTAATAACAAATCCGCCAAATTACTTCAACGGTGAAGGACAGAAAAATCCTCTCTGAAGTTCAATTGTTACACAAAGCTGCTCCATTAAATATCCAGATTTAATGATGCTCTCGTAGTTCCTGATCTTGCTGAATTCTTTTCTGCAACATGAGAAGTCAGTTGTTCTAAATTGGTGCAGCTGCCATCAGCATTCAGGTGCCATAATGGATTTTCCTGGTGATCCATCAAACCCAGGTTTTCCTCCAGCAGAAACCAGCAAGCCATCCTGAACAGTGGGGAGGTTTGCTCTCCAGCTTGTAGCTGGTTTCCTTTTTAAATCACAACATTTTCCTGCAAATTTGGAAGAAATCTGAATGGATGTCACATCCAGGATTCCTGTCTCTTTGGCAATGAAACTGCCAAGTGATTCCTTCTTTAAAGATCAATTCCTTCTTTGAAGAGAACAAAATATTTGAACAAACATCAGTCACCAAATGACAAAGTGTTTGTTCCTGCAGAGAAACAGCAGCATCAAACTCACCAAGCAGAACATGAGTTTTGCTTGAGAGTTTCTTTTTCCAGGAGCTTTTGTTTGGTTTCATTGCCCAAGCTGCATTTGGAATAATGGATTGCAGCAATTTTCACATACAGCAGAAAATTCAGCCTGAGCTTGCTCAGGCTCCTGATTCAGAAGAGCTCTTCAACATGTGCTTAATTTAAGCATATACTTGAGGGTCTGAAGGGCTGAACAACACACTTCTGCCCTTCTAATTAGAGATTACTCAAATCGTGACTCAACTAATCTTCTAAAGCAGAGCCAGAGATTACTCAAATCATGACTCAACTAATCTCCCCCTAAAGCAGAGCCAGAAGCAGCTCCAGTGGATGAAAAACCTACTTCTCACAAAGATACAGGGTATAGTTAATTACACAGGCATGTTCTGGGCTGAGCTAAACAGGGAGATGCTGGCAGGACTGTCCAGAGAGTTCTGAATGTAGAAATTGGATAAAACATGGAAATCAGACTGTTTCATTCAATCCCTCTCCAGTTTTCATGGGAGGCTCTGTGAAGTGATGCTTGCTTTGCCTGGGGAGATGATGTTGACAGTTCATGGTTGACTCACCTTAGGTCCTGACTTACTGAACTTAGGGCACCGTGCAGTGAACTTTGCGTTGTGCTAGATTTGAACAAGTAGTTTTCTTTGAAGGCAAGGTTCTGCACTGGTCAGATTTTGTCATTCAACGTCTCCATTGAAAAACTTCCTGTTTTCAGAAATTCTGACTGTAATTCTCCCAAATGCAGGTGCTTCAGACAGGAAATCCTCCTCACACATCTTCCCTTTTAACAACTAAACCAACCTGCCTTGCAGTGCCTGGGATTAGAAGGTTTCAATAATGGTTTTGATGCAAGTTTATCATTTCCCTTCCCTCTCTTTACCAAACTACAGGTTGTCGTTTTGTTGTGTTTTTTTTTTTTGTTAAATGTGATGCTTGTCCCTGGATCAACAAGCCAGAACAAATATAATCCTCCAGTAGCAAGAGGAGCAGCCCTTTTTCAGGGGGAGCAATCAATCCCCTCCAGCGACACGTGCCTAATGGATCTGTCTCTTTCATTAGCTCTGGGCTCCTAATAACCACTGTCTTTGCCAAATGAGGGATGTGTTATGTCAGCCTCCTCTGCCTCTTCTCCTCCCTTCCCTGCCTTGTCAGCAGCATGCTAATTTATGTAATCAATTCATAGGACTGCTTAATGAATAGCTTTGAAGTCGTTAGATTCATCTGCTGGTAAAGGGGCTGATTGGTCAGCCTCTGAATCGTTTCCATTTTCTGAGGCTTGAAAGTGTCAGCCAAAATAATTGCTTTAGAAACACCCTTGGGAGACACTTGGGAAGTAGCTGTACAATCCCTCTTTATATTTAAGTGGAAGACAAAGTGGAACAATAATAATACTTAGCATTTTTACCACACTTCATATCATTAAAACGCTTCCCCAAACATTAACTAATCCTTGCAGTATGTCCAAAAGGTGAATCATTGCTTCACTTACACAGAGCAGAGGCAGCAGGAAAGACAGTAGATCTCAAGCCTCTTGGATGCTGCAGCTGATGGGTACTTTTGTGCTCAGGAACATGTAAACCCAGATTCACAATGTCCTTTAGCACCCAGCTCCTATGGAAATCCCTGGGCAATGTGAGCTCTAGGATTTTAAACCACACAAAAGGCAGGAAAAGGGATGTGGTGGGATTGTTGGGGTGTCTGTGCAGGGCCAGGAGCTGGACTTGATGATCCTTATGGGTCCCTTCCAACTCAGGATATTCTGTGATTTGCCTGAAATACTGGGAACACTTCCAAAGATGTTTTCCTGCTCCTCTCAGGTGCATGGTTCTGATGGAGGCACAAGCAGCCACTCACAACTCACAGTTACTGTGCTTTAGGACAGCAAGGTTTTTCTTGGAGTCTCTGTGGTCAGGATGACTCTGAAATGTGTTAGAGAGTCTCTTTTCCCAGCCCAGCAAACGAAGAAGGAGTCAGGATTCTTCTGTTCTGGTTTTCAAGGTTGTTTATTTGCTGTTATCTGCAACATTCTTTCTCTGACCTGCTGAGATCTGTCCAGCAGCTCGGGTTGAGGCACACTGCCCACCTTGGGTGGTGTTATCTTTTTATACTAAAAATTATGTGTACTTTGTTTACAATAATTTTCCAATACCTATCACCTATGTTAGACAGTGAGTTTCTACCTTAAACCAATCCAAAAGTGCCCCCATCACCCAGAAGGTGGAGGCCAAGAAGAAGAAAGAAGAAGGACAGGGCATGCCCAAATTCTTCCAACTTGGCTTCTGAACCATCATTCTAAAAACTCAAAATTCTACTTTTCTATCTTGTAACAAATTCACTATCATTCTACTTAAACGTTCGTGGCTTGTGAATCCTCACATAAGGTTGGTAATTATAAGGTTTTTTTCCAAGGACTAAAATCAGAGACACAGGTGTTTTTGACTCTGTGCCAAGGTCTCTGAGCCCCCTGTCAGGGTCTCGAGTCCTCCAGGGCAGCCAGAGGGATGTCCTGGGTTCTGACAGGTTTTAATCTGGATTGACAGCTCAGTGCATGCTAGCCAAGCACTCTTCTGTCTTCACATCCAAGTCCTGCCCTCCTGATGGAGAAAGCTTGTTGAATTCCCAGCCCCAAAGGGGATGTGCTCAGAGGGGACCCTGTGTGGGTGGAATTTGCTGCCTGGCTCAGACACTCAGGTGTGTCTCAGCCAGCCCCACCTGCACAGAGGCAGGCTGGGACAACAACAACAAAACCACACTGATCGAGCTCAGTAATGGAAAGCAGAATGTGAGATTTCCTTCCAGCTCAACTGCCTGCTACCAACAGAGAGGAGTTCTCCTCTAAAGACTTGAAAACTTTCAAGCACAGACAGTTTTCAGTGCTTTGCAATGTTTATTCAGTGAGCTGTGATGCAGGGTGCCCCTCTGGCCACACCAGCTCAGTAATGACTCTGGCATTTCTGACAGAGACTAATAGTAGAAATTGTTATCAACGTTTTTAGCAAAATACTGCAAGCTAGAAATTGGATTTCCCCCCCTTCTGCATCCTCCTTCTCTCGTTAATGAGCCACTTCTTCAAGGTGCCAATGGTAAAGCTGTAAAGTGAGATGGGCAATTAATTTTCTGGGCTTGAGACCCTTAGACACAGGAGCACAGTTATTTATTTGAATGCATCATTCACATAAAATTACATCATGCTTTACAGGTGTAGCAGGAAGACAAGTTTCCTTATCCCTGGGACTTCTAAGGAGATATTGATGAGATGCCAGAGCAAAATGAACATGAGATGAAGAAATCTCTCACTGCAGGTGTAGGTGAGGCTGGTGAGAGCAGTTCTTGCTTTGCATTACCACTGGGAATTCAGGGATGGACAGGACATTTCTTTCTTGATGGGGATATTTGGACTTTTTAAAAAGTTACAGGAGACATGTAACATTTCCAAGAGAATGATTTGTCCTGCACTAGTTCAGAAGTTTAAAATCAGTGAGATCAATAATGATCCATTTACAATTCCCTATTTCTCATGGTAGCCAAGAGCATATCTGTAACAGCTTCCAGTGTAGGTGTTTCCACCTACAGTCATGGACATTTCTGGATTGATGTTACCTGTGCAGTAAAATTGCTTTCCTTCATATTCTCCTCCCTTTCAAGAGCACCCTAATTTTTTGAGGTTGTTTTTCAGGCTGTAGAAATACATGGTATCTCATATTGGATGGATGAGCTTTGCTCTTTGTCTGTGGAAGCTCAGGCCTGCATCGTCAGCAAGAAGCTATTTTATAAGCATATTGATATTTTTATTAAGGTAACAATATATTAATATTTATGGGTATATGAACATCTCTATTAATATTAATCTCTATTAGTATTAATAACACCGCCTCTGAGGTGGTCAGTGTGCCTCTGTCTGACCTGCTGAACAGACCTCAGCAGGCCAGATAGAGAATGTTATAGGTATAGAAATAATGAACAACTTTGAAAACCACAGCTGAAGAACTCTGACTCCTTCTTTGACTGCCAGGCTGGGAAAAGAGACTTGTTACACATCTCGGGGTCATCCTGACCAGCAGAGATTCCGAGACCCACAGAGGTACCTGTGCCAGCCAGACCCACAAAGCCACCACGAGAGGTGGCACAGGGAAAGGCAGGGACAGCTGGGGAGCTGGTCCCTGAGAGACAGCACAAGGTGAAGCCAGATGGACAAGGACACTGGGGACAGCAGGCAGGGACAGTCTGTGCGGGTCCTGGCCATCACTTTGTTGCTGCTGCTTCCAGGGAAGTCAAACATCACTCATTTTGGCACGGTCTCCAGCCCATGCCACCACAGGAACCCTGCAGGTAACACCTTGCCATCCTTTCTGCATTGCTCACCCAGCCTCAGTTGAATCTCCAGAGAAGTTTAAACAAAAAAACCACCACCACCATGGAAGCAGTTTAATTTCTTGATGGAATTCCAAAGCAATCCCTTCACCTGTGGTATCTCACATAATTACTGACAGCACTGAGAGGAGAAACCTTGTCCTTGCTGCTCAAGAATGTCCAAGGGACCCTAATGCGCTGTAATTATTTTGCAAGAACTCCTTTCATTCGTGATTTATATGACTTGATTTGATTTATAGAGCAAAGCAGTTGTCATCTCTCCTTCCCATGCAGGCATCAGGTCTGAGCAGAGACAAGAGGTGAGAGCTGCTTGGTGACAGGTTATTGCCAAGGTTGAGATCTGGGGCCTTATTATTTTATTCTCCATCAAAATTAGTTACTGCAAAGAGACTCATTTTGGCATGGTCTCCAGCCCATGCCACCACAGGAACCCTGCAGGTAACACATTGCCATCCCTTCTGGATTGTTCACCCCAGCCTCAGTTGCATCTCCAGAGAAGTTTAAACAAAAAAACACCACCACCATGGAAGCAATTTAATTTCTTGATGGAATTCCAAAGCAATCCCTTCACCTGTGGTATCTCACATAACTACTGACAGCACTGAGAGGAGAAACCTTGTCCTTGCTGCTCAAGAATGTCCAAGGGACCTTAATGCACTGTTATTATTTTGCAAGAACTTCTTTCATTCATGATTTATATGATTTGATTTGATTTATAAAGGGAGACAGCAAAGCAGTTGCCACCTCTTCTTCCCATTCAGGCATCAGGTCTGAGCAGAGACAAGAGGTGAGTGCTGCTTGGTGACAGGTTATTGCCAAGGTTGAGATATGGGGCCTTTTTGTTTTATTCTCCATCTAAATTAGTTACTGCAAAGAGATTTCCCTGGTGGGAAATGCATTTCAATATTTATTTCCTACCTGACACTTTATTATTCTTTTATTGAGTCGAATGTGTTTCTGCTCTCTCAGAACAGGTTTTCATGCAGAACTTGCTATGACACTGGTTTATAAACTCACACCATGTGCCTGATCCTGAAATTAAAAACTGTCTGGGGGCTGACCCCTTGTCAAAATTAAAGGTAATGCAAACATCCAGTTCAACTTGACTCAAGATCGAAATAATAAACTTTTTTCGTATTAATTTAAAAAAAAGAAGAGGGTTGGGGGCATGTAAGACAGCATTCCTATGAATTAGCAGAAAGATTTCATTCAAAGTGGTTCATTTATATTTGGTGACAATGGGGGAGTAGACTAAGGTGATTTTTATCCACTGGGGAAGGGAATAGCTCAGGTTTTGGAGACTCCAGAGTCTCAGGTGTTGTTCACTGCCTCTCTCTGCCTGGGAGGATGTAAATCATAGAATCATTAGGTTTGGAAAACACCTCTGAGGACATTGAGTCCAACCTGGACTCAATGTCCTCAGAGGGTGTTTTTCCAAACCTAATGATTCTATGATTTACATCCTCCCAGGCAGAGAGAGGCAGTGAACAACACCTATAATTTTGTTGTCTAATTCTTTCTGCTTTGTTCAATATGTTCAAACATGCACTGGAGAGGGGCTGGAGATGTGGCCTAGAGGGCAGGGACTCCTGAGCACAAGGGACACTCCCTTCTCCAGTGGTTCCCTCTCACAGGTTTTTCTACAGTCAGGTAGAGGCATACAAATATTGCACAAAAAAGCACCACACCTGCTTTTCATGGTGGTCCAGGGCTCCAGAAAAAAAAAAAAAACAACTTAGCAACCTACATGATTTTTATTTTTGCTTCCCTTAAACAGATTTCAAGATGCATTGTATGGCTCCAAGAAGAGAGAGCAACACTCCTCCTTGTGTTACACCTCAGACTTTCCATTAAAAGGGATGAATGTGATTACAAATTCCTGCAGGTCAAGGAAGTTGAGTCCTGGTCTTCCACCTCACAGCTGGATTACAAAAAAACCCCTGCATTTAGTGATTTAAATATTATATAAATATCGCATACTAAGCCTAGAACACTGCACCTTCTTAATGCTCTGACTTCAGCAGAATTTCAGTAATTCAGCTGCCTCTGGGGCCCCTTTATCAAAATATGTGGTAAACACATAAAAGTCACCCCTCAAATGTGATGGAGAACAATCAACCCTTATGGTGCTTTTCCTCCAAATGCATCAAAGTGGTAACCAAAACTGAGTTGCAAATAGATTTTATGTATTTATAAGGTACAGTGGAAAAGATTTAGCAAGAGGATATTTATAATAGAGCTTTTTCACAAAATAACTCTGTGCAGGACAATATAATATTACAGAGCATATCAGACCTTTGCATTAAGAATGTAATCTATTTTTATAATGGAACTATAAGAGTTTCTGCTGATGTTTTGAAGACTGAAATGTGTTTTTCTCCTCCCTGAGCTGATTATTTTTTCTCAATTTGGCATCTTATTTGTATCATTTCTTCTTATACAATTTTATTGTGACATCTGGCTGTAAAATAAAAAATGTAGCCTACAGGAAAACTTAGAATTGTGCTCCCCACAGTGCATCAGTCAGACAATAAAATAGCCATCACTAGAAAAGTGTGTTTACAAAAGCTACTCTTTGTAAATAGAAAGGGGTTTTTTTTCTGGCTTTACATCTGAATGAATGCAGAGGGACAACATTTCAGGTGGGGCAAGCTGGGTTCAGGATTGCTTCACCATTTTTTCCTTTCTACCACTTCTGAGGTCATTTAAAAATGGACCTCTGTTGGGTGAGTTTGGGGTTGTGTTTATTTGGTTGGTTGTTTTCTGTCCCTGTGTGTGAGGATTTCTTCCTTTGTGCTCATCCCACCATTCCTTCTCATCCTGTGACCAACTCCCCTGACCCATCTCATGGTTTCCTCAGTGATGTGTGTCCAAATTTAAGCAAAGTAATGGTATTTTGGGCTTCAATATCCTCCTTTGAAAACCATGAATAATACAGCTAACAGGTCAGTGGGAGAGTTAATACTGGATTAGAAGCAGCTCCAAGATTGTTATCACAGTGCTAATACATTTATCTACTGCAGGCTTAGGAAAAGAAGCAAAGCAGCATGATTACCTTCTTACAAATTGATTACATCCATGCAAACACTGTGGAGGAAAGCACAGGCAGATCAGAGCATGATTTTGACAGCAGACTCACTAAACAAGTTATTTTAGCACTCCTTAGGAGGCAAAAGAAGGAGAGTCTTGGCTGGAGGCCCCATTGCATGAGCAAGGCCTTGCAGAAGGGAGGGATTGGTTTGAGAAAAGGTTGTTTGGAGCTGGTAGATCTGCTCTGTTCACCTGATTGTGCTGGAAAAGGAGTGTCCTGAAAGGATTTGCTAAAAGGGTTGTACTGCAGGGCTGCCATGCACTGAAATGGAACATGAGTGTAGGGATGAAATGGCACCTGCTCTTACTGATCATGGGAGGAATCAAATACTCCTCAGGTGTGAACTGGTTTGGATGGTCAGCTTAGGAGGGAACGAGGGGTGCACAAAATCTCCTTGTCTCCACTCAGAAAAAAGGATAGGTGACTAGTCCAGATGAAGAAACCTCTGTTATTGTTCCCTCAGTGGAAATGAATCCAGACAGGATTTCAGGAATGGCTGGAACTGGCCATTTTTGAGGAGGAGTGGTAAGACAAAACCCCAGATCTGTGGTTTAAATCCCATGTTCTTCTGGTAAAAATAGAATCAGAGGTTTCGCAGGATCATTTGGGTTGGAAGGGACCTTAAATATCACCCAGGGTAGGATGTAGGCAAATATATCATAACCCAACCTATACTGCCTTGGCACTCAAAGATGTTCCTTTGCTTACCAAAAATCTTCATGGGCTCATGATATTTAGAGTGGCTTTAAGAGCTCCTCAGTAGAGCCACAGGTACTCTGCCAAGTGACATCTAGGAAGAAAATAATTCCAACCTATTTCATCTGTAGGCACCTGCAGCCCATCCCAACTCATCTTGATGAGGTTATGGGATTTTTTTAATATCACATAGATAAGTTTATTGTGACCACAGTGTTTATTATGACCACAGCTCAAAAAATCCATGTAATTAATTTTTATGCTGGTAATTATTTGCTCATCCAACTGTGATTGTTCAGATCAGAGTAATTGCACTAATTTTATCCAAATTATTCAAGCCTAATCAGAGTGTCTTGTGACCTAAGATAACCCACAGAATGTATTTCTCAACCTCTTTTACTCACTTCACCCTTACACAAGTGGAGGTGATAGATCAATTCAATCAATTTGGAATGCAACCAAACTGATCTAAAAGGTCCTTCCCTACCTGTCTCATGAGCCTGGTGAAGTTTTTAGTCAGGAACAATTGATGTCTTCAGAAGGAAACATGACAGCAGGGCCCAAGAAACACAGCTTAAGAGAGAAGAGCTGGAGACAAGGTGTGGATGGGAGAAGCAATGAGGATAAATTATTCTGGATGCTTTCAACCACCCAGATTTTTGAAGTTTTCTGAGTTCTGCTTCAAAAGCCTTTGGTGTTTCTGTCAGAACAGGTGCAGGAATCACTTGCATAAAGGCCAGAGTATGCAGAGAAGACAAGCACAAAGATAATTCACCACCACTGTTACTTTTCTTCTTCCAGGTCTAAACCTCCAAGGCAATGAGCTGTGGTGGCATCAGCAGATGGGGACTTGATTGTGAAGAGCCCTTTGTCTTCCAGTGGCTGCAGATGGCATGAGTTAGAATTCAGCAGATCAGACATGCAACCCATGTGTGTGTTAGATTAATTCCACCTATGCAAGGTGCAGCACAGCATTTGAGCTGCCAACCCCCAGCTCCAGTAGGGCCGATGGACACAAATATTCCCTTTTAGAATCCATGTGACTGATTGTAAACAATTATTTTACAATGAGATTAATGATTTCCTGAAAGTGCAGTGCCCCACTGCCTGTAAAACTGGTCTAGACAAGTAGTTTGGTTGTAGGTACTGGAAGCATCTTCATCAAGTGTGACCACTCCAGGCTGATTTCATGCTCAACCTAACCTGCAATCCTTTCCAGATCAACAAACGACATTTAATTTTTTTTTAAATGTTACAAAGATGTGAATAAATACTGGAATATTTACAGTTATGGTGTTTTGAGAGTACACAAATACTTGGTTTTTTCACATTAATAAGGTTATTAAACTGACATTGACAATACTCCAACATCAAGAATTGTTATCTGTCTGCAAGATGAGATGTGGTTTAACACAGCTTGTTGATCTGGAACAGATCAACTGTGAAACTGTAAAAATTATACATACCTGAAATTAAATATCTACCTATGTATCGCTCTATATTTATAAATTGTGTGATCATGCCTTTTCTGTGGTGCAGCTGCAGCATTTAACTCAGATATTTGTACCAAAGGAAAATCTTTTCCCAGCGAGTTAAACTAACACTGTGTAATTTAATTAACCAGTGGATACGAATAGAGAGCAGTGTAGTCTCAGACTGTAACATTTCTGATGGTAGCAGAAATACACTGTGGATTTTTCAGTGTCGTATTTGCTGACATTTTTCTTAATAAGCTTAGTGAGTGAAGCTCACTGAAGCACATCATCTCCAGAGACCTTCCCGTTTAGTTTTACTGTGGATTTGGATTTTTCCATTTAAGGCCATTTGAAATCCCAAATGGTCTCCTTCAAAGCCACTTTCACTTAAAAGAAAGTTGCTGCAGCTTCCTGAGCTCCCTTAGAAATCAACTTATCCAAATCATGGCATTAAGTGGGGCAACAGTATTTGATTTCAAACAGTCAGGAAATTGACTGTAACACAGCTTTGGTGGTACAAAGATGGCTGGTAATTTCTAATTTTAAAGGTCTTTTGGAGGATTCATAAAGCCCTTGAGAATACTGCAGAGGAACACGATACTGTGTTCTGCTGCTAATGAAATAAAGTGTCTGGGAGATTAGGCAAGGGGAAATCTTGCATTAGGATAGGTTGACAAGACAGATGAAACCTTAAGAATTCATCCAGCTCATCAACAAAGGTCTGACTAGATCTCAAACAGCAGAAATCTTTATGCAAGCCTCACTTGGATGCCTTTAAATCTGAATCTGACATGCCAGTCTCATATAATTCTCCTTTTCCCAACAAAATGGTGTAATGTCTTCATTGGACAGAAGAATGGAAAAATTGTATTTGCAAGAAGCACACAGATGCTAAGATGCAAAATCATACTCCAGTGCTGAGTCCCCCAAGACCCTCTTTGTCTGGGGATACAACCAGGGATTGATCTCTAGGAATCACAGAATCATTAAAGCTTGAAAAGTCCTCCAAGAGCAAGTCCAGTTTTTGACCAAATACCACCAGGCCCACTAAACCATACCACAAAATGCCACACACATTTGTTTTTTTAACATTTCCATGGATGGGGATTCCATCACTTCCCTGTGGAGGCTGTTCCAATGCTTAATCATTCTTCCAGTGAAGAAATTTTATCTAATGTCCAACCTTAACCTCCCCTGGCACAACTTGAGGCCATTTCCCCTTGTACTGTCTCTAGCTGTGAGAAGAGGTGAGAAGAGGCCAAACCCATCTTGTTACATTCCTTTGTGAAGAGCCCTGGGACATGGCCACTGATAAAAACACCACAAAACCAGCACAAGTTGAATCCTGAGATCAAGAAAACCAACTGAAGAGGGCAATAAAACATGATTACTAGAGTTGTTCACTCAGCAAATCCCACCCCACTGCTCACCAATCTCAGTCAAACCCAGAAAACACTTCCTCAGCTACTCCCACAGCCCAGGCAGTTCTGTTGACAGGAAAAGAGGTTTTCTAACTTTATGAGGAAAAAGAAATCAGAAGCTGAGTGTCAAACTCAGCCATCCTCCTACCTGGCAGCTTCAGTTTTACAGAGGAGACCAGGGGATGATAAATCCACCCCCTCACTCCTCACAGGAGCAGCAAATCGGAGAAGTCATTCCAGGTCTGAAAAACGAGCTATAACTAAATGATGCCAGTATATCTATGCCCTTGTGCTCTTTCTCTGCTGGCATTTTCCTCCCTACAGCTGAAAACACCCCCCATCCCAGGAAAAGGAGTGACAAATCCCCACGGAATAGGAAGGCAAATGCATCCCTGCAGCCTGTAGATCACATGAGCTGAAGGTTTCATGTCTCACAATGATAACACAGCACATGGCCCAGGAGCTGGAGGCTGCAGGACCAGCCTGCCACTGATTCATCCCTCCTGCATGGGTCCAGCACACAGCAGGATTTGAGGCACATTTGTCCAGCTGATGGTTTGACTTCATCTGAAATGTTTCCCCGGGTCACTGACCTGTTAATTGCAGGCAGATAATAAATAGTCGATAGGCTCCCGAGTCAGATCCTTTCCTCACAGTTACCAGGCAACCTCCTCCAGCTCTCCACAGATCTGCTAATACTTTTCCATCCCTTCCTGTCGGAACCCAGGACATTCCTCTGGCTGCCCCGGAGGACTTGAGACCCTGGCAGGGGGCTCAGAGACCTTGGCACGGAGTCAAAAAAACCTGTGCCTTTGATTTTAGCCCATGGAAAAAACTACCAACTTTGTGTGAGGAGTTACAAGCCACAAGGTTTGAATAGAATGACAGTGAATTTGTCACAGGGTGAAAAAGTAGAATTTTGGGGTTTTAGAATGGGGGTTCAAGAAGCAAGATGGAGGAATCTGGGCCTGTCCTGTCCTTCTTCTCCTTCTTGTCCTCCATTCTCAGAATGAATCTCTGCTGGTCAGAGTGACTCTGAGATATGAACAAGCCTCTTTTCCCAGCCCAGAAGTCAAAGAAGGAATCAGGATTCTTCTGTTCTCATTCTCAAGGTTGTTTCTTATTTCTTACCTATAAAATTCTTTCTCTGACCTTCTGAGGTCTGTCTGGCAGCTTGGGTTGAGGCACACTGCCCCTCCTTGGGAGGGTGTTGTCTTTTTATACTAAAAACTACGTGTGCATTATTTACCACAACTTCCCAATACCTATCACCTATGTTAGACAGTGAATTTCTACCTTAAACCAATCCAAAAGTGCCAACATCACAGTAGAAGATGGAGGCCAAGAAGAAGAAGGAGAAAGGCTGGACATGCCCAGATTCCTCCATCTCACCTCCTGAACCCCCATTCTAAAAACCCCAAAAATCATTTTTTCACCCCGTGACAAACTAACTATTATTCTACTTAAACTCTCTTGACTTGTAATTCTTCATATAAAGGTTGGTAATTGTGGTTTTGGTTTTTTTTTTCCCAGGGCTAAACCAAAGGCACAGGGGTCTTGGTCTTTGTGCCAGGGTCTCTGAGACCCCTGGCAGGGGTTCTGGCAATCCAGGACAGCCAAAGGGATGTTCTGAATTCCAACACTCCATCTTCTGGGTGATGGTGGCATTTTGGATTGGTTTAGGATAGAGACAGACTGTCTAGCATAGGTGATAGGTATTGGAAAATTATTGTAAATAAAGTACACATAGTTCTTAGTATAAAAAGTTAACACCACCCCAAGGGCAGGTGCTGTGCCTCAACCCAGCCTGCTGGACAGACCTCCACAGGTCCAAAAAAGACTGTAATAGATAAGAGAAAAGAAACAATTTGAAAAGCAGAGCTGAGGAATCCCAACTTCTTGAGCATGGGGCTGAGAAAAAAGACTTTTTAATACCTTGGGAGCCTTTCCAACAAAAACAAACCCGAGACCTTCCCACTGCAAACTCAGGGATGGAGAGAGTGTGCTCATCAGAGGGTAGGAGACAAGGCAGGGCATATTTAAGTTGGATGGCTTTTTACAAGCATGAAGCAATGCACTCCTGTAATAAACAACCATGCCAGAGCTAATACTCAATAAACAGTGTGCTTTATAAGCAATTAGGGACTCACATTGTGGAACAGCCATTTCGGGGGAAGATACACTACCCCAGCAATGCTTAGCAAGATAAGTGGCTTGTTAAAAGCACCATAATTCTCCTTTAAAAATCAATTAACAGTTTGGTGCAATTTTTGTTGAGTGTAAGGACTGCTGGGTGTCTTATTCAAATGACAATGAATCCAGGGAACTGCTTCTCATGTTCTATGCATTGGCTGGTGTTTAACCCCAAAAAGTGCAACTGGAAGCAAACCTGCAAAATAAAGAAATAAAATTGTTTAACTGTAGTCAAGTTCAGCTGCCAAGAGGCAGCTGAAGTTGCTCAGATGAGTCAGATAAACACATTTTCTCTGGGCAGAGGAAAAATCAGAGCACATTATAAAGCCATTTCCTTTGTGTTTCTTATTTGGCATTGGGGTTTTTTAAAATTAAATTCATTAATAATCTCTTCCCCCAGTCACAACATGTTAGGCAGCAGAAGTTTAGCTTAGAGATATTTGGTCGCGAGTTCCACCCAAAAAGGCAGTGCAGATTTCTTTTCCTGAAGTTACAGAATATGTTCTTTCTCTTCTAATGAAACCTGTTCAATGGGATCCCTGGGAAAGAGCAGTCTCAGGGTACCAAGCACAGAAAAGAGGGAGAGAAAATCATGGGAGAGGATCAATCTTGCCATGGCTCCCCTCCATCACCAGCAGCAGAGCACTGGAGAGCCAAATGTCCTTCTCTTTTCACCTCACAAAGGCAGAAATATTTTCAGCCACTTCTGCTTGCAAAGGTAAAAAGCCAAAGCCCTACTCTAAGTGAATCTGAATATTTCCAGTCTCTCTAAACATTCACAGGATTATTTTTCCCAGCCCAGTCTGATGCATTCCTGATTTCTGAGCAGCAATGTGCTCTCCTTGCCATTGATTTCCCATCAACCCTTTACGAATGCCTTCAGTCTTCCCTCTCTGATTAATTATTAAACTATTAAATCAATTGCTGCATCCAAGAGTTTGCAAATCAAAACACAACCTCCACCCGCCTCTCCTCAAATGCAGGTGATGGCAAAAGAGTTTGGACAGACTTTATAATCCTGCTGGACTCTGCTGATCTTGTGGATGAATGTACCCTCACACTGCAGAGCCTTGGAGGTGATAAAAAGCAAAATTGTGCTGTTGTTGATGGGACACAAAAATGGAAAGCAAAGGATTTCAGAATCCACCTTCAGTAGGAATTGTGATGTAACATGAGCTGTTCAGAGAAGTTTCCAGGTGTCATGCTTGGATTAAACTAGCTAGAAAAGTGCTTTTCTGGGAAATAGATGGGAAAAATTGAATGTTTTGCCTGTCTAAAAGTCAAACAGTTGAATTCCCCCTTGCCAGGGCTGCAGAGTCAGTTGGCTTTTCTCTGCTTTCCATCCCCTGTGTGGCCCAGAGGAGGAGCAATGGGGATGGTTGCAGTGGTTTTGCTTTACAGAGACACTTCTCCCAAACTCCTGATTTAATCTCTGCACTCTAAAATCTGAGAGTAATTGAACAGAATGAAAACTGCGAGGTGGTGCCATCCAAAGAGGCTGCCACAGCTGCTCCAGCTACAGATGTGCATTTCTCAAAAGTGTGAGTGTGTGTAAAAATATTTACTTTTCCAGTCTTGAAAATTCCTCGTGTCCACCTAACTGATTTTTTTTTAATCTTTACAAAGAGCATCTTCCACTAAAAAACCAAAACAAATGGCCCTGCTGAAGATAAATCTGTTCTTACACACCCAAGCCGATACATAAATATCAACCCAATAGCCAGCATCAAAGTCAATGGAGAAATCTGACTCTTACCCAAAGGTTTATACAACAACAAAAAGTTTGCAGATACAACCTGAAAAATAAACCCAAATTACTCTCTGTATTGCCTTATGGCTTTTTTACTCCTTTGGTTTGTTAAAATTATTTTTTATTTGAATGGGATTATTGGCAGGTCAGAGAGGAGCTAATAGCATTTCTTAGGTGAAGTTTCATGATCTCTGTGATTTTATTTCAGGCAGGTCAGACCCTCTTCAAGAGGAACTGAAAGGCTGTGACCTTTTGAGTGAAAAAGTAAGATTTTCAGTAATTTCTGGGAACTTCTGAGAGCTCTTCCACCTTTTTGCTGAGGTAGTAAAAGAGTAAGGCCTGTTAGCCTCTGTAAGTATATTTATACTGATTGGCTATGAAAAATTTGCATTTAATAACAAAAGCAGAGGGTTTTAAAAAATTTGCTGGGTTCTAGCTATGGCAAGAATTAAACTGACAGGTCTCACAACTTCTTTTCTTACCAGGTCCTACTATCTTTTTAGCCTTGATTTATACAAAAAAAGTACATGACTGAAATGCTGACCTTTTTCCCCTCCAGGAACCTGCTGTATTTAGAGGAGATGAACTCAGCAAGCTTTGAGGGTGGAAATGCTGTCCCTGGCCTCCAGTCCGTTATCGCAGGAATTGTCCACTGACAATTCCCAGGCATTGCACAGGGAAGCATTTCACTAACACTGAAGAGATTCCATCTCTTTCAAGGCCAGGCTCTTAGGGGTCAAAGGTATCAAGATTTTTACCATGTTTATCAATAGAACTCCTCTTTCTCTTTCTCTTTCTCTTTCTCTTTCTCTTTCTCTTTCTCTTTCTCTTTCTCTTTCTCTTTCTCTTTCTCTTTCTCTTTCTTTCTTTCTTCTTCTCTTCTCTTCTCTTCTCTTCTCTTCTCTTCTCTTCTCTTCTCTTCTCTTCTCTTCTCTTCTCTTCTCTTCTCTCTCTTCTCTTCTCTCCCTCTTCCTCTTCCTCTTCCTCTTCCTCTTCTCTCTTCTGTTGTCATACACAAAGGAAAGCCCTGGTGGTTTATTTTCTCCAGACACAACGAGGAAAAAAGTGATTTTCCCAATTTTAGCTATAATCTGGCCTATTTCACCCCAACCAAGGAAAGTCTTTTGCCCTTATGCCCCCCTCACTTTGTCTCCTAGATGACTTCCAAGACAGCTACTGCTGATGGACCTTTCCTCTCATCCCTGATACATGAGCATCCCTTTGTCATAACTCATCCACGCCTCTCAGTCAAAGTCAAAATCCTCTTAAACATTCACAATCCAGCCTGGAAACATCTTCTTGGCTCCAGGCTTCCTGGCTCTGTAGAGTCTGGAAAGAAGCATCGTCACTGAAGAGCATCCAAAAACGTCTAAATTTTCCCACATAAGGCGTCCCTGGGAGGTTGCCAGAGTGAGCATCCCTTTGGGAGCAGTCAGCTCGGGATTGATCCCATATAACCCTGCACAATGAACAGAGGCACAGCCAATTATCCTGGGCACCCTGGCAGGGAGGAGCTGGCCACCTCTAAGCCATCCCAGGGAACCCAAAAAGATAATTAAGGAAAGCCAGCCTGCAGTCAATAGATGGGAATTTGCTCCTCAGGGTCTTCATCTCCAGCGTAAAATATCTACAGGGTCTGGCACTCGAAGAAGGGCTTGAAAGCCCCACTGTGAAATCACCAAACACAGCCCCTTGGGCTGGATTTGGATTTCAGGGAATTACACTGTGCTCTTCAGAGGGTCCCCTGTCCTCTTGTGACGCCAGGGTAGCAGGTGGTGACTCAGTTTTAATGTAGCAACTCTGTTAATTATCCAAATAATCCAACTTGCATGTATCTGGGCCCTCACAAAGGTTCAGCTCACTTTTAAAATCAATATTTGCCAGGGAAGGTGAGAGCAAAAGCTTTCTGCTCTGCCTGTCTGACATGATCTTGGCAATTCCCAGGGGTATATTGCAGTACCACAGAATTTGGTGAGGGCTTTTTTTTGGTAAATCTCCAAGTGTTAAAATGATAAGAGAGTTGCTTCTTTCCATCTTCCTTGTGCTCCTTCTCATTACAGGAAAAAGCTGAAAAGTGGGAGCCTAGAGCACCTGGCTGCAAATATACAGAAATAAAACCTTGTGTTTCATTATTTTTAAATCATATAATTTCTTAAGCCCAAATTTTATTTCAGGAAGCTGCCTGAGGTTTTTATGCTGGTGCTATGAGTCATGGAAATTCCCTCTGAGATAAACTGAAAGGGGTCTGAAACTCAAATGCAAACTCATGTTATCTTTAACCTGGTTTATGGCCTGTTGCATGGAAAATATACTGCATTCTTAGGTGGTCAAGAAGTAGGCAAATAGGATCATATCTTCCTCATTCTGCGAACAGTCACTGCAGCAGTAAAATACTGCAAACCCAGCTTTGTAAAACACATGATGAAGAGCTCTGCCATGTGCTGCCCATTTTCACCCAGGAATGCACAGTGACTGCACATGAAGTCTGTTATGGTACCTGGAAAACCTTCACTGAGCAAAACTGAAATGGATCATAAACAACAAATCCCATTTTTCTCCAGGTGTGTTTAAGTGTATGACAGCAGTCAGGGCAAGGTGTACATTCACAGAATTGTAGAATCCAGAGTGGCTTGGGTTGGAAGAGACCTTAAAAATCATCTCATTCCAACCCCCTGCCATGAACAATTTCCACTGTCCCAGGTTGCTCCAATCCCCATCCAGCCTGGCCTTGGACACTTCCAGGGATCCAGGGGCAGCCACAGCTTCCCTGGGCACCCTGTGCCAGGGCCTCACCACCCTCACAGGGAATGATTTCTTCCCAATATCTTATCTAACCCTGCCTTCTGTCAGTTTAAAACCATTCCCAATTGTTCCATAATTACATTGCTATGTCCCAAGTCCCTCTCCAGCTCTCCTGGAGCTCCTTTAGGTACTGGAAACTGCTCAAAGTTCTCCCTGGAGCCTTCTCTTCTCCAGGCTGGTTATCCCCAGCTCTCCCAGCCTGGCTCCAGCCTTTTGAGCATATCCATGGACTCCTCTGGATCGGTTCCATCAGCTCCATGTCCTGCTGCTGGGCCCCAGGGCTGGAGGCAGCTCTGCAGGTGAGGTCTCACCTGAGTGGGGCAGAGGGGCAGAACTCCCTCCCTCAACCTGCAGGTCACAGAGTATCCTGAGCTGGAAGGGACCTACAAAGATCATGGAGTCCAGCTCCTGGCCTTGCTCAGGACCACCCTCATTAGTACTAACTAAGACATTCCCAGTACTTAACTGGGAGTGACTTCAGAGAGCAATTCCTGATGTCCTTTAACAGCCCCCTGACATCCTGGCAGTGCCTGGGTTGGTGTCTATGACACCAGGACACTGGTACACCCTGACAAGTTTAACTACTCCAGATATCTCTGAAATGCCTGTTGGATCTGGATTTGAGAAGGGAAGTGTTCCACTCTCCCTTCTCCACTCAAAGGAAGTTTGTTATCCTATTTAATGCAGCATGAACACTGCCTCATTTAGCATGACAACTGTAACTGTGTGTATGTTAGCTCAACCCAATTTTGACTCCAGTGTGAAATTATTCCTTTCCTGGTTGGAAAATGAATGACACAGACTAGAAAATATCTCATGCTGAAATCCATATTTTACATACAGCGTGCACTCAAGTTGCACAAGATGCTGCTTCCTCGGGCCATTTTTGTCTTCTGAGACTGTTCCAGCAATCCTCAAGTTTCCCCCAGTGGGCTGGGAGCAGCTGCATGTTCTCTAGGCATGAAAAACAGCAGGAAGAGCTCTGAAACTCTCCTGCAATGACACACCTTGAGCTCCAAAGACTGCTGATACTTGAACAGTGCAGACATTAAGCAGCTTCCACCACATGGCCTGGGGACCATGGCCTGTTCCTTGGACAAATCCCAAACACTGTATGGATGAAGCCTATATAATCCTGGCAATCACTTATCTCCCTGAGGACAAAGACCCCATCTGCAAAATATATGGAATAAATGCACCAGCTTTGCAAAGCTTTAATTCAGCTCATGGCTGCAACTCCCCTAATAATGACATATGACAGCTCTGTAAAAGTGGTTTTAGCTGCCAAGACAAGCAGTGGAAAAGGAAGGCCAGATAATGTTTGATTCTACAACTTGAATTAGCTCCCCTTGTCTTCCACTGTGCAGGTGGAATGCATTTTGAGGCAAAGGGGATTTATCTTGAGCACGAGGTAGGACTTAAATAACTCCTGTAATGATGTGAATACAGAAGATTAGGGAAGAACAAAAAGTGCCTGGCTAAAAAGAAAAAAAAAAGAGAAACAAGAAAATGCTGATAATTCAGTTTGACTTCAACTTCCTTTCCAGAGCAGAGCAAGCCAATATTTACACAATAGAGGTTGAACAATAGCATATATATGCTCATGCTCTTTCCAGCAGCTTGGCTCTATCAGCTGGGCAATAGCCTGCAAGACAATGAAAGTCATTCTCCTGTCTGTCCCCAGTGGCATCCCACCTCTGGTTTTGATATCAGCCTTCAAGGAAAACAGCTGGGCCAATGGGGGTGTTCCCAGGGGCAGCAGAGATCATCAGTGCGATGTGCATGGTCTGCAAGAAGAAGAGAAAGAGCTGGAGTTGTTTAGCCAGAGGAGAAAGACCTAAGGGGAAGCTTTAGCAAGGCTCTTAAGAAGGAGAAAATAAAGTTTTACCTGTTGCCTGTGGGCGGCAGAACAAGAAATGATGGACCTAAATTTCATAAAGAAATTAACAGGCTTTTTGATTCTCCCATCATTAGTTCAAGCACTGGGCAGGGGGATGCTCAGTGTGCCTCCCATCCCGATTCCTTTTAACAGAGATGGTGGAATATAGAAATTGATGGCTCCTGCCACAGCCACAAATCTGACCATGAGGACATCAAGCATCTCCGTAGTGCTGCTACCCTGCCAGTGGAATTGCTCCAGAGCTGACAAAACACATGAATATCAGATAATAACACATCACCTGGCTGCTTCCCCTCACTAATGGCTAATCTTTCTTCAACAGCACATGTCTTTTTTCCCTCCCTTTGAATGTCCCTTAGGTGAGACTGGAGTGCCCCATTTCACTCTGCTCTAAATTCCTCCAAAGCTCACCCCGCTGAAAGAATCTGACCTCCAAACAGCATGGCTGCTAACACCTCCAAATTTATTTCCCAGGAGAGTTTTGCTAAAGCTTGGATAGCAATCTGGGATCCTCTAGCCTACTATATACAAAGGAATATTAATTTCCCATTGCTCCCAGGGAAGTGAAAACACAGAAGAACATCAGATACATCTGGAGTTATATTTACAGTCCATTGAGGGGGAAGGGGCATTAGATCCCAGAGATTTAGCTTTGGGAGGAGTTCTGCCTGTATCAGGGTTTGAGGCAGTCTTTGATGTTAGTGAAATAAAAGAGAGAAATATTTCCCTCAGGGAGTGAGAAAAAGATATCCAAAATCTTCAGCCTGAGGTTTTTTTTGTATCGCTGCTCCAGCTACTGTCTCCAGAACTCATTACAATAAGCAAATACTCATACATCATTGGTTTAATATGACAACTGTGATGCTTAATAAGGCTGGAAGAAACATCACTGTGACTCTATTTGAGCCTCCTAAACAATCAGTTATTGCTGAGAAGGTTACACCAATTTTTATAGCTCAGGAGCTGATTTGCAATTTGTATTCATCTTTCATTTTGACTAGGCCAATTGTGTGTTCTATCTGCATTATCAGCTCCATAAAAATTCATTCCTATCCATAAAAAATAGAAGATTTCTAATGATGCCTCTCCCATTTTGTATTGGTGTATTTGGTTCTATTTAGAAGAGAAAGGCAGTTAATCTCGTAACTGGGTTGTCTTCCTGTCCAGTTTCACTGCAGGACCTAATCCATCTACTTTAAACCCATCCAGTCAGATTTAAACTGAATTGTTTTTGTGATGAGATGGGAGAAATTTGTCTTTGGACAATGACAGTATGAGTTCTGAGTAACTGTGAAATTTGCCTATCAAATATCTCACTGTACAGAGTCACTTGGGCAGATGAGGCTCCTGACAGGTATGGTCCATGTGGTCTGAAAGGAGGTTAAGAACTGAAACAATTAATGTTTGCAGCCTGATTGAGCAATTGATGCTACTGAGGCTTTCTGAGCTGTTTAACCAAGGTCTGTGTCCAGAGAGCTGGAAAATCCCAGTGAAGTAGCAAAAAATGACAATATAGGTAATAAAAATTATAAAGAAGTTGTGAATAAGAGCAGTAACAAACATATTTAAGCAATGACAATACCTTTAGTGTCCAAACCAGCCCCAGGAGCCCCAGGCATCTGTGATCTCCACAACTTTCAGGTGAGTCTGTGCCTAGAAATACTTTGTGAGAGCAGAGCCAGTGCTGGGTTGCCAAGGGAAGGACAAAACAGTGACCTGTCATGGGGAGATACAAATGCATGTCCAGAGCAATGGGTATCACTGGGGCATAATCATTTCTCACCATTGATTACCTTGGATATTTAACTGGCATTTGCTGAGCAAAGAGCCAGATAATAAATAAATAAATAAATAAACAGATAATATATTTATGCAAATAAATAATATTATATACATAGTTTTTAAAGTCAAAACTAACACTATTTTTATAGATTAAAATTAATTTTAAATTAGTTTAAAAATGTTTTAAAATGGTATTTTTAATTAATTAAATGTTTTATAAATAAAATACTTTATAATGAAGTACAAGAAACAACAGCTATAATAACAGAAATAAGAAGAAAAAAGAATAACAAAAAAAGAAAAAGGAAAAAAAATCTCTAGTTCTTACTACTATTCAAAACATCAAACTCTATACCAGAAAACAACTACTGCTACTACTGTTCTTACACAAAACCTTAAGACTCTATACTAAAAAACTTTTAACACAAACTTCAATACCTTAAACTCTTTACCTTCAAAACTAATATAGTCATACAATAAACAACATACAATATATATGGACCTAACTAATATATTCAACTAATATATTCATATAATAGACAACTTTTTGACAACTAACAACTATTCATACCTATGCCACCAGCTCCTCCCAGGTGTTTGTTGTCTCCTTCCCAGCACAGGTCCGGCTCTTGTCAGAACCCAAGAAATTCCTCTGGCTGCCCTGGAGGGCTTGAGCCCCTGACTGGAGGGGCTCAGAGATCTTGACACAGAGCCCAAGACCCCTGTGCCTTTGATCTTGACCCATAGAAAAGCAATTACCAACCTTTATATGAAGAATTACAAGTCAAAAGAGTTTAAGTAGTATAATAGTTAGTTTGTCACGGGGTGAAAAATAGATTTTTTGAGGTTTTTAGAATGGGGGTTCAGGAGACAAGATAGAAGAATCTGGGCATGTCCAGCCTTTCTCCTTCTTCTTCTTGGCCTCCATCTTCTACTGTGATGTTGGCACTTTTGGATTGGTTTGGAGTAGAAGCTCACTGTCTAAGATAAGTGATAGGTATTAGAAAGTAATTGTAAATATTGTACATGTAGTTTTTAGTATAAAGATATAACACTGCCCAGGGGCAGGCAGAGTGCCTCTGACTGTCTTGCTGAGCGGACCTCGGCCGGACAAGAGGAAGAATTTTATAGATAAGATACAATAAACAACCTTGAGACTGAAAACTGAAGAGAACTCTGACTCCTTCTTTGACCGCCAAGCTGAGAAAAAAGACTTTCTAACTCATCTAGAAGTCACTCTGACCAGCTAGAGATCCCGAGACTGCAGCAGAGGCAGCTGGAGCAAATGCATGCTCCTGTCCCAGCAATGCTCCATCACACCCCAGTGCTCCAGGAGAAACCTTCATGAGCAGCTGGAGGCCATGCATGAAACGGGGCAGCTGACGTGGGCCAGGTGTTTGGTTGGGCCAAAACAAAGGTGTGACAGACAGGTGATGTTAAAATTAGGTTGGAAACTGTTGTAAAATAGTTGATAGACCATTAAGCATGTACTGTTAGTTGGGTTATTATAATGTAAAAGGGGTTAAAAGGGTAGTTCTAAGAAATAGGGTGCTCAAGGTGCCATAACACACCTCAGTAAAGTGCACCACCCCCAAGTGCTGTCATGGGCCAATCAAGAGCTTTAAACCTTCATGCAAATGAAAGATCCAAAAAGAAACCAATCCAAAGGGACAAAAAACAGGATAAAAAGGGGCTTCTGACCCACTGAAATGTGCTGCTCCATCTGGAACATCGGGGACATCGCCACAGGCCTTGCAGCATCCTCGACATGAACGCTCCTGCTCAGCCCACAGGCCCCTTGCTTTAGGCCTTTCTTTTTATTGTAATAAATGCTGAAATCACTCTAGTACCAGGAGCCTGCTCTTGTTTTTAACATGCACTGTTAGTTTGGTTATGGTAAAAGGGGTTAAAAGGGTAGTTATAAAAATTACACCTCAGTAAAGTGCAACACCCCCCAAGTGACATGAGCTAGCCTGGACAGAACTGTAATGGCCAATCAAGCAGCTTCAACCTTCATGCAAATGAAAGATCCAAAAAGAAACCAATCCAAAGGGACAAAAAACAGGATAAAAAGGGGCTTCTGACCCACTGAATTGTGCTGCTCCATCTGGGACATTGCTACAGGCCTTGCAGCATCCTCGACGGGAACGCTCCTGCCCGGCCCACAGGCCCCTTGCTTTAGGCCTTTCTTTTTATTATAATAAATGTTGCAAGCACTCTAGTACTGGGAGCCTGCTCTCGTTTTTATCAGCTTTTAGTACTGGGAGCCTGCTCTTGTTTTTATCAGGTGAGACATCCAGGAGAGGTAGAGGGAGATGGGCAAGAGCCCCTTGTGTAAAAGTGAACAGGCCCGCAGATACTCAAGCACTAAAAGGATTTGTACAACCCTTCTGTTCTCCCCATTCTCCTGATGCTTTGAGAAGGCTGAGCTAGAAGAAAGACTGGACAGAGTTAAAGAATAAAGCAAGGATTTATTCAAAGGCCTCAATGGATTCACCTTGGGCAGCACCAGAGCCCAGCCAGGGCTGCACCCAAGATGAACCAAAACGGCCCCAAAATGAATGAGCGCTCCCGGGGTCTCTCCCTGGGATCAGTTCTGCTCCATTTGCACCTTGCAGTTCATTGTCCCATTCCAGCTTTAGCCCCTGCAGTCCCACCCTGCTTGTTTTTCTCTCTGCAGCCCACGGGGTTTGTGCTCCTGGGCTGAGATTTGGGTTATTTGTCCTTGGTGCCCAGCTGGAGCATGAATTGTTTTGTCTCCCTGCTATGTGCAGAGAGCTCACCATCCCATAATGTGAAGCCCAGACCCACACACTAAAGCAGAACAGAAAGTGAAAATATAAAAGGTAAAACCCAAGGCATTATTTCCCCCCACTATTCCTTCTTCCCCTTATTCATTTTCTCCTTTCCTCATGCTTCCTTCTGTACCCTGTTAATTATCTGTGCCATGCATGGGGTTTTTTCTTCCCCATGATTCTTGCATGCTGCAATACTGCTTAGATGATGTGCAGGTAGTTGAAAAGAAAATAGTTTGCAGCTTTTTCACTTTTGATACAATTCCAGGTGTGTTCCTGGTCCTGGATGATAGATCACAACTAACTCACTAAATATCCCTTTTAAAATATTTTTTTTCAAACCTGGTTGCTATTCTTGATCATTGTAATACAATAAATCCAAAGTCTTCAAGGCTCTTAATAGGGGCAGGATCATATTTAGTCAAGAAGATAGAAGGGTGTAAAACCAGGCTGGGATGATAAAGAGGCTGAGAAGCACCTGTCTGATCTCAGTAGGTGAAAAAGAAAAAAAGAATTTGTCTTCAGGCAAGTGCACTTTCAGAGGAATTCCAGAGAGATCTCTCTGGCCCTGCATTCTTCAATGTTCCTGCAATTCCTGAAATCTGTGAAATCCACTGGGCTGTATCCATTCTACCTGCAGGACATAAGCAACAAGCTCTGAAGTTTTGTCTGTCTTCCTACCCAGGGGCCTCAGGTCTGGCAGACACCTGGAGGAACAACCTCAGGAGCCCATTCCATCTTTGCAGTGAGATGCCACAACAGTTGTGAGGCCAAACTTGGGTGTTTGTTGCCCAAAGGCAAGAAATTTAGGCACTGGTGGATTTTACAGGGCTGGAAACAAAGGTCATCCGTCTAAAGAGAAGAAAGGGAATGGGGAACTGGAGAAGGGACAGCTCTGGATTACTTGTTGAAACAGAAACTGGCAGGCAAGACCTAAATTAACATTTTTACACTTGACTCCTTCCTGTATGAGACTGGGAAATAAGCATTTATTTCTCACCACTGTAATCAATTTATGTTCTAAATTCTTTGTTAATAATTACATTTGTGGGCTCCAGCCTTGGCTGCTCCTCGATTCTTCATCCCCACCTGCCTCAGTATCCTCCTCCCAATTCATTCCCAAGTGCTCCCCAATAAAATATGTCCATTTGTCCCCACCAATATCCCACTTTGGTGTGGCTGAACTTCCAAGAAGATAGTTCTCCAGCTGGGGAGGCAAAGTGGGATCTGTGTCAGGGTGGCAACAAAGTCATAGAGAGCTCTTTCCTAAGAAGGCCCTGGAGTCCACAGCCCCACTTGCCTGCCCTCCCAATGTGCAAACACAGAGATTGGCCAAAGCTTCAAGAGCACCTTTCCAGATTAATAAGGCACCTTCAGAGTCTGTGTCTTGTGCTGAGTTTTAAGCTGCAAGATTCCCCAAACCACAGCTTCTTCAGTCTGAGATACTGTGGCTTTACATGCCCAAATCTTAGTGAAGCCTGAAGCAACATCTGACTACACCCTGCACCCCAAGTAATGGAACCAGAACCCCAGAACCATTCAGTCCATTCCCTGCTACCTGGACAAAGGGGGACACTAAATTCAAGTTTCCTATTAACTTCTGCTGATTACATTGCATTCATCACAAACTGTGGTAAATTTATTAAAGCAGCTTTAAATACTTGAAGCAGCAAATGTAAGCACCTTAGTAAATGGGACACAGATAAGGCTCTTCATCTGTCAGCTCCCAGGCAAAGATCCTTAATATTCAGGTAAATAATATGAAAAAAATTGGAAGTAGAGAAAGACTTATTATGGCTCTAAGGCATGTCAGGACATGATTATCCTGTTTCACGCTGTCAGGGGAGTGTGAGATGGAGTAACTGACAACAAGCAAGACTTAATCAATCTGGAAAAGCTGAGAGGAGACAATTTTAAATGGGAAATTTTCCAAACAACCCTCTTTGCCAGTTTAATGAGGGGCAATGATCAAATGAATGGATTAGAACAGGATCAGCCAGTACAAAGAGCAGTGCATGGATGCTCTCCAAAGCAGGTTGTGCACATGCCTTACCACAATATACTGTCCTGTATGTATGGGACACTATGTCGCAGGGAGAGTAAAATTCACATTTTTGGTCCTTTTTACTTGTCCTTTACATCCTAAGCCAGTATAGATCAACACCTTGGCCTGGACTTCACCAGCATTCCTAAAGAATGGATGTTTATATCAGAAAGACAGTACCAAAACCATCCGGTTACAACTGCTTCCTCAGAAGACACAACAGGAGTTGGTGGATTATAAATTGGACCAGTCTGCAAAGGTCTGGAATTTAGCTTTTCCATGGTACAACCAAGAAATCGTGGTTTATAATCTTGTATATTAAATTAGAGACCATATATTAAAATAGGTTCGTCATATATTAAATTAGGATCGCAAAACCTCTTGGAACGGTGCTAGGAGAACTATAGAAGGTATAGTTATTATTATTATTATCATAATTATTATTATTACTGTTATTACTGTTATTATTATTGTTATGAATAATGCAGTAACCATGCAGTGCATGAAACCACAAACTGCGGATGATGGGAACAGAATATTTTCCTGATGTTCCTGGTCCTATTAAACACAAAATGTGACACCAAACCTAGCAACCTCCTCCATGGTAAAAGACAGCAAGGACCAAATGGATGAAGAGAAACAGCTTCCAACCCTGTGAAGCATCACGCCAGAAAAAAAATAATGACAACTGCTGAAAAATTCCATTAGCTGGGAACAGCTGAGGTGTTGTTTTGTCCAGTTCTCATTCCATGGATATTTCTCTCCTTTGCTCCTTCCCATAGTCCTATTCTTAGTTTGAGAAAGTATCTCAAGAATAAACATGGGGAGGAGATGGAGGTGTGTCTTGGGGAGGGGGGAAAATTCAGCATCTTTTTATCTCAGCCCCAGCTGCATAAAATGACATCAACACATCTGGAACAGCAGAGAGAAAATCAGCGTTACCCGGGAGGCTTTGCTGGTTAAGAAACGGGAAGCAGCCCTGGAGAAGATGGTATGGAGCAATAGAGATGATTTACTCACACAGATTTTATTGTTTGAATACTCACACTCGCCCCATCCATCCTTGTTTGCCCTGGCACGCGCGACGTTCCTCCCCATCGGAGGATGACTGTGTTGCATTTGTGGCATTCCCGCCAATTATATCACGAGGAATAGCTGCTCCTGGGCCTGGATGGAGAAAAGCAATCCACACCCCATGCTGGACCTGGTGATGGAAGCTCTCCATCACGCTGCCAGCTCAAGGGGTGCAAGGCTTGCAGAGCAGGAGCTCATCGGAAGCGGTTTTGCGCACATCGTCGTAAAGCCCCAAAAAAGCAAACGCTTCCCAAATTGCTCTGTTCTCCTTGTGTGCCCACATATCGTGGCACTTGCCTAATTCTGAGGAAAAGAAGCAGAGAAAAACCCGCAGGATCTGTGATGAGCAGTGCTGTTGCCAAGATTTTGATATGATTGGACAACTCGGAGTGGCTGGGGAGTGGCCACCTCTTTTCTGAGTTGGATCTTTCACTGATGAATCTGGCTTGGTTCTTAGTGAAGCAAGGGTTAACTCCAGCTTACTACTACCCAGGCAGGTGCTGGGGGGGAAGAGGACACAAATATGGATATGACTTTAATAGGGAGAGACTGAGACCATTAATTAATGGCTTTTAGGTGAAGGAAGGTAGACTTAAATCAGATATTAGGAAGAAATTATTCATTGATGTGGGGGCTGGGTGAAGCTGGTGGCTAGAGTGTCAGGTAGGGGTATAAATTAAAAGACAAGTGCAAAACACAAAAATATTCTATTTTCTTTGGAGTTTTGCATTACTTCAGACTTGAACTTTTCCTAGGAATGTGAGAATTAACTCCCACAAAAGCCTTTGAATGTAATTTGAAGTCTATGACAATGACTTTGGGTTAGGATTTTCATGTTCTTCTTACATGATTTTACCTCCTTACTACAAATGGGCTCTGCAAGAAGAGGTATTGCAGCCTATGATGGTGTGACTAATGGGTTTTATTTTTTCAGTTGTTTTATTGCCTACCCCTAAAGGTATGTTTACATACATTAAATTTTGAGGGGAGTTCTATGTTACACAAAGTATCTCAGTAATTTCATCTATAATCACAAAGGCAAGTTATGTAAAGGAACTGATGTAAAGGAAATAACTGGAATTAGGAACATAATGGAACAGCCAATTGACTGTTGGGCAAATTATGCCTTTCCTTGCAATCCAGGGACTTCCAAGTCAAACACTCCTCACAGCTTTGGGGCTTAATTAGTTAATTATTATTTTAAATTATTTAAATTACTATTTAACTTTAAGAAGTTAAGTAACTTCTAGCTCATTACTGAATATGTATAGAGGTTTCTTTTCACAGTTTTGAAACTGTTCAGCCCATTCCATTGCTCTGACAGTGGCCACATAACGTGATGCACTTGGAAAATGCTGGACATCAGCTGCACAAGGATACAGAGAGTCTGGGAAATTATCCTGAGGAGTATTCACAAAAACATGATAAAAATTCTGATAGCAACTGCTTCAGTGCTTAAAATATCCAGGAAAAAATACCCCATGTTGGAAATCTACTGTAGAATTTTCTAGAAAGGAGAAAGGACTTCCTGGAGGCAAAGGAGACTCCTCTGCCTGGCATATTATCTCCTTCAGGATGTATTCCCTTCTAAGAATTTTTACTGACTCTGCTTTTTATCATTTGTTGGCCAAATCTGCAAGCAGTCTAATTATGTCTTTGGAGATCTGTTTTGCTCTGTCATGGTGATAACTTGGCTACATAATCTTGCCTAGGGTTTGATTGAACCCCATTAATATCATATTTAGCTCAAGGCGTTATCACCATGTGTACAAAACAGTAGAATTATTTTCCATTTGAGGTTGTGTCTCTGGTTTCAGTAAAGCTGCAGTTAGCTGCAGTTGCATTCTATTTAGGAGGTCCACAAATTTTCCAAACACTCATTATGCTTTCCTTCCAAAGGACTAGTCTTCAAGATGTTTAAACTGCATACCTTGCAAGGAGATGCCTTCAAGCTGCAGTCAAGACAAAGTTCTCTGTCCATCCAGTCCAAAAGCCTGAAAGAGCGTAATTAAACAGGTTACTTTGGTTCAGCCTTCTCAGATTGACAAAGAAAGGGATGATTCATCAGCAGGTTCATTTTTCCACCCAATTTGTTCCTTGTTATTTTTAATAAGCTTTTGAAAGCAAGCAAAAACATCAAGGGGAGATTAAATTTCTGTTTAACAAGAAAACATAACAAAACTCTGAGCACAAGAGCTGCAAGTTTACATCTTTTCATACCTAAAAGAAATAAATAGAATGAAGAAAGACTAAATCATCTTAAAAGCAGTGGAAGGGAATAGGACTTTTTTTTTTTTTGTTTCAGAAAAGCAACAGTCCACTTGAAATTGTTACAGCCAAAGCTCTGAAAGGATAAAATCACTTTTCCTCACCTCTGCTCAAGGCTGTGCACTCATAAACCATTCCAGCAGATGCTTGTGCTGTTCTGAACAGGTTTGTCCTTGCAACCCTTCTGCATGACAAGGTGACAGCTCCAGCTGCTGCACAAAATTGCTTAGAAAAATTTGTCACATTTAGAAACCGTTGTCAAACTCCTTGAAAAAAAAATCTTCTCCTGGCTGCAGGAATATCTTGATTTAGCTCAATATTCAAGAAGGCCACCTGATTTTTCATGGATCTCCATGTTTGGGAAGAAGTATCAGTGCTGGAAATCCTGAGGGGACAACAGTCTGGGGACACATGAGTTTTTGTCTGGACTTTATCTATTATAAAATTAGAGGTATGTAGCCAGTAAAAGGCTTCTGTGATGCATGAGATCATTTCTCTTTCCTTTCCTCTATCCGACACCAGACTTTGTGTTTTCAGCTCTCAGATATAGATTTTCAACCCCCTTATGCTCTAAGCAGTTTTTCAGTGCACATGAACAATTCAAGCTGTCTGAAAGACAAGGCACCCCAAATCAATAATTAATAGTTGTCTGAGTATCAAAATGGAGACATGGGAGTAGGTTTATATTGGATGTTCAAAAGAAATTATTGATTGTGAGGGTGGTGAGGCCCTGGAAGATGTTGCCCAGAGTAGCTATGGATGCTCCTGGATCCCTGGAAGTGTCCAAGGCCAGGCTGGATGGGCTTGGAGGAACCTGGGATAGTGGAAGCTGTCCCTGCCATGGCAGGGGGTTGGAATGAGAGGATTTTTAAGGCCCCTTCCAACCCAAACTAGTCTATGATTCTAGAAAATCATGGCTGACCTGGAAAGACCTCACTGACAAATTGGGGCCAGGTAATTCCTGCTAGAATGGCAATATTATTCTTGTAAGTAAATCCAAGTGTACTTGAAGGCATGAAAAACTCCACAGAATGAAAGAACAGGAAGGAAAAGTTGTGTTTGCCTATATTAAATACTGGGGATTTTGTGTATTAGTCCATTTAGTCTATCTGAGAGCAAAGTAATGTTAGTAACATTATGTGTTGAGTGAATATGGGAATTTGAGGCCACACTATAATCACCTTATACAAAAACCTAAATAGAAAATATGCCACTGAATGGCTCCAGCCCACAGACAGCATGGTGAGAAAAAGTGGCTTTGATAAACCTGTCCCAAATTTGCTGCAAATCACCATAGTTACTGTAGTTTAGTGAAAATTCCTTTATTTTACGCCATTGGCAACACATTTTGAAGTGCAAACCCTAATACCCAAGGGTCAAAATATCCAAGAGGAGTTTCCTCACCATGACAGGATCTGGACAGCCAAGTGCATTAGTGAGGCTTGTGAGACTCCATGGCTCACTCAGAACATGCTCTGTAATAGTCATGTAATTACAGATATTTGTGCAGCACCTTATTCCTCTGCTTGTCAATGTGAAAGAAAAGCTGCTGGGAAAAGGGAATTTATTTGTATTTATCTTTTCAGCAGGCTTCTTCTCTTGTCTGCCTCACTCCAGTGCTTTTCTTTCCAAGAAAAGAGTAATTTATAGGATCATAATGCAGAAAATGACTCATTGTAAGGATTTTACTATGAATTAGTAGGTGAACCTTCAAGGATGTGTGTACTTACATCATCACATTCACTCAACTCAGTTGTCCTCTGTTGTTACCTGTAGCCCTTTATTCTACATATTCTGTGAATAAAGCCATAAATAAGCACTATATGTGTCCCATGATTTGTGTTTCCCCCAAGTCTTACACATTTCTTTCCCTTTTCTGCTTCTTTTTCTATACTCCACCTAAATATTCATCTGTCCTTTGGAGAGCACCAGCACAAACTGATGTCTGTTTTCTCCTTGAACAACAGCTGTGTTCTGAATGTGATTTTACATTCCTGCTTATTTATTTTATATTTCTGTGTGTCTCACATTAACTCATGCAGTGAAGGAAAGGAAAGGAAAGGAAAGGAAAGGAAAGGAAAGGAAAGGAAAGGAAAGGAAAGGAAGGAAAGGAAAGGAAGGAAAGGAAAGGAAAGGAAAGGAAAGGAAAGGAAAGGAAAGGAAAGGAAAGGAAAGGAAAGGAAAGGAAAGGAAAGGAAAGGAAAGGAAAGGAAAGGACAAGGAAAGGAAAGGAAAGGAAAGGAAAGGAAAGGAAGGAAAGGAAGGAAAGGAAAGGAAAGGAAAGGAAAGGAAAGGAAGGAAAGGAAAGGAAAGGAAAGGAAAGGAAAGGAAAGGAAAGGAAAGATAACTTCATAATCTCTTTTGACTGCCAGCTCTTCATTTGCCTTCCTGAAATTTCCTGGAAGGAGCATTTCTCTCCTGCTGGGGCCAGAACTGTGGCCAGAAGAGTGGTCGTTCCCATTGCTTCCAAATGTGGGACCTAAAATCCTGATGCTAATTGTATTTCCTATTATCCATTCATCATCTTCCACCCAGAAGACCTTTAAAGCAGGGAATTAACTGTCCCTAGGAGAAGGTGGAACATGGGGTTCTGGATCATTCCACTATCTACAAGTGATGTTTGGAAATCATCAAACATCATCAATCAAGGGGCATTTTGTGGGCATCTGAGTCCTGTTATGGGGCTAAGTGCTCTCAGGATTTTGAAGGATTTGAGGTCCTGTTGCAGCTCAGAGAATGTTTCCAGAGAAGGTCAGTGTCAAAGATGGGGCTAACTCTAGACCCTACTGTAGGATTCCTAGATTAGAATTCCTGACTAAAGGATTTCATCCCTGAATTGTGTCCCCACTGCTAGAGTAGGAATTGTTACTTGCAAATAAAATCATCCACAAAAAATCCAGCGAGTACCTTTGCTGATGCAGAGTGGCTGTTACCTCCCACCCCAATACCTGCTGAAGGATCTTTTTATTTATGGCTTAGGAAGCATCTGGGAGTTTTTGAGGATGAATGACCCCTCACAAATGTAATTATAATCATTGTCACTCAGACTGGAATCAGCTGTGGTGCTTTATGGTTTAGGGATTTTTTGTAATTTTATTTTTCTGTGTAGGAGTGCTGTTAAATAATATATTCCATTATGTTGGCAAAGTTAAAAATTTTATATTTTTTCTTCTTATCTTTTGTGTTTTGTAACTCTTAAAACACTCTTTTCTCCTGAAGACACTGAGCTTTATTCTACATTTCAGTTGTAAGGGGCTGTGGCTCTCCAGGATGGGACCCAGCATTTCTAATGACAAGATGAACAAGACCTTTCCAGTCTAAAAGCTTTTTTTATATATAAATACCTCTTTAAGGAAACATTTTGGGAGTTTTGTTAAATAATTGTATTTTCTTTTTTGGGCTGCTTATAATGTGCTTCTTTTGGAAACACCTTAGCAAAATTATTAAACAGCATTTTCATGATGCTGTACAGCCTGATGGGACTGGTAGTTTTAGCCCCCATTTTTCACAATAAAATAATCTCCTCAGAGGATTGTACTTCCACTAAAAGGAACCTGTGCTGACTTCCCACCAGCCAAGCAATGTGGTTTGTCATGGACATTACATTAACTAGTAATTAGCATGTAATTATTGCTCTAGGAGTGGGGGAAATGTGACTGTTTCTGTTTTAAACTACAGTTCCCACAAGACCACGTGCTGCTGTGAGAAAACAAAGTTGAATGTTGACATGACTCAAAACAAAACCTTTCAGCAACCCAAATGGAAAGGTTTTGATTTCAGGCATGTCGAAACATTTCTCTTCAGCTGAAAATGTCAAAAAGAGCATTTGACATCTGTTGTGTTTTGACCTTTCCAAATTGAATTTCTTTGTCGCTCCCTTGTCCATTCTGTAAAAAATAAAACCACACATTTCTTTTGTCCTGGTGTGGGGGAAAACACAGACCAGAAGGGACATTTTTCAGTTCACTTAACCTCTTCATAAGAAAGCTTAGGCTGAAATAAAATATCCCTTTCTCCAATACCTGCAGAGGGACTGGCACTGAGCTGAGCCTGCAGCACAGAGCAGGGCATAAAGCAGCAAGTGTGATCCTGGGGGACTGTGATTCCTTTCTGGGCACATGATGCAGAGGTAAATAACTCTGCTCCCATCCTGTGTGTTCCTGCAGCAGCTGTATAGATTCCAGAATATTCCTTCTTTTCCATCTCTTCCTTGCTGTTATCTCCAGTGACACACTGTCTGGTTTATTCTTTGTACATCTAGTATGAAATCGAATAAATGTCCCATAAGTTACTTTTATCTCAGCATCTTCATTATTTTCACGTCAGAAGTGTCTCAGAGAGGGAAATTCAAGTTTGGGTGAGCTCACAGACATTTCTTTTCACTCATAAGACATGAACAAACCATCTGGCACAGTTAAAGCCACTCAGCATGATCCTAAAACAAAGACAAAATGCTGCCATGGTTGTTTCATTGTTTAAAATAGACATTTTTGGAGCATGGATTGTTTGAGTCCAGACCCTTCCAGCTCTTTTTTTGTTAAACCCATACATATTGATACATGCCCCTGTATGCCTCCATATCGCCTTAAGGAATTGTCTCTTTATAAATAATGCACATTAAATATATATAGCAACCATTTCTGTGGTGTGTATCATAATTCCAAAATCCATACAAAATAGCAGTAAAATTAAATGGGGATCTCAGTACCCAGTGTGGTTTTCTGCTGTAGACTCAAACAAGACAAGCGCCATAGAATCATAAAATGACTGGAATTGCAAGGTACCCTAAAGATTATTTAATTCCAACCCCTTCCATGGGCAGGGACAGCTTCCACTAACCCAGGTTGCTCCAAAGCCCCATCAAACTGGCCTTGAACAATTCCAGGGTTGGATGTCACCATTCCTACATCTTCTCAGGTTGAACACAACTGTTTGAGACTTGGTTTATGAACCATAAAGGTGCCTGTGGAGGGACAGAAATCTGAGCCATCCTGAGAAAGAAACCAGTTGAAGCATCAACACTTTGGGGAAAAGCATGAGCTCAGTTTTCTCTTGGATTTCTTTTGACACAGGAATTTTCAATACTTTGTGCTCTCCAGAGAAGTCTGTAAGGGCTGGGAGAAAATATCCTGCTTCCAAGTCCTTCTAGAAGCCATTTCCAAATATCTAAAGACAATAAAGCACTTGAGAGAAGTCAGCATGGATTCATGCAGGTGAAACAGTGTCTGATCAAAGCTTTCTACAAGGAAATAATTAGCCAATGGTTGAGAGAAGAGCAGGGATTGTTTCCATAATTTATCAAGGCTTTTGACACTGTTTGCCACAACATCTTAATTTTCAAGCTGGTGAAATACAGGTTAGACAAGTGGACAGTGAGCTGGATTGAAAACTAAGTGAAATGCTGGACTCAGTGGGTCTCAGTTAGTAGAGTGAGGATCAGCTGGAGATCAGGCATGAGGGGTGTCTTGGTTTGAAATGACAGTTGTCTGCTAAGGAAGGCAGGAGCCTTCCTTGACATGGAAAATGTAAACACCCTCCCTCCGAATTATTATAATTTTGAAATTAAGGGGCTCTCAGGCAAAGCCCCTGGGAGCAGGAATAAAAAAAAATAAAAAATGCAGTACTACAAAACAGGAATAAAAATAAAATAAAAAATGCAGTACTACAAAACAACACTGACAGAGTCAGAAGAGGAGCTGCCCCCTGTGTGTCAGGGGGTGGCACAGCCCCATCCCATGGGGGCTCAGCCCTCCTGCAGTGCCAGCTGTGGCTCTGCTGCAGCAGGGATCCTGCACAAGGGGGGAGTTTTCCTCTGCAGCTCCAGGGCTGCTGCAGATGGGCCTGGGCTCCCTCTGGCAATGCAGGGCAGCAGAAAGCTGCTCCTCTGGCAATGCAGGGGGCAAAGGCTGCTGTGCTGTGCCAGGCTCAGGTTGGATCCAGGTAGGAATGCTTGGCTCCTGCCCTGGGCACAGCATCTCCCCATGGGATGCTGGAATTGGATCAGCCCTGCAGGGACACTCCCTGGCCATGGACAGCAGAGATCTCCTGGAGGGAGGGTTGGCTGTGGCAGAGAAAGAAAAAACTGCCCCATGGACAGAGAGAACTGCCCCACCTCTGACAGATGGGGATAGAACACACACCCTCAGCCATGTCTTGCGACCCAGGACCAGGGGGGAGCAGCAGACGCCACAACTGAAACCAGCAAAGTTCCATCCCTATCAATGACCTGGTTGATAGGACAGGGACCTCTTTCAGCAAGGTTGAAGGTGATGCAAAACTTCAAGGAGTGACTGATGCATAAGATGGTTGTGTTGCTTTCTATAGTATCTTGGTAGGCTGGAAAAATGGTCAGGGGGCAAGCTGTGAAATTCAAGAGAAGTGAATGTGGAGTCCTGGGCGTGGGAGGAAACAGCCACAGAGCCACTGAAAGGCCAGGCAGATGATTAAGAGATGCAGATGTTTAAGAGTTTGCAGCATCTGTCAAAAAAAGAAGCCTGGAGGAGAGAAATCTGAGGGGGATCTCATCAGTGTGTGTAAACCTGTGAGGAGGGGAATGAAGAGGTTGGAGCTCAGTTTTCCTCAGAGTTGCGTGGTGACTGGACAAGAGACAAAGAGCAGAAACTGGAAAACATGAAGTTCATTAAATGTAAGATTTTTTTTTTTATTATTGTCAGGGTGATTAAACACTGAAACATGCTATCCAGAGAAGTTGAATATCTGTCTTTGGAGGTATTCAAAGAACTACTGGACCTGGTGTGGTGCAAACCTGTGGTATACTGGTTCAGAGCTGACTCTGCTCTGAACAGGGCAGCTGCAATGGGTGTCCTATTCCAGCCTCAATGGTTCTGTGATTATGAGGATTGCAGAGCTTATCCCAAATGGACTGCACTCTTACCAAAACAGACCATTTTCTAGCACTGATAGATTTTCCTGCATTATAGAAAAGTTCTCTTCAATAAAATTATCTCTCTGGGGACTCAGAAGAAAGTTTTGGGCCATTTAAAATGTGTTTACAGGAAATGGAGCGATGCTTAAGGATTCTGTTGCCATCAGCTTTGTGTGTGCTGCAGTTCCACTTGCCTTCTTTGGGCATCTGCTCCTGTGTGATTGCATTTTTATTCTTTTTCAGAAGGGCAGATGGTATTTTTTTTTTCCCTGTGTGCATAATTAAACAAACACACAACAAACTCATCTAAAGATACTAATTAATTCCTTTTCCTAATAGATTGCAGGCAGTCTATTAATATTACTCACTCCTGGGACTAAGAGTCTGTTAGCAAGAGCTTCCTCATCTTGCTGCCTTTCCCTCTCCCATGGTGAGACTGGTGAAGTGATCCACCACATCCCTCTAAACACAGCCAAGCTGGAAGGAGCTGTAGCTGATCCTGGGCTGGTCTTGGGGATAGGCTGAGCATCCTTCAGTTGATTTGTTAAATATTGCTCACCTTGAGCCCCCTCATCTTACTTTCTTTGATGACCTGTGCTGCTATGGTGCTGCTCGGGTTCAGTATGGGCTGAGGACTGGGTCATTCCTAGCTCTGCATGCATCCAGGGATTTTGGGCTCTCTGGTATTCCTGGAAAGGGTGTGACAAAGAACAAGAAGTTTAATGGTTCTTCTCTTAATATATAATTATATATACACATTAAAAAAAAAAAAAAAAGGTGAGATCAAAAATGCCGTTGGATGGCACCGAGTGATTGTCAGCTCTATTATAATTACCCAATTAAAGAGGTGATAATGAACCCAGACTTGAAATGCTGGAGGGAGAAAAGGAGGGTGTCACCAGCAACTCAACATTTGTTTTATCCTAAATCTTTATTGTAAAGTAATCACCTGTCAGGAAGTCTGCTGAGGAGAGAGCAGCTGCTCCGTGCAGTGCTGTGATCACAGAAACAGGGTGGGAACAAAAGCAGCAGTGACAGATTCAGGTAAGGCAGTCTCCAGCCCAGGAAACTCCAGCAGCCCAAGGCTTTTTGAGGAACTCACCCATCCTGAGGACAAGGAGGTGCAGCACGAGCTGGGGACATTAGGTAGAAGCTGTGCTCTCTCCAGATGGTTTTAGGCTTTACAGGGTGGGTCATATTTTTATTGTGCTGGACAAAAAATAATCCAGGAGGTGTGGATTCACATGTTCAGGCTTAGAAACTCTGCTGGAAAAAACCTATGGCAATCGGAAAAGAACCTGGGGTAGGTGATCCCCTCAGCAGCCTGAAGTGTGAATGGGATACTGGTTCATAGTGGCTTAAATAGAGACAGAAGTTCATGGGGAATAATCTTCTGTTTTTACTTGGCATTTGTCAGACCAAATCTGGATCCATGGCCCTGTTGGGTGAGTCCAGGAGAGGGTCATGGAGATGCTCAGAGATGGAACATCTCTGCTGTGAAGACAGAGTGAGAGAGCTGGAGAAGGGAAATCCCCAGGGAGAATTTAGAGCCACTTCCATTGCCTAAAGGGGCTCCAGGAGAGCTGGAGAGGGACTTGGGACAAGGGATGGAGGGACAGGACACAGGGAATGGCTTCAAATTGACCGAGGGCAGGGTTAAATTGGATATTAGGAAGACATTCTTGGCTGCAAGGATGGTGAAGCCCTCACAGTTTTCCCAGAGAAGCTGTGGCTGTATCCAGCCCTTCATCTTCCCCCAGACTGATCCTTCCAGAAGTTTATTCCACTTTTGGGACTACAAATCCCATCAGTCTTCATTGTTGCCTCAGTTATGAGCTAGATTTCAGTGGGCCCCAGGAACAGCTAGACAAACCAAGTGAATGCTCCCTTCTGAGATACAGGGAGGAATGCATTTTATTACATTCTTTCAGCTTTTAATGCGTGCAGAAATGGGTTTCTTTTCATATGATCCTCATTGCTGTTTTTCAGTCATGTTCAAAGATGACAAAATGAAAAAGATCAAATGATAAGTCAAAACAAGAGTAACACAAAAGCCTGAGGGATACAGAACTGACAACAGATGATCACAGAAGAAAGTGATAAAATTCTTGCTTATTCCTGAAGAGCAATCCTTAACTAAGAAATATTTCCCAGATATGTGTGTAAATGACAGAAAAATTTTAGATTGATCATTTCTACTGGATATTGTATGATGAAAATTTCAGCTTATTAGAATTCTAACCATCCAGTTCATCATTTTCAAGGCTGATTAGTACTAATATACATATATAAATATTTTAAAATGCATCGAACAAGGCAAAGACCCAGCAACTAACAAATCAATTTCTTATTAGTTTACACTGGAAAATAGAGTGTCCAGAAGTTTGAACCATTTGTAAACATTAGGTGCATCAATCTTGGTTCCTTCCAACAATCAATTTCCCCATGAAAGGAAGACAAACACTGAAGGGAAAGAGGGGGAAAAAAAGAAAATAAAAAACCCCCCAAACCTGAATGCAGAAATATCATAGCAGTGTAAATCTAAATCATTAGATTTACACTGCTGTTCTACTGTGAAGAATAGATACCCCACTTTTAATTTCTGGGTTTTTTTTGTGCCTTTTTTGGTTTTTTGGGTTTTTTTTTTTGGGGGGGGTGTTTTGGTTTTTTGGGGGGGTTTGGGGGGTTTTTTGTTGTGGCTTTTGGTTTGTTTTTTTTTTTTTTTTTTTTTTTTGTGGTGGTTTTTGTTTGGGTTTTTTTGTTTGTTTTTTGTTTTGTTTTGTTTTGTTTTTGTTTTTGGGGGGGTTCTTAGATTTTTTTTTGCTTTTTTTTTTTCCCTGACCTTTTTGGGGTTTTTGAGCTGCTCTTGTAGCTAATTATAATGGCAACTGGCTTAAAAGTATTAAGAGGAAAAGATAAATCACTTCTGAAACATGTTTTGTAGTGGGTTAGTTAATGCTAGGAGCCCTGCCACACTCACTGCAGTTATTTCCTGTTTGATGGATTGGTTTCAGCTCCTCTCTGGTATCCTTAGGGATTTTTTAATCTCTCATGAGGGCACTAGAGGAATATCCTGCCCATGGCAGGTACCAGCTGGGGAAGAGCTCTGGGCTGTACAGATGAGGACAGACAGACACTTTGCAGTTTTGTGTGGGCCAGCAGCACCTGATCTGGACTAGGGGTTAAGTAGCACCTCCTCAGGGCCATCCTACAGCCCCCACTTCACCACGATGTTCCTCCTTTGTTGCTGAGTCCCATCTTAGCCTGAGGAGTCTCTGTGTTAATATGGGTGCACTGTCTCCAGCCATGAATCCATGAAATTCCTTGGGATCTTTGCACCCAGCTTTGTGTGGCCACACCCCCTCTTGAGTTCCCTTTGATGATGCTCACACCTGGTTAAAAAGAGCCAAGGACCAGTCTGAGGTCCTCAGGCCAGCTGGTCATGACTTTTTTGGGGCCTTGCTGCCAAGGGTATGAAAATGCACAAGTGTTGTTTTTCCCTGTTTGTTTAGCACAGCACACCTTCCTCAAAACTGGAGTTCTGTTCCAAAACTGGAGTTCTTCCCCAAAACTGGAGTCCCTACAGGCCTAAAAGGAAGGATCTTTGTATCCAGCCCCTGAGATCAATGATGTGCCCAAATACCAGAGAGATGCTTCTTTTGGAAAGCCTTTGGAATTACAGCGAGTTGCCTAAAGGTGCATCACAGCTTTCATGAGACTTTCGCCATGTTACTCTATTGCCATTCAAATTTATCCATTCCTTTTGCAAATAAAGTCATGAAAGTCATGTGTAGAGCATGGCAGCAACTCTGGGGTCCTCAAAATGCTCACTGCACATCCAGAGCTTGAACCAGGAGCCTAAAAAGTAAAATCAGAGAGGATCAGCAAGCAGAGAAAGGCAGGGCTGCTGATTGTGGCACTGCAATCATTATGGCTGGAAAACACCTCCAAGACCATCAAGTCCAACCTTGGCTTCTTGCAATTGCCAGCTTGTGAGCAGGGATTGGTACCCTGTCAGCACCCTGCTTGTTTTAGTGCCCACTTCTCCAAATAACCACTGAGGACAAGGAGAGATGTGGCTGCTCAGCTTGACAAGCACGGTGTGGTTTATTCATTTTGATGTTATTTTTCCTCTCAGCTGCTGCAGCAAGTGCTCTCTTCAGGGGTCTCTGATATGAGTGCAGCAGAAATGTCATTGTGCAGTGGCTGGTGGTGAGTTTAAATAGCCAGGCTGTGCTTGCTTCTCCCAGGAAACAAAAGCCTCTTCCAGCCTTAACTGAAAATATACACTGGGGCTTCTTGGAGGATTCTCTATGAATGAAGGAAAATGAATTAATTTCCTTCTCCACGTGAAGGAAAACGTGTACGAGGCACAATGGCCACTGATGGGACATCTCTTCTCCTTTGCCCTCATCAAAAAGCACTAATTTTATTTTATTATTTCCCATTCAGCTGCAATTTGGATGTTCCCACTGTCAGGGTGATGGAAATCAGACTCCTGGGAACTGATAAAAAATGAGTTTACTTCAGATCCCCACACAAATTTGGGCATGATGACTCTGAATTTGAAGGACTTCCAAGTAGCAACCTCCTGGCACACAACCACAGCTCTAAGTGATGTCTATATTTTTTTAAAACCTTGAAGAGGAACAGCTGGGAACCCAAGGAGAGGATTCCCAATTGATGTGTCCACCTAAACATAAAAATATTCCCTATTTTCAACAAAAAAACTATAGTATATGTGTACATTCATATACACACACACATTACTGTACTTTTTATCTAATGTAGTGCATAATTTATTAAAAGGGTATATATTAAAGAATTCTGCTTTCCATGAGGGTTCAGGGAAGGGCAGATGTTACTGCTTGTTTTCTGTGAAATAAATTAAATGGAACACTACAGTTAAGCAGGACCATCAGTTAAGAGCAGGTATGTACCACTGCAGTGATGAATGGCTTAATATAAATGACATAGGTGTGCTAAGCCAGGGAAAAAGCCCAAACAGGAGATCAGTAATTGCATCTCTCCATTAAAACTGAATTATCCCTCAGCTGCAGCTCCTACTTCTTTTGTCTAGTTAAGTCTTAAAATCCTCACTCTGGGGCCTTCACAAACTAATGCAGCTGCTGAGGCTGAAGGTGCTGCAGAGAAAAGCAGCAGAGCTCAGTGCACAAGGCCAGAAATCCAGAGGGAATGAGGAGAGGCATGATGCTCCATGAGGGACAGCTGCGAGTCCAAAGTGGCCATGCCCAATGTGGCCATGACCATGAAGAGCTGATGTCTTTTCTCTCTTGGTCTTGGTGTTGCTGCAAGAGGTTTGCTGGAATTTAGACCTGTTTTGCTTTGTTCTCAGCTGTTCCCTTGGCACAGCCTCTGAAATGGCCTTTGTGAGGGTGAGTGAGTGAGAACTGCAGTGCCCTGTAGGCTGGGGGATGAAACCTGAGCCCTGCAGTTCAAATCCTTTGGTAAAGTTGCGGTTGTCCCTTCTTGTATTTCTTCTTCTTGTATTTCTTCTCTTCTCCCTCTTTTTGAGACAAGTAATGCATGAACTTCCAAGTCTTTCTTTTCACACCAACCCTACTGGTTTCCAGGCTATTTCTCCTCCTTCTTGGACCCTCTCCCTTCCATATCATGCATATCACTGCATATCATGCATCCCATTCATATGCCAGTGTTAAATCTTGCTGCTGTGGCCCCAGATTTCCTTCCCACGTTGTTTTTCTTCACCCTTTGTTTCCAGCTGGTATTCCTAACCTCCTCCCTTCCTTTCTTGTTACTTCTCTGCCCTCACCACTGCCCCTCACTTTGGTTATGGGCAGCACCTGTTATTTTCTTTAGTATTAACAGAGCAGAAAACAGATCAGCTGCTCTCCACTCCCACATCATCTCCAGGACATCTCCTTTTAGCTCCAGTCTTAGGTGACAAACACTGCCTTTTGTTTACAGCCCCACAGCCAGAGCAGTGCTTCCCCCTGAATGAATTCCAGTGGGTTTTGCTTCAAATGAGATTTCCCAGGAGGTGCTGGAAGTGCCTCTGGAGCTGTGTCAGTACGAATAGATGCCCGTTCATCCAGACACACACCGTGCTGTAACAACCACAGACATCTCATACTGTCTTGAGGGGAAATGTGTCTGCTGCAGCTTGAACTGAGCTTCAGATGGAGCTGGGAAACCATGCACTAATTAGTTAATTGGCTGGAGAACTCTGTGTTGTGTTGGATGGATTCAGCTTATAAACTGACCCTAGTTTTGAGGGCAAAAAAAAAAAAATAATATAAAGCTTTGCAAAGTCATGGACCTTGTTAATCTCATTTTTGCCTTCACTCATCCCAGCATTACATGTGCAAGGAGCTGACTGATGTTACTTTGTACTCAGGAGTATTGTTCAAGCATAAAATCAGGAGTGAAGTCTGAATCACATCTCTCTTCCATGCTCTGCTGTGACTTCAGTTTGCTTTGTTGTGGAAAGACAGAATGAGTCACTGACTCAAACAGAGGCAGCATAAGCATGCTTTTTTTTTTTCTTTACACCAGAAAAGCGCATATTTTTGGAGAAATCTACACACAACCCAGAGGATTGTGACTGACCTACACACCTGAGCCCCAGCACATGCAGAAACTGCCCCTGGATGGGAGCACAGTGATCCATCCACTTTGTGCAGAGCTGCTCCTCCAGGCAAGCAAATCTCATCTCTTTCAACTGCATGAAGCTGTGCCAGGGGAGGTTCAGGTTGGATATCAGGAAAAGATTTTTCACAGAGGGTGGCTGGGGACTGAACAGGGAAGTGGTCACAGCACCAAACCTGCCAGAGTTCAGAGAATGTTTGGACAATGCTCTCAGGCACAGGGTGGGATTGTTGGGGTGTCCTGTGCAGAACCAGGAGTTGGACTTGATAATCCTTGTAGGTCCCTTCCAACCCAGGACAGTCTGATTCTGTGATTTTTCTTGGCTTTACTCCCCTTCCAACACACGCACATAGTTCTCATAAAGAACTTTTCAGAGTAATCAAGACATATTCAAAGTTATTACTGTTTAGTTTGGAACTTCTGGGTAAAAATAAATAATTCTTGACATATGGGAAGAAAAACTGGAGCTGTTCTGGCATTTGGGTTTTGAGATGTTTTCTGATAGCATGGTGCAGAGTGGAGGGGGGTTTCTGTAGTGTGAAGCAGAATAAAGATCACAATAATGAGGGCATGAAATTAGCTTGGCAGTATGAACTCCAATGATACTGTGCAGGATTTTCAATTAGGGTGAATTAAATTGTTGCCAAAGTCAGAATGGAAATAGGGATTGAGTAGGGTAGGAGGGAGGGAAAAGGTGAGGCTTAAAGATAATGGCTCAGAGAATCTTGTGTACTTAGGGAATAGCTCATTCATCTGAAAATGTGTAAGAGAGAATCATGAAAATTACCAAGGAAATAAAACATGTGGATGTATAGTGAGAGTGAGACTCTAAAGTGATGTCAGGGAAATCGCAGCAGAAGAATAAGGGATGATTAGAGCCCCTCTCATTCTGCAGACCTGCCAAGGCTGTGTCTTCCAAGAGCACAGCGATAATTTAAGCCATTGAAAAATAAAAAAGGACCAGATTTCTTCTGTTTGTCATGCCAGGAAGGGTCAAACACGCCTAGGTAGGAAAGCTCATTCAGAGCAGCTCAGCCTCTGTGGTTTTGTACACAAAATGTCTGTAGGATTTAAGCAGAGCTCATTATGTCTCGTTTTATTTATGGCAAATTTCAGAGCCATTCAAGCAGTGCTCTGAGTTTTTGTGAAGAGTAAAAAAGCAACGATTTACCCAGAATGTTCTTCTGTTCTGTAGGAGTCTGATTTTTGAAGACACAGTCTTTCAAAAGTGACAAACATTGAGCACCTTCCAACAATTGAGGTTCCAAAAGATCCCACATTGCAAATCCCAGCCATCCATCTTTTCCCGTGTCTTCAGATGTAAAACACAGAGAAATGCTTGAAAAGCTTCACAAGAAGTGCTCAGGCACCTGACTCCCACAGAAACACATTTGATGTTGAGTGCCACTCCCCTTCTGCATTTGCCCACTTTACCCTTCCTAAATAGATTATAATGAGTGATTTTAATATTCCAATCATGCAAATCTTCCCCCAAGATTTCAATAATGCCAACGAAGTCTGATGTATACTCATAAATGAGCTCCTCCAATTCCAGTTCTTGTTTATTACTCAGGCTCCCAGCATTAGAGTATAGGCAATTAAAGAATTTCTTCTCTTCACATCCCTTGGTGCCTTGATTAATTTTGTTCTTGACATCTTAATTTCGAGCTAAATGAATGCTCATTCATTCCTCCCTCTCTGCCTTCCATCTTTCCCAGTTTAACACTCTCCTGACTATTCAGGCTGACACCTTGAAGACTCTCCTGTGAAGATGCAGTGTTGGAACACAGTGGCTTTGTCTTCTCACCAAATAGGTAATTGTATTTCTTGCAAGACAAATATCTGCCTTACTCTACTTAAAGCTAGAGGTCCTTCATTTCCAGAGGTTTTTCCCTTCCTCTGCTTGTTGGAAACAAGATTTCTGGATGGAATATCCATCTGTAGAATCTGGGAACTCCAGCCACCTTCAAAACCTTCGTATCAATCATAAAGAATGTCCACCACCATCTGTGGGAACCTTGAGCATTTTACACATGTTCACCCTTGCTGTAATAACTGTGACAGGTTTTGCAAGAAAATGTCAAATTGCTTCTTTGTCTCTGGGAAATTTAATTGCATTCTGAACACAGTGCCTTTGCCACAGTTGATGGGATTGCTGTGACCAAACGTAGACACGTAAGAGGTAAAATTCTCCATTTCCACCTTTATAGTCAGAAGAGAGAAATAAAGCTTTCTAGGGAGAAATTGTTCTGAACTAGTGCAGATGAATCATGCTTGGGAAATGTCCATTGCTCTCTGTGGACTAGGAAAAATACTTCATGATGTAGTTTTCTGTAATTGAGACCCATAAAGCATTCCTGGGGTCATTTCTACCCCACGACACAGCACCAAAACCAGCATGTCAGGCTCCTGTCCTTTCACCTGGGACTCTCTGCTCTGTGTGCAGGTTTGTGGATGTGCATTCAGAGAGTGTATTATGGCAGGAACCATACAGAAACATGGTCAGAGGCAGCCTGTTCTCTAGGGAAACTGTAATCTAAATGAAATCTTCTATTCCTGTCCCTCTCCTGGCCTGGCATAATGCAGGGTAACTTTTAAAACATTTAAAGCCCTTCTGCAGGGGTTTTTGCAGATCCTGACTGTTTCTCTGAGATACTGAAAAACTGATGATATAACTTAAGAACATGCTGAGTTCAAAACAGACCATTTTCCACAGCTGGCATGTGACAGCTTCACCTTGTGCCCTTGTGCCAAATAAATTCATTATCCTGCAGCATCTCCAAGCCAGGCACTTGGAGTACAATTGGTAAAAAACCTGGGGGGGGATGTAGGTGTTGCCTTTGGAGATAATAACCATGCAGAGTGCTGGGTGGTGGCATGACTGCTCTACACAGAGAAGGAGCAGCCCCATGGAGAAGAGGATCAGAGTGGGATGTGCCCTCAGTGCTTCCTGCCTGCCCTGTGGTGTCTGCTCAGAGGTGGAACCAGCCAGGTTTGTGTGTGAGGCAGAGGAGATTTCTGTGAGCTGCTGGTGTCCTGCTGGAGGATGTGCCCGTGGGAGAGCCACAGCAGGTTAAGCTGCCACCCTGGAGCTGTGATTTACTCTGACCTGGTTTAATTTGTGCAGGTGCTGATTAGAAGGGCTCACAAACTCTGCAGGCATAGCTCGGCCAAAAGGACAGACAGGTCATCCCCCAGCATCACTGAAGGGTGGGGGTTGGAAGGAGAACATTTAATCCAACCTTTCTGCTAAGACAGGTGCATCTACATCTGTGGCACTTTGGAAACAGCCTCCTTTTGCATTTGGATGGTTTTTTAAGATGATTTTTTTTTTTTTTTTATTTCTTTGTTTGACCCAGAGTAGATGTCCCTGGAGCCACCCCTACAGAAATAGAGCTGGTAGAAGCAGAGGTTTTAAACTATTTCAGCTGTGGAAATACAAACATATCCATAATCATTTGCTCTTTGGACTTAACCTTTTCTATTTTACCCTAACCTAATGCTCAAACTTCCACAGGTGAAGTTCAAACTGGAACCTGTCATTTTTGCTCTGAGCAGCACAGACTTGCAGATGAGTCTCTGGAGACTGAGGCCAAGCTGAGCTCGTGGTGTTTCTTGCTCATGTTCCTGGACATGTTGAGCTTGTTTCAGTGAGGTGGGATGAATCTCCTTGAGCTTTCAGTGGAGGGCTTATACTGCAGGTTAACACATCCGAATCTCAGAGTCTCCATGGATCTGCTTCTGTGCAAGTTCTGATTGCAAATTCCCAAGGGAATCTATGCAAATGTGTGATGGCATCCAGTTGTCTGAGCATGGGGTCTAATGATGGTTTTGGTGGTCTGGGGTATCCTCCTGACCTCCAGCAATACTCTGAGGGTGAGCACCTCCCCTAAATCCCAGCTGCATCTCTCAGTCTCACTTGGGCACCTCTGATTCCCAGAAACTTTTCAAATGTCACTGCATATCCATAGTTCGGGGCTAAATTAGGATTCAACAATTATCTAGAAGAGTAGCTCTTTTTTAGCTGGTTTTTTTTTTTTTTTTTTTTTTTTTTGCAAAAAGGGCAGTGGGATTTTTCCCTGTTCCTTCTGTGACCTGTTCCTCTAGACCAGTGTGGGGTTCATTGGAACATTGCCATTCCTGATGTGCTCAGATCGCACTCAGGGCCTGATCCTGGCTGGATCTATAAAGCATGAAGTTATTAGCAGGCCCTGTTAGATCTGCATCTGTGTTCAGGGAAGAGCACCCTCCTGGGACTGAGCACACAGCAGCTCTGCAGCAGCTGAGAGGGATTATCATAAACACCAAGGAAAATCAATGTGGGCAAAGGGAAGACCTGAGCCTTCCCTAAACCTGTTCCTCCACCTTCACAAGTTAGAATAGCTTTGGCGGTGTAACACTGGAAACAAGAAGATTGGACCCTGGAAAACTCTTTTTAAAGCAATTAAGCCAAACTGTGCTACATGGTGTTAATTTAGAATTTCAATTAGTGCACACAATTTGCTGTCAGCTCTGGCCAAGCCATTTGCTCAAACCAAAGCTGCTCCTTGCTTGCCTGTTTGCTTGAAGAGTATGAAGATGGAAACAATTTGTTAACATAATCTGGTTTAATATGATGACTAATGATTTTCAGAAGAAACCATGGATTGGGTTTGTCAGGCTGATTATATCTGAAGCATGGCTGAGGAGGGGCTCTTTCATCTGTCTCGATCAATGCAGTTCTGCAGGACCTGAGTTGGTCCTGGCCTTTTCCAGGGTAAATTCCAGACAGCTTCACTTTACTACCTAGTTGTAGGATGTGTTTATTTAGTTACTATGGGCAGTTTGAGTTCTCTTCTCCCAGGATCCTGTTCCTATTTGTACAAGGCAGCAATGACTGCCCAGTTCCCTCCTTCTGCCGAGAATTGCAACCCCCCCCAACCCCACCTATCCCTCATTCTGCACACCCTGAGCACAATTCATCTTGCTTTGCCCTCTTAGGAGAGCTGCTGGCTGTGCAAATCAATTCCCCCAGAGTCTGGGGCCTTTCAGTGCTGGGTGGTTTTGGTTCAGTGCTGCAGAATTGTCGCTGCACCCGTGGCTCTTGTCTCAGTCACTGGGGATGCTGACCCCACACCCTGCAGTGCCAAAGGAAACCTCCTGCTTGCTGCCCAGAGGGTCACTCCTCTGAACACCCTTCCCTGCTCTACCCCTTGGCCAGTGGTTCTGCTGTGACTCATGTAAATATTGACATTTGCCACGGACTTGCCTTCGTGCTTTCATTCCCTGCTGAAAAGACTTGATGTTTTTCTTCTGGCTTTGCCTGGACTTTTTCCTCGCTCTTTTCTTTTACACAGCCTTTCTCTGAAGAGCCTGGAAGAAAGAAAACCTCTTTTGTAAAGGCTGCTTTTTTTTGTGTGTGTGTTTTTTGTTGGGTTTTTTTTTTTCCTGGAAATGTTAACTCCCTGCGCAGATATTCTGGGAACTTTTCACTGTTCTTTTATTGCATGACACAAGAAACTAAAAGAGGAACATTATCTCTTCGAGGCAGCAAGTCATTGTACTTGCTTCTAAAAGCTGATCTTGTTTTGTTTGACTCACTAGCTGTTTTACTCTGGCAGTGATGCACTAAAATATCCTTGAGCTAGCTCAGTTGCACTTTGCTTTCCTTTCTTTTAATGCCACCTCTCTCTCAGTCACACTGTCCTCACCATGAGCAAACCTATCAGCATCTGGCCCATTAATAACAGCTCGTTATGAAATAAAAATTAATCAAGCACTGAGATTATTGTGCAGCATTTCCCAGGACTTATTACTCAGAGTGATTGTGCAGACATCTTGTTGCATGGGGGTAGACTGTAGTTTGGTTGGAATTAACTCCAACAGCTGCTTTATTGCTGTGATGTATTATTATTTATGTGGGATGAAAGATGTGGCTAGCACTTGAGCACAGCAGAGCTATTTACAGGCTGAGGGAGAGGAAAGGCTGGAGCAGAGCACGATAAAAAAGGGAATGGGATGTGTGTTGCTGCAATTCAGTCCATAAACTTCAGCAGAGCCTTTGTGTCTCTGAGCTTCTTGTTCTTCCTCACATAAGGCGCAGTTATAAGCAGCATTAATCAAGGAGTTGAAGAGTCAAGAGCTTTGTCTTTAATAACATTGAAGTGTTTCTTGTTTAACTTTCTCCCTGTGGACCCAGGTCTCAGATCTGGCCAAGTCTCACCCTGTTGAGGAGCCAAACAAAGCAGATAAAAGAGGGATTTATGTCAGAGGAACAGCTAGTATATTTTCATCTCAGAGACACAATGATTTGGTACAAGAGTGCATATTAAGCATCTTAAAATAGAGTTAAGCTGTGTGCTGATCTTTACTCTGAAGCCACATTGCTCAGCTACTTGTACAAATCCTGCAAGATAACAGAAGGTGCTAAACAAGTCACTGGGAAAAAAAAAAGATGGAAAAGTGACATATCTTTTAAAACATAAGTAAAACCAAATTGATTTGCAAAGGAAGAATACAACTAATTACACAGTCAGAGCTTTGCAAAGTGTCTGTGTATCAGAGTCTTGAAAAGTTTGGGAGCAAAAGTTATAATCCCTGAATGGGGAAATGCTGAGTGCCAGAGTGATTGAAACCAAGGTGGATTTGTGTGAAAAAGACCCTCTAACTCCCACAGTCTATTAAATATTCTTCTCACCCTTCCCAATCTTCTCACTCACAATATATTCACCACAACCCCCTGCCAGTTTCAATGTGTACCCTGCCCCAAATCTTTAATTTTTCTGAACGTGTTTCATGATGTGTTATTGCCCAAAGAAATGCCAATGGATCTGCCATCAGCTGCACCTTGCCTCTCCTCAGCAGAGTTTTTAGCTTTTAAGAATACTTCAAACCTGCCAGGAACAAAAAGGGATATGAAGAACCAATTTCAATTACAGTGTGTGAGGCGGTTTCCCAGCAACAAGAGTATTTAAGAGCAACAAAAATTAACATACCTTCAAAGAAAAAGCAGCGGCAACAGCCACTGATTTTCACGGTGTAATATCTTGTATTCATTAAAACAGAGTTTCTGAGCATTGTTTCTGCCTCAAGGCTCAACTGCAACTCATCTTAAAATCATGTTTCTCCTTTCTTCAATGAAAAGTACTTAGAACTTTATAAAGAGACACAGGAAAAGGGTGGAAAGAAAGAGACAGGCTGGACTGCTAATATAATTCCTTGGAGCTAAGCTACTGACTCCTATCTTGCTGGAATAGCAAAACTCAGATACTCTCTTAAGGAATAATCCCTCCTCCTTCAGGATCCAACTCCTCTTTTGAACCACAGAAAGAAACACTCCATCTTAAAATTGGCTTTTTCAAAGCCTTCTACCCCTTTTGTCACTGTACATCCATCCATCCCTATTCTCCCTGGAAAATAATTGCTCTCCAAAGCCTCTGGATTGACTGATAAATCTAGGAGAATCTGTGCTCTGTGAGAGAGCTGTTTCCAAACAGAGTTAATAAATCACAAATATTGTGGTCCTGAGCAGGTAACACAGATTTTTACCTGCAAGGGAGGGAGGAATGATACCAGTACAGACCAGTAAAACCCCAGAAATCCCAGTAAGCTCCTGTGCAAGAAGAAACTGGGACAGGAGGTTGATTTTCATATCCTTTTACCTTGAAGGATTTATGGTGTTTGAGTTGCTCCTGTCTTTTAACACCTTATACTTGACAGAAAATATCTGTAGCAGTGACATCCCTGTCTGGAGTGATGCTGCCCAGGTATAAATAAAAAAAAATTGAGTTTAACATTCGACTGCTTAAAGTGAAGAGCTTCTGACCTGCTCAAAACCAAAACTGAAACCATTCAACCTCTTGAATTCATTTCACATTGCTTTTTATTCCTCCAAAGAATTCTTTCTCAGAAAAGCATTTGAATTTTCGGCTCAAGTTGGACCAGAAGGGCAACCCATGCACTTGTATGGCCTTGGTTTGCATTTTCCAAGAGTGGGGATCAAGGTCACCTGTTACATTGCACAAAATCTGCAGGACACAGATCACTTGTGCTGCAGCCACTGCCCTGACAACATCAATCTTTGGCATTTTGGGACATGCAGAGGTAATTTTGGTTAATCTGTTGTGTCTGGGTCGCCAGACATCCAACAATCCTGGACAAACTATTAAATTCCATTATTTCTCCCTTGTGTGAACAGCATTTCTGAGTGACTAAGGGAAGATATATCAAGAAAAGCTGTTGGAGAAAAAAAAAGTAGTTTTAGGAGTAGGGATCATAAATATTTTGTTTCTTGAAACACTGCTGATTGACTGATTTAAAGCTCGAGGGGTGCAGATTTATCTACCTGCATCAGTTCCAGCAGTAGGACAAAATCCTGTGCCAGAAGGTCCAGTGTTGAGTAAACTCACTGGTTCGTGCCTCCTCAAATAAAGACTATTTAAAGCAGCCACTGATTGCTGTAACTACAATAATCCAACAAAGATTTGAGCCACTTGCCTGCAGACGGGAGCCTTGTTGCAGACAAAATGCTGCTTGAGAAACCCCAAAGTGCCACGTTGGAGCTACAGGGGTTCCTGGAAGTTGGGGGCTGAGTAAAACCCCCCCAGTTTCCCCCCGTGCTCAGACAACTGGATGGAATCCTCCCAAGGTGAAACTCTGGATCCTGCCCCAGCCTTCCCTGCTCACTGCAGAAGTGACCTTGGAGCAGTGGAAGTGGCAGCCAAAGAAGCTGCAAAGCATAATGGAATTATGGAGATATGAGTGGATGGAGCTGCCTTTCCCCTTCCCTGAGGAGAGCAGAGAGGAGACCTCAGAGAGACCCAGGAGCTTGGATTCCCAACAGGGGAACTGTCAGCAGAAAGTCTCTGGGAGTAAGCTATTTGCAATTTAAATGGGTTGAAATAAAAGGCAAAAGGCATGAGGAGCTGGTCAGCAAGACGATAATTTGTTAAGTTCCTTCTTAAAAAAAAATAAAAGTTACTTGACCTAAGTGCTGACATCCCTTAATTCAACATGTCCTTCTTCACCATGCTCATTCCACACAAAGCCACATGAATCCTGGTATTTTATTTATTCTGCTGAGGGGTAAAAATCCCTCTAAAACATTTTTCTTCCCTCACATCACCTTTTTCACTTGCTCATGGCCCTTTGCAATGTCTGTGTGTCCCTGCACAGCAGTGGCAGAGAGATGGAGAACTTCCCCTCATCATCCGTGCCCATTCACCAGCACCTCCTGGGCCATCACTGCAGCTGAATTTCTCCACAGTTCCAGCTATACAAACCTGGAAGTGGATTTTCACCAGGATTTTCAATCCAGAAGGAGAAAAAACTGATACAAAGTGTGAGGGGTGAGTTTTCTCACCATGGCAGTTGCGTGGAGTAGGATTTGGTTGGGTGATGAAAGCTCTCAGTTCTCTTGGGGATGATGCACCAAATCCTCAGGAACCAGGAACTGTGACCACCAAGAAATGTCCAACCAGCATTAGAACCCCTCATACCAGACATTTTTTCCTGAAATAGGGATGTGTACCTAGCTTTAATAAAGGTGGCTCCCAGCTTCCACAATCTCCAGTGAGGGAGATACCCAGTGTGCACAGAAGATAAAATGGTTTATGAAATGGATCAGCTTGTGGGCAATTAACACATGTGGAGAAGGGAATGAGGACAGCATAGGCAACAGTGGAGATCAGGGGGAATAAAAGCTACTGGGATGCAGAGGAAGAAAATGGGAAAAGGACTGTCTGGGAGATTACATTTGCAGTTGGCTAAGTTATATATATATAAAGGATAATCCTTTACCAAAGAATTGCTAAAGATGAAAGAAACTCCTTACTGGAAGGGAAGAGATTGCCCAAAGGTGTGGGTGCCCCATTCCTGGAGATTTTCAAGTCCAGGATGAGAAACCTGGTCCAGTGGGTGTCATCCCTGTCTGTGGCACTGGGGATGGAACTGAAAGGTCTTTAAGGTCCCTTCCAATATATGTATAAATTATATATAAATGAGCAATTGGTGAAAATTTAACAAAGCACTGTGAATTACTTTTGAGATGTTTTGAACACATGATACAGAATGACTTTAGGATGGAACATTTAAAATCGGAAGGTAACAGTGGTGTGAGAAAGATGCAACGTTTTCTTTTAAACCATTGGTCTGCCAGTCAATGTGAAAAAGGCTTCCTTACATGTAAAAAACATTGAGGTTCTTGAGGATCTTCACAGATGTTTAATAAGATCTTTAATTCACAGGAAGTGAAGCACAAACCAGTGTGTGCTGATTTCACAATCTGAATTGTCTCATGGTCATATCCATGGAGAAGGAGAGGCAGAGCCAGCTCTTGGATTCAGGGGGCTGCTGGAATTGGACCCAAAGCCCTGCCTGTGACATCCCAGGGGTGCAGTTACCTGTTGGGGGGACTTTGTGTCACTTTGTGGGGACACAGAAGGGATGTGAGCACAGGGAGTGGGCACAATGAAAGGACCAGTGGCTGGGGAAAGAGGAATATTCCCACTTCCATACCAGGACAGTACAACTTATTCTACCCTCATTCTCCAGTTTGCCTACAATGCTGAGGAGGATTTAAAAATATTGCAAAGATGACAAAAAAAGACCAAAAACTGGGGGTGATGTTCCTGCTCTTTGATCTTGCTGTTTGGGTGGGGGTCCAGGTGAGCTTTGATTTCCTGGTGTAACAGAGACAAATTATTCTTATCTGTTGAAATTGATGGGGAGAAAAAACACACATCAGCTGCCTCAGCTGGCTGAAAGATGTGTAATTAAACACACTCACATTTACAGCCTCTGACTTCATTAGAAAATTATTATATAATGAACTGGTACATGCTAACCTTCCTATACTCTTCCATGGCTAATGCCCTGCTAATATCTCATCCATAGGCTTATTTCACAGTGCAGCCAGCCTATTTCTGCAAGAGGCAGCAGCCTGGTCCCTCTTGGCTTCATTGTGAGCTGGCCTGGATGCTGAAAGTGGAGCTGGAAGGAAACACAGTGATGGTTGTGCTGGGGGAAGTGTTCGACCATTTCATTAACCCTGCTAATGGTTCAAACCAAGACCTTAATAGCACAATCAATAATGCAGCCTGTGATCAGTTTGTTAGCCAGCCTCACATGCTTTGCTTTTAATAGGGGACTCCCAGAAGGATCATGAACTGTTACTTGCAAGCAGTAATTCAGGGTGCATGACTGCGGGTCTAATTTTGCATTTTTCTGAAAAGCATAATCACTTCTCTGTCTCCTTAGACTGCTGCTGGATAACTCACCCCAGGAGTCCCAAAGTTCTCTGTCCCTCATCAGCCTGGCATTTCTGAACAAATTATTTGGGTATTCATTCCTGTCCTTAATTCTTTTGCAGGGAAAGTGAATCTCTGGGCTTGAAATTGGTCCAAATCCTGCATGCACAAAGCAGTGCTCCCCTCTCTGGAGGCACTCTGCCCAAAGGAAGGTGGTCAAGGAGAACCTGAATGGCAATATTTAATATTATAGGTGGTTGAAAAACAGAAGAACAAATTTCTTTTATGCTCTTTCATTTGTAAGAGTGAACCCCTTTCTACTTTACTGGTTACAATTCTATCTTTTGGTTTTGACACTTATTAACTTTCCACTTATTAGGCTGTCTGTGAGATTTTTCATTGTTGAAGGGTTTTTTATTATTATTTAAAAGACTGATGAGTGTGGAGTTTTCATTGTCAGATTAAACACACTGAGTAAATACAGTCCCTGAAACAGGAGATTTTATCTGGGAAGCTCAGAAGGAATTCCATGGCTGGCTGGAAGTTGCTCAGCTGAGCCCTCTCTGCCAGACTTCAACAGCAGAGGATATTCTTCCTTCCCTTGACCTTCTCTTCATCATGCATGGGAGGGAAGGGGGTGGGAGCAGAGCAGGGTCATCTTGGCATGGCATTTACTGTGCTGCAATGGCTTCACTGAGCACGAGTAACAAAGCATTCCCCGTGAGCACAGCTCAGCACTGAGACTGCACCAGGGTGTGATGTTGTACATGACCTGCTCCAGGATGCAGCCAAGTCAGCTCCTTTCTTTCCTTTGTCCTCACACTGCAGAAGAGCTTGAGATTGTGCAGTTTCCTACCCAGAAATCTTCATTGCTGCTGGCATCAGCTGAGAGAGCCTGGAGTTCATGTAGCAGAGCAGTGGGGCAGCTCTCTGAAGGATGTGCTCTGTTCTCTGGGGCAGAAGTTGTATCCAGAGGGGAAAAGCAGATTCAGACTTGTCTGTCAGGGCAGCCTTCATGTGGTTCATGATGAAAGCAACCATGTTGTTTTCAGGAAGAGCTGAACTCTGGAGGACTGTGGGTGGTCAGGGCAGAGCAGGGTAAGGCACTCAGCACACCCTGAGGGCATGGAAAGAAGCACCATGGAAAAGCACCAGGTTTGGGATAAGGCAATCAGTGAGAGGGATTAAATACAGGGTGTGTCAGGGCATGGGGATGGCTCAGGGTTACCCTTACTCAGCATCCCTGTGACTGCTGTGCTCAATTCCAGTGGGAGATGGAGCTCCAGGTGCAGTGGCAGAGAGGTGGGAGGTGAAGCTCAGGCACTCACCAGCACTGGAGCAGGCTGTCCAGGGGAGCAGTGGGGACAGCATCCCTGCAGGTATTCAAAATTTACATAGATGTGGTGGATTTGGCACTATTCATGGTTGAAGATCTCCAAACTATTCTATTCTATTCTATTCTATTCTATTCTATTCTATTCTATTCTATTCTATTCTATTCTATTCCATTCCATTCCATTCCATGCCATTCCATTCCCATCCGTAAGTTTAATTCTTCATTACAGACAGGTCTCTTATTCTTCAGAACATGTCAGGGCTTCAAAGCAAGGTACATGGTACTGACTCCTCCCTCAAGCCCCCTCCCTGACAGCACTGAATGGCTTTCACATGGAAGCAAACAGGGCTCTGCCAGGCTCCCAACCCTTTCCTTTTGTGTTTTGCCAAAACCCACAGCCCCACAGCCAAAAAGATGGGAACTGAACTGGATCCATGACCCCTACCTGGATTCAACCAAATGTGAAATAATTTGGATGAGAAATGATGTCTGTGTGATGGATTACAAAGAATGTCAGCAGGGGAATGAGGTGGTGGTAGAGACAGGGAAGGGTAACAAACATTTTGCTTCCTGAGTCTCATCTCTCACAGAACAGGAGATTTTTTGGTTGATTTCTTAACAGGAACTGGTGAAGCTCAACTCATTAATGCCATAATTATGACTGAAATCTAAAGATTCTTTATAATGATAGGTAGGAGTGGAGCCAGAGGAGGCCACAAAGGTGATTGGAGTGATGGAACACCTTATCTGTGAGGACAGAGTTGGGGTTGTTCAGGCTGGAGAAGAAAACGCTTCAGGGAGACCTGGAGCCCCTTTCAGTTCCCCCAGAGGCCTTGGACAGATGGGAACAGACCTTTTAGCAGGGAACGTTGTGACAGGGCAAGGGATAATGGTTTTACGTTGAAGGAGAGTTTATTTCAATGAGGTATAAAGAAGTTTTTTTACAATGATGGTGGCGAAACACTGGCACAGGTTGCTCAGGGAAGGTGTGAATGCCCCATCCTTGGAAGTGTTCAAGGCCAGGCTGGGCAGGGCCCTGAGCAACGTGATGCAGTTGGAGGTGCCTCCTTTGATCTTTGTTCCACATCTGTCATTCAGCAGGGACATCCTTCTGCAGCTGGGACACAAATCTGCAAACCCTCCTGCAGCTGCTTGGGGCAGTTCTGTCACTCTCAAACCAGTTTTCACTCCTTGATGTATTCTGAAGATGTTTGCATCACATTTTGCTTTAATTCAGTGCTCAGGCAGGGTGGGAGACTGTTCTGAGGCACAGACACTTTGTGACAATACTATTAACATTTTACTTGTGCACATTTTCCCCTCTAGATTGGTTTTCACTCCAGCTATATTTCTTTGAATGTGACAGATTTTATGCTTTTTCTCCTTGTTTTCTTTTTGGTCCTATCCTCTGCTTAAAAGCAAGGTCATCAATAATTTTAGATGAAATACATTTGCTGTAACCCTTCAGGATAACATGGTTTGAATATTTTGATTGATTTATGTCTATAAAAAACAAACTGCATCAGCTGTTTGTCTGTAGAAACCTTTGTTTTCTTTAAAGGCATGAGCCTTGTGCCTCATTAGTCTTCCCCAGCTTTCCTTTTGGTACCTGTTGTGTTTCACACATTTTTATAAGCTGTCTGCCTCTAATAAATGAAATTATACTTCAGCTGTAAAGTGTTCCCATAAGCAATCAAAGGAATGCTGCCTTGTAGTCTGTGAGAATAAGCACCATCAGTACCATTGTCACATCATCAGGACCTAGCTCAGCCTGGTTATTAGTTTTGTGCTGCTCTGACAGCTTGGCTGGTGCAGCATCTCTCAAAAACCACTGCTGGAGGAATCCAGGAATGGAGGATCAGCACATACCAGCCTAAGGGGTCTGGCACTGCAGTATTTTGGCTGATTTTTAGAAGGGTGGCTTGGTTCTGCATAAGTTCTTGATTATATTCAAGGATCAGAAGTGAAAATTAAATTAATTTGAAGAGGAAATCACCCACAGGTTTGTTACCATGACAGGGAGCTATCAGTGTGGGTTACAGGGACTCTGACTGCATCTTTGGGGAGCTCCAGGGAAGCTCAGCCAAACCCCCTGCAGGATCCACAGGCAGGTAGAAACTTGTTTGCTTTTCCTCTTGTTTCTTGTTACAAAGAGAGAGAATTGGAAGGATTTTGGTTTTTCCTGGGACATCCTCATGTCAAACAGAAAATGAATGAGGCTGTGCACAAGTCCTGGTGAGCTCATTTCTTGCACTCATGATACAAACCAGAGGAAGAAGATGGGCCAGCTCGTGACATGCAACATCATTTGATTTCGAATGAAAGCTGCCTGGCAGCTCCTTGTTTTTCTAGAAATGATGGCAGTTTTGAGTTCCTGTGGGTTTTATGCAAAGCTCATGGCAACATTCATTAGCTAAGTTTGGGATCTGGCACCCTTTGCTTCCAATACCTTCCTTGAGTGCTCATCCAGTGCTGTATGTGTACAGAAAGCCATCTTCTGTGAACGTGGAATTGTTTAGGTTAGAAAATACCCCCAGGACCACTGAGTCAAACCATTGACCCAACTCTTCCAGGTCCACCACAAAACAATGTCCTGAAGTGTCACCATCATATTTTCTGGAAAAATCTCTTTGCCTGCCCAGGATTCTTCTCCTGGGAAGCTGAGAAGCCTCAGAGAAAAGGGGAAACAATATTATCTCATTTGCTTCTCCTGTGTTTTGCTGCTTGGGAATGTGGTTGGAGATTGTTTACCCAACATGGGAATTGTTTTTATTTATTGGCCAATCAGTGCCAAGCTGTGTCGGACTCTGGAGAGAGTCACAAGTTTTCATTATTATCTTTTAGCCTTCTCTAAGCATCCTTTCTCTATTCTTTAGTATAGTTTAGTATAGTATTCTTTTACATAATAGAGATCAAAAATAATAAATTAGCCTTCTAAGAACATGGAGTCAGATTCATCATTTTCTTCCTCCAGTGACGGGGGTCTCAGAAAATACCACACTGAAGTGCCACATTCCCACATTTTTGGAACATTTCCAGGGGCAGTGACTCCACCACTTCCCTGGGCAGCCTGTTCCAATGCTTGACAGCTCTTTCAGTGAAGTAGGTTTTTTTAAATAAACTTCCTCTGGTGCAACTCGAAGCCATTTCTTCTTGCTTTAGCACCTATTCCTCTTGTGCTATCCATGTTCCAGTCCCTGCAGCTGTGAGGGTGAGATATCCATGCAGACACATTCCAGCTCAGAGCTGAGGGCACCCCTGGTCTGAGTGGAATCAGCTTTTTGAGACCAGGTAAGGACAGAGCAAGGATGTTGCTCGGGGCAGAAATAAGCACAACACAAAGTTGTCTTTAATATTTCAACAACTTCTCAGCTTCTCATTCACTTCAGCTGGGTGATCTTTAATTACAAACATTTTTTTTGCCTTTTTTTCTCTTCAAATGGGGATGAGGCAGAGAGGAAATCAGCATTCAGAACTCCTCTCTACTTACATGCACATTGCATTGCAGAAATGAACACTGCGTCTGGTTCAGTTGGATCAACTTTGTAGGCAGATTATTAGTAATTAAACCAGAGATATATCTCAGAGGCAAAAGGGAAAATCTCATTGACTCCAGTTTATCCTTTTGTAACCCATCCTGGGAAGAAGCAAAGCATCAGAAAGCTCTCATTATTTATGTGTATTTATATATCTACATAAATGTATGTATATATATAAATGTGTATATAAATTTATGTGTATTTCCATATATATATGTGGAAAGCAGATAGCAATTCCTTCATTTCCCCACTCTGCCTTTCTGCTTGGAAGCCTATTTACAAACACACAGTCAAAATCCTGCTCTGAAATGGGTGATTGTGTTCATTGTTCCAGAACACATAATAGCAGAGGCAAATGGGAATGCTGAGGCAGTAATAGCTTAAGTTGTTCAAACAGGAGGAACAGGGAAAGCAGCAAATAACTGTCACAACCTAAAGGCTGCAGAGTCCCTGAAATCACCAAATCTTTCAGCCTGTGACTCTTCCACACTTGTTGAGCTACATAATGTCTTGGCTGTGTCATCAGGATCTGAATTTCAGCCCCAGTTCCTAATATCTGGTCTAGATGCTCCTAAATTCTGCACCAAAATTAATCAAATACTGGCTTTATGGTGACTGAATTGAGTTTTCTGGGGCTGCTTCTGAAATCAGAGTTCCCTCCATGTGTACAGTGATCAGCCAGGGTCATCTCTTGGATTCCTTTTGGGAAGGAACATCCAAAGCTTGGAGAACTGGCTTCAGGGAACAGCTATTTACTATGTCCCTCCTGCAGGGACTGTGACAAGCCAGGACAGGGTGTGCAGGCCAGGCAAAATGGGCAAAATACCATTTCTTGCAGGGCTTGAAAGGACTGAGCTATCACAGGATGAGACAGGAAAAGAAATAAATTTTCAGCTTGCTGCTAAGACACAGATGGATGATGCTACCACAATACAGGAGCCCCTGGGCTGGAAGTCAAACCTCAGCATGGTCTGTAGAGGACAAAATTTGGTCTAATTTCCTCAACACAACCACCCACAGCCTTTTTTTGTTCTGTCCAGCCTGGTTCCCAGGAGAGCAGAGTCTCCCACAGGTCCTCCCCACACCAGACCTGTCAGGATACTTCAGGCGCCTCCAAGATATCTCAAGTGATATCAAATGAGCCTTTTTTTTTTCCCCCACCCTTTTTCCTCCTCATTTTCTTTTCCCCACGTCAGTGGAACAAGCTCAGGTCTCTCAGAGCTACCAGGTCAAACCCACTCACATGTTTTGGCTTCCTGGAGTTATTCAGAGTTTCCTGCGCAAAGGAAAAGCATCAGGACACGAATTTGTGCTGACCCACCTGCCCCAGCAGAGCAATTAAAAGCAGAGTTGTGCCAGAGCAATATTATTTTAAAAACACAGCACAGCCTCTGATATGAAACAGCTCCAAGAATGGACTTGTCAAACACTATTAGTTTTCTATTTTATTTTTCAATAAAAGAGGGAAAGAAGGAGTGTTTACAAGCAAGGCAGTCTGTTCTAAACTCAAAATACTCTGTCTGATTATGCTCAGGGACCAGGCAATTAACAATGATCAAAGAGGGTAATTGTCCTTAAAAAGTTAATAGGGATAAAAATATCACTATATTAATTTTTTTTTGCCTTTTTTCCCCTCCAGAAATAAAGCCATAATTTTTCAGCATTGAAAATATAATCCTCATCACTGATTGTCTTTCTTTGGGGGCAGAAAGAAAAAAAAAAGCAAAAAATAAAGATGAAATAAGGAAAATTCTTCAATTAATCTCATTTTTGCCCAAACATACCTTATTGGGTCAGATTTACAGATTGCACAAGGTGGTTAGTTCAATTACAGCAGGGAAAGAGTAATTCTGAGAACTAATTAAATATGCTGGTATGCAGATGGTTAATTGGATTAATAATTACCTTGCATATGTAAAAAGAGGTTTTATGTTTGCACAGGCAATTTTTTATCAGGATTCTCCTGGGATAAAAAAAAAATCATGCTAATAAATGATTGTTTCAAATAGCAAAATGATTTTGCCTTGGTTTTGACTAAACTTTAGAAGAAAAAGCTTTCTGCTCCCATCAGAAGGTAATTTAAATAAAAAAAAGATTTCACTTTCTTTTTTTTTTTTCCTGTACTCTCACCTAGAGCCACTCTAGGGAAGAGAGAAAAGCAAAGCATGTTGTAATCTGCAGAAATCAGAAGACAATGGAAAAATCTGTTTTTAAGCATTTTTGGGGGGTGGGAACAAATTGCCATGGCAACTCTCTAAACGGATATGTCTTCAAGGAAATCATGCTGTTCTCTTGAAAAGTGAGATGCATAATACAGCAAGCACTTGAAAGTTATCTTTGGAAGGCATGTGTACAGGAGAATCAGAAATATTTTATAAATTCAAACTTATGAAACATTCATGCTGATTCACTAATGTTTCACAGGGCAATTATTCCACCCAAAGGCAGGAGCTGAATAACCTTGCCATGTATATGTGCATTTTTAAGAGTGCTTTGTGGCTGGGCTCATCTGATCTATCAGCACCTTCCCCCTGCTCTGCAGGCACTCAGAGTTCCTTGCCATCAATATATAAGTTGCTGCTAACTCAGATGGTTGTTAAATCAGAGCCTGAAATATTTAACCCATTTCTTAGACCCTTTTTTTTTTCCTGACAGGCTGTGTCAGTCAACATTTCCTTTACCAGCAGCATCAGTGACATCAGTGTGCTGCAGAGTGGGATGAGAGGGGAGGATTTGACCTAATAACTTTTCTTGGAAAAGCTGTTCCTCCTATTTTAAATCAGTCAGATGGTTTGAGGCATCTGGTCACACTCAAAATTATATTTTGCTCTCAGAATTGAAGGATTCTCATCCTGGCAGAACAACTTAGAGAGTTTTACCTCAAGACTGGGGCTAAATGATCTTTAAGGTGCCTTCCAACCCTAACAGTTCTATGATTCTCTGCTCCTATTAAAAACAAGGGGAGGATTTTTTTTTTTGCCATGGTTTATTTAGTTCCTAAGCTTCTGGCCTGAAAAAGTAATAAAATAAATAAGACATTAACTAATATAAAGTGAAAAGCAAATCATGGCATTTATTTGCATCCTAGAGATGGAGCTGCATTTGTGCTTCTTGGCTCCTTCTGACAACTCCTGGGCTTTTCTTCCACAAGGATGAACCATTTTAATTAATGCAACCCAAACCACTTGCTTTATATAAACCAGAGAGAATAACAAAACACGTCCTGACTGAAACCAAAATCAGCATCCTGCACCAGTTTAAGTGAGGTAATTTAAAAATGTCACCTCGGACTCACATTTTCCATAGAGGAGCTTAGGGTGGCAGTCACATTGCCAGGCCTGGGTGCTTAAATTTAAGGTGTCGGAACAACAATCACATCTAAAAGGCAGCAAATGGATGGAACAATTCACTAATGTGCCCCTGAGGGTCTTCTCCACGTGTCACTCTCCTGTTCTTCAGCAAGCTGAGGCCGAGGCTGCTGTGCCAAGCCAGGGCAATTAGCTGTGGTTCCAAATAGGAGGAGCAGATTGTGAACAACTCCCTGATTTTCTCTCCCACGTGTCTCTCTGTGCCTGGTACCCTTCAGTGACTCAGTTATCTGCTCAGCAGTTGTTCCTGGAAGCAGAATGATCACGGCAGCCAGAAGAAGGAATCCCATTTGGCAGGTGGATCACTTGGTGGGGATGGCTGGGACTGAGAGGGCTGGCTGCAGAACAGGGACACAGCTCATCTTGGCTAAGCTCTCTCATGATATTTTCTCTCTTTTTTTTTTTGAGAAGCAAGTAAATATTTTGACAATTTCTAGCACAAGCTGGCCCTCAGGAGACATGGAAATGGAAAAAATTACTGCTGATGACAGACAAAAAGACCAGAATACCTATCAGGGCTAATAAATGCTGTATCTGAGAAATGCCTAAAGCCAAGTCCAGAATTCACAGCTTGAACAAGGGCTCAGAAAGAAATCTGGTTTGAAAAACCCATCATCCAATGCTGTGGAATATCCCTGTGGTCAGTTTGAGTCACCTGTCCCAGCTTTGCTCCCTCCCAATTTCTTTTGTGAACCTGGCAGAGTGTGAGACAGGGGAAACAAAGTCCTTGACTTAGGATAAACACAACTTAGCAAAAACCTGAACCATCAGTGTTTCATCAACACCATTCCCATCCCGAATCCAAAACACAGCACTGGAACAGCTGCTGACAAGCTGCAAGAAATTAACTCTACCTAAGCTGAAAACAGGATGGTGATGTTAAAAGGTCCCTGTCACAGGCACATTTTATGAAAAACCCTTTCCTTAGGATTTTTTCTCCTGAGAAGCTGAGAGGCCTCAGGAACAAAATGTAAACAATGGTTATCTGCTGCTGTGGAATGCAACAGGTGGAGCTGTGATTGGTCTCATGTGGTTGTTTCTAATTAATGGCCAATCACAGTCAGCTGGCTCAGACTGTGAGCCACAAGCCTTTGTTATCATTCCTTTTCTATTCTTAGCTGGCCTTCTGATGAAATCCTTCCTTCTATTCTTTTAGTATAGTTTTAATATAATATATATCATAAAATAATAAATCAGCCTTCTGAAACATGGAGTCAGATCCTCATCTCTTCCCTCATCCTGGGACCCCTGTGAACACCATCACAGGTCTCTTCCAACCCAAACTATTCTGTGATTGTAAGATTTTTCATATGGCTGGGGCAGGCTAAGGTTGTTGCCTGAGGCTGTGGAACAGCAAAGCCAGGCCCAGCCAGGCCCCTGCTGCTGCTCCTGCCATGGCTCGGGATGATGCTCTCTAAGCAGATTTCATTTGCTGCGGTCACGCTCTGAGCTGGCCAGAAGCTGTGCAGCTGATGTGGCACAGCCTGCTCCCAGCAGAGCCTGTCACCTTCTGTCACCCTTCTCAGGAGGGGCTGTCCAAGGCTGAAATGACCCTACAGGCAGTGGTGGACACGTGCAGTGACCCCATGGCATTGCTGAGGTCACTCCAGTCGCAGAGAGTGACTTTGTGCACGGGGTGTGTGTCACCACATTTCTCTTCACAGAGAAAAGCGAGGCACAATTCTTTCTTCCCAAGAATATTTCTGGGTTTCACATTCTCCAAACCTCAGAGAAAGGAGAAACAATTCTTATCTCATTTGCTGTGCCTTTGTTTGTGCCAAAGTGGAATGTAATATGGAGATGGTTTACCCAAAGTGATGGTGTTTTGTTTCCTTGGCCTATCAGGGCCAAGTGTCTAGCCCCACATTTCTCTTCACAGAGAAAAGCAAGGCACAATTCTTCCCAAGAATATTCTTATCTCATTTGCTGTGCCTGTGTTTGTGCTAAAGTAGAATGCAAAATGGAGATGGTTTACCCACAGTGATGGTGTTTTGTTTCCTTGGCCTGTCAGGGCCAGGTGTGTGTGTGTGTCAGGACTGTGGGCTGACAGTCGTGAGATTCTGGGCAGTGTGTGCAGGGTTGAGTGCTTGGCAGATTCAGTTTAGATGTAATGTAACATGGTGTAATATAATATAGAATATTATAGTATAATAAGGTAATTAATTAGCCTTCTGATAAGATGAAGTCCTCCTCACCATTTGTGCCTGCCACAGGTGTCATCCTGTTCCAATACATGTGAACAGCAAAAACCACCCCTGGGTGAGGCAGGAGATGCTCTGAGGGCTCTGCACCATTGAGAGGTGTCACTGTCATATTTTCTGGAAAAATCCCTTTGCCAGGATTTCTTCACCTGGGAAGCTGAGAAGCCTCAGAGAAAAATGAAAATAATAATTATCAGATTGCTCCTCCTGTGTTTTGCTGCTTTGGAATGAGGTTGGAGATTGTTTATCCAACAGATGGTTGTTTGATTGGTTTCATGTGAATTGTTTTGACTTAATGACCAATCACAGCCAGCTGTGTTGGGACTCTGGGGAGTCACAAATTTTTAATTAATATCTTGTTTAGCCTTCTGTCTGTGTCCTTTCTCTATTCTTTAGTATAGTTTAGTATGCCATTCTTTATTATAAGTACATAAAATAATAAATTAGCCTTCTGAGAACATGGAGTCAGATTCATCAATTCCTCCTTCGTCCTGGGAACCCCAAAAATACCACTCAGATGGACTTTGGTTTCTTTTTACCTGGTCACAGGTGACACTTCTATCGAGGTTAAAGCTTTTAGATCTTCTTCCAGCAAGAGAGAACCAGCTCCAAGGAGCAGCTTTCAGGTGGGTTTGCATGAGCAAGGGTTTCACCCCTCTTGTGTTTAACAGGAAAGAAATCAGCACCATTCAGAAAGTTTGTCCTATACCTGTGATTTTTTTTAAAAAATTATGTCATTTTAAAGATGAACAGCTCATTTTTTTGCATGCAGTTTTCCCCGACAAATGCATGGCTTTTGTGTACGCGCTAAAGAAATAAAAATATTAAAGATATTCCCCAGGAAGTCCTCCTACATATATTTGAGTTTTCTAGGATAGAAAGGACAGGGCAAATCTGTGTCAGTAATCCTGGCAGAGGCAAGGTAGAGATAAAGGTGTTAAATGGCCAAAGAAATTGTATAATTCAGTGGCATTTCTTCTGATAAAGCAGTGTTTAATCTGACAGCCACAGGAACTGGGGTGTGACATGAGCATGAGGCCAGGAAATGTAAAATGAAGTAATCACCCTGAAGAAGGAACTACTTTGAATAACACATGATGCTGGAAATCTTCAATGCAGCATTGGATTCTGTTGTTCAGTGCCTCTTCCCAGTCATTTGCCATTAATTTAAATATTACTGAGAGAGTTTAGGGCAAAAAAATGTTTCAACATGCTGCTGCAGCAGCATGAATGTTCTTGCAGAGAATCTCCCCATCAGCCTCAAGAGTTACAGAATTCGATGTGTAAATTTGATTTTTAACAGGGATGATTTTAAAATGATGGGAAAGTTGAGGAGAGGTGAAAGGTTTTGTGTAGGTAAATATCATGAATGGGATCAAAATAGACCAAGAGTTTTTAGAAAAGGGCCCTGGTTTAAAATGAGAGGAACTGGAGGGAGAACTCTTGAGACAGTCAAAGACAGTATCTGGTAATGTGAGGAGAGGAGATTTTGACCCTACAGATACTTGAAGATAAATTATTTTGCAACAAATAAAAGCAAGGCAAGGTTGTAAGTGCAACACTCAAAACCCAGCTGCTTTAAGTTTAATTTCTGAAAATGCATCTGAAATAACTATACAACATCCCCCAGTTGTCCCACTTAAAGTGTCCCAGGGGCACCTTTAGCACAAATAAGGGGAGGTTTGATAAGCAGGACATCATATTAACATTAAGGTATCTTTACCCTTATTCCACAAGGACCAAGTTGAAGCAGAGAGAAGAACATAGTAAATAAAAATAATAAAGACAGGCTGATGCTTCCTTTTGAGCTGGATTTCTTTAATCTAACATTAGCCATCCGAAAATGAGGCATCTGGCTTAGTGCAGACATCTGGACTCTCTCAATATTCAGTAGAGGGAAGCAGCTCTAGAGGTGATCCATCACAGCTCTTTACAGAGCATGAATTGCCCTGGGAAGCTCTACCAGCTGCAGAAGGAGCCGGGATAACAAGCTTAGCATGGAAACCCACTCGTTCATGGAACCAGCCGAGAAAAGTCCCACCCTTGCTTGCTGTGATCAGAAGAGGTCGTGGGTGACGTTGTTCCATTGCACGATCTGCCCAAAGCTGGAATAATCACATTATTGATCACACACAAGGAGATGGAGAGTTTTACAGAATAGGCGAGAGTCAGAAAGGTGATTCCAATGGCTCTGCTCATACAAAAGGTGATCCCATCACTTTTAATTCTTCACTAAGCTTCCCAACATCCCAGGAGGGCCAGAACCCCAACATCTGGTGCCTGAACCCCAACATCTGGGTCCTCAGCTGGATTCCCTGTCTGAGTTCCTCCTCACTGAGGAGCTGGCGCTGAAACCCTCAGGAAAACCCTTCATCCCTACTGGGATGGATGGATGGATGGATGGATGGATGGATGGATGGATGGATGGATGGATGGATGGATGGATGGAAGGAAGTGGTGGAAGGAAGTGGCGGAAGGAAGGAAGTGGTGGAAGGAAGTGGTGGGAAAGAAGGAAGTGGCGGAAGGAAGTGGCGGAAGGAAGTGGCGGAAGGAAGTGGCGGAAGGAAGTGGCGGAAGGAAGTGGCGGAAGGAAGGAAGGAAGGAAGGAAGTGGCGGAAGGAAGTGGCGGAAGGAAGGAAGGAAGGAAGGAAGGAAGGAAGGAAGGAAGGAAGGAAGGAAGGAAGGAAGGAAGGAAGGAAGGAAGGAAGGAAGGAAGGAAGGAAGGAAGGAAGGAAGGAAGGAAGGAAGGAAGGAAGGAAGGAAGGAAGGAAGGAAGGAAGGAAGTGGCGGAAGGAAGGAAGTGGCGGAAGGAAGGAAGTGGCGGAAGGAAGGAAGTGGCGGAAGGAAGGAAGTGGCGGAAGGAAGTGGCGGAAGGAAGTGGCGGAAGGAAGTGGCGGAAGGAAGGAAGGAAGGAAGGAAGGAAGGAAGGAAGGAAGGAAGGAAGGAAGGAAGGAAGGAAGGAAGGAAGGAAGGAAGGAAGGAAGTGGCGGAAGGAAGGAAGTGGCGGAAGGAAGGAAGTGGCGGAAGGAAGTGGCGGAAGGAAGTGGCGGAAGGAAGTGGCGGAAGGAAGGAAGGAAGGAAGGAAGGAAGGAAGGAAGGAAGGAAGGAAGGAAGGAAGGAAGGAAGGAAGGGGCAGCAGGAAGGAAGTGACGGAAGGAAGGAAGTGGCGGAAGTGGCGGAAGTGGCGGAAGTGGCGGAAGGAAGGAAGGAAGGAAGGAAGGATGGATGGATTTATGGATGGATGCACGGCAATTGCAAAGCCCCTTGCAGGTGAAGCCCCTCCCTTAAGTCATCAGGCTTGGATTAAGGCCTTCATCCCCAGAAATTTCTCCTCCCTCCAACTGAGCACACTCATCCTGATTTCCAACTGAGACAGATTACAATGCCTTTTTAAATTTTTTTTTCCCCTTGGACAGGTGCAAGGGTGTCCCTCCAGGAGAAAATTTGTTTCTCTTTATGCCCCATTTAGACTCCAAACTTGCTAAGCTATTTAAAAAGAAGCAGAGAGGGGAAAAATAAATGCAGAGGTAGACTTTATACCCCTGATCTCAGCTATTTTTCCTTGCAGAAGACCATCTTTGAGCACTATGTTATTGAACCTCCCTGTTTAATGACCCCTCTAATGCACTGCTATCAGGTAGTGCCATCTGTATTTGGGCAAATGTGCTCACTCGTCTGTTTACTCAGCATAAATTAGCTTTATTTAAAGTTTAATGGAAGTTACATCTATTTGGACATCTGTACTTAACTGATTACTGGCCACGTTGGGCCGCCTGGTGGTTCTGCATGAACTTGCCAGCTGCTCTGAAATGATAAGAACCTGACATATGTTAAGAGCCAGCAACAATCACAGTCAGGATGTACTTTTTTCTTTTTTTTTTTTTTTTTTTTTTTAATTTTTTTTTTTACTATTTCTGAGCTGGCAGTTAATAGCAGCAAAAAAGAAATCCACCCCACTTCTCCCAACTGCCTCCTCCACCCCCCGTGCGTGTCTCTGCTGTCAATCCAAACCTTTTTAGAAGCACATAAAAAAGCAAATATTCCCCCCCACCCCGCCTTAGGAGTGAGTGGAGCTCTTTGTGCATGCCATTAAATCCACGTGCAGTTTGTTCCCCGTTTCATGCAGCGAAACACCCCTGGCCGTGGGAAGCCAGAGCCCATCTCGGCTCATCAGCATCTGCAGGAGATTTGGAAAGTTGCTGCCATCTATAGATAGGTATGGAGGATTTGCTGGCACGGCTAGGGAAAGGGTTGGGATTCGGGGAACAGGATTTGGGGGAAAAGAATCATGGAATCACACAATTGTTAGGGTTGGGGAAAGACCTCTAAGATCAATCCAGTCCAGCCATTAATGCTGCCAGGTCCAGCGCTAAACCAGTGCTGAGCTGCACAAACACCAACAATCCTGGAGGCCTGCTTCTGGTTATCTTCTTCTATGATATTATCTTCTTTTTGTTTTTCAGTTTATCTGAAAAGATCATGGCCTGGGAATGCTGGTTTTTACCTAATTAAAAGCTTGTTTGTGAGTGTAGATGTTAACCTGATGTCAGCTGCTGCCCTGATCTACCCTGGTTAAAAATTTTTTGCAAGTAGTCATTACTATTGTGCAAGACCAATTAATGTGGACCTTGTGATCCCCAAAATGCTGACTGTAGTTGGATCTCTGTGGTAGGAAGAGTGTTGCAGGCCTCTCAATTTCCCATCCCATCCCATCCCATCCCATCCCATCCCATCCCATCCCATCCCATCCCATCCCATCCCATCCCATCCCATCCCATCCCATGGAGCTGGGGTTGATGCAGTAGTGCAGATTGCCCTAAATTCAGCTCCTCGCACAGAGAGAGGAAATATCCTAATTTCTTCGGGGTGTTCTAGCCCTCCTAATGCCATACTCTACCAAAAAAAAGAAGGTTTATGAAAAGCTTCTTTACTTTTCCTCTGAGTTTTCAGGGTTACTTTAATCCTTTCATACTTAAGTCATTTCTCTCAGGGTGAGGTGATTAATTTCTACCTAAACCCTTGGGTGCAAATTCAGCCCTGGAGGAAAACATCTGTCAGCTCCAATTTGTTGTGGGTATCTACTGGCCTTCATGACTGGATTTTACTTAGACCCCAAAGAGGGTCCTGCTTAAATGATGGTCCATGGAGCTCCCTGGAAGCAGAACTGGATTTCTGAATACAAGCTCCTAAAACCCCATTGTAAAGCTTCATAATTAATCAAATCTGATAAAGTCTCAGTGAAGACTAATAGCAATCTACTCCCAAAAATCAGGAGATTTTATGTATATGTATAGTTAGAGTGTGTTTAAAGAGTTTAGCATCAGGCATCCATTTCTGAAAATCTTTGTGGAGTGGAAATACACAAAACCAGTCTGTGCCTGCTGGAAGCAGAGAGGCAAATGGTTTTCAGCTGCAGAATAGCTGTAGGGTGAAAAGCCTTGTGCTTCTGAGGTGAAACCAAACTCTATCTTGCGGGCTGTGACTGAAGAAACACCAGGTGTGGTCCTTGGACCTTCTGAAAAGAAGGGATGGAGCATCATGGATTGATGGAAGAGGTGCCATTGCTTTTTTCCTCAGGGCTCAAGGGCTCTTGTGCGTGTGGAGCGGTGGGACTCGGGACAATTTCCATCACACCTCTCCAAAAATCCCCCTCCTTGTCTCCCACAGGGAAATCATGGATGTGCCTCACCCACAGCCTCAGAAAGACTCTGGTCTGAGACAGAAAAGATCAGAAAAGCTGCCCATTCTTCTTCTGGCTCCTAAATGGAAGAAGAAAATCTGTCACTGGAGCCTCTTAGTCCATCAGCCCCCATTGCAGCTGCCTTTGTCTTCTTTGGCCTTTCTGGTGTGAGACAAAAATGGATGATTGTGTGGTGGCTCCTCTCCTGCTGCTGACACGCAGAATTGCTTTTATTTACTGCCATGGTTGCATTGCCATATGCTGTGTTTTCAGCACATGGCTCTGTGTAGTGATAGATATGTGGACTGCATGTCTGTAAATGGACCTTTTTATTCCATGTTTGTGTAAGGATGTCTGATGTCTCTGCTCTTATTTTTCATCACCAAAGCAGAGCTGGTGATGAAAAATAAAAAAATACAAGCACAGCCAGCCTGACTGCACAGGAAAAATACAAAACACACCTAGAAAAATACAGGGGGAGGGGTGAGACCTGCAGTTTCTAGAATGAATAGAAAATTATTTGGTCCGCACAGTTCAGAGCACCTGAAGTTCTGTGCATTTGTTGGAGGCAATTTCAGGTCCTGTGCTTTGCATGGGGTGGACTGGTTAATTGTTGGCATCGTGTCCTTGAGTGCTGCTCTGTTGGCAGCAATTCTTCGGCATTACAGCAAGAAGAATTAGATGCAAATCAAGCTGTTAGTGCTGTTTTCCCCTAAACTAAGCACAGGGGATTAAATTAGCTGTACCCCTAAACTCCAAACAACTGATACCTCTGCTTTGGTTTTAGTGTTTTAGTTGACATGACAGCTCATTCCTAAAGTGCCTGAATGAAGAATTTTTTGTCTCTCTAAATTTAACATTTGCTTGTTGAAAAAATTAATTAAACCGTGATCTCTTCCCCCAGCACTAAATCACACAGAGCTCAGAGGCTCAAGGAGGAAAACCTTACACTTTGGAGCTACTATGAAACCACTCTACAAATAAATCTGCACTTTAAGCCAGGAGTGTTTGCCAGGGAGAAAATATTTTTGCTGTCACAGAAAAGAATTTATTATTCTTATTGTATTCAAAACTTAAGAGCCCCTAAGTTATATTAATAGCTTAAAAGTTACTATATTTTTCCATTTTAAGTGTTACTATGTTTTATTTACCCTCCTTTTTTTTTTTATTCTGATGGTCTTGCTCTTTTACAGCTTCTTTCTAGCTATGAACTTGTCTATTATAAAAAGTAGCCCAAGTCTCTCACACGCTCAGCTGTCTCCAGGGGAGCTGAGCTCTCAGACCAAATTACCCTTCCATCACCACCAGAGTCACCCTCCTGTCTCCTGAGAATTGCCACAACAGCTCAGGAAATGACAGCCAGAGTTTCTGGGCCATGGATTAGAAATAATCTGCTCCTGGGATGTGCTGCAGGGGTCACCACCGTGACTGGCACTGGCTGTCACCATCCCAGGGGGACACAAGGGTCGGTCACTAACAGGACCTGGGACCCTGGGGACTTTCTCCAGCCCCTGTTTCTGCTGTGGATCTGCTCTGGGCTCTCCTGCAACCCTCTTCCATCGTGCTGGGCACTGGTGTTCTCCTCTGCTCAGTGGAGGGAAGGATATGACCTTTTTGAAATCCAAGGAGGGAACTTGCAAGGTAAAAGTGCCACGAGTGAGCAATGAAAAATACAAACTTACCCCAATATAGACCAGATTCGAGAAAACCCCTTAAAAACAAGTTGAAAAAAAAAAAAATCTCAATTTTATGTTATGTTTGTATACAAAATCCTGAGATCACAAGCACTTAACTTGGTAGGTGATTTTTTTTTTTCCACATAGATTTATCAATCTGAGTGCAGATGTCTCAAGACCACTTGGAAAAAAACACCTTAAGGACTAGACTGGCATCACAGCATGTGGAATTTGGGAGGTAATGAAAGTTTACAAAACATTTTGAGATCCTGAGAGGTGTGCCACATCTAGCCAAAAGGTATTATTAGCGTGTGACATGCAGAGCAATTAAACATTGCTGTAAAATACAGAAGGCACAGCAACAGAGAAGGAAAAGCAGCAGATTGTTGACAGCGCAACAAATATTGAATTTGTTGACAATAAAAGGTGGCGGGAGGAAGATTAGGAACACTTAAAAATGTCTAAATCATGAAAAGAGCTAAGTTATTGATGGTAGCCTCTTTGAGGAGGAATGTTGCCAAACAATCCAGCGGCAGCGTAAATCATGCGGAGCGCAACTCCTTGGGAAATGGCAGGTGCTCACTCAGCTAACAAAAACTCTGAATAAAAACACACCCCTGGCTGAATACCTATTCCACTTTTTGAAGATTACAAAAGCAGGTACCTGGCCCAGAATGTTAACTTGATAAGGAGTCTTTATGTGGTTTACCTGTCATATAAATAATGGATTGTTTCCCTTTAGGTGGCTTTTTTTTTTGGTTTATTAGTGGTTTCCATTAGACAACAGCTATATTCCCAGGGATCTGCAGGGATTTGCCTTCAATAACAGCACAGCCTTCTTCTTTTTCCCTTTTAAATTAGATTTTGATCCTGGTTCACTTTCTTCTGTCAGCATGAAGGAGACAGGGTCTGTCCCTGTGGGAACAAACCCATCTCCCACGAGAAAATCATCTCACAGCACTCAGCTCTGCCCCGGTTTAACAACTCATGGAGCAAACAAAGCTGCAAAGTCACCAGCCCCAAGCAAACTGCAAGTGATGGGGGGTGGGCAGGGAAGCTGCACAGTTACCTGTACAGAACTGGTAAGATGAAATATTTCCATACAAGCAATGACTTTCTGTTCATATTCCTTTTCCTGGTTTGTCCACACCTAAATACAGAAGATCTTCTGCTGCACATTACCATTGTCCCTCCTGAAATTTGAGCTTCAGTGAAATGTGAACATAGAAAAGACAAACAAGTTATTCAGTTAAAACAAGCCAATTGAATGAGAATTATTTTTAGCCAACAGCAAGGTGATATATTATGGTAAACCTGACAGAAGTGATCTCTGCAGCCACTCACAGTGGTATTTTCATGACTTATCCAATGCAGTTAAGAAATACTTGGGAAATTAATGTGTAAAGTAGCTAAACTGTGATACAAAGCACACGTTTAGCAGGATGATTATATGGTGCTTTCCTCAGGGTAATGTTTTTTGCAATTTTTTCTTCCAGATCCTGCTCAGAGCTATTGCAAGAGGACAGTAAACTTCCACTATAAAGCAGAGAATTTTAACTCTATTTAATAGGACATCTGTAATTTTTCCATAAACATTTCAGTGTGCCAAGTCAGTAAGAAACTTGGCAACGCCTGTCTTAGTTGGGCTTTACTTTAGCTTAGTCATACATGGAATTATGCAGTCCTTAACCAGGACTGAGCCTTAAACACCATCAAATGGAAGTTACACCACATCACTTTACACCAAGTGAGAGTCCTTCCCTGGACTTGATTCTTTTACTCCTGCCCTTCTCTAATTAGAAACCAATTTACTTGAAGATCTAGTCTAGGTTATAAATTTGACCTAGTCCAGGTTACAATTAGAAGCCAAATTACTTGTAAACCTTGTCCAGGTTAGAAACCTTCACAACAGTAATGAAAACAGAGCTATTTATTCACATTGGTGCTGAAAAACCACCTGGCTTTGCTCCTCTGCCTGCTGGGAGGGGAAGAGCCCTGTCCATCACCAGCTGGTGGGGACCATAATCAGTCATTAGGCTCAAATGACAGGTTCCACTGGAAAGGAACAGAAATGCTGCTCTTTGTGTTAAATTAATGGCTGCAGCCACAGTTAAAAGCCCATTGGTTCCACAGCAGACAGGAACAGTCACCTCACCATGGGGAAAATGAAACCCTTGGCTGGGTATCAAGGTTTTGAGCGCAAATCCATACTTACCCTTCATGGAGCTTGGTTGTGCCACCTCCTCCCACCCTCGTGTCTCTGACCCCCCAGCTGAAGCACCTCCCCCAAGGATGACCATTTTCTTCCTCACTCTTTGGGTGGTTTGGGTGTTTTGGGTGTTTTGGGTGTTTTGGGTGCTTTGGGTGCTTTGGGTGCTTTGGGTGTTTTGGGTGCTTTGGGCGCTTTGGGTGGTTGGGTGCTTTGGGTGCTTTGGGTGCTTTGGGTGGTTGGGTGCTTTGGGTGTTTTGGGTGCTTTGGGTAGTTTGTATGGTTGGGTGCTTTGGGTGCTTTGGGTGTTTTGGGTGTTTCGGGTAGTTTGGATGGTTTGGGTAGTTTGGATGGTTTGCGTGCTTTGGGTGTTTTGGGTGTTTTGGGTGCTTTGGGTGTTTTGGGTAGTTTGGATGGTTTGGGTGCTTTGGGTGGTTTGGGTGCTTTGGGTGGTCCATCTGCTGGGTCAGTTGTCTGTGGGAATCCATAAAATCAGAGGATTTTAGGAAGGTGGTAAAAAGACAGGCCTCAGACAGCAGATTTGTGAACAGTGCTAAGGCAGCAGAAAAGTTTTCTAAGCTGTAGCGAAGACATGAGAAATGGAACAATAAGAGCTATGTAGATGGACCTTCTAAGTTGCAACAAGTTTATTTAGTGTATATTTTAGAAGGTTAATTATGAATAGAGCTCTGTGCTTTGTCTTTTACAAAGGAGCCATTGTGTTGGAGAATGGGCTGTTATTGTTTTAACCAAAGCTAGGTGTGCTTCATGTGATTACATAGATCTACTGTCAATATGCTTTTGCTTTATGTGATTGCCTGAAACTTGGACTGAGACTGTCTTATGGTATGTTGTAACATTAAGTTTCCTTAGCATGCTGTCTAGTCAGCGAGCTGTTTGCATCTTTCCTCTCCATTGTCATAACAATGTAATGAGACTGATGCTAGAAAAATAAAAGCTCTAGATGCTGATCAAAGCAGCCCCATCCTGTTCACGTCTGTATATAAACAGCCGGTGTCATTGTCCTCTGACAGATCACCCTGACCTACAATTCACTCCACATTGGAACAGATGTTCCAGCTGTGACTGGCAGTGGATCCAGAGATCTTCTTTTTCCAAGCCAGGAAGACTGGAAGGTGAAGAGCACAGTCATGGACAGAATTTAGCAGGATTGGTTCATCCACCTGATCCCTCCATGAGAACGGGAGCAAAGAACTTAAAGTTAAATTGAAGTTAAGTTACATTAAATTAAAGTGAAGTTAAAATTAAGTTAAATTTGGAGCAAAGGGAAGCTGCAGCTACATTGTGCTGTTGGACTGACCATGCTGGGTCAGGAGATGTGGTTTAGTTCCATGGTGGCCTTACCCCAGCTCCCAAGAAGTTCTGCTCCAGGGATGGTCAGAGGAAGCTGTTGTGCCATCTGATCTGTCCAAGTCTCTTTGTTTTTGCATGTCCCCATGAGCTCTTTGTTCCTCCTTCCCAGAGGACACAAAGTCAGCTCTATTTAATAGCAGCCAAACTCAGACCACTCCTGGTCAGTATGGAGGCAGGAAAGGGCATGGGAATATGGAGGAAAGGTGAGGACTCTTCCTTTCAAGTGTTTATTTGGGCTCTCTCATCATTTGAGTATATTGCAACCGTTAATTCATCTTCTTTCACCACGCTGGTGTTGGAGGGAAATGCTATAAAATATGCCTGGTTTACAAAAACCTGAAACCAGTGAGATCCCTAAAGCCCTAAATCACACAAATTTTCAATGTTTTTAAGCTGGGATTCAGCTCTCTCATCCAAGGTGAAAGCAAGAGTCCTCTATGGCAGAAATGGGAAATGCAGCAATATTTTCTGGCTGCTTTGTTGTTCAACATGGGACTCTGAAGCTTTAGCTTTAGGTGGTTTTCCCACATGGAGAAGACCTGGAAGAAGGATTCTTTCCTGGACTAAATCCACATTAAAAGGGTTCTCTTCTCTTGCTCAGAGACCCCCACTTCCCTCCCAGATCCTCACCCACCACCAAACTCATCTCCTGGAGAGACTGCAGACAGCACCTGCTTAAAAAACACCCCCATAAATCATTCAGAAACTTATTACCAAGCTTATTATAAGCCTTTATAACAAATCAGAGCTAATAGTGTTGCCTAATGATAAGATTTTTGTAACAAGATATGATGCCCATATTTATCACTTTGAGTTAGGTGGCCACTGCAGATCAGGTGAAGATGATTGATCGACTTTCCTTTTTCCTCTTCTGATTATAAACCCAGGCAGCTTGGATCCAGAATATTAAAGCGCACTATAAAACACATTATTAATATGTACAACAACCCTCTTTTTACAGCCTTATGCCAGTTTATTGCTGGAGTACCCTCCTGAATGTGACATTAATAAAACTGGTGCAGTAACACAGACTCTAAATTGGTGGTTATTGGTAATGAGGGTGTGATTTAGTTAGCGAGGTTTGTTGGCAAAACTGAAGGCCCATTATTAGCCTGATGGCTGATTAATTAGTGATTATTCTCTATCTGTTTTATGACCCAGCCCACTGTTTTTAGAGATAGTCTCACAAATATGCAATTTTTAAGCTAATAGCCAAAACAGAAGTAAAATAACAGTCTGCTGCCTAAGCAAAGAGTTTACATTCTAAGACAAGCAGCAAGAATTCCTCATCCTCCCTCCCATAATCCAATGCTGTAAAATGGCAGGGATCTCCATATTCCCGACTCTATGAGAGAACCAAGGCTGACATACAAAAAAATGCAATTTTTTTTGGACACTCTAAAGTTATCAGATGTGTGGATGAAGCTGCCTGAAGGGTCTGCTGACATGGGGAGACTGGAGAATTTCACTTCCCTCCAGGAATGTCCTCTCCATTTTTAATACTGTTAGATCTGCAAGCTACTGCTAAAGGAAAAAATATTCTGGGGTGTTATGTGAAATTTTCATCCCATGCAAAATCTATTTTGATAAATCAAAACAATATAATTAATGCCTCAATGGCATTTACATTGCATTTATGAACAAGCCATATGATCTGCATCCTCCTACATTTTTACAAAATATTTTCATCAGTGATCCTTGTCTACAGAAGCAGCAGCAGCACCAACAACTTCTACAGCATCTGGACATCTTCCCAGGTTATTCTATCTGCTAAACCATAAACTGTTTTCCTAAATTCATAAAGGTTTTGCAGCTAATATATTTTATTTTTAAAAAATGGAGAGGCCTGATCTTGTTAAGATTCTATGAATAAAATAACAAAACAATATTAAACCTCAAATATTTTAAAATATTTGAGTGCTTTGCCCAGCAAAAAAAGTACCACTGTTCTTTTCTTGATATCACTGGAGACAGGATATCACCAAAGATATTTGGATAACCCTTCATCTGAGAAGGGGCTCTCCAAGAAGTATTAAATCCCTAATATTGCCCCTTCTCCCAGCTCTTGTCAAGGTGATCTGATGATTCCAGTCCCATCAAAAAAGGTGAAGAGCTGATGGCAAACAAGTAAAAAATGGTATTTCCATGCTTATGTGTTCACTGCAGACAATTTTTAATGGAATTTTCCAACATTCCAGCTGAAGCTTGCCATTGTCTCAAAAGATACGACCAGGGTTGAGATCACTCTGAGGTTCACACTGTACATGGAGAAAAAAACCTTGGAGAGCTCAGGAATACAATGTTGTTGAAGAGTGGTGACCATCTGAGGAGGTCAAGATCAAATAAGGCTCAATGAAAAATTGAGAGGGTTGTTTTAGTGAGTTGGACATGAAGATAGAAAGCCACAAACTGACTTCCTCCTATGGTCAAGAGAATGCTTAATTGTGATAACTAAAGCAGATTTTTATGAAGCCAAACTCTACTCATTGCTCCTTCTAAATCCACAACCCCTTTGCCGTTACAGAAACAGCAAATATTGAGAATTATCATCTTGTCAGAAGTTTATTTTAACCATTATTTTAAATCCTGTATTTTATCTATCCCTCTGTTCATTAAATCATGGATTGTCTGTTAAGCTTTCTCATATTTTGAAAAGTGGGATTGATGAAAACGCATCCATTTTTCCTATTATTTCACATTTGAAATTCACCTCTTCTGTTGTGCAAGTGGTGGAGTTGGGGCTAAAGAGCAGGCTGAGTTCATCTTCACCAACACTTAGTGTTGCTCAAATACCCTACACTGCATGTACACCCCAGGGTGAAGATAAACCTCCCTGGATCCTGTATTTAAAAATGAATTCATTTACATTTTAAACCCCTTCCACAAGGACCTGACAAATCCAGAGAGACAGAAGAGCCACAGCCCATTAACATCTTGTCAAAACACACTCACTCACTGGTGCTCAGATGTCCGTGCTGTGTGACAGAGGCTTCTGGGCCCAAAAAATGAACAGCTGCCAGACTCTACTGCCTCTTTCAACCACTGAAAACCCCCTTAGAAAGTCAGATAATTTCACATAACAACATCCACTGCTCTGTGTCTCCAGTAAACCTCCTGGCTGGCAAACCCAGATCCTTTCTCCCCGTGCAGCCAGGAATTTCTTACCAAAATCACAGCACTGAGGTGTGCAATTTTAAATTGTACCCTGAGACTTGGAATTGCTCACACTGGATTGTGAAATAATAGGAAGAGAAAAAAAGCTTCCCTGGATTCAGGGTTTTCAGTCCCACATGCTGAAGTGGTACCACATAGAGAACAATTCAATCAGGAATTTTTTTTTGGCGCGCTAAAAATATCATTGCTTCTCTGTTCTGTAACTAAACCATTAACTCCCGCTCCCTGTGCAAAATGTGTGTCAGACAAATAGAGGAGGGAAGAGCCTCCAGCCCAGAGGGAAGGAGGAGGATGGCAAGGGTTAGGGAGAGCTGCGTGTTTTCTAAATTTCAGAGGGTTCCTGCCTTGGCTGCGGGCTCGGGGAAGGGTGTTGCTGCGATTGCACCTCGCTGTCAGAGGCAGCAGCGCCTGTTTGCAGGTTTTCAGGCTGCTTTCTGAAGACATCAACAGTTGCTGACTTGTCAAAAAAGTCCGTGGTGCAGCCCCGAGGGGTTTTGAAATCTGAGATGAAAAAGACACGGAGGGGAGTTCAAAGTGGGAAGACCCCAGCCCTGCTATCTTGCTATCAGTGCACAGGGATGCACTCTGATGGGGACTGACTGATCCACAAACCAAAAAAGGACTGGGCTGGAGCCAAGGCAGGTTGTTTTAAATCCTTTTTCATCTCCTTCAAAGTAATATTTTCCCTTTTCCCATGCCAACTCCTCGTATCACTCATTGAAACGGAGTAGACAGGCATATGTCAGGAAGGAAGTAGGTGAAGTTCATCCAGAATTGGGTCATAGCATGGATCACTACAAAAAAAAAAAAAAGAAAAAAGACAAACTCATGTTCTGAGTAAATAAATAAATAAATTTATTATTCCTTCAAAAAGAGAACACTATGGAAATGGAGGATAGAGAGAGCAGAGTACCCCCAGTGCTAAAGAGAAAAGGGCTTTCACATCTCAGGAATTCTATTAGTTATCAATTAAGGAGCTGCTTGTGGTACAAAGTGGTCAGCTGTGAGGAATTTCTAACCAGAACAAAAGATTGAGTGCCCACAGCAACCCCTGAAAATGCCAGGGCACCCCATCTGTGGAGCAGGATTTATGCAGGAAAGGCACCATGTTCCAAAAATGCTCAGCTGTGAAGTGAGCACACACTGGAAGAAAAGAAGAACAAAAGGAGATTGGATTCAGCAAATCATCAAAGAATAGCAGAACTCCAAAGGGCAGCTCAGCATCCCCCAGAAAGGACCCCATTGCATTCAAAAAATACATCTCTGTGTCAGGGACTACAATGCAGCCTTTGGAGTAGCTACAGACTGAGACATGAATAATGGAAAAAAGAGAAAAAATAAAAATGAAGCTTCAGGAAAGGAGTTGAAAATCCAAATTAGTCACTCTGAGCAGGCTGCATCCTCCCTTCCCATAGTACACCACTCTTAGGGTGAACTGACTGAAGCCAACAGGGTGGTTGAGGAGTAAGGGGAAGATGAAAAAGAAATTTAGAATACAGCCTTTGTTTAAGAGAAATTATGATAAGATGAACTGAAGCAAATCTGAGAAGTTTAAGAGAGATGAACACTCATCCAGTGAGAAATGTGTCAACAACCTTTTTGCATCCTAATCTCACTTTTCCCCCCTGTGGTTTGGTGTATTTCCAACATTAAACACAATAAGAATAATTAATACACATGAAAGCTCAACAGCTAATCAGGCTAATTTTGGTGCTGCTTTAGTTATTAATGTTTTTACACCACAACTGTGAATCCAGTTCTTGGTGAGCCCAGCAGTTTGAGATGACTGATTCGCATCTTTCAAATTATCAAGGGTAAAGTTTCAGAGGGTGACATTTCAGTTAAGCAAATCAAAGCTATTTTTATAATTTAAATTCTACCTACAGACCCCCCTGCTCTGTTTCATGAGCTGAAGGAAGGAACAAAAACGTGGGATTTGTCTTCCAGACCTGCAGTCACAATGTTGACAGACCCATCTGAGCTGGTTGTCTAACCTGCATTGTCAGTGGAAAGAGGAGAATACTTCTATAAATGTGATTCATGCATTTTATCTAAAAATATCATTAGTATGAGATGAGTCCCACCCTACAGATGACTACAAAGGGAGCCATGAGCCATGTGGGGACTGAGCTTTTAGGCAGCCAGCATTAGATGAGCTGAAATTCACATCTAGAGTACAAATCCATGGGGAGTTCTGTTCCCCAGATCTTTGGCTCACACCGCAGCAAAACTGGGTTTAAGGACTGCAAGGTTCCTGCAAGCCTTTGTCTAGAAAGGTGTTGTAAACCTTGGGATATGATATTTTTCCATAAATTCTGACTCTGCTGCTGCCCTAAGCCACTAAACCAAGCCTACTTCACTAAACCAAGCCCATGGGGTACCAGACATCCTCTCACACCCTGCAGTATCAAGTTCTGCTGCAGGTGGATGTGCCAAAAAATGCTGTGACCCCAGTGAAACTTCCTGCCTAGTATGAAAATTTTCTGTCTAACGTGTAGAAATGCCTCAAAAGTTTGCTCAAGCTTTAAATTACTCTGTATTTTCATTTAAAAAATGAAGAGGAGAGTCCTGTGTAGCAAACCACCATGTTCTTGTGTTTGGAACAAGATCCATAAAGGAGACTCAGGGGATAATCTACATTGTGTTCTTTTTATTCCCACTGTTCAAAAGGGCATTTTGGCTTCTGGATATGAAAGAAAACCCATGCCTGTGGCTCCAATAAATTGGTTTGATCCTGGACAGAAAATTCCAGGTAACATTATATCCAAAAGGCTCAGACAAAGCCATTTAATGTGTTGCTCAGAATTGCTCATCTGTTGTTCAAGTGAATTTAAATTTTTGGTGAGGTCCTATATTTTCCCAGCCTGATTAATGACGTGGGAACAGGAGAATTTCTTTCTAACCCAGACAGGAAAAACCTTGCTCTCAGTGTGGAGGTGCCCCTGGGTCACAGCTGTCCCCAGCTCACAAGGGGCTCCACACACACACTCATCCCTCCCCCTGGGAGGTTGCTTTGCCTCCTGGGATTTCCTCAGCTCCCAGGAACGTCTCAGGACCAGGAGAAAGGGCAGCAATGGCTTTGCCTTTGCGGCACAAAGGGAAGTTGGCAAATGGCCCAGACAATCTGAATTAGAAACTAAAGTGGGAATCCCTCAGAGAGAGTTGAATATTCAGGTTTTTCCTGTATTCGCACTGCTCCATATGCAAGAGGGGCAAGGTTGGGGGGAATGGGTTTCCATTAGCTGATTTTTGTTGGTCTTAAGTATCCCCCACCTCCCTAGTCAGGAATTATTTGTCGAAAAGGTTTTAATAATTTTTCCTCTGTTATGAATAATTGCTTCCTTTATTGGGTAGTTGTACATGTTTTAATAGTCACAGGCTTTCTATGGGAAAATCTCAGGACAAATTCCAGCTTGGAAAGGTCTCATGCTTGTTCAGAGTCAGACCAGGAAAGATCCCTTGCTCCCTTTCCTGGAGTGGACATTCACTCCCTTTCCTGGATGCTTTTATTCTGGCACAATGTGAGACTGAAGGGAAAGAAGCTATCTTGATTTGCTTTTTATCATTTGTAAGATAAGCAAAACGTGTCCTGTCTCACTGTGCTGTGTTGTCTGATGTATTCTATCACAAATGAATGTTTGACAACCATTTACCCAAAGAAATATGTATGTTTTCCCATTTTTATGTGTGCTTGAACAGTTCAGAGTACCTGAAGTTTAATTAAGTTGTTATTGCTTTTAATGTGAATACCTGCCTCACAGCAGCACTGTGATGACTCAGATCAGAAGCCAGGGAGAGGGGAAAACACTCATGAAAAATGAAAACCACTTTCCCCTTATCACTGAGCCACCATCCAATCTCGCTGCAGGCACTGCAATTTTTTGTTCCTTGTTTGCTTCTAAGGATAAATATAACATGCAGGGTGTTGGTTTTGCGAAATGCTAAGGATGTTTTTCTGTGTAGAAATGTATCTTGTGAGTGCCCAGTTGAAAATGCTCCTTAATAACCCTGTTTTGATCAGGTGTGACCTGCTGGACTTTACACCTGCTCTCTGGCTCATCTCACACACTCTGCTCTGGCTGGCACATGCATTGATTCCATCTTAATCCCCCTGTTCCTGCCTTCCTTTCCTCATGGGATACAAGGAAATCTTCCACATTACTTGCCAGTGTGGTGGCTGTGGAAGGGAGATGACATTCCACACAGTTTTTATTGGGGATGATTTCTGTTCATGCTGCATTTACAGGAGCGTGTGTGGATGGGGGAAATGGCTTTAAACGGAAAGAGGGCAGGTTTGGATTGGATATCAGGAGGGAATTCTTTATTGTGAGGGTGGTGAGGCACTGGAACAGGTTGCTCAGAGAAGCTGTGGATGCCCCATCCTCGGAAGAGTTCAAGGCCAGGTTGGATGGAGCTCTGAGCAACCTGGGATAGTGGAAGGTGTCCCTGCCCATGGAGAGGGTGGAACTTGAGGAGCTTTGAGGTTTCTTCCAACCCAGGGCATTCTAAGACTCCCTGAGCAGAAATTGAGATATTGAGGCTTCAGACCTTCATCCCAGATAAAAAGTGGCTCTAACAGATTGGAAGTGGCAGCTCACCTTATGTCTTTAATGTTCCTCATTGTTCCAGCAGGAGAGAATGGGCTGGAAAACCTCTGCAACTCCAGGCCTTGAGCAAAGACCAGAGGACTGGGGCTGAACTATGACTGCACACAATATAATTAAGCAGACTTCTAAGGGTTTCCTCTCCTTTCCATGCCACTCCCTGAAGGGAAAGAGCAATGTCACCGCATCTCATCAAGGTCCTCACATGAGCAGAGTATTGTATACAGTATATGTATACAAGAGGGAAATAAGATCCTGGCAGCTGACTGCCATTCCCTTTCCATTCACAAGCAGCAGCAGTGCCCATGAAGACATCATTGTAAAGTCAGTTTTGATAATGCATAATTCAGTGCCTTCAATTTGGCCCTCAAGGCAACTGTGGTATTTTATATAATGGCTTTACTCACGAGGGGGAAATTAATTGCATCTTCCTGGCTGGTTGCTCAGAGCTACAACTTCATGTGCACGAGGCAGACTCCCCTTAGGAGTCCTGATTTTTGTCAGAACAATCTGAAATTGTCTCAGTGTCATTTATTACAACAACAACAACAACTGAGCAGCCTATATAAAATACAAATCTAGGTCCATTTAAAACCCATGCTCTTTATTGCTGCTATGAACAGCATGTTTTAATAAAAGTCAAGGAAGAATAGATGTCGGTGAAATTTGCCTGGTGTAATTTTGGGACACTTGGCTATGGACAGGAAATGCTCAGAGGAAAACAATTGTGGACATATTGCAAATGATATCTTCGTACTTATTCATTCATGCTTTCATTTGGCCCTTGGGGCTTGCAGAGAAATTAAAATGGCAAAAACAGGACAGGATGACTCCAGTAACCCCTGCTGTCCAAGCTGTCGTGTATCAATAAAGCCACTCACCTAACAATGGATTGTTCACATCAATGTTCCCTGCTGTCCACACAAAGAATCATTATCCAACCTGCCTGGAAAGTTCAGTGAGGTGAGCATCCATAGTCATGGGGATTTGAAGTGCAACAGACAAAGCAGAAAGTTTCTGGAATTGTGATTACATATTTATCATAGCATCATCTCACATCAGAGGCCCCAGTTACAGACAGGCTCCCTTTGTGCTGGACAAACACAGACAGAGTAAAAATTCCCTTTGCTTCAGGCCTGTGACAAAGCTGTTGCAGGTGCCTGTTACTTCTTTGCAGAAGTTTTGGAGAGGTGTTGAAATGCCCAAAAATCGTATCACACAGTTCTGGGCTTTATGTGGAGGCTTCTCCATGTCTAGCATTGATGGAGCCTGGTCCAATCCTTTCTACCACTCAAGGTACTACTAAATCTCGGTGATTTTGTACCAAAAACTTCACCTCAGTGTTTCCCAGTCATGAATAAACCTCTAGACCCCTTGAGTGGCTGTAAATTCATCTCCCATCCTTTGATTTCCTCATCTCTGCAGTGCCATGTTAAACATCTCACATGTTTGAGTCAGTATTTCCTTGTGACAGGTAAGGGACTGGTGCTACGTCATGAGACACAAGAGTTTTGGTATTTTAGAGGAAATTTGTTGTGATAAAATGTGTCTCTCTGCACTCGCAGCAAAGATGCTCCAAATCTAAATTGCATCAGTCCAAGCACTGGAAACAGCTGGACAAATCCAAAGGTTTCTGGCAGGGATTGAGTCTTTCAGGGCTTTCATGGAAGGACAAGGAAGAGAAGAAGCAGCCTAGAAGGGAGGAAAGCTCAATTTCCTATGAAGTTCAGCAGTGGAAGTGCCTTCATGAAACATTCATGCCCACTTTGAATATTATATAAGAACTGTTAGGGAATGATTCATGCCGTGTGTCATTTACTCACCAAGTGCACAGATTGTTTATAAATATGTTATAGTCTATCTTTGGAAATATAAACGACTGTAATTAAAGACTCCTGTTTTTAAGCCTGGTGAAGTCAGTTAACTGTGGATAATGGTTACTGAATGCTGTTTTAAAATACCATCTGAATGATCTTTACATATTCATGGGGCTGTTGCTTATACCTTGCTGTTGGGGACTGCAATTTGTTTTTCCAGATAGAGTGTTAGAGAAGGGATTTAGATCAAGGGTACAGCATTAGCACATTAGCTGGAAATCTCCACTTCAGTTTCTGTTGATTACAGTGGACCAAATCCTCTGTTGGTGTAACTCTGCTTACTTAGCTGTCTATATTGAAAAATTCATCCTGACCTTCCTGTTCCCATTTGGCTTTTGCTATTTAGTTGTGCATTCCAACAAATGAGCCCTAGTGTTAAAGACATGGAAAAGTGCTTTTCTTCAACTTCTGTTTTCAGTTGCACCTAGATTTGACAATATTACTTGTGAAAGCTGGGATCATCCAGGTATCTCTGCTTCAGACAGAGATATTTTGAAAAGTCTAAACAAATTTACCAAGATTCTCTTCAGCAGAATGCAAGGAAAATTCACTGTTATTAATTTTTTCCAAGTGCTTCTGTTGGAAATTGGATTTGAAAGGTGATAGAGGGAGAGCACTTATCTTAGCAAAAGGCTCCAAATTTTGAATACCATCTTCAGTGCTCAAGGCCTGGACCAAACTCATCTTCCTGAAGGACACACAGGCAGGACCATGGATAAAAGAATTACCTTCTTCTTCCCTCATTGAAGTCACATCACTCCCTCAGTGTTGTGCATTTCATGGGACTCCTTATTGTCATGCATGACAGTTCCCATGTCTTGGATCCAGTGGCAGAACCATATGAGCACTAAAAATCTGTTTCAAGCTCTGATGGCCCAAATAAGAAGTGGTTAGAGCTGCCTGCAGCAGGTTTACTTTGGACTCCCCTTTACTTTTTGGTTTATTTTGGTTCCTTAAGAAAAAAAAAAAAAAAAAAGAGGGAAGTGTGAGGAATACTCAAGTCTGGCTTTGAAGTACAAAAGTTGAACAGCAAAACCTGGTAAATGGCAAAATTGTGCTTGGTCTCTGATGCAAAATATAAGTCAGGAGAGCAGCTCTCCAGATTTAGGCCAGGAGAAGTGGGAATGTAAAACCCATGCAGAAAAGGGGAGAGAGGACAAGTCCTGCCAGGCCTGGCTGGTGAAAGGGACCAGTGGTGGGCAGGGAGGCACGTTTCAGCTTTCTGCCCTGAGCCCGAGCTGCAGCATTGGAAGAGGAGTTTGCAGGAGGAAATTAAGGAGGTCAGTAATGCTTCCTGGCTTCCTCCCTGCCACGAGCCCAGCTACACTGGCAGCCACATCCAGGGGTGGGAATCCCTCAGAGAAACTCCTCTGCATCCCATTCCAACAGTCACAGCTTCCTGTGCTGGCCATCCCCTCTGGGCAGCTGGGGCCAAGCAAGGATGTGTGCACAATGGCAATCAGTCAAAGAGAAGAGATTGCAATTTAATTTCATTTCAACCTCTCACCCGAGCTGTTAACGCTTGGGAAAGGCTTTTAATGAAATGGGACGAGCGGTGATCTCATTTGCCGTAACTAACACTATCTTTACAGATGCACCATCTGATTCCAGGCACACAAGAACAGAGGATTATTGGATTAATTCTAATCTCATAATTGATTCATTCTGGGTTTAGTCTGCTTGTAAAGCAAGATAAGATCTTAATATTGTGCATGCAGCACAACAACCGCTTGCCTTTCAGAGCAGCCTCTAATTTCTGTGAGTGATTAGCTCATACCACATCCCCAGTTTGGCACAGACCCAAACTAGGGGGATATTTGGAGCAACATCCAGACTTCACAGCTGGCTCTTATCTAAAGAAGGGGCCTGGCTATTTTCATGGCCATTTACCATTCAAGCAATATTAAACTCTAGAGCTGGACACAAGCATGAGGTTAATAATTTGGAAAAAAAAAAAGGAGGGATTGTCCCAGTAGGGGTTACAACTGCATAGCTGATTTGACACAGGGAAAGGGGGAAAACAAGGCAGACAAAGATGTGATGGGGAACAAAATACTTATATTCCATATCAATGCCAGGCCTGGAGTTACACCATGGGAACAGACAGAGACACATGATTACTCTCAAGGTTAGGACCTGGACACGGTTAATGGTTATCTTGGTATTACTGATGACGTGGAAAATGTCTCTGGCTGCTCAGAGAAGCTCTGCTGTCAGTGTGCACAGTCAGGGCATGGCCTCGGGGCATGCTGCTGTGAAGTGACTCCTGTCTCACTGTGCCACATCCACCATCCACCTGAGAACCTCTCATCTCACCAGCTCGACACATCTCAAGGGAAGGATGAACAAGATCAGCTGTCAAAACCTATTCCTGTAAGACATTTCAATCAGCCTGACATCCACAGTGCTCTTGTCTCTGTCTGTAGCCTCTTGTTCTGCTGTGTTTCCATTAAGATTTCAAGCCTTTAGAGAAAGGGAATACATATGTCAGTCTGGTTTTCCAGCAGCCACCCAAAGCCCTTCTCAGAACTCAGATCTTTCCAGCCATGGGTTTCAGCCTCAGTGAGTGGAGAAGACTGAAGTTTGCTCAAGGCTAAGACCCAGGTAGGATGTGCAGAGGGGAGCAGTGTGCAGTGAGACATTTGGGCCTTATCTTGGCAGGCAGCAAAATCTCAAGTTGCCCCTGCAGATGTGCTTGATGTCATTGGCAGTGCCTTGTACCTCATTCATGGAGTACAATTCCTGAATCCTCCATGGGAACTGGCACAACCTTTTGCCTGGAGCAGCAGTGACTTCCCTGCTGGGAATAAAAGTTGAGAACTTGTGCAGGTGGTGCTGGTGGGAGCGGGTGACTGGTGAGATAACCAGGTAAGGTAGAAACTCTTCTCTTGCTGGTTCTTTAGCACATCTGATCACCCAGACTCACCACAGGCTGCCATTTACTCTGCCACACTCGTGTCCTCTCAAGCTTGATGTCTGAATTCGTGAACCCAACCTCATCCTGAACTTCTGCACAGATCCTTGATTGCTGTTGCTGTGGGAGGACATTCATGTGACCCAGTCAAGGGCTTTGCAGCAAAAAGAGGCAGCAACTGCCATGGGGAACTTCAGTTTCAACAGGAGTCATAGAGAGACCCCAAAAAGAACAAATAGTGCGAAAATTTTGTGAATAAAAGTAATACCAGGGGGACAACAATGCAGGTATCATGTCTGCTGCCTGCTCCCAGGTCCTCTGCTTTGTCTCTCCAGGGCAGGGGTGATTTCTGACTGTTTTTTATGGATCCTACACCCAGAAATTAGGTGGAAACCACTATCCAACATCCCACCAGCAATCTCCTTCCCAGCTTGCTGCAGAACCACACATCTGTGTGTTTAGTGTGAAGATGCCTGGGCCTTGGAATGATCAGGGATGTGGAAGAGGACTGTGAAGAGCCTAAACCTGGGAGGAAGAGGAGGAGGAAGGAAGTACACCCAAACCTCCACCAATGGTCTGTGCTATTGTTTCTCTCATGAGAAGAGCCTTGGGAACTGGCCCTGGAGTCACCAGCCTGTCTAGGAGGGTGGAGGGAACAGAACAGTGGAGAGACAAAAGAAGGGGCTTTCCCTGACCCATAGCTCCTGAATCCTCACTGCCAACAGGATCATGAGACATGAGAGCATCCAGAGCCCCTTCTTCCATCTCTCATTCTGATGAAATGGCATCTTTCACCAAGCCCGAATGGGTTACAGACATCCCTGTGAAGGAACCAGTGTCCATGATGCTTCACAGGCTAAGATGACTCCAAATGTTTGCTGTGGAATAAAGAGAATTATTTCGAACCTCCATCCACTTCCTGGCTGGCTCCATTCCTTTGTCTCCTCTTCATCTTTGCCTGCATCCCTCCAAGCTGAGTTGCCTTTCACAGAATCACAGATTCCCTGGGTTGGAAGAGACCTTCAGGATCATTGAGTCCAGCCCTTTGCTCAGCTGTCTTTGGCACCAAGTTTCCCACCCCCTGCTTTAATGAAATCACCCTGGCCCCTGCCATCCTCCCTCAAATACATTACTCCAGTATTTCAATTATTGTGCTGGTAATTAGAGATGGTGAATGAATAGCAGCTTCATTTAAAGAGAGGCCAGAGGAATTTCTTCTCCCCCAGACACATCCCCAAGCACTTTAATTGCTCCTGAAATGCTGCTCGAGGCCAGCAAGAGGACCATCAGTTGCTATGAGATGGCTTTTGAAAAGATGGAGTGTATCTAGTATGGGTGAGGACTGGGTGGCAGGAGATGTTGTTTCTGTCTTTTTTTTTATATCCACAGAAAAAGAAGAAATAGAAATGGAACAGCTCTTCCCAACCTCTACACCCCCAAAATAACACCTGAATTCAAGCTATGAGCTTTTTAAGGGCTTTATTGTGGTTTTCATTTAATTTCTGATTGCAGGATTCATAAGTAGTAGTCAGGAAAGAATTTGGAAACTGGAGAGGGTTGTTTAGCATAAGATAAGTGGGGAGAGAAGGGTTAGAGGGCAGACACAGAGTGCCTGTCTCTGACTGCCAGCTGTAACAACCACATCAAACCAGAGCACTCCCATAGGGAGCATTGCTGCTCCCCTATGGATTACCCATCCACCTGGAAGTGGTGAAGGTTTTAGAGGCTTTGCCTTGTTAGAAACAGAATGTACATGAACCAGAGAGAGCTGCCACCTTCCAAGAAATTTCAGTTTTTAGGGGATGATCTAAACCAAAAAAGGAAGCCAATGAGGTCTTTCACAAAAAGATTTTTTGCTTTACTTTCAATGTAACATTTCCCTAAAAGAAGTACTTTTAGGACAATTGTGCTGTAAACTTCATAAGAATTGCAGGTGGAATGAAACATTGCAATGCTATCAAAATTAATTCTTATTATTTGACTTTAATATTACTCCAGCTGTGATTTGCTGCAGCAAGCTTATGCAGGAGAGGTTGGCTGCAAATCACATTGATCCTTTTCACTCCTGAGAGTTCAGTGCAAAGTTTAAACGGCATCTGCAGTGCTGATGTCCTGGACCAGAATAACCTAAATCTTCTTGACAATAAACCTAATTCTTCTTGACAATAGCCTTGTGCTGCTCTAGGAGCACAGCAATGCACCCTTATTGCAAAGAAGAGCAGTGGGGTTTGGTGTGTGTCCCTTTGTATCTGCTCCAAGAGAGGAAGGACCTTGCTAGACAGGAGCGAGGGAGAAAAAAAAATCACCTGGTTTTAATAAATATATAAATTTTGGCCTCTAAGAAGACCCCAGTATTTTTCATGCTGTCTCAGAGTAAATTCCTGGTCTCCATGAAGCTGTGGAAGCATTGTCAAGGACTGCAGGACAGGTAAAAATGTCACACTGGGAGGTTCAACCTAAGAACCTCCCCACAGAGGTTTGACACAACTGCATAGACATAATCCCACTGTGCTCCAGCAAGAGAAAATGAATAATTTGAACTTTTGAAGTGTTCATGGAAACAGATTCATCCCAGCCATCACTCACACAGAATGGATCCATTAAAGTCACTGCCTTCAAATGACTTTAACTCTTTGCCCAGCCCCAGATATGTCCTTAACACATCTGCAAAGTTTTGTTGCTGTTGTCCTTTGATCAGGACAACTTTTATGAGTGTTTCTCCATGGAGTCTGAACATCAGCCAAGCAGCAAACACTAAGCATGTGTGACTGCAACATGTCTTGCCATTTAGATGATGCTACTTCAGACACAAAGGCAAGAGCAAAGATAGGGAATGCGTCCCAGATGGCAAATATTGGCAGGAACCTTGCAACTTGGACAAAGAGTATTGTCTTTTTGTTACTACCCATGCAGTGAATATAAAGGCCATGGGTACAACACTAAGCCTTGATCTTACATAAACTTCTGAACATGATTAATTGAATACACAAACACATCCTAATTAAGTTTGGGTTGTCCCATGATTACCTACAGCTCTCAGCTAACATCAGTCCTTTATGTTGGCTGTGTAGGTGCACATCAGATAAATAACAAAGCACTAGTGGAGTAGGGGCAAGAGACATGATGCTGCATGAGGTCATGCAGGAAATCAGCTTTGGGAATTCCCACATGGGTGGACTTGTTGGGAAGAGCTATTTCTGCAAGGGTTCATATGCACTAACAAGATATAAGATCTCTGCCACAGAAGCTCCATCTGCCACTTTACATGCAATGGACATGTGATTGTGTCCATCTGACCCAATGACTGGAGATGCTTCAAGGTCCCCACAAATGTGTGGGGAGAAATGATTCAAAAGGTCCCCACTGCAAGATGAGGCACCAGACAGGCTTGGTTTCTATTGATGCCTTGTGAAGGATGACCTAGAACAGAGGCTGGGCAGAGTTCCAGAATAAAGCAGGGATTTATCCAAAGGATCTCCTCCATGGATGCACCTTGGGCAGCACCAGAGCCCAGCCAGGGCTGCACCCAAGATCAACCAAAATGGCCCCAAAATGCACGAGCGCTGCCGGGGTCTCTCCCTGGGATCAGTTCTGCTCCATTTGCACCTTGCAGTTCATTGTCCCATTCCAGCTTTAGCCCCTGCAGTCCCACCCTGCTTGTTTTTCTCTCTGCAGCCCACGGGGTTTGTGCTCCTGGGCTGAGATTTGGATCATTTGTCCTTGGTGCCCAGCTGGAGCAGGAATTGTTTTGTCTCCCTGCTCTGTGCACAGACCTCACCATCCCATAATATGAGGTCTAGACCCACACACTAAAGCAGCACAGAATGTGAAAAATATAAAAGCTAAACCCTGAGGTATCACTGTTATGATTTCAGGGTAAGTTTGCATTTTCAGAGACAAAGATCAGAGGTTTTGCAGGTTAGTCCAATCCCCCCAGTGCACTGAGGATGTTCCATTTCTACCATGGATGATTCAGCTGGGAAGGCAAATCCAAGGATTACCATGATGGCTTAACATCCAGATAGCCATTTTTAAATCCCTTCTTGATTAGGATGCCCTGGGAAATTCACTTAGTCTCACATCCACAGAGATATTCCTCATCCAGCTCCTGTAGAAACAACACGGACTGCATGTAGGGATGTTTCTGTCTTGTCATCAAAGACTTGGATGTCTTTGTTGAGTGGAGCTTCAGATTTTGGAAGACATGCTCATAATTTTAAAATGGCCAACTTTTATGTAAATCAAAGATCAGACATGAAAAAAAGGTGTTGGTGAACAGAGAGTGGCCAGGCAGAAAAATAATGGGAATTATTGCAGGAAACCCAGCACAGAGTAGTTTCTGAAACAGGCCACATCTCAGAATATCCAAAATGTTTTTAGGATTTCCTATCAAATGTCTTTACTTTGTTGAGAAGCCCCATTTGTCTTTGAGTGACATAATTGATCTGAGAGATCAATTTAGTGAGAACCATATAGCCAGGCCTTATCAGAAACAGCAATTTGAGTCTTGAAATTAAATGTTTTCCTAATTTTTAACTGTTTTGGTGGGACCTCTCCCCAAAACTTCTCAATTTCTCAGTTACCAAAGCTTTCAAAAAACCCCACTGAATCATGAAAAACCCATGTAAGAGAAAGCCCATGTACCTACATTTCTACATTTTACATCTCTTCATATAAGCAGTTGTTGATATTTCTTCTATGGCACATCATTGAGAGAGGGGAAAACAAAAGTTTTGTTTTGTATGAGAAGAAAACTTTAGAGTTCTTTTATTATGTCAGTCCCAGTTCATGGTTTTATTTACCCTTTTCTAAAGGCAGATTTCATGTGTGGGGTAGAAGACAGAATTATGGGGAGGTTTTGGGCTCTGTATTTAGTGATGCAAAATTGGAGTCAGCAGCTCCTGCCTAGCTGGGTAGTAACTGAAATCCTCTGATTTTTACTGAAAGGGGTTTAGTGCATTGATCCAGTTTTCAGTGGACAAAAGCCATTACTTCTGAATTAAAGGCATCACAGCTGCTCTGTCTGCCAGCGGCCCAGTACTGAGAGTTTCCCTTAAGTGACTGTGGAAACTGATTTGTCACTGCCACAGCTGGGTCAGAGCAACACTGAAATGTGGATCTCTGTAAGGTGAGCAGAGAGACTTAAAAGCCCCATTTAAAGAGCATATTCCGAGCACAGTTATGGACTCAGATATGAATCACAGTTACTTTGCAGTCACAGAGAAAAGCATTTTTCTGAGCAAAGCAGTGTTCTCATAGCTGTGGGGAGCTTCAAATCCTCAACTCAAACCCATTTGATAAATGCTTTCTGTGGCAATAATAAGATTTCTCACCTCAGAAATGCCATCTTCAGTTAATCCTCACACATGTAGATATTAGATCTTTTTCTCCCAATTGAATGTAAGCTTTACAAGGAAGAAAAGCAAATTCATACCCACATGGCATCCAGCAAGAATCACTGCATGAATTATTAAAAGCCAGCATTCAAACTCTTCCCTTTCTGGGAGTAAAGGGTTGCTAAGGTGTATATTCCTCATAAAGCCCCAATTTGAAGTTAAAGAAAAGCTTATATCCATATTGGCACTTATCGGTCTACCTCTTCATTATCCATCTGATTAGGACTCTTTCAGTCTTTTGAACTCAAGGTTAAATTCTAAACCCTCTAGAGATAATAGGGTTGAGCCATCAGAGCCAAAAAGATTAAAACTTACATCCTTAGTGATTTTCCTGTGAGTTTACACAGCTACACAGAGCCCATCACTTAGTAACAGTTCAGTAAATTCAGAGATTTTTAGGAACTAACATTCCAAATTGTAAACAACAGAATAGACAAGCTGTTTCATTTGCCTTCACTTTTTGGACAAACTCTGATAGGATGTGTGTAGAGGTGGCCATGCAGAACATGCAGTTCCTCTCTCTTTGCCATGTCCCTGATCATTTGCAGGATGAAGAGCAAGGGATGGGTATTTTGGGGGGTTGCAGCCATCCAGGTGTCTGCTGCTGACTCTGCAGCAAGAAAACACTGGGGAGTGTTTGTTGGCATTTAACTCAAGAAAGAACCACAGATTTCATTGTAAGACCACAGAAATCAGTGAAAAAGTTCACCTTCACTTTCTGGATCTTAGATAAGCTACAGCTTTACTTCATCTGCACACAGGTGTTGAATTCTCCTCCAGTCCAGGGCTGTGGTCTTTCACAGTCACAGGCAGGGTATGCACTCAAAAATATTGCACACCTGAGTCAAAAATATCCTGGAGTCCTTTTCTTTTTGCCTTGAGTGGACTCTGGCACAACATTTTGGGGAGATGTGTCATTGCTGTAGCTCTTTCTATGACCAAAGACCACATTGTTTCTGTGTTGAAGCTGTCGTTTGCCAGGGATACCCAAGCAAGAAGGTTTGGCAGACACACAGAGAGCTTTGCTTTGCTTTGGAGACAGAATGAATGAAAAATGAGCCATTGAGTGTCTGGCTCGTGGCAAGCAAACACACACCACTTCATCCTTTGCTTTGGTGTCAAAACAGCATCTCAGCTGAGCCAAGAAAGGCACATTCAGGTTCCAAATGGCAGAAAAGCTCTGTTGGCCACACTGCAAGACAGGAGTGCAAGGGTGTGGTACCCCCAGAAATACCAATGTATGCTCATGCACTGAGAGTAGGTCTTACCCAAATGGGCCGGGAAAACATCAATAAAAATTACATCCAGAGTCTTTGATTGATCTAGAGATGGAAATCCACTCCCACTTCCACTTCTTCTTAGATCAGCCCTCTCCACCACGTGCTCTGCTCCTACTTTTTTAGTCTCCTACTTCCATTCTCACTCTTTCCTCAAATTAGGGTCCTTTCTACCCACCAGCCCTCCTCATCCCAAACATTTAGCCTTATTTTCCCTAAAAACAAACCCCTGGAAGGGCTGATGTCACCAGAGAGCATGGATCTGACCCCCTTTACCTACTTTAATCAGACCAACCTGCAGCCCTTGGCAAGCTGTGGCCCATCTCCCCAGCACACAGAATAATTAATGGCAGCATTGCTCCCTTCACTGCACTTCCCGGGATTCAGTTGGCATTCCAGAGCCTCTGTTATCAGACAATTACAATTTAATTGTCTCAGCACACACACTTTTATTTAAAAACCCTCTCTGATTATTGCATTTGCATGTTGTCTATAATTTGCTTTCAGAGAGGAGAAAAGACATCAAGAACAGCATTCAATCTAAAGGCACATTTCTAAGACATTTATAGCAGGCTACTAAATGCCTAAAGAGGAGTTGAAATAACTAGTTTATTAGGGCAGCTTAAATGGTAGAGTCTGTAAAAATTATTGAAACACTTTTTTTAAAAAAAATCTAGATTATTTAAACAAGCTTTTCACAAAGGTAACATCCAGTTAATTTTTAATTATTTTCCATTGCATTGAAATGCACAAGAATACAAATTACCTTTTTTCCTTTTATTCTGCAGAAATGCCCCTGTGGGATATTGAGTGTAGCTGTCTCTACATTCTTGTCTGTGGATAAAGAAGACCTGGAGGGTTTTACATCTCCTACAGCTTGTTCAGGCTGGGGTTCCACTGAATGCTCTTTATTCCCCAAACACTGTTCCTTCTCTGCTCTTCTGTAAGGAGACCTCATGTTTTATCCTGAGGCATTTAGGAGTGCAGGGAAACCTACGGAGTGGAAGCAAATAATGTTCTAGTTCACCCCCAAAGGCAGTGTTACAGCAATTAGGAACTGACTCTATTGCTTATTTGAAATAAAAATGGTATTGAAATTTGCATGTATTTAACCATTTCTAGTCAAGGAGGTTATTCCAGCACCTTACACCCATCTGAAATATCTGTCACTTGCTCATAACACCATCATTTTACAACTAGAACAGCACTTCAGACTGCTATCAGCTGGCTTTTTGAAAAGGCAACCTCCAGACCAAGTGAGATCAATAGGATTTAAAAATATACAAGGTAGGTTTTGGTCAAAATGCTTCCAGGATGTGCAGTAAAAAAAACCCTGGGGACTGCCTGTGAGGTTTCTGTATCGAAAGCTTTTGGGTTTGTGCATTCGTTTCCCCTCTGTAAATCAATCCTCTGCCTCAGGGACATTTTTATTCAGAGCCCAGCTGACCCTTGGCTTGTGAAGGGGTTGTTTTGTAAGCACTGAAAATCAAGCCACGCTGTGGCAACTTAAAAGAGGTTGCAACTATCAGTTAGGATTTTCTAAAAATTGCTGCTTGTTCCATAGGGTTACTCATGGATTCAGAGGATGCCTCCTCCCAGCACATGAAGGAAGATGAGTTGGTTGGTGACAGTGTGGGGCTGGGAATCCAAGGGTAGGAGAAGTTTAATCATCTTTTCCCAAATTTGTTTTCACTAGCCAGAGGATTTTGTAGATAGGAGATGATAAATCCCTAGCAACACAAACCCCTGACAGATGGTGTTAAATGGTTTTGAGAATATTTCAAAATCTGCCCTACTTTTTATTCCCCAAATGTTGCTCCCTCTCTGCTTCTTCTTTTTTTTTTTTTTTTTTAATACAGAATTTTCCTACACTGTCTCCCACATTCTCATTTGTGTTATAATTTATGCTTCCTTATGCTCCAAACCGGAATCCAAATCACCAATTTAAACGGAGAAACAACCTGCTGAATTTTAAAGCCAGTTCTTTTCCTCCTGTTGAGCTTGGTATCCAATCTGAGGGGAAGGAGAGTGTATCAGGCTGATCAGAATTTACTTCCCATTCTCCAGGAAAGATTGTCTGGGTACAGCACGTGTAAATCAAAGGAGAGCTTGCCACCAGTCCCACTCTACAAAAAAAATCAGCAATTTCTCTCTTCACATGAACTTTGTTGAGTAAAAACTTTATCTCTTTGGTTTACCAGGATGGGAATCCTGTGTGTAATTCCATGGGGCATTGTAGGATTAGGAACGGCTCCTTAATGTGGTGCAAAGAAAGAGAAAAATGTGGGGTTCAGAAATGTGGGAAGAATCAGCTTTTAGTTTACTTTAAAAAGGTTGGTGTTTAGGAAGTCTCTGTGTCAGCCCCCTGAGAGGAACTTCATGGGTTCCAGCTTTCTCTGGGATCCAGATGCCACCTCCTTCATGCAGACAGGGCCCAAAATCCAATCTCTGAGACAACTGATGATGCATTGACAAAAAAAAAAAAAACCACAAACAAAAAAACAACCAACAAAAAACCAAAAAAAACCCACAAAAACACAAAAAACCAACCAAACAAAAAACCCCAACAAACAAACAAACAAAAAACCCCAAAACCACAAAACCAAACAAACAAAACCACAAAAACCCAAACAAAAGCAAACAGCCCTCCTCACACACACTCATACAATGAAACACATACACACAAAAAAAAAAACCCAAAACAAACAGAAAAGCTGCATCTTCTTTTGGTTGGTATGAAACATCAAATCAGGATGAATCTTTTTTTCTATGGATGGATGGTGTTGTCCATATCTTCATCAGTGCTCATAAGCGACCTCATCCCAGAGCAAAGGAAGATCAGAGACTAATTGCTGTCCTTTTGCTGAGGGCTCTGCCACCTTCTCCATGGAGATTTGTTCCAATTGCTGCTCTGGGGGCAAACTGCTTTTTCTGATCAGAACCTGCAGATGGAAAAGGCAAACCTCACCTTTTGTCCCAGGCTTCACCTTGTGCAAGTCAAGGAGTCTCACAGCAGTAAATACATTTTCAGGGGAAGAAATCCACAAATCAGAAGTTAAAATTGCACTGGACAAAGAAAATTTCCCATTCCACACCCCCAGATTTTCTTCTTTTTGCCATCTCTGGTCGCATGCTGATGTTGTATATATTTTACAAACCCATCTGATGATGCTGAGGGCCAGCACAACTCCCTAGCCTGGTAAAAAAATAAACCTTCCCCTTCATCCCTCCTTCTAAAAAAAGGGATCATGAACTGTTTTTCATATAGTCCAACAAGCTAAGCAGGACCAGAGCACTCTGATAAGCAACAGCTTCAACACAAAGGGGAGGCAGAGCAGGAAAGAAGACAGAAGATCTGGCAGCAGGAAAGAGGAAGTGAGAAGAAAGTGTTTGACAGATGCTGCCTTTTCATGGCAGCTCAGATGTTCCTGCAGTCACACCCCAAATGTGACCATGAAAAGCATTTTTTTTTGTTCCTACTTTTACTTTGTGCTTGCCCCATTAGGTCTGGAACTGAGTTTGCTGTAATAGAGACCTTGGACTGAACACCCACCTTTCCCCATGGGTCTGGAAGCAACAAGGCTCACCAGTACTTTTGGCAGATTTCAGATTTTAAGGATGTCAAGACACCCTTAAGTCTAAAAGAACTGCCCTTCAGGACAAGAGCACTGAATATTTATGGATGCCTGAAGAGAAAATGTTAAAAAGCTCACAGCTGACAGCATTTTAACAGGATGCCTGAACTAGATTCCTGCCTATTTTCCAGCATGTGACTGGGAATGCTTGCTAATAGGAAAAAAAATATGTAAACTTGTTTTCTATGTATGGATAATTACTGCTGAGCGGCCAATTCCAAGCTGCTGCCAGTTACCTTTCTGTGGGTAGATGAGCCCTTGCTCCAGACATCCAGAGATATATTTATGTCCCACTGGAGATACCTGCCCTATGGACTGCAGAGGGAGCCAGGGCTGGGTCTAGGAGATGTACCTGTGGCCATACCTGTGGCCTTGAGGGCTTTTAGTTCAGCTAGAATGCTGAAAAAATCTGTCTGAATCCAAATCTCCCTGGACACTCCCAGCTCATCCTGCCTGGCTGGGGGATGCCAATTCACATCTCCCTGACCAGCCCCTTTGTGCTGATGCCTCAGGTTTTAGCTTTTATATTTTTCAGATTTTGTACTGCTTTAGTGTGTGGGTCTGGGCTTCATATTATGGGATGGTGAGTTCTATGCACAGAGCAGGGAGACAAAACAATTCCTGCTCCAGCTGGGCACCAAGGACAAATGACCCAAATCTCAGCCCAGGAGCACAAACCCCGTGGGCTGCAGAGAGAAAAACAAGCAGGGTGGGACTGCAGGGGCTAAAGCTGGGATGGGACAATGAACTGCAAGGTGCAAATGGAGCAGAACTGATCCCAGGGAGAGACCCCGGCAGCGCTCGTGCATTTTGGGGCCATTTTGGGTCATCTTGGGTGCAGCCCTGGCTGGGCTCTGGTGCTGCCCAAGGTGCATCCATGGAGGAGATCCTTTGAATGAATCCCTGCTTTATTCTGGAACTCTGCCCAGCCTCTGCTCTAGGGCAGCCTTCTCAAAGCATCAGTTCCCAAACATCTTCCATGACAGAATCCACCCAATCCTCAAAAGTTAACTGCAAGTACCCAGCCCCAAAGGCCTTCTGGTGTCAACTGGGTGAAGGTTTATCCACTTGTGTGGCCCCAAAACCTTTCTCTCTGCATAGCAATCACCCTTAGGAGCCCCCCAGGATTCCTTTGCTCTCCTGGGTGTCTGGCAGTGCAGCCTCCTGGAGGTAGAACTGCCATGGAGACCCAAAGCAGCCCCGTGTGGATGGAAATACAGTTAAATAACTGCTCAGGTGTGGTATTTTTGGGGTCCCCCATGTCAGGAAGGAAATGGTGACTCTGACTCCATGTTCTTAGAAGGCTAATTTATTGATATGATATGATGATGATATGATATGATATGATATGATATGATATGATATGATATGATATGATATGATATGATATACTAAAACAATACTAAAGAATAGAGAAAGGATACTTACAGACAGTTTAACAAGATACTAATGAGAAACTGGTGACTCTCCAGAGCCCTGACACAGCTGGCTGTGATTGGTCATTAAGTGAAAACAATTCACATGAAACCAATCAAACAATCACTTGGTGGGTAAACAATCTCCAGACCACATTCCAAAGCAGCAAAACGCAAGAGAAGCAATCAGATAATTATTGTTTTTCATTTTTCTCTGAGGCTTCTCAGCTTCCCAGGAGAAGAACTCCTGGTGAAGGGGTTTTTCAGAAAATGTGATGGTGACACTCAGGCAGCACTGGGGAGTTCTAAGGGCGACCACTGTATTACAGCAATTGTCATATCCAAAGAATACCATGAAGAAGGAAGGTTCATGGAGGATGTGCTAGAAACTGATTTATCCTGATTTTGATGTGCAGGATGTTGTAGTGGATGTGAAATGAAGAAAAGGATCATGCTCAGAAACTGTGACATAAAGGGAACCACTGTCTTGTAAGTTGTGAATAAATGTGTTTGGATTCAACGATCTTAGAGGTATTTTCCAATGATTAATGATTATATGATTTTTTTTTTTATCAGAGTCTGGGAAAGCCTTTTCTGCAGCTTGCAAACACTTGTCTGGAACATCATTTGCAGAAAGCAGCAGCTTTCAGGTTTCCAAGTGCTAAACCTGCAAGGAAAGATCTTCCCTCCATTGGACAAATTTTGTGGAACAGAGAACAAAACAGACAAAGAAACAAAAATCAGAGTAGACCTAGATCTGGCCATTCTGAGATTCACCAGTCAAATGATAACTCCTTGGCTTTTAAAATCTAGACAGTGAACAGGGACCCAAAAGCTGAAAAATCCAAAATAAAATGGAAGGTTCTGGAGAGAGAAAGACACTTCATGCTCCCTAATTCTGAGGTGGGTTGTTACCAGGGAAGATTCCTTTCTGTCCCAGTCCCTCTGGTGTTTACTGCAGGCAATGATTTAGATACCAAAATCCCCTTGCATTCCAGAAATATTTAAAAATATTCTAAATGAAATGAAATTGGAATAGTCCAACAAAGCCACAGCAGAAATGGAACCACAGATATGTTTAGTTGGCAATGAAAGGATGGTTCCTACCCATTCAACCAGTGACATTTCAGAGCAGTCTTTGATTGAATTGAAGAGGGAACTGGTTAATTTTATGGAAGATTTATATTTTCTGAGCTATATTTTCCTGCCATATTTTTTCTATTACTATTTCCAAGCCTCAAATTGCTCTAATCAGCCACATGTTGTGGTACAGAACCAGTCACCACTTAAAACAAGATCCTCAGCCCTCCCATTTCTCCACCAAGGTTGTTTTGTTCCTGGGCAGAGCTCAGAGATGGCTTGAGGCTAAAAAGTCTTGAAAATAATTTTACGTGTAAACTCCTGTAAGTAATTACAGAAAGAGGTTATGGGAGGGATTTTCCAGGTCACCTTTCCACTGCATGAAACCAGGGTCAGTGCAAAGACCTTTGGGACACCATGAGAAGGTGATTTCATCTCTGCCTTGCTGTTTTTGCAGAACACTCCATGCTCTCAGCTGGGTGAGGCATCGCTGGTTTGGGCTCTCTGATCTCCAGCAGCAGCTGCCAGGTACAGGAGAGGGATTATTTTGATGTGAAAAGCTGATGAAGCCTAAAAATGTCACTGCCCTACCAGGCAGCTGTGAGAAAGCAAAGTGTGAGGATGTATGAGAGGAGGCAGGAAAGAAAAAAAAACCTGTTTACAAGAGCTTGGTGAGTCACATCATCCCAATAACTCAGAGATAGACGTAGTTATGCAAATGTCAGGCATCATGTTTGAACAAAAGGTTACTCACTCACATAACCTGAAGCTTTTACTGCTAATGAAGCATTAACTTCCATCTCAATATGGGACCATGAGGAATTTAGGACTTTTTATAGCTCGAGTCATGAATGATTGAGCGATATAAAAATAACAATATCCTGTATCTCACTCATCTGAGACAGAGGCTTTAGTTTCTTCTTTTCTTCCTACCTGGAGTTTCTAATTGACAGGAAAACTTAAATCTTGATTTTTTTGTTTGTCACTTTACATTGTGGGATGAGGCAGCTAGAGAACAGTGACAGCATGAGATGCAGGTTGTGCAAAATGCTGCCAAGCCTGTGTTACACCAGTGAGGAAGTGGGGACATGGGCAATTATAGACCTGTTTTAGGCACAGAAAAGAATGTGTTTTCTAATGGCTTAATTAAAATTGTGGAATAGAATAGAATAGAATAGAATAGAATAGAATAGAATAGACTATTTGGAAGAGTCAAGAGTCCTACATCAATCAGCTAGTCCAAATGTCTGGCTACTTCAGGGCTGGCCAAAGGAAAAATCATGTTATTAAGGGCATTTTTCAAATCCCTCCTTAACACTGGCAGGCCTGGGGCATTGACTATCCCTCTAGGGAGCCTGTTTCAGTGTTTGACCACACTCTCAGTGAGGAAATCCTTCCTCATGTCCAGTTTAAACCTTCCCTGCACAGCTTTGAACCATTCCCACATGTCAGCTCTGTATTCCAGGGAGAAGGTATCAACATCTCCCTCCCCTGATGAGTCTCTGCCAATCAGAACCTCAGATCCCTTCCTGCAGGGCTCCTCTCTTGCCACTCCTCCCTCAGTTTACATTTGTGCCTGGTGTTTCTCCATCCCAAGTGCAGAATCCTGCATTTTGACTTGTACATGGAATAGAGGCAGATGTTTTCCAGGAGAACTCCACCTGCAAGTCATTACTTCAGTCCAAACCATGGTCCAGGGGACTGTCCTTTGTGGTCTGAAGCTTTTATGCAAAATCAAATTAAGCACAGCAATTTGCAGAACTTGTCAGTCCTAATGAGCCCGAACCATGGGGAATTTTAGAGTTCACTGAGATCTGTGGTTGCTCAGAGGTTTGGGAGCCACTGGCACAGGGAATGCACTCCCTTCATCCAATGGCAATCAGTGAGGAGATGCTGATTTGGAAAGGTTTGTTTGTTTGTTTGTGTCAGACTTGAAAATAAGAAATAAATAACAGAAGCTGTCTTTACACTCAGGACTTTTAGATGAGTGAGCCTCACTGCAGGCTCCAAACCTTCCCACCCCTGCAGGGGGATGTAGACAAATGTTCCTGGTCACCTTGTGCAAATAAAAGAGATCAAATCCTACCCCAACACCCCCTCCCCAGCATGGCATCACTGCTTGATGAGAGCTCATATTGCTGAGATATAGAGTTTGCAGGGAAAATATATCTTCTTTAGCACCTTTGCACTGAAGGTGATGTGTTGGCAGAAGGGAAAATGAAGAGGTAGTTTTAAAGGCAAGATATTAAACAGAAACACTTTTGAGGGGGTAATGATGGAAGGAGAAGGGGGGAAGATGAGTTAGGTCTTAGTAGGAGCTACCTGGGTCAGGAGGTTAATGAGATTTTGGGTAAGGCAAGAGGTCTGCACACAAACATATCTGTGTCAGGGCTGCCAACCTGCTCAGCCCACTGGGCACACCAAGCATGGTGCTCTGAGCTTCACACCAGCCTAACTCAGTCTGATAATTGGTGGCTGCAAATTGTCCCCCTCCCCTCCCTCCTCCAGCTGCCCATTCCTATACATTCTTTTTGTGCCAGCTCCAGATTCCACCAGGTTCTGCTCCTTTGAGGGAGTGCATGAGGGAATCTAGTATCATCTTTAAAAAACATTTTTTTTGAAAGGGAATTGTTTTTCAAGTGTAAGAATTGTTTTTGGAGCACAAGGCTGCCATGTAGTCATCCTAGTCTGATACAAACTCATGCTGAAGCTCAAAAGGTTGCATGACCCTCCAATTCCCAGCCCTGCCCACTCCCTTAGGTGGATCCTTCTGCTCCTGTAAACACATAAATTTAAACTTGGAGGTAAATTGGGATTTGTCTGGCCATCCATGCTCCCTAATTATTAACACATTCCACGGTGGGTTCTTAGCAGAGCCTCAGCTTCAGCAACAGTTTGTGAGTGAAGAAGTCTTGAACTTCATTTGGAGAAGAAGACAAATTTAATTCTGTTGCTGAGACAGAAATATTCATTGAGACAGAGGTGGCTTAAAAGAGAAATCTCTCCATTTAAAGGTCATTCTCACACACATAATGTTAGAAAACTTGCACAGGCAGAAGGGAAACCACCTACATTACAGTGATGGTTTCCAGATTCTTTAGAATTTGCACAGAAACTCTCAGGAGGTCAATTAAGAGGCACAAAGAAGCAGCCACATTATACATTTTAAAGGGTCAAACCCCAACAAGAGTCAGCAGTTCAGCACATTTTCTTTTAGGTCAACATAAGACAGAACTAATTTGAGCAACACAGAACCAAGCAAACTTTTGGAGGACATTTTATTTCATGCTGGTGAGATAGCATGGAAAACAGGGTGAGGACTGCAGCTTTAGGGAAGATCCAGGGTGGCAACAAAGGACAGAGCTGAAGGCATCTTCTTCAGAAAGACAAAATGTGGGGGTTATTTCCACCTTTGTCCATAGAAAAGCACCCCCAAGCTTTAGTGTGACCGTGTTCACAGGTGTCTCAGGTTGAGGGAAGAGATGAGGATCTGACTCCATGTTTCAGAAGGCTGATTTATTATTTTACGATATATATTACATTAAAAGCATACTAAAAGAATAGGAGAAAGGATTTCATCAGAAGGCTAGCTAAGAATAGAATAAGAAAGAATGATAACAAAGCTTGTGTCTTGGGCTCTCTGTCCGAGCCAGCTGGACTGTGATTGACCATTAATTAGAAACAACCACATGAGACCAATCCCAGATGCACCTGTTGCATTCCACAGCAGCAGATAACCATTGTTTGCATTTTGTTCCTGAGGCCTCTCAGCTTCTCAGGAGGAAAAATCCTAAGGAAAGGATTTTTCATAAAAGATGTCTGTGACACTTTAGATCTTTTTGGACACATGGACCAATTTCTCAGTATTGGGAGTCTTTGGCCAACTTTTTATTGTTTTTTTTTTTTTAATCTGGGTGATAGCATGAATCTGTGACACAGGGAGCAGGGTGAGACACATGAGTGCATTTACAAGACATCCATTCTCCCTTTCAGGGAGGGAATTAAGCTCTTTGGAAATAATTTTTTCTCCTTCCAAACAAAAGGGAGATTAGGTGGCTAAACAAATGCCCAGATTAGAAGGGTTAGATGTAGAAAGCTAGGTGGGTCCCAGCCCTAGGAGTTCAGATGTCCTCAGTGGAAGCACTTTTTCTGTCCAGCCAGGGAAAACAGGACTGGAATGCTGAGGTGATGACAGCACAGTGAGTTCTGGGTCAGGAATGGGGTTTCCATGGTGCACTAACAAAAACAGTAATTGGAACAGGAGGTGAGTGTCATAAAGCCTTCAAAAAAGTCATCTTCAGAGCCTGAATGAGCCTAAGAGCTTAAAACCTGCTCTCATCAGGATTTTTTCCTTAAGGTGAATCACTGTGATCCTCTTCAAATCCATGAGAAGTCAAATGTTTTCTTTAGTGGCCCATAGAAAGGTATTAGAGCCAGGCCATTCTTTAATAGCAATGATGACAGTCACTTAAAGGAAATATTTAGCATTTGGTAAAGACTACAGATGGTCTTTATCTTAGCTAATAGCTAAAACTTGCAAATATTCAAGCAGAGAAAGACCCAAGCTGGTAATTTTTCAGACTCCTATTGCCTGAACTCCAGAGCCTTGGTCTGAGTAAAGACAGCTGGAGGCTTCCCTCAGATTTTCTGTATCTTATTAAAAAGTTTTAAAATAGAGTGGGAGAGTCCGTGTAGATCCTCCTTCACATCAACCTTGTGCCAAGGTAAGATCTTTAAAAGTAATGGAGTTTCTCCTCATTACTTCTAAGAAGCTGAGTGATTTTATTCATTTTAACCTTTTGCTGAGTGTTAGGAGGTGCCATTTTTTTGAGGTATGACCTTTATCTTGATGAGAGTTATGAAATTTATAGTAAATACATTTTTATAGTAAATAATTTCAAAATAACTCTTTATTATATAGTGAGAGCCAGGATGTGTAACAGCAACCCACTGAAATTTTGTCTGTGGTGCCCACTGAGTAATATTTCATGTTTAATTCTCCAGACTGTTCATGATGCAGACTGAGGGAAGAAAAAACAAGTATTTTGTGCTCTCCTACTACACAAGACAGAGATCTATCAAAGGTGCCACCCAAACCATGAGACCTTTATTGGAGATTCTGACTGCTGGCCACCAAAACCACCTGAGCACCTGGCCCTGAGGGTCTGGAGTGGCAGCCAGGAAGACATAAATAATAAACTTGGAAGCAAGCTTTGGGTTTTTGTGGTTGAGATGATCTTTGAGGTATTAGAAGGTTTTTTCTTTCCCAGCCCCATAGAAGAAGAAGTTGAGATCTGTTGGTTCTGCTTTTCAAGGTTGGTTTCTTTTTCTTATCTATTCCATTCTTTCTCTGACCTGCTGAGATCTGTCCAGCAGGTTGGGTTGGGGCACAGTCCCTGCCCTTGGGGTGGTGTTGGCTTTTTATACTAAGAACTAGCTGTACGTTATTTCAATAATTTTCCAATACCTATTACCTATGTTAGACAGTCTGTCTCTGCTCTAAACCAATCCAGAAGTGTCACCATCACAGCAGAAGATGGAGAAGAAGAAGAAGAAGAAGAGGAAGGAGAGGAAGAGGAAAAACGAGAGGAAGAAGAAGAAGAGGAAGAAGAGAAAAAGGAGAGGAAGAGGAAGAAGAGGAGGAAGAAGGAGGAGGAGGAGGAGGAAGAGGACAGGACAGGCCCAGATTTCTCCGTCTTGCTTTTTGAACCCCCATTCTAATTCTTCAAAATTTTACTTTTTCACCTTGTGACAAATTCACTGTCATTCTACTCAAACCCTTGTGGCTGGTAACTCCTCACACAAAGTTGGTAATTGTTTCCATGGGCTAAAATCAAAGGCACAGGTGTTTTTGACTCTGTGCCAAGGTCTCTGAGCCCCTGCCAGGGTCTGGAATCACCCAGGGCAGCCAGAGCAATGTCCTGGGTCCCGACATCAAGTGAGCTTTGAAAGTCAGCCCCGAGGCTGTCACATCCCAGAAACCACAGGAATCTCTGGTGCAAAAATGAAGACCCTGAGTGGGAGGGAAGGCAAGGAGTCCGTTCTGCTCTTCAGGCAGATGCTCAGGCTGAGGAGCACAAAAATAACCCTGGGAGTGTCTCTCTCAGAGCCACTTGGAGAGGCCAAGCAGCAGTGCTGCTTCCTGAGAAGAGCTGAGTGCCAGGTGTGAGCTTGCAACTTATATATTCTAAAAATTATCCTCATCAAGGCTGTTCTGAGGGTTTTTTTTCTTTTAAAAACTTCTCCTGTCCTTTGTTGTTGGTAAGAAACTCTAAGAAGTGGCCAGAAGTGAACACAGTGAGCCCTTGGGGTCTTCTGTCTTGTTCCAGTCAAGTGATTTTGATGAGACCATATAAGAAATTATAAAGAAATCATAAGAAATTATTTATTTTGTAATTATTATTACTTATTTTGAGATATGGCTTAGGAGAATTTGCCAGCTGATATATCCTGAGGCCTGACAGGAAGATGGGAGCTGGGTGAGCTCCATCACTTGTGCTTTAGCTTGAGATGAGCCTTCAAAACACCACGAGACTGGTAGAGTGAAAAACCAAGGTATTCTACCATGGATTTCACCTGGGAGTGTTTTTGTCTGATTTGTTCAAGCTTCCTGCTGGAACCAAACTAATCTTTCTTGTACTTTCTACCCTGTAAAGAGAAAGAATTTAGGGTTCCTTGTCTCTGCAGTAGAGAGAAAATAGAGCTGAACTGTTCAACTCTATGACCCAAAAGCCACTGACACAATTTTTTGGCCACTTGGAAACTTAATTCAAATTTTGGGCCAAGTTCTGCCCTGTTTATATTGGAGATGTAGTAAAGAGAGGCAGGAAAGCAGTGAAATTTCCCCAGTGATGATTCTTCAGAGTGCACAGGGGTGGCTTACCCACCTGTGGATGCTTTTACAAATTGGATTATATTGATCACGGATCTGATCAAACTCTGTGCAAAACTTCTGCTCTGAATGGGAAACCCTTCCCAGTGAGCAGTGCTCAGCTCATGCTTCATCAGGAATTTTAACACGACCTCCCTGTTACATTTCCTTACCCCACCAAGGATTCAGCTGGAGCATCTGCAGCCAGAATTACCCAGAAGGGCACATTTCACACTGAGGGTTTTAAAAGGAATTCCAAACTGTGAGCTGATGCCTCCCAACAGGGGGGAAATTGTCATGCACAGAGGTCCCTCCCTGGCTCTAAATCATCCTGCTGAGATGCAGGGATCCAGCCACAAATCCTGTTAGCTTGGGAGAAATCAATGCCTGATGTTTCTCTGCCTTTAAATTGTACACTGCCATGCAGAGCCACACCTTGAAATTGTTTGTAAGTGTATTTATTTGTGCATATAATTACACAGATACATGTAATATATGCATGAATGTATGTGTCACTCAGGGTCATTAAATCATTGGTATTTTACACTTGTAGAAATACATATATATCTAGAATAGAGATATTTCTCCCTCCTTATATAATATATATATATATATATATATAAGTGTACATATAAAGTATGTATAAATAAAATATATAGTTAAATATTAGCATATAAATATATATCACATATGTTATGTATAAAATCATATTAAATATATAATATGTATATTTTATATATTAAATGTACATATTAAAATATATGTATATGTAGTAATATATATAGTATATAATGTATATAATATATATATAGTATATAATGTATATCTACAATATAAAAATATCTATAATGTATATGATTTATAGGCAATCTTATAGAAATTATCTTCACTCCTCTGCTTCATAATTTGATGCTGTTGAATTTCTCAGGTTTGGTTTGTTTGTTTGGTTGGGTTTTTTTGGTTTTTCTTTTTTTTTTTTTTTACATGAAGGAGTCTATGGAGAAACTCAAGATCCTTTTGCAGCTGCCCAAATTTAAGTTTTGTATTTTTCCAGAGTAGGAAAGTTTGCCAACCCAGGCAGCTTCCCACTAGAAGCACCAGGGAATGGGAATTCTTAATCATTGGGTGCAAAACCAAGGGATTTTTGCAATGGACATTTCTCTGAGTCTTGGTTTATCATTTCTGAGCCATCCCAATTAAAGACCTTGTCAGCACAAATGATTTGTATTGAGCTGATGTCAGTGGAGAAGGATCTCTGTGGCTGAATTCAGCAGGGAAGGATGCACAATCCTGATGCAGTTCCCTCCCCCAGAAGCCACAGAGTGTGGAGACTTTTCTAAAAGAATTGCTAACAAGATTCTTTTTCCTTTAGAAAGTTTTTCTGCTGCATAAAGAAGAAGAGTTGCTTGTTCCCGGTGCTCCCCAGGGTAAGGCTGACACAATAAGGTTCTGCAAATCTGAACTACAATTGTGGCATATCCACCTGATGTCACAGTGCCAGGAAACACACCAAAGAGTTTCCTCCTGCTTGAAAACTCCTGTTGACACAGGCTTCTGTCTCAAAAGCCTCTTCTGACACCACACCAGGGGTAGCTGCACTACACAAGCATTAAGACCCAGAATGCTTCTGAAATACTTACCCAAACCCAAACTAGCTAAGCCATTAGTCTCCAAGCAAAATCCTCTTCAGCTCAGACAGGTGAGACTTAACCTTTCTTACAGGCTTCTAAAGTGAAACTCAATTAAACTCAGAGAATGGACAGCACTTCTGGGACATCCATTTTCTCATGTAGAAAAGCCTTGAGATATCTGTTCTCTGAGACTGGAGTGCAGGAAAGGATGTTAAAGTAGCAGAAAATGTTTGAATTTCTGTTAAAGTTTCAAAACCTCACAAGTGTTACCCAAAAATGTAATAATTTCACTGTCCTTGTGCATTAAAGTTTTGATGTATCAAAACAAATGCCTCTGATTTATCCTTTTAACCTGTGAGTTATACTCTGTGATCCATAGGTTTATTCTGGTGTGTGAACTGCATAAAAAAGGTTTATGAAAGGTTATTAGGAAGATCAATGTTTTATTTAATTGGCCAGAATTTGGTTTAGATGGGATTCTTCCAGTGGGAAACTATCAGAAGTCTATAAATAATGAAAAAAAAAGAGATAAAATCTCTACACATTAGGCAAAAGACCCAGCTTGTATTTTCTGCAATTCCATCCATATCAAACAGATCACTTCATAAAATCTCATATTTATGTCCATGTGCAAGAAAGAAAAAAGCAAATTTTAATGTCATAAGGGTTGGCTGAGTACAGTGAAGTAAATGGAATTTCATTCCACAATGGCAAACAGAGCCGATGGTGGGAGCAGAGGAAGTTGTGTGAAGTTGAACATTTAATAAGCTTGGGATAAGATGATTTCACAGGTCCTTCTCAAGAGCAGCACCCAGGTTCCTGAGGAGCAATCCTGGGATTTAACCTCAGACACCTGCAGGTTATAGGGATCATAACTCTGCTCAGCCTTCTGGAGTCCCTTCAGACCTTCAGGATTAATAATTCTGGATGTGCTAAAATTAGTAATTCTCACTGTTTTGATCATTCTCTGGCTGCTGGGTGCAGCTTCATCCTTTTTTCACTCAGCACTCCCAACACATCACTTCCCTCATTTATTTATTTAATAATAATATTTTTAATATTTACTTATTTAATAATATTTTTGCCTGACCCTTTCCAAAGCACCAGGAAGTTTTGTTCTGCTAATTGCTTGTCAATTATTTAACTGCTATTTAATACCAGAGCAGTGCTGTCCTCCTCCTGTTTCTGAATGTGTTGGGTCACAGTCACATGCTCAGCCTGTTTCTATGTTCTGCAGTTTTGAATAATCCTTCAGGCTGGAAATAAGGGTAGTAACCAGAGTAATTGTAGTGACTACACTGCTCTGATGTGGCACAGAAATGTCTGAACAATCTTTTGTGGAATGAAACAAAAAAGAAAATCAAGGGAATAACAACTGCCTTTGGGTTTTGCAGCTAGTAATCTTCAACAGTTTATTTTAAAAATTATTAAAAGAAGTTAAACTGCATTACAAATATTTGGAAGACAAGCCTGTGAGTTTATCATGCACATGCTGGAAGTTCATGGATAGAGGTGCTCACGGGAATGTCTGTCTGCAGGCTCAGTAAAACCAGTTCAGGAGAAAGCAGAAAACCACCAGTATTGGCATGATCTGAAATTTTCTTTATACTCCATAATGATTCTTTATTATGGTGAAAATCAAGCAGTCATGCTGCTTGGTGTAGTAGAAAATGAGTATAGAGTGAGCAAACTTTTCACATCAAGAAATACACAGAAAGAAGAGGAACAGCAAACCAGAAAATTGAAGAGATGAGATCCTGCAGAGATGTTAAACACAGTCTTTGTTTTGCAGAGATTTATTATGCAGTTTAAGTTAGTACAGCTTTTCCTGCAACTCAAGAGATACCATAAATACTTACATTGGCTTCCTGAGCCAGCCTCTCCAGGTGCATTTTCTTTCCAGGGATGCCAATTCACCTGACTGAACCTCTTGACTTCAAAGTGGAATATATAAGTATTCAGCAAGAGAAACATCTCCAATGTTTAGCGCTGAAATGGGAAAAAAAGCCAAAAACAGACTGACCATTATGGTGAACGCAGGAAACCTCCAGTTCCTTTAAATTCCATCCTCACCTCAGGCTGGGAGTTATTACCCATGACATGTGTCATTATGTCACATGAGGTTGCCTAGAGTTTTTCTGACACTTAAATAATTAGTTATCTGCTATTCCCAGCTATTTATAGTCACTTTAAATGCTGTTTTATTGGGTGTGTGTGCTCTTTGAATGGTGCATGAGCAGCTGCTTCAGATGCTTAGCATTTTATGTCTTTATATCATGCCAAGATCACTGTCTCACATGTCACGCAAAGCCAGTGAGCATTTAGAGGCTGGAGCAGAATGAGATTAACCCATGGAAAGACAGATTTCCCAGGGATGTGGATGGTGTTTCTGTGATGTCACCTGATGGCAAACATGGACAGTGGTGTGAGGAGGAATCCCAGCTCTTCCTTAGGTTTCTCAGCAATATTTCAAAAACAAAATCCATCACCTCCCAGAAAAGGATTTTCAAGATGCTATGCCAAGGCTGAGCAGTGCTCAAGGAAGATGTGGGTTTTGCTGAAGGGATAAATTGATTGGAGAGATAAAAAAGCATGCTGCCAGGAGAAGAGACTGCAACTCTGTCAGCTTTAATTTGCACTGCCCTTGCTGGACTTGATCATTTCTTTGAAAATGCTTCTTAACTCCAGCAAATAAAATGGGCCATGGCTGATTTCTGGGCTTCAGGGAAACACAGTAACACCTGAACTCTTTTCTTCTGAGCCCAGAATGGGCCAAGCTCTTCTGTGCTGTACCCACACCCTCCTGGGTGTGATGTGAGACCTGGTGAAGGAACAACTCAAACATCCAAACAATGACTCATGTGCTGGTGTTCACAGGGGTCCGAGGGTGAGGGAAGAGATGAGGATCTGACTCCATGTTTAGAAGGCTGATTTATTATTTTATGATATACATTATATTAAAACTATACTATAAGAATAGAAGAAAAGATTTCATCAGAAGGCTAGCTAAGAATAGAAAAGGAAATAACAAAGGCTCTGTCTTGGACTCTCTGTCCGAGCCAGCTGACTGTGATTGACCATTAATTAGAAACAACCACATGAGACCAATCCCAGATGCACCTGTTGCATCCCACAGCAGCAGATAACCATTGTTTACATTTTGTTCCTGAGGCCTCTCAGCTTCTCAGGAGGAAAAATCCTAAGGAAAGGATTTTTCATAAAAGATGCCTGTGACAGACTCAGACTGGCCTGAGTAATCTCCTGGACATTTTTAGTTCACTATCAAATGTAGCCTGAGAGACACAGCACTGGAAGGTGATGGATGCTGACCTACAAGTTGCAATCCTTCTCATACCCTTCTCTTAGGACATAAATCCATGTGTTTGTCACCTCCCTTTTCCCATTGCATTTTCTGTGCAAGCCCCAAAGTCCAGTTCAGGTCTTGCCTTTGCCCTCTGCAGCTACAAAAGAAACAGTTCATTCTCACCAATGGTGAGAAAGTTTTTGGCATTATTCCCCACAGCAGCAGGGTTGCGTATCCTGGAAAAACAAAGAGCTAAGTGGCTTTGCTGAGCTCTATTTAAAATAATAAGTCTGGCCACAAAAGTTAAGGAGTGATTGCTCAGCACCTTCCCTTCTTCCCAAACATTGCTGCTGCCTCTGGTCCAGTTCCAACAGGGATGGCTGAGTGCCAGGAACATCAAAAAATGCATATTGGAGTTGGTTTATAATGAGATTTTTCCTTCATAATAAATGTGCAGGATATTCCACAGTGTTTGTCCAAAATGTGATCCCTCAGGTCCATGTGGGAAACTGAACTGAAGGCAGCCCTTTCCACCCTGCCTTGTGGCCCTAATTAAACAAAAAAATCACTGCATATGACCACATTTTTGCATACTGTTATTATGGATGCAGACTATCTGGTGCAATGTGGAAGCTATTTATTATCCCCAAGGCCAGAAGTGGGATCAGACCCTCTCCAATCCAACCCCATCTGTATGATCAGGAGAGGAGCAGGGCTGCAAAAACCTTAAAACTGCAGCTGCAAGCCAGCAGTGGAAGCAGGCAGAGCTGCCATTCTCTCAAGAGGAGAACTGACAGAAGTTGCATTTTAATACCTGATTTTACACCACTGCTCCTTGTTTAATCAGATCAACACAGATCAGGCTGATCATACTGGGAAAAGAAAAAAGAGCCCAACCAGCCCAGAACAAACACTTTTGTTGAAAAACATCAGAGTGTTTGGCAGATTATATAATGTTGCAGTAAGTAACTGCATAGCTTAATTTTATGGTTTCCATGGAAACCATCAAAATGAAAGGTAAGAGTTCAGTGTTCTTGGCTCTGAGGAGCAAACCTCTTAGTTTGGGGGAGAAGGGATTTCATCTGCCTTGCCTGGCTTTGCAGTGGAGGGAACCTTTTGGAAGCTGTGCAGATGAGGTGGTCTGGGAGCCATTCCCAGCCCCAGCTGGGCTGCACGAGTGCCCGAGATGCACACAGAGCCTCATGAATTCTACACGAGCTGTGACCTGCTGGAGATCCCAGCCCTGCTCACACAGGCTCCTGGGGTGGCAGTGGGCAGCTTGTTTTCCTGTGGAAACTTCTTCCTAATGCAAAAAGCATCCACTCTCACCTTGTTCTGGGGGGAAAAACGAAAAAAAACCACCAAAGCTGCCCAGGGTCACTGTAAAAGTAAAGGTTTCTGGCTGGTTTTGGGAAATAGCAGAGCCAGTTATGCTCTTTTCTTTGCTGGGGCTTCGCCCTGCAGATCGCAGCGGCGCTGATCTTGTTGAGTTGTGGATCTGATGCCCTTGGGTGAGATAGTTTATAATTATATTTAATGCAAGAGGGAGACAGGGCTGAGAAAGGGCTTGGGCAGGTGAGACCCATCTGTCCTGCCATGGCTTTGTCCCTGACACAGACACAGACTGGCAGGTGGATGGAGAGGCTGTAACACACTGACCCAGCCTCTCCAGGCAACCTGGGCAAGAAGAGGCTCTGTTTTCTGTCATAAAATCATGTCATTCTTTAGGGTTGGAAGGTATTTCTGTGTTATCTCCTTCCATGACCCTGCCAAGGGCAGCGACACCTTCCACTGGACCAAGTTGCTCAGAGCCCAATCCACCCTGGCCTTGAACACTTCCAGGGATCCACAACTTCTCTGGACAACCTATTCCATCAGTTTGTCACCCCTGGCACTGTGTCCCTTTCTGCAGTGCCTGCACCCAGCTCCCCTTTGTTACATGATGCTGCACTACTGCCAGCAAACACACAAATAAACTGCCTTTCTGGAACACTGCAACACATCCAAACCATGCACACAGGTGGATCTGCAAGGAATTTGGGGTCCAGCTGTCCTTGCCTCTGCCGAGCAGCGACGCATGAGTAAAGCAGCTCATGAGTGCTTCTAGAGCCAAGCCCTAAGGGGTTAATTCCTCACTCCAAATTGCCTCCTCACTGTGCATTCACTTCATTTCTTGCTCTGTTGTCATCAGAGCTGCAAGCGAGCCACCACTTTAACAAGTTTTCTTTTCCAAAGAACAAAATCACGAGGCAATACCATTTATTAGGCTGCGTTAGTACATATTTTTCATGGAGCCAGAAGAGGCAGGCTGGCTGTAGGACAAATATCTGGTCTGGGAGCTCCCCAAGCCATGCTGAATCCTTCCTGCATATGAAACCTTGGGTTGGAGCCTCTTTCCAAGTGAACAGAGAAAAGCAGCTGTATTACATTTGCATTTTGCCTTTAACTGCTGTGAAGAACCTTGCTCCTTGTTAGTGCTGAGCTCTGATACATTTCTCTTGGAGTGTGGAAAGTAGATGCCCAAAACCATCTGAGTGCCTGAGCTGTAATACCTACACTTGCAATTACTATTTTAAAAGGCTGAGAAAATTGGATTGAAGCAGATGTGCAAGTATTTTGATCCTTATTTACATAATATATCTGCCAGTCTATCCCCCTGTGCAGCTCTGATGGCTGAGAAGTGCAAATCTTTAAATCTGACACAGGTTTGATCAGGACTTTTGTGCTCTGAAGCCATGTCTTGCTTCATCATTCAGTGTTACTGCACTCTTGTCTCTTCTGCTGCCAACTCTCTTCTTCTTGTCCTGTTAATGCATTAAAAATCCAAAATGCGTGGAGTCAAAGCTGGGATCTGAAATGAAGAGCAGTCGTGTCCTTTTGCATCCTTGTGGCTCTGTAAGGAGCCTCTGCTCCTTCTCCCATACATTCATTTAGGTTGGAAAAGAGCTCCAAGTTCTCCAAGCCCAACCAGCACTGCCACAGCCACCACTAAATCATGTCCCGTGGCGCCACATCCACACAGCTCTTAAATCTCTCCAGGAATGGTGACTCCAATGCTTGGACCATCCTGCAGTGAAGAAATTTTTCCTGCTATCCAACCTAAATCTCCCTGGTGCAGCTTGAGCTGGTTTCCTCTTGTCCTGTCCCTTGTTGCCTGGAAGCGAAGCCTGAGCCCCACCTGGCTGCAGCCTCCTGTCAGGGAGTTGTGGGGAGTGTTTCAGGTTGAGTTGGGGGATTCTTTTTATCCCCTCTTATCTGGGGTTAACCAAACTTCCTCTTCCATTCCCAGCAAGTCTGGTGTTGGACTTAAGCAACAAAGCTATTTCTAGGGGGTGGGCCCTGGTACCAACACATCTGTGTGCCACCATCAGAAACTGCTTCCCTATTTGCTTAGAAGAAAACAAAATTAATGGAAAAAAGAATCTGACAGAAACCTGATAGTTCTGTGTATCTGTAGCAAGTGCACTTTGCAGCCAGCCCAAAACAAACTCTCACAATTAACATGCTTATAGTGCAGGGTGGGTTTCAGTAAGAGATGGTCACCCCTGGTTCTGCTGAGCATTGGGAACTTTTACTGATCTCCAGAAAAACTCTACAAGGCTGAAGCTTTCAGCAAATTAAACTGGCAGATGCCAGTGGGATCCTAGGAGACGAGAAATGTTGTAGATCTTCTCAGAATCTCATACCAAGTCCTGCAATATTTTCCTCAGGAGGTTGTGGATGCCACAATGTTCCAGGGGTTCAAAAAAGCAGCAGGAAAAACTCGTGGAAGAAAGAGGCATTTCTTCTCATGGAAGAAAAAGGCATTGCAGAAAAAGGCCATCAAGAGTCTGATTCTGGCTTGTAGTACTTTGAGGAGCAAGATGTTGGAGGGAAAAAGGAATACCTGGGGAGGCTACCTCTGTGAAATGCCACAAGGGATTTGTGCTTGACTTAGTGGTGGGAATGAACTGTTGGCTCAGGACAGAATTAAGGCAGAATTAACTTCAGGAATAGCTTTGAGATCCTCAGAGCACAAAGGGGGCTAAAATGTACCAGGGCACTGTAGGAACCCCCACCTTAAGCCAGGTGGGTTATCTTAACCAGGCAGGCTCTTCCACTCACTCCTCACTTCAGAAACTCTCACCCAGCTCCAAATACTTCCCACTTGAGAGGTCCCAAAGGAAGGGCACAGATGGTAATGCTGGAGGTGACAGTGTTCCTGTCTCTACCTAGTCTTGTTCACCCATCAACCTGATTTTAGGGATGGGAGGGATTATTGTCTTCCTTGGGAAATTTCACATGCATGATGGACCTTTGCCAGGGAAAATTAGATCATATGTTCACACCATTCTCCATGGAATACACGGCCCTGTTGCAAAACATTTGCTGCCAGGTATTAAAGCAGGAGATCTCTTCTGCCAGTGGCATTATTAAACAGCGTGGAGAGAGTTTTGCATCCAAAATCCACCTTAATATTGATGTGTTCGTAGGAACAGATGTCTGCTTGCTTCCTGCACAATGTGTTATCAGATTAGAGATTTTGCAGCAACAGCCTTAATTAGAAGCATGTTATTATTCAGCACTAAAAGCCTCTTTTGGAGGTGTAAATCCCTGCAACACAGGGATCCAAGCCTGCCTCCTCTCCAATCCATCTACTGCAAGCAAGAGACTTTTGAACAAACATTTTGCACCTCAGAGATCCATATATCCTTATTTTCCAGGTGGCTCTGGGCATGGGATTGAATCTGAGCTTGCACAAGATGGGAGGCAAAAGCAATGTACAGGAAGGCAAGGAATTCAGATCCATGACCCAGAAGGGCTGGGAATGCTCTGGGAGTTTCCTGCCATTGAATAAAGTCAACACCAAGTGAGGGAACAACGCTGCACTGTTGGGATGGTAGCAGTGAATTCTTCTTTGCAGGTGGGGCTGCCCTGATTTTATTGTCCTTGCTGTGAGTGTTAGAAAGCTGCTCCCTATTACCTGTTGTTTCAGTCTCTGCAGCTGCTTCTTTGCTTTCTTTCAAGGAACAGCCTCTGGAAGAAAATCTGGCAATGGTGCAAATGATGGGGAAAGGGCAGAAGGGAGAGGCATTTAACACCAACTAATTCTGTAAGGCAGGGAATGGTGTATGTTGGCTTGAGTAAGAAGCCTTTTTTTGTCTGTGTCCCAACTGAAAAGATTTTAAGGCAGGAAAAGCAATTTCCTTGTTTTTCCTACAGCACCCACTAGCCAGTAGTTCTAATGCTGTTTACTGCCTCTAGACCTGACCAAAATACAAACTTCAAGTCTTTTTTGTTTCTCTTTAGAGACATCAGCTTGGCGCATAGGCACAAAGACATGAGGAAAATTGAAGAAATGCATCAGATGACTTGGCAAACTTTTTTTTTTGTTCTCTCATCTTTCTGTGGGAAGGTTTGTCAGTTTGTAGCACAGAATTTTGTAAGAAACTGCTTTTAGTTAGAAAGTATTTCAGATGGACGTGTGTAAAAGAAGAAGGTTCTACTTCTCAAATGGGTTTTTACTTCAGATTTCTTTCCATTGATCATTTTCTCAAAAATGCCTTTCCATCTAAAAGAAAAATAAATCCTACTGACCTTAAGGAATTTATTTGCTGTTATAAAATACAGCACAACGGAACATCAAGAAAACAAAACAAATTAAAAAGTTAGTTGAGAAAAACCACAAAAAAATATCAAGAGAAGAAGTCAGGAGAAATATTTCTGGAGATATTCTGCAAAATGTTTTGATCAAACTTGATGTCTGAAGCAACCTGGGATCACCAGAAGTTGTCTGAGCATTTACCACTCAAAGTTGGCATCAAGAAAAGAGAGTCCAATCACTGCATGCTTTGTCTGGGTGAGAAGATGGGGATGTTCCTTGGAGGGAGAAAGATTTTCAACCCCATGGGAGCAAACCTTGGTTTGAGGGTAAAAGGCTCCATTAAGTCAGAAGAGGAGAAAAGCCTGGCATGACCTTCAGTCAGAAAGGAAACATCTTCCCAGATATTTCCCACATGGATTTTCCAGACCCAGCACACAAAGAGCAGGAGGAAGCTCCAATGAAGCATGTGAGACCTCCAGCCAGGAATGAGGCAGGATTTGCTGTCTCCAGGTGACTGTGATGCTGCACCAGTCTCTTTTTTCCTGGGGTTCCATAGGGTTGGTGGGCACTCTGCTCTTCTGGACCTTGACCAGTGCTCCTGGCGCCTATATCGAGGTTGAGGTCCAGGGAATGGCTCCATATGGAACCAGGTGAGCCTGGAAAGGTCTCACAGGGAGGTCTGAAGGCTTCATGGAAGCACATATCCTGATCCAAGGCTGAACTGGTGGTGTGGTTTATCTCCACAAGTTGTCTCTTGCTGTGATTATCACAGCAATCGAAACTTCATTTCTTCACTGGCAAGTTTCCAAACCCTGCCATGCTTTCCTTGGAAACATCAAGATTCAGTGCTTACATTGGCTGAGTCCTTGGAAGGATGCTCTCTCCTCTCGAAAACCATCTAAGATGTGCTGTTTGTTTGATTTTCTTTTCTTGTTTTTAATCCAAACTGGTTTTTTATTTCAAATCTGTAACAACCCTGGTAGCTCACTTACAAATTCACCAGCACTTTATAAATAGCCCAGAAGGAAAGCTGGGCTCTCTTAGACTTTCAGAAGAAGTTTGTTCATTTGAATAGTACTTAGAATGCATTTGCATTTCCAACATGTCTTCAAATGATTTCACAGATGCCAGGAAAGCATCAGCTGTTTCAACCTCCTTCTGACTCCAGACATCTTTCATGGAAAATCCTTTCCTTAGGATTTTTCCTCCTGAGAAGCTGAGAGGCCTCAGGAACAAAATGTAAACAATGATTATCTGCTGCTGTGGAATGCAACAGGTGCATCTGTGATTGGCCCATCTTGGATGTTTTTAATTAATGGTCAATCACAGCCCAGCTGGCTCGGACAGAGAGTCCAAGACAGAACCTTTGTTATCATTCTTACTTTTTATATTCTTAGCTAACCTTCTGATGAAATCCTGTCTTATTTTAGTATAGTTTTAGTGTAATATATATCATAAAATAATAAATCAGCCTTCTGAAACATGGAGTCAGATCCTCATCTCTTCCCTCAGCATGAGACGCCTGTGAACACGGTCACACTCTTCACTCAGAAGCTGTGAGAGGAGCAGCATCATCACTTCCCATCCTCCTGGAACCAGAGGAAAACTGCAGTTGGTGGTTTCTCTGCTGGCCTTGCACTAAACTCTCCTTTCAGAAGTGCTGAATGGCCTCACCTCCCACCAAAGTCAAGGCAAGGTGAAGATGCTCAGCCCCTTTGCTGGATCAACTCCCTGGTTTCCAAGGCAACTGTTCTTGGGTGAGATTTAATGAGAAAGTGAGGACAACCACCAGGCCCTTTGAACAGGCAGGGGAAGGCAGAGCTCACAGAAATGATTGTGCTTTTTCAGGGAAAAGGACAGGCAGGTGGACGGAATGGACAATAAATTATCTGACATTTTAATGGGTTAACATGATATTGCAGAAAATTACCTGGATAAAGTGGCTCAATCCCTGTGGAGAAAAGTAAAATAAAAGAGGCATAATGGAAAGAGGGCCCATAAAAGGCTGAAATGGAGGTTTATTCAAACTGTCTGAATGGAAGTGAAAGGAGCAAGTTACAACCCTTGTTACAGCCTCTTAGCAGCAGTTGGTCTCAAAATGAATTGGGAAAAAATGTATCTGTGATAACCTGACATAGCAAAGCTGGTTGGGTAAGCTCCATAAAACACAGCCTTTATATCAGTGCCACAAATCAGAAGCTATTTGCAAGAGTCTTTACAGCACAGGCAACAGGTACTTCTTGTTCTAATGTCAAGCAGTGTCATCTGTTACAAGAAAAGTGGAATTGTTGCTTGTATCCAAAATGTCTCAGATCACGTTTATGCTGTCTCATGCATTTCTTCACCCTGGAATTTTCCAGGTTTATGATAAGATGGGTAGAGTTACCTTTTAACATCAAGAAAGATCTTGTGAAAATAAAGACCTGTCTATCCTGTGTCTGGTGCAGGAGGGTTAAGGAAATATAGACTTCTAATTCTACAAGAAATACTGACACTTTAATACTTTTTCCATTGTAATCATTCACCTTTTTCACTAGGATAAAGTCTGAGCCTTTTCAATTTAGTATTAGAAACCTTCTTTATTTAAAGTCCATCTTGACATGAAAGCAGCTCTGTCCACCACATCTCAAAAGGTTTGAGCAAACTGTAAGAGTAATTGATTCTAACCTTAATAATAATGATTTTATGATTTTGAAAACTCTATTTTTGGAAGATGAAGGTAGAAGAGTCATATAAAATCAACGTAGATATGAAAAAAAGCATTTTTAAAAAATAATTAAGAGATGTTCAAAGTTAAAACATTTTTTTGTGTCTAATGGGGCATTTGTAATAATTTTTGTACCCCTTTTAAATGAAGCACTGGTACTTTCAGACTTGAAAACAGTTATTTCACAACTCAAAAGGAAGTATATATGCTTTCAGAAATGCTGAAATAAAATGTTCTAACTGGTGCATGGCTGGAAAATAATTTTAAAAGGGAATTTTTGACAGAAAGGTCTTCATTTATTCCACCCAATCAGAAATAATTACAGCCCTGTTGTCACCCTCTGCTACTCTGGAGGTGGGTTTTGATGAATGAAGTGTTTCTAGTGCATTAAATAAAGTCAGGAGCTTCAACCTCCTGACAGAAAGACATGAAGCCATTGTAAGGACAACTACAGAGCCAGCCTGCCTGGTGATAACCACAAATTTTGGGGGGAATGGTCAATATATGCCACCCCGAGCCAACAGCAGAATTATCCAACTACAACTTCCACCCCAGAGCCACAGTCCTGCACAGGTTAAATCTCCAGGTGCTGCCAAGGTGAAAGCAAAGATGGAGATGAATAAACAGCTTTTTCTATTGTTTTGGAGACTGTGGTACCACTGAGCCCAGGTAAGATGTCACCTCCTCTGCTTCACAGGCAGACCCAGAACACCTGGAGACTCCTGCAGGCTTCAGGGCTCTGCCTTTCAATTTGCAGGCCAGGCTTTACCTCCTTGTTTCCAATCTGATATTTCATGTATTTTTATGAAGGGCTCCTTGTTACCAGTTCCACAGAGGGGGTTGTGCTTTAATACAGTCTTTGCAGGGAGAGAAGTGAGTGAACAGTTCTCCCTTTAAGCACAATCCTGAAGGTCACAATTTTAGCATCTGGGAAATGTTTTTATTTTTGCCATGTCAGCATTTTTTTTTGCCCGTGCTCCTTTACGGATGACTTTAAAACAGTGTCTCCAACCGTAAAATTCCCCCAGTGTTTAATCTCACTGAGTATTTTCTTGGATGCCGTAGCCAAGATCACTTGACTAATTCAGCTTGCAAAGTACTACTGGGAAGGAGTATTTATGGTAGTCCCAGCAAGGACAACCAAATTAGCTGTAGCAAGCAGCCAGCCTGAAGAGGAAATAAAACGAGGGAGCCAGATAATTTGGAACAAAATGTAAAAGACACACAAATCATTTAATAAAGGTTTTCCCTGGAGGAAACTTTCCAAGCAGCTGAACACCAGGACAGCTGAGAGAAATGAGGTCAATTGTGTTTAGACACAATGTGTACATTTTATTTTTTAATATGATCATCATTCGTCAAACTTTATGGGCCAGGTTCTTTCCTCAGATTAGCTGATACTGGAATTTAACTCATTACAATAAGGTTTTGTCTTTAGTAGACAGGAAGGTGGAGAGAGTGATTTATTTCAAGGAAACTGTAAAATATTCACTGAGGTGGAATTGTATTGTCTAGAACTGGGAAATAAAAATGGAGTATAAACAGGGATAGAATAACTCTGCTTTCCCAAGAAGTGCAGCAAACAAACAACAAATACCTGTAATTCTTAAGCAGGAGCCTGGGTTAGAGAACTCTCTTGCACATAGGTTCAACATTACATATTTTGCATTCTTCCTGTTGAACTCATAAATCCAAGTCCAGACACACATAATAGAAGCATTGGAGTCCAGAAGTACAAGAGGTAAAAGGAACAAATGCCCTCATTCTCAGAATAAAAACGCCTTTTCCATTTGCAGTAGAAAGGGAGCATTTGAAGGCTTGCTTTTATACAATGCTTTTATATTGCATTAGCCTAATAATAAACTCTGATTAAGGAGAAAAAAAAAAAAAACAAGAACCAGAGCTGAAGCTTATTAATCCCCTCTGAAGCTGAGATAACACAATCTTCAGCAGAAAGCACAGTGGTATCCATGAGACAGCTCTGCTGCAAGATTCCAGCATGATTTTATCCTTTCTGGTTTGCATCCTCCTCGATTGCCCCTCCTCTAAAATGAAAATGAATCAAATTTATTTTTTTCCATCCAGAATATGGGGAATCATATCCACAAACATGCACTGGAACAATCATAGAATGGCTTTGAATGGAAGGAACCTGGAAAATCATCCAGTGCCACCCCCTGCCACGGGCAGGGACATCTTCCACTGTCCCAGGGTGCTCCAAGCCCTCTCCAGCCTGGCCTTGGACACTTCCAGGGATCCAGGGGCAGCCACAGCTTCTCTGAGCACCCTGTGCCAGGGCCTCCCCACCCTCACAGGGAAGAAATTCTTTAGTCTTGGCAAGAGACACTTGAGAAGTTTATGAATATATGGATGGATATAGGGAGGGACTGGACCCCACAACACCCACCAGAGGGATCAGGCCATGGCAATTGGGATCCCTGCACAAGTAGAGACATTTCAGCAAAGGAGTCTCCACGTCCCTGGAAATTGTTCAGCAGAGAGATGAAAAGCTGTGAAATACAGAGCAGACAGAGCCAAGGCATGGCTGGGACTCATTTACTGCAAGTTTTTCCTCTTTTTCTGGGCCACAGGAAACAGCCAGTGAGAGTCCTGTTAATTAAAGAGGCTTTGCTGGCCATAAATCACATGGGCATTCCTGGGAAAGGGAAAACTCTTTCAGCAGCCATGGTTTCTCCTGTCTCCTGTTGGAGCTAAAGTGGCATCAAGGTGAGTCTGTGATTGGCACAGAGGGTGAACTCGGATGGAAATCTGTCACAGACATCTTTTATGAAAAATCTTATTTTTTAGCATTTTTCCTCCTGAGAAGCTGAGAGGCCTCAGGAACAAAATGTAAACAATGGTTATCTGGTGCTGTGGAATGCAACAGGTGCATCTGTGATTGGTCTCATGTGGTTGTTTCTAATTAATGGTCAATCACAGTCCAGCTGGCTCGGACAGAGAGCCCGAGCCACAAACCTTTGTTATCATTCTTTCTTTTTTTATTCTTAGCTAGCCTTCTGATGAAATCCTTTCTTCTATTCTTTTAGGATAGTTTTAATGCAATATATATTATAAAATAAAAAATCAGGCTTCTGAAACAGGGAGTCAGATCCTCATCTCTTCCCTCATCCTGGGACCCCTGTGAACACGGTCACAGAAATCCAGGGAGAAGGGAAGGGTTCTCACAGGGAAGAAACAAAAGCCAACACCATCACTCCAAATGCACATCCCCCTGTTATCCTCTTGCCCACTGCCTTGTTGAACACATTGTGTGTGTGTTTGTGTTCTCTTTGAGGCCCATTTTTATTTAATGCCACAAAGATGTGCTGCTTGGAGAGAGCACGAATCCTTTGAACATGTAATTAGGGATGAGGGGGGTACTCCCTGCCTCTGCCCACAGACTCTCAGCTCACATCTGGGTGTGCCAGCTTCCCCAGGCACTGGGGGGAATAAGGATACCCTTGAGACTGGGAAATGAAAGCAAAGCAGCCTCAGATCTGCACCCGCACCAAGCTGCTGAGAAACAGCAGTTTAGCTATGCTGATTTTTTTTTCTTCTTTTTAATTGACATAGCCCTACATCCTTTGATCTTTGAAGGGCATGTTTATCCAACATTGTTCAGTGCAGCTATACTGCTTCTGGTTACAAATTGTGAGAGTCATGTTCTGTTTCAGTGAAACAATAGGATTTAATTATTAGCAGCCTTCAAAGACAAATGAGTGGCTCCAAGTCTTCTCTGATTACAAGGTCAGAGCAGCAGATCAGTGGTTGGGAGCAACAGAGTTAACAGTATTGTTTACATTATGCTGGGGGAAAAGACTTCACTTCGTAATTTACATTCACTTTTTAAATTTTCTGTGTTTGCAAAAAAAAAACCAACAAATAATCAACACATAAATCAGAATCTTGATTGGATTTCACTTAAAGGTGATATTTATTAAAGGTTGGTTGTCCTTATGAAATGCATGTACTGTGTCTGGATGCTAAATACAGGAATAGAAGGGACAGGAAGTCAAACAAGGTGGGCAAAATATTTATTCTGGGCTTTAAAGATGGGGAAAACATTAGTTAGAAACTTTAGAAATTCTGCTTAAAGGGGAAGATACTGACATACTCTATTCAGAGGAGTAATACACCAAAAAATTATTGTAGGCATAGAATTAAGTCGCTCACATATGATGGATTCTCCATTACTGGAATTTTTAAGAACAGGCAAGGTAAAGATCTTCTAGGAGCAGTTTGAGAAGGGACCTCTACTGTGGATGTGTGGGTACAGATATCTGAAGTGAAGCTTGACTCAGGTTCCCCGACATAAACAGGCTTTGGGTGTCATGATAACCCAAGGAATATCAGCTTTTACTGTTAATTTTTGTAGATCCTAATCATTTAGGCATATGTGTCATTCCAAGCACAAGATGTGCTCAGTTTATGGCCCAGTGAGACTTTAAATTAAAGATAAATCATCTTAGACATCAGTCTCTGGAGAAGTATGTGTTTTCCCTCTGTCCGTGGCTGCTAAAGGTAGAGGTAGACTAGGCTAAAATCCACTAAAGAAAGTGAAATGAATCTGAAACTTAGCTTGCAAATTGCTGTTTCCAACTAATTTTTGGCTTGAAAGTTTTCATAAATAATCTGCTAATTGTCTTTAATTTATTTTCCTTTTTCCCTTAACAAAACAAGGCCTGAACACACCACACAAGGAACACAGAGTATGGGATAAAGCACAGAAAACTAAAAAGAACTATAAAAGTTCCTTAACTCAGTAAAAAGGGGCTATTTTAGATTAATATTTCACTTAATTGGAGTTATTGGAATAATTAACCTTTGACCATCCTGATGTGATAATAACACAGGGTGAGGAGAGAGGTGTCCTCTCCAGTTCACCATCCTCATCACAGAGCCCAGCAAGGACTTTGTCCATTGGCTCAGGGACCCCATTCTAACCTGATTTTCATCACTGAGTGGCACCCAATGCTACTCCTTAAAGAATAAGAGAAAAGTAAGGCAAGAACCTTGTCTGGATAAACCTGGTGTAGAGCGTAACCAAAATGGGGAAAATAGGACAAAAGTGAGCCGAGTTATGGAAATCAAAGAGTTTGCACCTAGTGCAAACCTCAGCTTCTGGACTGGTGACACCAAAGGTGTAAAGATTGACAAGCATCAGGGGGAAGAAGCTGATAAAACTTTGGAGTTCCTGAGTGTTTATTGGTTCAGACACAGGCCTTCCCTCTGCATGCTGAATTGTGCTTTCATTTTATAAGGTTTGGACTTGATGATGAAGGATGAAGGTTAGACTTCATCTTGGAGGTCTTTTCCAACCTTAATGATTCAATGGGTCTGTGAAGTTTTTGGTTTTGCTGTTTTTGGTTTTTTGGTTGGGTTTTGTTTGGTTGGTTTGGTTTGGTTTTTTGTTTGTTTGTGGGTTTTTGTTTGGGATTTTTTTGGTTGGTTTTGGTTTTGGGTTTTTTGGTTTTTTAAAATTTGGTTTATTTGGTTTTTGTTTTGTTTTGTTTTGTTTTGTTTTGTTTTCAATTTCCAGCTGAGAGAAATGAGAATTTGTTGAGCTTGCTGCTTTTTTAGCTTGACTGAGAGCATGAACAGAAGTCTGGGCATGGAAGTATTTGGAAGGAACAAGATCTGGTGTATCTTTGGGTCTTCAGGCTGGTAAGTAGCTAACAAAATACTATTTCTATGTCGTCATATTAGGCAGAGGCATCTAATTTCCACTGAACCAAGCACCTTTCCCCACTTCTTTCCTCATCTCTGGAAATCTTTGGACCCATTTGAAGACATCACATGGCATAGTGTCTTGTTCTGGGATTAGTCCCACTGACCTGCTGGGTTAGAGGAAATCAGGTTAAAGTAAATCAGGTAATTAAGACCCCAATCCACTGAGATTCTTTATTCATTAGCTGCCCAAAGCCTGGTCCAGCAATTAACATTGTATTCCCAGTACAGCCACCAGAGCAAACCATGCCAGGGATTTTATTTCAACACACTGAGACAGTTCCCTTACTGCTGGCACACCCAACATCCACATTTCTGTTTCAGGAGGTGAAGTCCTCAAATCAGCATTCATGGCTTGGGCTGCAATTCCGTGACAGAAGGCAGGAAAAAAACTTGGAGATAAAGCAAAATCCCCAATCGTATTTACTGCCCTGAAACCACAGCTGGACAATGTCTGGGTTTTTGCTTGGTCAGGCTTTTCTTTATTGTGTGTTTTGTCTTAGTGGAGTCCTGTGACACAAACCAGCCTCATTCCACAGAGCATCTCTCATAATCCCAGTCCCCAGAGACATGATCATAGTGGAGATTACAGCAACAGGCAGTGTTGCTCCTTCAAACACTTCAGTCACTTTCCCACCGTGATTTTTGATGCCTGTTGTTTGTGCTGGGATTGCTCTGTGTGTGTCAGGCTGTGAAATCTCACAGCAGGAATGATGATTCTTAGTTGATTAAACCAGTTCACAGATCTGTGTTCAGCTCCTGTCACACATTTACCAACAGGATCGTGGGCAAGGATCAGCTCTGTTGGGTTTTTCCTTTCAAGCATATAGGTTCCTAAATCTCATTAATTTCAGTGCTCAAAAATCTTGTAAAATTTGGCTTTCGGGCACAAAGCACCCTATGGAATTTTAAGCACCTACCTGAGGAATTATTTCTAAAAATCCCTTTCTGCTGCTGGAGAAAACAGCTATTTTCAGAGGGCAGTGAAAACTACCCAGGAGATCACTGTGCTCTCAGTCTACAGGTGTGCTTTGCACACCAGATGTGCACCTACAGACTCACAAATAAAGCTAAATGGAAAGAAAATGTGGGGTTTTTTTCCTCAGAATTCATCCTATTTTTAGATTGCTGAAGGGTCTGGAGCACCAGGAGAGGCTGAGGGAGCTGGGAAGAGGCTCAGCCTGGAGCAAAGGAGGCTCAGGAGGGACCTTGTGGCTCTGCACAACTCCCTGACAGGAGGGATCTGCTCCCAGAGAGAAAGTTAGGACAATAGGAAAGGGCCTCAAGTCATGCCAGGGAGGCTGAAACAGAATATTAGGGAAAAATTCTTCACAGAAAGGGTTTCCAAGCATTGGAACTGGATGTTCAGGGAAGAATTCATCATGAATATAGGGAAGATATATGCAGGGAAGATGGTGGAGCCATCATCCCTGGAGGGATTTGAGTAAGCCACGCAGATGTGGTGCTCAGAGATATGGTCTAGTGGAGGGTTTGGCAGTGCTGGGGGAATGGTTGGACTCGAGGATATCGGATTCCTTTTCCAGCCTCAATGATTCTGTGATTCTGTGAAATGGGAAGGTTGAGGCATCACTGACACCTCTTGCAGTCACTGAGAATGTGGAGGGGGGCTCAGCTCAGCTTGGACACCCATCCCCAGCTCCTTTCAGGCAGCTGAAGAGAACTCAAGCACATGGCAATTAGTACTTTAATTAGGATCAGCCTGAGCAAATACTTAGGCAAAATACACTGCTCTGCCTGAATTCTTCAGTCTGAGCTGGCATCAACGTCAGTGTGCAGAATTGTTTGTGCTGGATCATGGACAAAGTTACCAAGAAGCCAAATTCAAAGGAATTAATGGAGCTGGGCTGGGAGCAGGAAGAAGGCAGTGAGTATTTTTGCAGGCTAAAGACAATTACTTTAATTATATCCACTCACAAAAAATAGAAATGTTGCTGAGAAACACTCTGTTTTAGGCTTCTGTTTTCCAAACCTAAATAATGATTTTCATACTCACTGACAAGCTTCATTAGCTGGAATTAGAGGGTGTTTCTTACACACTCTCCTGTTCCCTCATCCCCGGTACATTGTCCCTCAAGAAACAAGGGGAGAGAGATGTTTGAGATTCCTGTGTCAGCATCTCAATAGGAAAAATAGAAATGTGGTTTTCCTGGAGAATGAAAACCACGGCAGTAACTTACACCAAAAAAAAAAAAAAAAAAAAAAAAAAAAGCAAAAGCAAACACTCAATAAAATGAACTAGAGAGAAGAAAGGAATATCCTGAGATAATTTGGTGGGGGGTGAATTTAGCCCAACAGCAGGAAAAAATTACCAAGATCTTTGTCCTAACAGTGAAATGTGCGCTGTGTCTAATTACAGCAACTTTGGGGTTTTTTATGGGTTTTTTTAGCCTGCATCCATCCATCCCCTCGTGCTGACGGACAGCTCACACTATCCCAGATTTGTGTCAGGGAAGGGAATGCGGTGCCAAACGCTGAGTAAATGTCTGCTGCCCTCCTGTGTACATCCTCAAAAAGACACAGGCGAGGATGCCAGAGCCCTGCATCTCTCTCCCAGCACGTCCCGGGGGAAGGGCTGGCGTGCGGTGTCTGTTGTGTATTTACCCCTGATTTGTGTCGCTGATTCATCCTCGAGTTGATCCAGATTTCTGCTAATGGATCCGGGCCCTTGTTCCGCCACCATCTGCTTGTTGTGCCCGCTGCTCCCCGTGTGTTTAGATGCCATTTGCTGCTCCATGTGTGCAGCGGGGGAAAGGGGCTGGGAGTGGAGGAAAAGCTGCTCTGGATTGTGCTCTGCCACAGTGTCGGAACCCAGGACATCCCTCTGGCTGTCCTGGATGGCTCCAGCCCCTGCCAGGGGGCTCAGAGACCCTGGCACAGAGCCCAAGACCTCCCTGTACCTTTGATTATGACCCATGGAAAAACAATTACCAACCTTTATATGAAGAATTACAAGTCAAGAGATTTTAAGGAGGATAATTGTTAGTTTGTCACGGGGTGAGAAATAGATTTTTGAGGTTTTTAAATTGGGGGCTCGGGGTCCCAAGATGGAGGAATTTGGGTGTGCCCTGTCCTTCTTCCTTCTCCTTCTTAGCCTCCATCTTCTGGGTGATGTTGGCACTTTTGGATTGGTTTAGGTAGAAGCTCACTGTCTAACATAGGTGATAGGTGTTGGGAAGTTGTGGTAAATTATGTACACGTAGTTTTTAGTATAAAAAGATAACACCAGTGTGCCTCAACCCGACCTACCAGACAGACCTCAGCAGGCCAGAGAAAGAATTTTATAGATAAGAAACAATAAACAACCTTGAGAATGAGAACAGAAGAACCCTGACTCCTTCTTCAACTGCCGGGTTGGGAAAAAGAAGCTTGTACATATCTCAGAGTCACTCTGACCAGCAGAGATTCTGAGACCACAGCAGACACAATAAGGGTGGGTTTGGAGCCAGCACCAGCAGCCCAGAGTTATCCAGAGGGCATTTTCCCAAGGGGAATGGGCAGCAGTTTCCATCAGGAGACTCATAAAGCACAGAAATCACCTACCTAAGGCAGTTGTGGCGTCTCCGCTGCTGGAAAAAACACCTCAAGTTGTATTTTCAGGAGCTGCTTCAACAGAGTTCACCAGGTAGTTCACAGCATCACTGCCCCTCAGCCCTGTCCCCTGAGATTTCTGATTATTTACTTGCAACACAATTAAATGGAAACTGAGTGTTCTGTGCGTTCCTTTCTGACTGTGAGAACTCCTGCACAAAGTTCCCTGCTTGCCTAAGCTCAGATCATGGTTTAGGGTGAGTGCTTTCATGGTGACCATTTGGCATATTATTCTCAGCACTGGTTGGCAGTAAGAAAATAACATGATGTCCAAAAATACTATCCCAGTGAAAATGCCTTTTAGACCTTATTAAATCCAGGATATATATTCATTCTCTGCATCCTTTCAGTGTCCATGAAAAGTACAGAGAGTGAATTTTCACATGGACAGATACAGGGGGAAGTAAAAGAGGAGAGATTTAGATCAGAAATTAGGAAGAAGTTCTTCCCTGTGAGGGTAACGAAGCTTTGGAAGAGGCTGCCCAGAGAAGTTGTAGCTGCTCTGGATTCCTGGAAGTGTCCAAGGCTGGGTTGGACAGGGCTTGGAGCAACCTGGGATAGTGGAAGGTGTCCCTGCCCATGGCAGGGGGTAGAACTGGTGATCTTTAAAGTTATTTCCAACTCAAATCATTCTATGTTTCCGTGATTTTTCTCAGGACATACACACATACAACAACAACAACAAAAAAACGTTGCATAACACTATACAAAACAAATTTCTTTGCTCCTTATTGTTTCCCAACCATGGGGGAAATTTATTTTATTTAAGACATCTCCCTTCTGCAAGGTTTCAGCTTTGGAAGCTGAGCAGGTTTTGAAGAGTTAATTATAAAGCTCCTGCTTGAGGAGCGTGAGACCAAATCTTGTTCTTAGATGTGGTGCCCCCCTTGGTTTCAGCTGAATGATTTCAATAGGAAATCCAGTCATGCAGGTGTAATCATGGGAAAGAAAAGCACAGCCTAAGGGTTCAACAGCCCTAAAACATCCTTAAAAATGATGACAGGTAAAAAACCCCAAAACCAGTAAGCCTGGGAACCTAAGTTTTCTTGTTTGTCCCTGTGTGGTTGGGATGAATTCAAGTGTTTCATCACAAATACATCTAAAATGAAAATAAAAGTAAACTCGCACTTTTATTTTATTTTACTTTGGTGTCAAAATTCATGGGTTAGAGGGATTTCTTTTACAGGATAATTGTTTACATGGCAGAGCTCTGCAAAACACCGAGACCTGGCAGTTTGATCCATGAATTTCCTGAGCTGAAAAGCTTCCCTGTGGAATAAGATCAGGACAGAACAGCATGACATTACACAACTGTCGTGTAGAGTTAAATAAACAGTGTGGGGATTAAATGCCATTTCTCAGATAGGAGTGAGCTGTAATGGTGCTGGCTGCTTTCATGTAGGGTTTTTTATGAGTTGTTGGATGGAGAACCCAGCTGACAAGGACAAGTTTCCAGCTCCATCCCATTTCCTATTCAGCTGCTTTGGCTGAGGGAGTTTGCAGGGCTCTGCTGGGGCAGAGTTATGGAGCTGACACTTTCTTGGCTCCACGTCCCTGCAGAGGGAAGGAAAAAAGAAATCAGGAGCTCTGTGCCAAGACTTTGCAACGCTGTCACAGCCTCGTGGCACTTCTGCCAAGGGTGACAGGGAGGAGAGGGGTGAATGGAGGGACCAAGGCAGTGCCTGTCTCTCTCCTCCAAGGTCCCAGGTTGCTGTTGATAATTGCTGCCCCGAGATGTGCAGGATGTCTCTGGTTTGGCCCGTGCAACTGAAGAACGAGTCTGGACTCCTCAGTTTTCGGTCTTGAGGTTGTTTATTAATTCTTATCTATAAAATTTTCCCTCTGCCCAGCCGAGCTCTGCTCAGCAGGGCAGCCACAGGCACTCTGACCGCCCCCGAGGCAGTGTTGTCCTTTTATACTACAAACTACATATATCATATTTACACTTAATTCCCAATACCTATCACCTATGTTAGACACGGTGCTTCTGCTCTAGACCAATCCCAAAGTGCCAACATCACTGCAGAAAATGGAGAAGAAGAAGATGAAGGAGAAGAAGAAGGAGAAGAAGAAGAAGGAGAAGAAGAAGAAGAAGAAGAAGAAGAAGAAGAAGAAGAAGAAGAAGAAGAAGAAGAAGAAGAAGAAGAAGAAAGAAGAAAGAAGAAAGAAGAAAGAAGAAAGAAGAAGAAAGAAGAAAGAAGAAAGAAGAAAGAAGAAAGAAGAAGAAAGAAGAAAGAAGAAGAAGAAGAAGAAGAAGAAAGAAAGGCTGGACACGCCCAGATTCCTCCATCTTGTCCCCATAACCCCCATACCAAAAATCCTAAAATCTACATTTTCACCCTGCGATCATTTTGTTATTACACTATTCAAACCTCTGTGACTTCCAGGTCCTCATACAAAGTTGGCAACTTGCTCCAAGGGTAAAAATCAAATCCCCAGGTATTTTGGGCTGCCCGCCCACTGGTGGGGTCCTCGGCAACTCTGGACACCCGGAGGGATGTACTGAGTTCCAACACAAGGGCTCACCCAGGTTCTGTGATCTCCATGCCCGAGCTGGGGGAAGAGGATGAGCTGTGAAAAGCCTTGAATAAGCCCCCACAGCTGAGGGCAGTGAAAGGGCAGGTCAGCTCCTCACACTGGCTACAACTCTTGGCCCCTAGAATGTCCTCAGGAGATAAAGTGGCTCTGCTTTGGGTTCAGAGAGGCACAGGGATTGCCTCTACCTCAGAAGATCTTTGCCCTGGATTATCTGGGGGGTTTGGTGGAGCTGGCAGGCCAGGGTCAATATCTCCTTCCAGCAGTGTCTGCCTGCATTGAGCTTAGAATGCAACTGGGTGAAGCAAGCCTGGAACCTCCAATTTGTTCTTACATGCAGCAGTGCTCAAAAATTCTGCTCAAAAAGTCAATTCAAATTGAAATTCTGCTCTGAGGGAACCCGTCCTGAAGGAAAACTGTTCTGTGGTCGATGTGCAGACTTGTGCAAGGGAAGAATTAAAGTATTGCTTTTCTTCTCCCAAGTACACAAAAATGTCCATAGGGAGTTTTCCATGGAAAATAGCAGTAAGTGAACTCTAGGGAGAACAATACTGAATTCAATTGGCCAGCCTGTGTCTGAAAACCAGAGTTTTCATCAAGACATTAGATGTGGTGGGACTTGAGCTCTCTTCTCCATTTGTCAACCAATTTGGGATAATTTTGAATCAGAATGAGGGGAGTCACATGAGGAATTTGTAAATGGCTCAAAAATGTCGACATGGCAACAGAAATAAGAAGGCTGGTTGGATTTCAGAAGGATTAAATTATATATTTATTTATCTCCTGCCTCCCCAGAAAGGAAACATTTTGGTTCTGTCACCTCTTGCACATTCACGTGGTCCACTCTTTACTGGAAGGACCTTCCTGTTACTTTTGGGTGTAGTTTAGTACCCACCACATAAAGGACCTCAATCTTTCTCTTTTAAAATGCGATTCCCCCATGAGAAGGACACTCCTTTATTCTCAGACTGGTGTGGGTTTTTCAACATGACAGGCAAGACTTTACCACCTTGGAAGTGAAGGAGCAAGGACAGGACAGGCTCTTCCACTCAGGGAAGCAGAAGGAGGAGATGAAAGCAGGAATACAGAATACCAGGATGAATCCCAAAGAAATGAGTGGCTTCTCTCCTTATCATGGGCATGATGATTGTTACTGCAGGTGGCCACAGTTCATCAATGGGCACCAGCCCAAAAGTCCTGGCTGTGCCTTCAGCAGAGGCTGCTTTCCTACCTACTTCATCCTAAACAACGCCTCTGGTCACTTCTGGTTGCCTATATTTCTGTTGGAGCTGGAAATACACATGTGGGATTCTATCACATCCCCTGGGAACATCCTGCGGGGGTAGGGTATAACTGAAGGCAAATCAGGTATTCAAAGGATGGTCCAGTCACATGAAAATGACTCTACACATATGTTCTCTCAGGGTGACTCCTTCCTCTTCTCTCTCTGCTCTGGTTTGAATAAGGAAAATTTGCTGAACAGGCACCCCAGGGGGTTGATGTATTCCACAGCCTCTGGAAAGCAATGCCAGCATCTTCCCAACAAATGCTTTTTCCTGTGCATGCAGCTCTTTCTTCCAGCAACTGGTTGCAAATAGGCTTTATTGCTCAATGGCTGGCTCAAGTAGACATTTAACAGGCTTTAATTCTTCATCAGGCTTCAGATTTTCCACCCAGGAAATCTTCCTCCTTTTTATCGCCTCTCTTTTCTTTCCCTTTGTTAAAAGGGGGACATGACAGCCTGCAGGGTGATGTCTATTGTTGTGAGTTGAAAGATCTAGCACACTCCAGAGTCTGAGAGCATGAATGAATTATTAACACCCTTCCCCACTGCTATGGGTAATGTATGCAGCACTTGAAAAGCCTTTTCTTCCCTCTTAAAGCAGCGTAGATGTTTAGCAGCTATTCAAAACAGCCTGGCAGATGCTGTGTTAATATTGCTCAACCAGGGCTTGACAGGGGTGAATTTTGGATCCTTCTAGTTGAACAGGAGAAGGACCATGGCCCAGGAGTGGAAGCAGCAGCATTCCAGCAGTAATTAAACAGCTTGTCCCACACTAAAAGACCTGCTAATTAGTGAGAGAGGAGGGAGGGTGGCACTACCCGAGTTTCAACCATGGCTGCTGCTGCCTAACTTCTCTCAGATGATCAGGACAGGTTAAACAAGCACCTGTAGATCACTCTGTGGTCAAAGGGGTGCTAATGTACAGAATCACAGAATCATGGAATGGTTTGGGTTGGAAGGGACCTTAAAAATCATCTCATTCCATGGCAGGGACACCTTCCACTATGCCAGGTTGCTCCAAGCCCCATCCAGCCTGGCCTTGGACACATTCAGGGGTGTGGCAGCCACAGCTTCTCTGGGCACCCTGTGCCAGGGGCTCTCCACCCTCTTAGCAAAGAACTTCTTCCTCGTATCTAGTATAATCTATTCTTCTATTCTATTCTTCTTCAGTTAAAACCATTCCCTCGTGTCCAGTCACTCCATGCTGCTGTGAAAAGTCCTTCTCCTGCCTTCTTGCAAGCCTCCTTTAGGTACTGGAAGGCTAATTAGCTCCCAAAAGTGTTTTGCATCATTCTCCAGTTTTATCTGCCCCTCTCCACTGAGGTTATGGAGTCTCATTGTCACAGCCTGTCTCCTCCCCCTCCCTAGTGACCCTCTTGCACCACATCTCCAGCTCTTGCTCTGTTTCAGCTGCGGCTGTGCCCTGTGATGCTCCTCTGCTAAGCCCCCCTGCCTGTGGGTGATTCCAGGGAGCCTGAGCTGGGAACCTTTCCTGGAAGCAGTGGGATGAAAGGCACCAGATTTAGAGTTAGGTTGGTTGATGTCCCTTCCATCAGGCTGCCATGCGTGATGGCAAGGTTGTCACACCTCACTTGTTGAGGACAGAGGATTCCAAACACACTTAGAGCACTTTTTGAAACCAAAACACGGCCATTGTCTCATACGTCAAGAAAGGGAAAGGTTGAAAAGTTTGTATTGCAAGGGATGAACACAAGTGTTATCCTGTAGGTAGGAAAAGAAAATACCATGAGAAAAATCGCCCCATGGGTTCTTTGTTCCTGATTTTTTAGGCCAATGTGATATATAACAAAATAGCAATCATGATCTCTTCAGGGACAATTATTCTGAATAAGGAAATCTGATTCCTTGCAGTTTGGCGCCATTGGCCTCACATTCCCTCTTCCACAGTCAGCCCCATTTACTGTCCAGTCCTCTTTAAACCTCATTCTCCAAAAGTTTCTTGCCTACCCTCTGCTACCTTCATTTTCTTCCTGCATCACATTTTTGCTCTGAAACACCTCAGCCCTCCTCCTGTCCATGAGCTATTTAGTCATGGGTTGTGTAGAGTGAGTGTGATGGTCAGGGGATGCAATCACAGCAGAAAATCCAAAGTACTTGTGTTCTTCTCTGCCCCCAGCTATGAACATCTGCAGTGCTGCTTGGCAGCACCTCTGAGGCTGTTGTCCTGTGTTAAGCTCAGTTCCACCTTGTTGCTGGTCCCAGGTGTTATGAGGGACAGCTGGAAGCAGATATGTGCTCTGACAGGCACTCTGTGCTCTCAACCACATTGCTGTCAGAAAGAGATTAAAGAAGTTGAATTCCCCTCAGTTTGTCTCTCTGTGAGAGATGCTGTTAGCTGACCTGCTGGACCACAAAGTTTTGTTCCTCAGACCTTCAACACTTCACTCAGCTGCCTGGTCAGAAACATTTCTGATCCCTGGGCTTTCCTTGTACGTGGGAATAATGTAAACATTTGCTTGAGAGAAGAGGCTGGGAATGGGAAAAGAAAAAATCACAAGCCAGAAACATCTGCATTTTTTTCATGCTGTTTCTCATGCTGAAAACCAAATCAGCTCTGCAGCAGGTGAGTGTTGACTTGGTCTGTGATTTCACCTTGGGGGCTGAATTTGTCAAGGCTCCATGAGGCTTTAAACCCCCAGGCTGAAAGTTCTTGTGGTAGTGAAGGAGGATGGTGTCAGACCAGCAGGTGATATCTGGAAAGTTTCTCATGCCCATTGTGCCATGAAAGAGGGTCCTGTCTGCACTGCCCTGACCTCTCTCCTATGGCACAATGAGAAAAATCCAGTGTTTCTGGTCACAGACACATGGGTCAGGATGTCACAGTGAGATGTGACACTCTCCATTTGTCCTGCTCCACACTTGATCCAGATCCCAGGCATGAGAATTACTGAGAGCCTCCCTCAAGAGAACAGAATTGGCCTCTCCAATGGCTCTCACCCGTGCTTGCTCATGGCCAGGCAGGCAACACAGATATTCCTACACAAAGACAGAACTGTTCTTGTCCCTGTTCCAGATTGCAATGCAAGATGTATTTTATTGCAATCTGCATGGCAGCTGCCTTTTGTCAAGTGGGCAGTTTACCTTATCTCTCTGAGTGCTCACAATGTCCCCTCCCTCGGGAGGGGACATCTGCTGATAACAGCTATTGAATGTCCCTGCATGGCTGATAAGAACCACAGCATCCCACTGGGAGATGTGAGCCCGGGGGAGGAGCCAAGCATTCCTACCTGGATATAATCTGGAGATTCTGGAACACCAGCACAGCTTCTCCACTGGATTTCCCAGAGGAACAGCAGCTGCCTCTTCCACTGGATCTTCAGAGGCAGACTGCACCTTTCTACAGGATCCCTGCTCCAGCAGAACCACCCCTGACACTGCAGGAGGGCTGAGCCACAATTCCAATGGGACTGCTGCCAACACTCTGACCCACAGGGTGTCAAGTTGTGTTCTGACTCTGTCAGTGTTGTTCTAGTGTACTGCATTGTTTATTTTATCCTTTAATTTTTTTCCCCTATTAAAGAACTGTTATTTCCTGCTCCCATATTTTTTGCCTGAACCCCCCTTAATTTAAAATTTATAGCAATTCAGAGGGGTGGGGAGGGTTTAAATTCTCCATTTCAGGGGAGGCTCCTGCCTTCCTTAGCAGGCTCCTGTCTTTCCAAACCAAGACAGTCCCTTGCAATGTCCATGAAGGTGCAGCTGCTTTGTGCTTCAGGAGGGTGACACCAGGTGTCACCAGCTTCGTTGTGTGGGACAGCCTGGAGACACAAAGATAGGCAGGGCTGGTGAGTGGGGACCCTGACACACCTCACCTTGGGGACCCTGACACACCTCACTTTGGGGACCCTCTGCACGCTGTGGAGGTTTGGACTCTCTGTGGTCTCTTGTAGATAGCAGTGCCAAAAATGTTTCTTTCCCTTTCTAAAGAGGATGTAAAATACACAGGAAAATAGGGGGGGGGGTTGTTCTTCAAACATGCTCAGCCTTAAATCCTTGTTGGAACCTCACATGTGCTCCTTCTCTGTGCCCTGTGGACCTAAAGCTAATTGAGAACTTTGTTAACAAACATCTCACCCAGACTACACAAATCATCAAGTTTCCTGAAAAAATGTGGGTTTTTCCTCTGCTTCAGGTCAAGATAAAGCATCTGGACGCAGTGGCTTAAGAAGGCTCTTTGAGAGTGCCCAGGCTGTACGAGATGGAGCAGCATGAAGCTGCCGGGGATCAGAATAAAGACCTGCTCAGCCAAGTTCTGCCTCCAGCAATGTCCAACAGATAATGTTTAAAGAAGACCAAGAATATCCTGACATCAAGCAGCTCTGAGTGAGTCTTCAGCAGCTACCAAGATAATAAGTCCTTAATTATGTTTCCTTCCCAGAATATGTTCTATCATTTTTTGAAACCTTCTAGGTGTTCTCATCTCCTTGTCTTTTGGCAAAATGTATCAGAGATGTACTTCACCCTGGTACAAGAAATATGTCTTTTTTTTCTGAACTAATCAGACAGCAATGCTATTTGATGTTCCCCTGGGGTTTAGCATTAGGAAAATTAGATACAAGTTCCTGTATTCATTTGTATCAGATGCCCCCTCAGCTACCTTTTTTTTCTTTTCAGACAAATAAGATCCTAGAGTTTGTAATTCTTCATTACAGAGAAATAATCCTAAATTTTAACATTTTGTCACACTGCCACTGTTTGCAGTTATTGTGCTCTCAGGTGGGGGGACAGGACAGCAACAATAAATAACATCAGCTGAAGGCCATGGAAGGATTTATATTGTAGTGTAATTATTATTTCTGTTATTGTTCTGTTAGCAAAGGCTGCATCACAAACACAAATGGCACTTTCTTGATCATAAATTTTTTGTCTTACAACAATTAAAACCCCCAAATTACTCTCACATCCATGCCGCAATTAGTGAGCGGGAGTTGTGGTTGCTCATGAATTTTGCTGGTCTATTTGAGAGTTCTCAGCAGCCCCAGATGCTTTGTTCTCTGCCACAGCAAGAATTCTGGATGAATAGAAGTCCTCAGGTCAGCGCAGCTCTGGAGCCTGTCTTCTCTCCCTCGCTCCCTCCCAAAGCTAGTAAAAAAATCTCTTTCACAATTAAAAAAAGGGCATTTTTCATTAAAAAAACAAGCATCAAGACAGCGTGCTGAAGAGCACAGATCAAGAAATCCAGAAGATTGTATATCCTACAATAAAAAAAAAGGACACATCTCAATACCTAGACACAGATACACACAAGACAGTAATGCTGTGACTCTCTCTATTTTCTAACTCCCAAGGGCTTCATATTTTTCAGACAGTCCGATATTGTCCCTTTTGTCTGAAACATCATCCTTGTGTCTCATCAGCTAAAATAGCTTCATTTTCAGAGAAATTGAGGGTAGAATTCATCACACCTAATATCGCCTCTGTAGGTGTTAGTCACTCTTTCCCCACTTACAATTTAAGAAAAATATGGTCATTTTTAAGACATGATTCATCTGACCTGATTTCCACGTCTACGATTGTCTGAGTTTAATGTGTTCTGGAGGGGCCTGTTTCTCTCAGGATAAAAACCCTAAACTGCAGTGGATGCTGAGAGCACCCATCAAATTCATGGGCTGGCACTTGCATTCCAAATTTGAACATCTGCATCTCTCAGGGGTCCAAAAAAGAGATGCACCATCTCCTTTTGCTCTCTGTATTGTCAGCTTTTCCAGGTGGTTTGATCTAATTTCACCTAGATTTCTATGTGACAGAAACAGTCTTTCCCGAAGAAAAAATAAAAACAAAAAACCCCAACTTCCCTGCAATGCACAGACACATTTCCTCAGTGCTAATGCATGTTTTATGTCAGGTAGTAAAACCCTGGTGTGTCACTGTTTACACATCAACGCCACGTGCAGGATTAGGCTGTAAAAGGAACGTGCTGATTTTGGTTCCTTTTGCCAACAGGGGTAAATTACTCCATATGTCAAGTGGCAGTGAAGTCTTGGTGAGGAGCATTAGTGGAACTATCCTTTAATACCTGTGGGCTGTGGCCAGGAGAGGATGAACATTTGGTTTTTGATCGTCAGGCAACAGCTGGGAATTAACAGAGTTAATAGTGCTCAGAGAAAGAAATATTAAAGGAAATCACAGGGCTAAAATGAACACAGGGATTTTAATGGTATTTTCAGCTTTTTTTTTTTTTTTTTTTTTTTTTTTTTTTTTTTTTTTTTTTTTATTGTAGGATATACAATCCAGAACAAATCCAAGCAGGAGGTGACATCAATCCCTCCCTGAGACAGCCTGGAGCCACTGGCTCTTATGCACTGCCATATATACATTTATACTCCGGTCTAGTTCTGAGCCAGGACTAGTTAGGAGTGACTCAGACCCTCCCAGTACAAGGGTTTTTCAATAATTGTGAGCTACTGAGGGAAAAACAGATGCATTACTCAGAGAATTGTGATAAACTGCCACAAGTTTGCCCTGGTGGAAAATAAGATAAAAGTACAACTTAAACAGTCACAGATCCAACATGTGGTTCTGGCTCCAGCATCATCCAGTTTGAAATTGTTCTCTTCCAGTTTGCTGAAACTAAAAGTCCTCGCCTCAGACTTATTTCTACTAGCCATTGTCTCCCCAAAAGCTATTTAATTTCTTCTCAGAAATCTAGGAATAACTCTGGGAGCCCAGCTGTTGGAAGGTTCATGCATCCAGATTGACATGAAGATGATAACCTAAAGGACAAAAAGCTTGGAACACAGTGCTCCTCTTGGCCCTCAGGAAAATCAGTCTTTTAAGTGAAAGCAAGCTGCACACATTATTAGTATTCCTTTAAAGGAAAATAAAGCTGGCATGTTTTTGAGAAAATTAGGGACACCTAGGAAAGAACATGTTCTCTTTTTCTCACTCTGAAGAGGAGGCAACTTCAGATTTTGATAGCACAATTTTTTGACCTGTGAAATGCAGCACATCAGATCTGTGGCACAGCTTTCATTTCACGCTCTCATTTTATAGGATGATCACTAACATTCCATAGGTTTGTTTGCACTGAAATTAAATATATGGCAATATAAGGGGCACAACACTTAAAACTTATCACAGGCCTTGCCTGAAGTGCAGGCCTCCCTAGTTCATGTTATCTATTTTTGCTTTCACTTATAAAAGTGCACCTTGATGGTGCATCAAGGAATTTACATTGTCTTGATAAACACCTTTTTTTTTTTCTTGATAAACACATTGTCTGATAAACACCTATTTTCTTTTATTTTATTCTTTTGCTGCAACAGTGAGTGCCTGCAACGGAGTTGAGTAGATGAAGAAAACGATGGTGAAAAATCAAGAAGGTGGTCTTGAGAAATAAGCGTTCTGTAAGGAGGAACACTCTGCCAGCGCTCAGTTGAGCTCCACACTGCTGTGCACTTCGAGCCTCCTTTTCTTTGGAGACATCACCCAGGGGTGTTGCAGGTGAGGTGAGGGCACAGTGCCCAGCTCTGGCCCCTCAGCCTGGGAAGGACCTTGGGACACTGAGCAGGGCCAGAGGGGCAGTGGGGCTGGAGAGGGGCTGGGAACACAAACCCTGAGAGGAGCCCCTGAGGGAGCTGGGGTGCTCAGCCTGCAGAAAAGGAGCCTCAGGGCTGCCCCCATCACTCTCTGCAGCTCCTGAAAGGTGCCTGTGCCCAGCTGCCCTCGGGCTCTTGCTCCAGCAGCACTGACACAAGCAGAGCACACAGCCCCGAGCTGTGCCAAGGGAAATTCAGGTTGGAGAGCAGGAAAAAGCTTTTCCAGCAAGGGGGAGAAAGTTCTGCAATGGCTGCCCGGGGAGGTGGTGCAGTCACCATCCCTGGGGGTGTTTGACCAGCCTGGAGGTGGCACTGGGTGCCAGGGGCTGGGCTGGACTCCATGGCCTTGAAGGTCTCTCCCAACACAGGGATTCTGGTCATTCTGTGAATTCTGTGAAGTACCAGTTTAGGCTAGACAGAGGTGGCCTGTGTGAGGGTAAAAGGAAGTGATTCACTGAATCATCTTCTAAGAATGGGAATCTTTTACCCTGACAGCCAGAGGTGTTGCTCAGACCACCAACTACCCTCCTGCAGACCTTCATCACCTCCTCGTGTATTTTTGGTCAGAGGCTGGACCTGCTTTCTCTGTTCACACCCTGCACTGATCAATTCACATTTCGCTCCCATATTAGCCCAAGTACACCCGGGGCCAAAACTCCTTAAGCTAAATTGATTCCTGATGCACCTTTCCTCTGCTCTTCTTTTTGTGCCTCCCTGGCATCTCTGGGAATACAAAGAGTACAAATGCTTCCATTTGCCATGATCCTTTCATCTTCCAGCGGGTGAAGCCCTCCTATTACAACCCTCTGCATGTTGTGTAATTATTGTAACAGCTCCCTTCGGGCTCCAGTCATTAGAGCTGTCATTTGATTAGGTTTTTGTCACGGGTCTTTTAAAGAATGGCTGTACCCTTCACACATAACATATGTTAATTTATTTCCACAAACATCCAAGTGTCTTTCCTCAGCTCGACAGTGACTTGCTTAGATTTTGTGTTTCTTTTGCACATATTACTCTCCTTTAACTGCTGACCAGATGGAAAAGACAATCCCATGCTTGATCATATTTCTGCTTATAATTTAGTCTTATCAACAGATCCAACACATGCATTTAACTTACACATGTAAATCAGCATGGGTTCTTCAGACAGCTCTGTAATCATAAGATTAGCATTTAACAATTAGTGCTTTTCCTATAAAATTTTTATTTGTAGGAAGAAATTCCTCTTTCTCATTTATAAGCTATCTCAGTGTACTTTTACAGGATGTTTAAGTTTCCACTGGCTTCAGTAAGCGTTTAACTCTCAGTTGTGCCCATCAGCTCTTTGATGGAGCCACATCTGGAACATCTGTAAGCAAAACACACTCAATTCCTACATTATCTTCTACCATGGATGTTCTTGAAGAGCCTCATATGTTTGAGAAATGCTCATTTCACTTATACCATCTTGGCAATTATTAACTTACTACACTCTGACCACCACCATACCAGTCACTTAAAAGTTGTATAATATTCCTTTATCTGTGTTTGGACCCTATTTGTTACTAAGGTGACAAAATCACAGGATTTATGCTGTCCTGACCTGTAAACTCAAGTTATTGACCTGTAAGGAGAAATTGTTCCTATGTTCTGAGCTGTTGTGGTCATTCAATTTTATATAACATTTTCTATTCAAGCAGCTGTTGCCAAAGAACAATTTGGATTAGTTCCCTGGTAGAAGAAAAATCAAAGGAACAGAACTAATTCCCTCCAGCCATCACAGCTCAGCACCACGACATTGTGGCCATCACAGCTTGGTAAGAAGGTGAAAAGCTAAACAGGATGGTTTGGATGTCTGGTATCATTTCCTCCTAAGGAAAATACAGGAACTTGCAAAGTGACTCAGTGCCTCAATAACTGTCCAGCCATTAAGAACTTGATGTTCCTGCACAAATAGACAGAATGGATTTGCTGTTTTGGTGTTCTGCACTGCCAGTGACAATGCCCAGCATGACAAATACTCAGAACTCAGGTGCATCTGCCTTTGGCTCCATGTTGTGATGCCTTGTGAAGGCTGACCTAGAACAGAGGCTAGATGGAGTTAAAGAATAAAGTAGAGATTTATTAAAATGCCTCAATGGATGCACCTTGGGCAGCACAAGAGCCCAGCCAGGGCTGCACCCAAGATGAACCAAAATGGCCCCAAAATGCACGAGCGCTGCCGGGGTCTCTCCCTGGGATCAGTTCTGCTCCATTTGCACCTTGCAGTTCATTGTCCCATTCCAGCTTTAGCCCCTGCAGTCCCACCCTGCTTGTTTTTCTCTCTGCAGCCCACGGGGTTTGTGCTCCTGGGCTGAGATTTGGGTCATTTGTCCTTGGTGCCCAGCTGGAGCAGGAATTGTTTTGTCTCCCTGCTCTGTGCACAGAGCTCACCATCCCCTGATATGAAGTTCAGAACTGCACACTAAAGCAATACAAAATCTGAAAAATATAAAAGCTAAAACCTGAGGCATCATCTAAACCAAGCACACTGTAACCGGAAAATGCAACAGGAATTTACAAAATGGTCCCTGCTGAATCTTCAGGCGCCCAAAAGGGATGAAGAAAAATTATTCCTTTAACTTTTCTCACTGATGTGGATGGGTGAGATGGCAGCACTGAGGGTTTTTGTGATCTGTTCAGCTGCAGAACAAAAATTGTGGTGGCTTCCTGTAAAGGAACCGTCTGCTGAGGCAGAACATGACAATCTGTGCCCACTTCAAACACTGCCTGCTCCCTCCTGCAGCTTTTGTTCCAGACACCCAACAGTAAGTTGGGAGGAAATTTTAGGCTGTTTTTTTTTAGAAGTGCTAATTTTATTTTCATTGACATATTTAGGAGCAGACCTTGCTGCATACTCATTATCTCAACCAGTTATCAATGTTTGGTGTCGAAAGAAAACTTGGAGTATAGGAATTGTCCTTTCTTCTGGGTCCTGGGTCACGTAGAGTCCCAGTAAGGGAGCCAGTTACAGGAAGTAACTTATAAGAGACCCTAGATAGCCAAGACAACATAAAATCAAGGAATTACTAAGGCTGGAAAAGCCCTCTTAGATCATCAAGTCAAACCATTAAGCCAGCACTGCCAAGGCCACCATTAAACCATGGTGCCAAGAACCGCCTTAAGTGCCTCATGCCCTTTGAACACTTCCAGGAATGGCAATTCCATCACTTCCCTGGGCAGACTGTTCCAGTGCTTTAACACCTTTTTGATGATAAAAGTTTTCCTGATAGCCAGTTTAAATCTTTCTTGGTGAACTTGAGGTCAATTCCACTTTTCCTGTCCCTGTTCCCTGGGAGCAGAGCCCCACTCCCTCAGCTGTCCCCTCCTGTCAGGGAGTTGTGCAGAGTCAGAAGGTCCCCCCTGAGACTCCTTTTCTCCAGGCTGAGCCCCTTTCCAGCCCCCTCAGCTCCTCCTGGTAGTCCAGACCCTTTCCCAGCTCTGTTCCCTTCTCTGGACTTGCTCCAGCACCTCAGTGTCTTTCTTGTAGTGAGGGGCCCAGGGCTGAACTGAACACACAGTCCTGTACCTGTGGCAGTGAGATAAACAGGTCAGGACACCTCCTCTGCCCATTGACACAGCCTGTCTGGTGTCTGTGATGCCTTGAGAAGGCTGAGCTAGAACACAGACTGGAGAGAGCTAAAGAATAAAGCAGGGATTTATTCAAAGGATCTCCTCCATGGATGCACCTTGGGCAGCACCAGAGCCCAGCCAGGGCTGCACCCAAGATGAACCAAAATGGCCCCAAAATGCACGAGCGCTGCCGGGGTCTCTCCCTGGGATCAGTTCTGCTCCATTTGCACCTTGCAGTTCATTGTCCCATTCCAGCTTCAGCCCCTGCAGTCCCACCCTGCTTGTTTTTCTCTCTGCAGCCCACGGGGTTTGTGCTCCTGGGCTGAGGTTTGGGTCATTTGTCCTTGGTGCCCAGCTGGAGCAGGAATTGTTTTGTCTCCCTGCTCTGTGCACAGAGCTCACCATCCCATAACATGAAGCCCAGACCACACACTAAAGCAGCACAGAATGTGAAAATATAAAAGCTAAAACCTGAGGCACCACCTAAACCAAGCACACAAAGTCAGACCAACCCCTCACATGCTAGGACAGCACAGGGAACATCTATTTGGGATGGTGAACAGCTCTGCACAGAGCTGGCAGTGAGGGACTATGATGGGAAGGATGTTCCTCCAGTCCATGCGACAAAATAATTACAGACAGCTCATGCCTGTGTAATGTAAATTGATTGTGTGCCAGACCATGCTTATTTATCTCACCCTGCTTTGGTTTCACACATTGAAAAAAAGAAAAAAAAAGAAAGACCAAACACTTCTTTTTCTTAAAAGCACAGTCAGAAAGTCTGATTTTCAGGGAGCTGCTTTGCCCCTGCCATCTGTCCTGATCCACCACCACTCTGGGCTGCACATCAGGGAGGAGAGATGCCTGAAACCCCCAAAGGTGGGAAAGTTTGCAAGTATCCTTCTTCAGGAGGCAAACAGCTGCATTTGGGTGTTACAATTTTCCACCTCAAACCAGCCCTCGGTGGGCCAAGCAGATAAAGCTCCACCACAAGCTACGGTGCAGCTCATGTGACAATTTTTTCTACTGAAGACTCGAAGGCAAACGTTTGACACATGTCTGGTTTTCTAACCACAGAGACAATATCTCCTTCCTCTGGGCTCCGTGGGGAGGCAGGGGCTGGAGAGTTTCTCGCTCTTCCCTCAAGTGCCCTGAATCATTCGCCCTCAGAGATACCTGAGCAACGGGGAAATAAACTCAAGAAGAAACCTCAGGGGCAGTTAGTTTGTGGTCTCCCATCCCAATCAGTCCCAGCTAAGTTCTGGGGCCTTGATCCATGGGACTCTGCAGTTTTCCCAGGTGCAGGGGTCCCAAGCCCCAGTGAATCCACAATACGGATCCATCTGCTGGTTTCCATCTTCCCCCTCATGCCTTCATCCCAGGGAAGAGTAATGCAGTGCACCAGAGGCTGTTGGGGTCTGACAGGTGCTACTGAATCATCATAAACAGGGTCAAAGAAAAACAATAAAAATGTGTTCCCATACTTCTTTTCTTTTGTTTTTACTTGCCACAGGAAATAGGCATCAAAGGGCTGCTCTGAGGAGGCAGAGTGAAAGCAGAGCTGCTCTCATAACAAAGGCCCTTTGTGATTCACCATCTTCTGCTTTTCCTAGAAGGAAAGTCAAATATTATGGTGCTTGTTTATGAGGAAGTTAAAGAAGAGCCAGCCTCCTGGAGGCCCGGTCAGAGGATTTGAAGCCTGTGGAAAAGTCTGTGACTCAGAGATGTCATGCCCAAATTTGCCACGGTCACACCGTGCCACCAGCTCTTGCATGGTCCCTGTACAAAAACATCAGATCACATAATCTCAGAATATCCTGATTTTGAGGGGACCCACAAGATAATGTTTGAAAACCTGCGTGAACCCATAGCTGTCCCCTAAAGCAGGTCAAAAAACACTTTTTAGGTTCTGCTACAGTTTCTCTCCTCATTGGAAAAGTTCTCTGCTCAGAGTGGCAGAAGGATGTAAAGACATGGAAACATCTTAATTGAAACACAGTAAAAAGGGGAAGTTATGCAGATCCATTCAGGAATAAAAGTGGGGGGATTTGGAGTTGCTTTTTTAACAATAAAGGACTTCTTAACCTCTTGCATAGCAAAACAAAGTTTGAATAGAACATGCACAGGAGCACAGTTTTAAATATTATAATGTCACGAGATTGGCCAACTTTCTGCTCAGTTTTGTTTCATGTCCTCAGCAGTCTCACACTGCCATCCAGTATATTGTAAACTTATTTCTGTAAAAAATAAAAGAGCTTAGTAAATACAGCATTATAAAAATAAACTGAAGAATTTAGAAACTTGGCTCTGGGAATTATACTCCCAAGAGAGTCTTGAAGAGTAAAGAATGGGAGATCATCATCTCAGGAGGGGCCCTGGCCCTTGGTCCCTGGACCAGGTCCTTCCAGGCCTTAGCAGCCCCCAAGCCAGGTGGTGCCAGCTCAGATTTGGGATGAGTGAGACAAGAAGTGGAGACTGCTGGGGTGGGTTAGCAAAAGGCATGGAAATGGGCTCTGGCTGATGGGTGGGAGTGTGTGAGGAAGATAACAAAAGGAAAAATTAGGGTGTCAAAAAGTGCATAGCAACCTGGGGGAAAATTCAACAAAGAAAGTCACAGCTAAAAAAAAAGAGGAATGAAAGTGTTAAGATTTTGTATTTCTGCGTCTCTAAAAATGAAATGTTTGGGCTCTGAGCAACCTGTTTGCTCTGAGAAGCAGAGTTAACTGTGAGCACAGACAGGGGGTTAAATACAGGGGAAATAAAATAAACCACTGAACCTGACAAGGAACAAAACATTTCAACTTGACTTAAAGAGGCCTTCTCTGGGCAGCTTTGTTCATTTCCAAAGAGCTCCCCTCAACACCTTTCTTCTATGAAATCTCTCACTCCCCACCTGTATTGTTTTTTTTTTACTAATTTCATTTACTGAGCTCAAAAGTTTATGAGTGCCCTGGTTTCTTAATTCAACTTGAATTCCTTTTCTCTGCTGCTGGAGGGGCAGCTGGGAGGTAAAAGCCAGCCTTTCTGTACCTCTTCAAAACACAGTTCTGCACATATTCCTTTCCCAGGCCCAGATGTCCATAATACCAACAGAAAAATGTCAAGAGTACCCATAGTCAGTACCAACAGAAAGCAGAATTTAAATGACCTCAGCTGGGGATTCATGATGTCAAGTTCAGGTGTCACAGTTCTGGCTTTGTCTCCCAATTTTTCCTTAATGTGTCCTAACCACATTGCCAAGGCTTGATTCTCAATCTGCCAATACTTTTCTCTTTCTGATGTTTCAGTTCCTGATTACCACCACACTCTTAGCTCCTATCAAGGGATCTAGCCTCCCACAAAGCAAGAATTTCTCTTCAATTTTAGATCAGCCATGAAGTTTTCCATTTTTTCAGCTTCTTTTGATAAGAGCTGGTATAAAGGATCACTCACATCTTGATGTGGAGTGCAGTACTCCTTCCATCCCTGCTCCACACTTTTGTTGTTAGCTTCCTCTGCCTGAGTTAGCTGGAAAACAAGCATTAAAAGAATGAAGTGTTTCACAGCCAGCTGCTGTCAGAAATGTTTTCCTTCCATGGCATGCTTATCTAGATGATGCAAAATGAAGCATTTGCTTTCCTCTCTCCCTAAAGATGTAGTTACATTAGTGCTTATATCCAGGCTCATGTTCCAGCACTGCATTTACATTATTACTCCTTTACATTACTTTAGTTTATTCCTTACACCATTAAATGTTCAGTAACACTCTCAATGGCTGTGCCAGGGCTCTGCTTTCTCCAGGGTCTGAGTTTCACTTATTTCTCACTGTACAACCAGGATGTTTTCACACTTGGAGATCACTGTGAAAACATCCTGTTACCATGCATTAGCTGCTTCTGATCAATTGCTTGTGTTTCCACACTTTCCAGTTCATGGGAGCTTGCCAAACCAGAGCTTTCCAAACGCAAGGCTCTTTGTTTCCTTTATTTAGAACCACTGAGGTGTCTCACTCATACCTGGTGGTTTTCAGTAGCTGTGATGTGGCTACCTCTCCGTGCTCATCCTAGAATATTGATTGCAGGATAAAGGCTCTCATTGTTGGGAAAAAAGGTGTAAAACTCGCTTGGTGTATTGATTGGCTCGTTACTGTCTTGTGAAATGAGATTCATGACCCAACTTCTGCTGCTGCGTTCAATACACGTGCATGAGACTGCTGCTGGAATAATGTTTGAGCTGCCTGCCAGCCCTGTCAGACAATAAATCAAGGCTACAAGAGATATCAAAAGTTTGAAAAGCTGAGAAGAGTTTCAGTCCTTCATTCCCAGCTCCTCAGTCCCAGCAGAGTTAATCTTCACAAGGATTCTCCTCCAGCACATCTCCCAAGATCTGATAAGCTGCCAGTGTTTAGGGAAGCTTCAGTTTTGGGTCCTCAGCAAAGAATTTTAAGAAAGCCTCATTTTCAGGGGTTGACACTCAGCCTTTTTGGAAGATTATCCCAATCAGACCCACAAAAATCCATCAGCAGCTTCAAAGTATTTCTGAAAGTCCTATCCTAAGAGGACTGCTCAGGTTCCTACCTTTTGCTTTGACTTCCAGGACTGGAGCTCTGGCTCTCCAGACACGTTCAGCAAGAATGAGTTTGACTCCAAGTGAACAAGCCTCTGACATTTCACGGTCAATCTATTTCAATGACAATTTCAGTGTGACCTCAGTGCTGCTGACCACGTCCCTCAATGCTGCCACTTCCTCTCTAGTGCCCATCTATCTGAAACGGAACATCACTCATCTTAATAAGACCAAAAAGGAGAAACTCTCCCTCATTGTCGGGAAAGAAACTTTATGAAGTTAAGAAAGAAAATGAGTCATTTACATGCTGCAGTAGATTTTTCATGCAGTGCTCCTCTGTCCCATTTAACTTTAAACAAGTTAAATATTACCAGTTTTAGGATTTTGAACTCAGGATTTACCACTCACCAGCTAACAGCAAAACTTTGTTACATAAATTGTAATTCAAACTTTCTTAATTCAACATCCAGCTGTACAGGCAGTCTGCAAACACCTTTTATTTTCTGTGGTGTAGCTTGGTCTGTAATTCAGATGCATAATTTCCACTAGATGTGACGTGGGTTGGAACCTTACATTGCCCACTGAAACCCACTGAGGTCCCCATCTACAGTAATTGCTCTTATTTGTGCTGCACACAAATATTTACAGAAAAATATAAATCCAAACTCAGAGGTGGTGTGAGTGGGTTCAGAGAAATCAAAGAATCACAGTAAATTGGGATCTTAAGGGGTCATCTCTTCCATCATCTGTCTCAGAGGGGGATCAACCCTACCTGTTTCAGTTCTCCACAGCACAGAATCACAGAATGGGTTGGGTTGGAAGGGACCAACCCCCTGCCATGGGCAAGGACACCTTCCAGGGTCCCAGGGTTCTCCAATCCCCATCCAGCCTGGCCATGGACACTTCCAGGGATGGGGCAACCACAGCTTCTCTGGGCAACTTGTGCCAGGGCCTCACCAAGCTCACAGGAAGAATTTCTTCATAATATCTAGTCTAAATCTCCCTTTTTCCAGCTTGAGGCCATCCTCCCTTGTCCTATTGTGGTATTTTCGGGGCCCCCCGTCGTGGAGAGGAAAGATAAATCTGACTCCACGTTCTTAGAAGGCTAATTTATTATTTTATGTACTTATATGATATTAAAGAATGCTATACTAAAACTATACTAAAGAATAGAGAAAGGATGCTTACAGAAGGCTTAACAAGATACTCATGAAAAAACCCACGACTCCTCCAGAGTCCTGACACAGCCTGACTGTGATTGGCCATTAAGTAAAAACAATTCACCTGCTGGATAAACAATTTCCAAACAACACTCCAAAGCAGCAAAACACAGGAGCAGCACATCAGATAATATTGTTTTCATTTTTCTCTGAAGCTTCTCAGCTTCCCAGGAGAAGAATCCTGGGCAAAGGGACTTTTCAGAAAATGTGACCGTGACAGTCCTATCGCTGACCTTGTTTAATTCCTCATTGAACTCTCCCACAAGATTTTTGTACATGTGCAGGCTCACCTGACTTGTTCTTCAAACCTCAGGTGATGGAGCATCTCCAGCCAAGTTGCTCAGAGTGTCTTGGTCACCTCTGATGAAACAGCCCCAATGTGTGCCCTAATTTCTGGAATTTAAACCCATTACTGCCAGCCCTGCTCCTGTCATCAGAGCCAGTGAATGCACCTCACAGCAAGTGCCCTTTTGGTGTTTTAGGGCAATAATTGCCTTATTGTGGATCCTTTTTTACAAAGGAAGGATATATGATAAGGCACCATTTTTTTTTCCTCTTAGGCACTTGCTGTCAAAAGGAGACAGAAAGTGATCCTCTGACAGCCAGGTGGTGTGTCATACATTATCCTATATGACTTCTTAATTAATAGCTCCATCCTGCAAACATTTGCACAATTTTATTCCAGTAAGCTTGTGGACACAAAAATATTGGCAACATTCATTCAAAGAAACATCTTCCTTCCATTTTTTAAGATCATGTGCTTCACTCCTCATTTAGAAGTCCAAACAGCTCAAGTCTGAATTGGTCCTCATATTTCTGTAGAAATGTGCTAGAAAACAGCCTTTCCTTGAATTATTGCAGCAAAAATAAAAGGAATATGCACATTTATACAAAACCCTACATGAATAATAGGTTACCAGGATGTGCCATTATCCATTCTGTTTCAGAGCTTGCATCATCTGTTTTATTTTGGCATGTCATGCTGTCAAACAATCTTCAAAATTTCACATTTGAGATCTACCTCAAACATAAATCCTCTTTAAGTGGTGCATTCCAAGAGTCTGTCAAAAAAGCCCCAGGATTCAATGTGTTTTACTGAAATTCAAAAGAAACTACACATCCATACACATGCAAACATATATATGTACATGCATATAAATGTGTCTATATATAAATATTTAATTTATGCAGTTTGAAATCCAGATTTAGCCATAAAAACTCAATTCACTGTTTTTCTCTTTGTGTGGGAAAAGATGAGTCAATCATCAACCCAGTGCTTGGGTCTGAATCTCTCCAGTAACACAAATGAATTATTTGGAGTTACACCAACATGAAAGTATAGCAATGGAGAAAAGAATAATAATCCTCTGTGCATGAAGCTGAAGAGGTTTATTTTAGTTTCATTTATTCCCAGGCCTTTCAGCTGGGAGCGCTGGAATTTTTTTAACTTCATATGGTGTAACTTGAGGCTGCTGTAAAGACTCCTTTATTCTTTTAAATATTCTTTCTTCTTCCTTTGTGTCATCTGTAACCCTTGACTCTTCCATGGAAAGTGTGTCCCTCAAAGACTTCTCACAAGAGGGATTGATTTGAGGTTGGTTTCATCTTGATTGCATTTTGTAGGACAGGAAATATAAGCAACATTGACCTAATCCTATGACCTGAGGTATGAAAAAACAAATAAATTAAAGGGAAAGATTTGCATTTGGCTGTTTGCCCATGGGGTCAGCTTTAAGGACTTGATGGCCCCACATCCTGCAGGACCTTGGAGCAATATCTACATGGCTTTTGCATAAGCCCAAGTCTGATTTATTCACTTTGGATCACTGCACCCAGTGCAGATATCCAGAGCTCAGCTCACTCAGCACTCTGCTCTTACCTGGTTCATTGGCAAGTGCCAAAAATTACCTATGTCAATTACATCCATTGTTGTTTAAGGCCATTCTTGCAATTTCAGGGCAAATTTCAGCAGACACAGAGGAGAGATACATCTCTTCCTTTGCTTCTATTGACTCATTTGAAAGAAGTTGGTGTATTATGCTTGCTGCTCACTTCTCCTGACCTGAACATTCTCCATGGCTTCCATCTATTTCCATGGCCATGTTCCATACACCCTAATCCCTGTTATCATCCTCTGGCCTCCTCAAAAAACACATTGGAGCCCACCTGGCATTCACTGCAGTCAAAGTAAAGGTGACACCTAAATGGTCCAGCCTTTTAATACAGGTTTCCCAGTCTGCATTAAACCAGCAGCTTTTCCATTCCATGGAGCCTGTTTCAGTGGGACTTGTCCATTACATCCAGCCTGGCTGGATTTTCATTGTTCATGCTGCAAACTAAGCTTTGGTTGAAAGTATTTCCCTAATATCTTCCTTTCCTCTTCTGTTCCTGACTCCCTTGTTTATTTAGCTTAATTTAATATCTCAGGATGATTCAGGAACTCACAGGAGCCCAAGGGAATTCCAGCCACCAAGACTGATCTGTTGCAGCCACCCTGGAGGCAGCACAGAGCACCAGGTTGAGTGCTGTGCTGTGTTCCAGATCCTGCCCTCTCTTCCTGCCTGTTGCTCTGTTTCCACCAGAAATTGCCATCCCTGGAGCAGAGCTGGGGGAATGAATGGCAGGATGGGTCCTTATCCTGTGAAATCACACTCTGCAGTGATGTCATCTAGTCCAAAAATCTCTGTAGTGAAAGCTGTGGGGTAGAGTGGTAAAACCAGATGGAGATTTTAGCTTTTGAAAGGTTTATAATCATAGAATTAAAGAAGGGGTTGGGACCTTACAGGCCATCTAATTCCAAATCCCTGCCATGGTCAGGGACACCTTCCACTAAACCAGGCTGCTTCAAGTTGGTTTGATACACCATACAATAGCAATTCATCCTAAACATCAGAAAAAAAACCCCAAAATGGAATCTCATTACCCCCCCAAAAAACCCCAAAATCTCATCTCATTCTTCATAAAGAATCTGCACTTTAGGCAGATTCATACACTGTGGGTCTTTTTTCTTTATTTACTGCATTTTAAAATACCATTAATTTTATATGCTTATCTTCTGACATGACATTCTTGAGATTATGACATCCCTTTATCTCATCACCACTTAATACCAACAGTGCAAATCCACAGGTCCAAATTACTCAGCATGAGGATGCCACTGTGGCACAGCTGAAGGTGCAAGGTGGAATCAGCAGAGTAAAATCAGTACAAATTTTGAAAAGGACACTTATTTTGATGCAGGTAATCTCCCCTGGCAGAGTAAATCCATGAGAAGAGGTTAATGGCAACCCAAAATACATCAGCCTGTCAATGAAAGACATGCACCATCCCAGCAGTTTGCATTGACAGGACTGTGAGGTTAATTAGCTTGGTAGCCAACAGCATTGCACAGCTTCTGACCTTTGCATTGAGCACCTTTTCTCTGGAAAAAAAGGAAAAGGAAAAGGCAATGTTGGGGAAAGATGTCAAATCTTGTATGACTCCAGCTAGCAACTGGAATATAGATGAGTTCATACTCACAAAAACCATTCTCAAAAGGGTTTTAAGTTGGGCTTTTCTGATGGTGTGGTTTAACCTGGCAGGGTGAGTGATCTGAACTGCTCACTCACCCTCAGAGCGATGGGGGAGAAAATCAGAAAAAGGGTAAAATTAATGGTTAAATAAAGACAGGTTAATAGCATAGAAAAGGGAGGGAAAGAATAAGGATAAAGGATAAGGAAAAGGATAAGGAAAAGGATAAGGATAAAGATAAGGATAAGGATAAGGATAAGGATAAGGATAAGGATAAGGATAAGGATAAGAATAAGAATAAGAATAAGAATAAGAATAAGAATAAGAATAAGGGTAAGGGTAAGGATAAAGATAAGAATAAAATAAGAATAACAGGAAGAATAAAAATAACAATAAGTAAAAAACAAGTGATGCACATTGCAATTGTCACCTCTTACTGACCCAGCAAGAGCAGCAGCTGCCACCCCCTGGACAATTCCCCCTGTTCAGTTTTCCTGTTAAGAGCTGCTGTATGGTCTGGAATATCCCTTTGGCCAGCTTGGGTCTCTTGCCTGTGCTCCCTCCCGTTTCCTTGTGCCCCCCAGGTTCCTCCCTGCCAGGACAGTATGAGAAGCTGAAAAGTCCTTGGCTTAGTGGAAATACAGCAACAACTAAAATATCTGGATGTTATTAACTCATCTCATCCTAAATCCAAAATCCAGCCCTGTACCAGCTGCTAGAAAGAAAAATAACTCTATCCCACCCAAACCCAAGAAATACATTCACAACTTGGTGTTTTTTTTACCTGTTTAAATCTATCCATTGCTCTAATAAAAACATTACCTCTCTCTACAAACCTCTTGTTACTGATATCCTCAGGACATCAGGGCTACAGAAACACTTCTAGTAAAAAGTCAAATGAATAATACATTAAGGAGAATTTCTCTGTAAATATGTCTTTCAGGTCTTGTGTTTACTCACTTGTAAAAAAACATGAAAGAGAGAGCTTTGCTTTACAGCTCAAGAAAGGTGCAGAGAAGGATGACAAAGATGGTAAAAAAATAACCTTGGACTCACTTCCAGGCTGAGGAGGTGGCTGAGGAGTACAAGAAGGGTCTATCACACTTCTATCCCTCTCCTAAATGTTTTTCCCCTGTTTGACATCAGACTGATACCTTGCAAGGACAGCATCTCCCCTAGCCCTGCAGATGTTGTAAAAACAAAAGAGGGACAGGGAATAAGCTCAGGAATGGGCTGCTGCTCGCCAGCTTCATGCCCACCAATAAATCCCCATGCCACATCCCAAGGGACAAAACATTTGTTGTTATTGACAGGTTCCTGCTGTGGAGCTCAAGGATATCAGACCCCACTGCAGTCTGATTGTTGTGACCTTGGCCTGAAAACAAGACCCTAAGGGGACATCTCAGAACCACAGGGACATAAGACATGCCATGGAGAAGAGCCAGGCCCAAGGGCAATGTAGTGTGGACATAGCCAGGAACATTCCCAGGACAGGCAAACAGTGCCTGGTTTGGTTAGGTACTAATAAACATTTTTAGGTGTTTCTCCACAGAGTAACAACCTCAAATGTTGTCTGGGAGAGACCAGATTCTGGTAAAAATAAAATAAAAAAATGTAGTGAGGCCACTGTACAGCAGAAAATACCCTTTATTTCCCTACCTGTGTTCTGAAGACTCTGTCAGGTGCTGAGGTTGACTCCCAGCTCCTCCTTCCAAGCCACTGCTATTTTTTAAATGTTACTCTCCTGTGTTTCCAGCCACTTCTATGTGTGCTACCTTTTGGCCACACAAACATTTTGCTTCCTCGAGACAGACCCATGGTCCTGGGCATCTGTTTTTTATTTCAGCCTCACAAGGGGGCCTGTGATACTGCAGCAGTGGAAACAATTCATTATCACAATTAGATTACTGTTTCATCTCTCAGTTTAATTTGATTTTTCCGGGCCTGCAAAGGCACCTCTGGGATTTATTTCAATGTTGAACATGGCTGAGGAACTTTCTTTTGCTGTGTGCCTGACTTACAGGCAACAATTCCTCTGGAGCACATGCTTGGAGCCACATCTCAGCCTCATTCCATATAAAAATGGGGCTTGTGGAGTCATATCTTGTGTGTATCCCTTGCTGCACACCTTTGGGTCAGTTTGAAGATCAGCCTGAGGGCTCTAAGAATTTCACATTTCCCAGAAATGCAGAAGATGGGGATCCATCCCCACCTACAAAGGTTGTAGCTGCAAACACAACCTTTATCAGACCTTGGAGAATCCACAACAGGCAAAACCTCTGTGCTGCTCCTTGCACCTTGCAAGTGGGTGAGAGAAACAAGTTCCCTACAGCAAACCCATGGGTAATTAATGGAATTACTTCTTTCCTCCTCAAACTGTCAGCTCTGAAATAACCCAGCCCACCACATTCTGCTTCTGGGGAAAAGGGGAAAATGAGAAAAGGGGAAATGGGGAAATGGGAAATGGGGAAATGGGAAAGTGGGAAATGAGAAAGGGGAAAATGGGAAAGGGGGAAATGGGAAAGGGGGAAATGAGAAAGTGGAAAATGGGGAAATGGGAAAGGGGAAAATGGGAAAAGGGGAAAATGGGAAAGGGGGAAAGGGGGAAATGGGAAAGTGGGAAATGGGAAAGGGGGAAATGAGAAAGGGGAAAATGAGAAAGTGGAAAATGGGGAAATGGGAAAGGGGGAAATGGGAAAGGGGAAAATGAGAAAGGGGGAAATGGGAAAGGGGGAAAAGAGGAAAATGGGAAAGGGGGAAGGGGGAAAGGGGGAAATGGGAAAGTGGGAAATGGGAAAGGGGAAAATGAGAAAGAGGGAAATGGGAAGGGGGAAATGAGAAAGAGGAAAATGGGAAAAGGGGAAAAGAGGAAAATGGGAAAGGGGGAAAGGGGGAAATGGGAAAGGGGGAAATGAAAAAGAGAGAAATGGGAAGGGGGAAATGAGAAAGAGGAAAATGGGGAAAATGAGAAAGGGGGAAATGGGAAATGGGAAAGGGGGAAATGAGAAAGGGGAAAATGAGAAAGTGGGAAATGGGAAAGGGGGAAATGGGAAAGGGGAAAATGAAAAAGGGGGAAATGGGAAAGTGGAAAATGGGGAAATGGGAAAGGGGGAAATGGGAAAAGGGGAAAAGAGGAAAATGGGAAAGGGGGAAAGGGGGAAATGGGAAAGGGAGAAATGGGAAATGGGGAAATAGGAAGGGGGAAATGGGAAATGGGGAAATGGGAAGGGGGAAATGAGAAAGAGGAAAATGGGAAAGGGGGAAATGGGGAAAATGAGAAAGGGGGAAAAGGGGGAAATGGGAAAAGGGGGAAATGAGAAAAGGGGAAATGGGGAAAATGGGAAAGGGGGAAAGGGGGAAATGGGAGAGGGGGAAATGGGAAAGGGGAAATAGAAAGGGGGAAATGGGAAGGGGGAAATGGGAAGGGGGAAATGAGAAAGAGGAAAATGGGAAAGGGGGAAATGGGAAGGGAGAAATTGGAAAGGGGGAAATGAGAAAGAGGAAAATGGGGAAATGGGAAATAGGAAAATGGGAAATGGGGAAATAGAAAGGGGGAAATGGAAAATGAGGAAATGGGAAGGAGGAAATGGGAAGGGGGAAATGAAGAAACTGGGAAGGGGGAAATGAGAAAGGGGGAAAAGGGGGAAATGAGAAAAGGGGAAATGGGAAAGGGGAAATGCGGATAATGGGAAAGTGGGAAACGGGAAAGGGGGAAAGGGGAAAATGGGAAAGGGGGAAAGGGGAAAATGGGAAAGGGGGAAAGGGGGAAATGAGAAAGAAGAAAATGGGAAAGGGGAAATCGGGAAAATGGGAGAGGGGGAAATGAGAAAAGGGGAAATGAGAAAGAAGAAAATGGGAAAGGGGGAAATGAGAAAGGGGGAAAAGGGAAAGGGAGAAATGAGAAAAGGGGAAAAGGGGAAAATGGGAAAGGGGGAAAGGGAGAAATGAGAAAAGGGGAAATGAGAAAGAAGAAAATGGGAAAGGGGGAAAATGGGAAAGGGGGAAAGGGAGAAATGAGAAAGGGGGAAAAGGGGAAAATGGGAAAGGTGGAAAGGGGGAAATGAGAAAGGGGGATAGGGGGAAAGGAGGAAACGGGAAAGGGGGAAATGGGAAAGGGGGAAATGAGAAAGAGGAAAATGGGGAAATGGGAAATAGGAAAATGGGAAATGGGGAAATAGAAAGGGGGAAATGGAAAATGGGGAAATGGGAAGGAGGAAATGGGAAGGGGGAAATGAAGAAACTGGGAAGGGGGAAATGAGAAAGGGGGGAAAAGGGGGAAATGAGAAAAGGGGAAATGGGAAAGGGGAAATGCGGATAATGGGAAAGTGGGAAACGGGAAACGGGAAAGGGGAAAATGGGAAAGGGGGAAAGGGGGAAATGAGAAAGAAGAAAATGGGAAAGGGGAAATGGGGAAAATGGGACAGGGGGAAATGAGAAAAGGGGAAATGAGAAAGAAGAAAATGGGAAAGGGGGAAATGAGAAAGGGGGAAAAGGGAAAGGGAGAAATGAGAAAAGGGGAAAAGGGGAAAATGGGAAAGGGGGAAAGGGAGAAATGAGAAAAGGGGAAATGAGAAAGAGGGAAAGGGGAAAATGGGAAAGAAGAAAATGGGAAAGGGGGAAAATGGGAAAGGGGGAAGGGGGAAAGGGAGAAATGAGAAAGGGGGAAAAGGGGAAAATGGGAAAGGTGGAAAGGGGGAAATGAGAAAGGGGGATAGGGGGAAAGGAGGAAACGGGAAAGGGGGAAATGGGAAAGGGGGAAACGGGAAATGGGGAAAGGGGGAAATGAGAAAGGGGATAAGGGGAAAGGCGGAAATGGGAAAGGGGGAAATGAGAAAAGGGGAAAATGGTAAAGGGGAAATGGTAAAGGGGGAAATGGGAAAGGGGGAAATGAGAAAAGGGGAAATGGTAAAGGGGGAAATGGGAAGGAGGAAATGGGAAAGGGGAAATGGGAAAGGGGAAAATGGGAAATGGGGAAACGAGATAGGGGGAAATGAGAAAGAGGGAAATGGAAAAGGGGGACATGGGAAAGGGGGAAATGGAAAAGAGGGAAATGGGAAAGGGGGAAGTGGGAAAAGGGGAAATGGGAAAAGGGGAAATGGGAAAGGGGGAAAAGGGAAAATGAGAAAGGGGATAGGGGGAAAGGCAGAAATGGGAAAGGGGAAATGAGAAAAGGGGAAATGGTAAAGGGGGAAATGGGAAAGGGGGAAATGAGAAAGGGGATAGGGGGAAAGGCGGAAATGGGAAAGGGGGAAATGAGAAAAGGGGAAATGGTAAAGGGGGAAATGGGAAAGGGGGAAATGAGAAAAGGGGAAATGAGAAAAGGGGAAATGGTAAAGGGGGAAATGGGAAAGGGGGAAATGAGAAAAGGGGAAATGAGAAAAGGGGAAATGGTAAAGGGGGAAATGGGAAAGGGGAAATGAGAAAGAGGGAAATGGGGAAATGGGAAATGGGGAAAAGGGAAAATGGGAAAATGGGAAAGCGAGAAATGAGAAAGGGGGAAATGAGAAAGGGGATAGGGGGAAAGGGGGAAATGAGAAAGGGGATAGGGGGAAAGGGGGAAATGGTAAAGGGGGAAATGAGAAAGAGGAAAATGGGAAAGGGGAAATGAGAAAGAGGAAAATGGGAAAGGGGAAATGGGAAAGGGGAAAATGGGAAATGGGGAAATGAGAAAGAGGGAAATGGGAAGGGGGAAATGGAAAAGGGGGAAATGGGAAAGGGGGAAATGAGAAAGAGGGAAATGGGAAGGGGGAAATGGGAAAAGGGGAAATGGGAAAGGGGGAAAAGGGAAAATGGGAAAATGGGAAAGGGGGAAATGAGAAAGGGGGAAATGAGAAAGGGGGAAAAGGGAAAGGGGGAAATGGGAAATGGGAAAATGGGAAATGGGAAAATGGGAAAGGGGGAAAGGGGGAAATGAGAAAGGGGGAAAGGGGGAAATGGGGAAAATGAGAAAAGGGGAAATGAGAAAGAAGAAAATGGGAAAGGGGGAAAATGAGAAAGGGGGAAAGGGAGAAATGAGAAAAGGGGAAATGGGAAAGGAGGAAATGGGAAAGGGGAAAATGAGAAAGAGGGAAATGGAAAGAGGGAAAGGGGGAAATGAGAAAGGGGGATGAGGGAAAGGGGGAAAGGCAGAAACGGGAAAGGGGGAAAGGGGGACATGGGAAAGGGGAAAATGGGAAAGGTGGAAATGGGAAATGGGGAAATGGGAAAGGGGAAATGAGAAATAGGAAAATGGGAAAGGGGAAATGGGAAAGGGGGAAATGAGAAAGAGGAAAATGGGAAATGGGGAAACGGGAAATGGGAAAATGGAAGGGGGAAATGGGAAAGGGGGAAATGAGAAAGAGGAAAATGGGAAATGGGGAAACGGGAAATGGGAAAATGGGAAATGGGGAAATGAGAAAGGGGGAAACGAGATAGGGGGAAATGAGAAAGAGGGAAATGGGAAGGGGGAAATGAGAAAGAGGAAAATGGGAAAAGGGGAAATGGGAAAGGGGGAAAAGGGAAAATGGGAAAATGGGAAAAGGGGAAAAGGGGAAATGGGAAAGGGGGAAATGGGAAGGGGGAAATCCCTGAGGCAGGATTTTGCCCTCTGCTGTTGAAGGGAAGAAGACCCCAGATTTCCGGAGCTGTGTGCTTTGTCCCTCACCTCATCCCACTGTGCCACACCTTGAGCTGTAAGTTGCCATCTCTGTTTTTGTGGGGCAGTGGTGCAGGGGGTGCTTACAGAGAAAAGCCCCAAAAACCCCTTTTGGCAGCTCTGCTGTCATCTGCCAGCACCAGGACAGCCCACAGCTTCCCCTGTCTGAAACAATTCCCCCACCAACATCAAACACTCATTTCCTTGAGCTGGGGGAGGCCACTTGACTTTTGAGGAGAGGAGGAAGGCAGTGCTTGGCTAGAATGTGGGAGGAGGCCACATTTCTGCAATGGTAGAAGTTGTGGTGAAAACCCAGAAGAAGACAGGATGTTATCTTCACCAGACATGGGTAAGAGTTTTGTTTGGATGTCAAAGAATTGGTCAATCAATTTATTTTTTTTTTTTTTTTTTGGTTTATACCCGAGAAAACAAAGTTATTTCTAACAGCAGGTGTAAGACTGAGAGGAGTGAGGGACATATGAACCCAAGTGATATCCTGCATGTTCATGGAGCACCAGGGAACCTTTGTGCAAGGGAGTTTGTGTTATTCCAAGACTCTCTGAAGATTAGTGATCACAGGCTAGAACCAAAAAGCGTGGATAATTTCAATGAAGAAGATGGATCATGCTTTAATTACCTGTTTTATTTCTGTATTTCAGTGGAATGCTGCTAAAGCAATCATTAACAAATTGAATTCTCATGAGAAAGAGAATTCAGTCTTTCACTGACCTAAACCGAGATGCCTGGAACCATCTGAGGATACCTGAGACACTCAGGTGAGGCTACGTAGGACCTGTGCCCTTCTGGACATGTGGCACCCAGGAACATCTAAAACTGCACCAGACACCCAAAGAGAACAGCAGTCTGGCACCCTCAGAGTCCAGGCCCCACAAAATCATCTCCATTTTCTGCTGAGGATGTGACATTTCAGTGCAATGCTGAGCCTCTAAATGCCGAGGAAAGTTAAAGAGCAGTCTGGCACTTCGCAGCCAGCCAGCAGATCCCTGAAGAAAAGTATTTCACTAACTTCTTTTTTAAGCTTTCCTTTAGCAAACATAGCATGTCTGAATACGAATTATCACAAAGATCAAGATGTTCAGATCTGAAAATACCTCAAAACAACTGTCTGCTTTAACCTTTGCATACTTTACATCTTTTTTCCTGATAATCAGATTCCACCCACTAAAGGATTTCAGAAGCACTGGAAGGCAATGCTTCTATAGAGGGTATTTGTTGGAACATAATATCTCCTATAAAATGTAGCTGGGAATTATTAAATACCATCCTGAAATAGATGTTCCTCATTAGACCTCTGCTAATTCAGAGGATCACGCCATTTTTAAATAAGATGGTACAAGCAAATAACATCTGTCTCATTTCTAGAAAATGGCCCCAAGCTTAAAAATTTGAGTCTGGATCTAGATCTTACACCTCATGAACTGTCAAGAGCTCCAGGCTTGAGATTTTGCTGAATAAAAGAATAAAAGAAATAGAAATAATATTAACACAGAGGTGCCAGCACCCAAGGTCTCTGGTGAGCCCAGCAAGCAAGACAGGTGTGGAGTCACAGGTACCAGATAAATTCAGTGATCAGGAGTTCAATCATTGAGCCTTTCTCAGCTCCAGGAATTAACTGCAGATGTGCTGGACCTCTCTGCTGGGTTTTTCACCATATAAGTGACATTTCTTCCCAGATTTACCAGAGATGAGGTAATATGGGGTGAGGAGAGCAGGAGGTGGACGACTACACCTTCCCAGGAATGGAAAAAGAGAAACCTGGCAAATTCACAGGACTTCAAATCTCTCTCTTTTTCCCCCCCATCAGCTTTAAAAAAAAAAAAAATAAATCAGAAGGTGAGATAAGCCTCTTGTTTGTGGTGTTCCCTTGGTACCCATGGAGGGTGAAGTCCAGCCTGGAGCCTGCTCTTTGAGAAAGGTATGGTAAAGGAAAGGATGGCAAAAACACCTCAGAGGCTAAGAAAGCATCACCTACAAGAAAAATTAGAATGAGTTGGAGCAATTTAGTGTTAAGAGAAGACAAATTCAGTGCAGGCAAGATGGTTTCTACTCTTTGAGAGTTACTAATGCCCAAAGAACTAAGAAAAATTATAATAAGCCAAACATGCACGTTTCCTTTGATATTTTCCACCTCCGGGAACTTGCATTTCCAGGATTTCCTAAACTAGAGAGTCTACTGGAATTTAATAACCCTCAATGGATTTTATCTGTGCATTTGTCTAAGTGCTTTATGAACCTGCCTAAGCTTTCAGTGGTCACAACATCCTCCAGTGAGAGGTTTCATTGTTTAATTACAGGCCTTGCATGCTGCAAGAAGAATTGCATCTGCACGTTTGTCTGAACCTATTTCTTTCATATAATTTGATGGTAATTTGGTGTTCTTGTGCTAGAAAAGACTGTGGGCAATCATCTCTTACATGTTGTCTCAATGGCACTCGTGGTTTTTAGAGGTCTGCATCACAGGATGAGAAGTCAGAGGCTTATCATGATGGATTTGGATTGCATGTTAATGATAAATTGTCTTTCTAGTGGTAAAAGGAACGAGGTGGTGAAAGAGATTGTATGGTAGGAGGATAAGCTTGATTGCATGTGTCAGGAAGGCAGACAATCAATGCTGTTCATGATGCAGTTTATCCCATTCTGAAGTAAATGTCCACATTCAGTCAATTAAATTGCACTTTAAATTCCACTGACTATTGACTGGGTCTTCAGTGAAAACCATGAAGCTCCAGAAGCTTTACCTACAGAAAGAGAAGTAAAGTTAGAGGAGAAAAATACCACCTCTTTGGGTCCACCCAGGCAAAGCAGGACTGACAAACTTTCATCTTTAGCAATGCTAAACTGTAGAATCATTGGAATCTACAAAAATGCCATGAGGATGATTTGAGTTATTGCTACAAAGACCAGCCTTTCCTGTGTGTTCTTTGATGCCAGGCTCACAGCACCAGGTCAACTCCCATATATTTTGATTTTACAATTTGTGCGGGGCAGCAGAAAACAGTGGCTGAGCTCTGCCAGGCCATGGAGTGGAAATGAAGTCAAGAAACTGAACTGTGGCAGTAAAGGACAGAATCACTTGAGTTCCTTGCTCTCAGCAAAGCCTGTAACAGGTATTTTTCCCACTGAGAGCCCAGTGCTGTGGCTCTGCACACCAGGATGCTCCTTCCTTTCCCAAATCTCCAGACTTGAGGGACCAACAGCTGAGCTTCCCTCACAAGGGCAGGCATTGACTTTGGGTGGGCTTAGCTCACCCAAAATTATTTCCATTAAGTGGAAATGACTAAAAGTTGACTTGGCTTTGACAGGCACCACCATCTGAGCTGTGGCACAGCCATGGGGATCAGCACCAAGGACTGCCCTGGACTCCACAGCCCACATCCACACGAGTACTCGGGTTCCTAAATCACAGAATCACAGAGTAATGAGGTTGGAAGAGACCCCTAAGATCATCCTGTGCCCTAACACCTCAACTAGATTATAGCACCAAGGGCCATGTCCAGTCTTTCTTTAAACACATCCAGAGATGGTGATTCTGCCACCTCCCTGGGAAGAGCATTCCAGTACTTTATTATTCTTTTGGCGAAAAACTTTTTGCTTAAATCCAGCCTGTACCTTCCCTGAGGCTGTGTCCTCTGGTTCTGTCAGTGCTGCCCAGTGGAAGAGACCAACCCCACCTGTCTGCAGCCTCCCTTCAGGAAGGTGCAGAGAGCAATAAGGTCCCCTCTGAGCCTCCTCTTCTCCAGGAGAAGGGGCTCCATTCACAGCAGCACAAAGGTGAAGCTTCAACAGGTGAAGCCTTGGACAGTTCCATGCCCAAGGTCCCTCATGGAGCTGACTTCTCACCCAGTGCCATCACTGTGGCTAATTCCATTCCAGCTGGTTAATTCACCACCTTTCCGCTCCTTCCAGGTGCATCTCATTATCCCTACATCTAATAAGCCAGATCTAAAGAAATGCTAATTTTTTTTTTTTTTGTGAATATTGGCCACTCTTAAATCTGTGTACCATAATAATGGCAAGTAATATGAGCAGCATTGAACAGCCACCGAGCTCAGCACAAGCCCAATTGACATGCAGGAGCCTTTTATAACCAGGTACTCTCTGCACTATCATCAATTATCTCCTAATTAAACAACAAAATTCCCTTGAAATGCCCTGGTTAGACATCATTACTAAACATTTTGCCATCACTTAGTGGATTAATGTGTCTAATTAAATAGCTTGCAGCGTGGAGGCAGGATCATGGCATGATACTTGAAATGAGGTGTGCAAACCTCTATAAATTGTTTCAAGTCAAAACCTGCTTGGTCTTGTATTGACAGAAAGGATTACTTTAAAAATCAATAGCTTTCTTCTGTTATTTTTTCCCCATCTGTGTGAATGAAAACAAAGAAACTGCACACAAACTCCAATGACAAATTGCCCCTGGAAATGTTGGATTTTCCATGCTCAGAGGAGAGACAGCTCATTTGCTCAGTGTTTTCAGGGGTGGGAGTCTGAGGATTTTACAGCAAGGATTTGACAAAAATTTCCAGTTAATTTTCCATCAGTGATGAAATCTGAATCCTTTATACACCTTCTGGGATGTCACTCCATACTAGAGCCTAACTTCACCCGTAAGAGGGAATTCCTGCACTGTTCATGTGATACTGTGTTCATCAGAAAGAATTTGGGAATGATCTTCTCCTGAGAGTGACTAAACCCAAGCTGCTGGGTTATTTCTAGATCCAATCTACTTCCAGGAAACTTGTGGGTTTGCAGGTCCAGCTTTAGCAGCTGCCAGCTTTCCAGTTAGTGATGCTGTTAGCGTTCAGAAACACATGATCACAAGAATGATTATATGTAGGTGATTTTATTGAAAAGCTCTGGGTGTCAGGGGTACTCAGCCCAAATCTGACTCCGACATGCATTCAGGATGAACATGTTTTTATAGTCTATCCTTATATAACTTTCATATTAATTATTAAACTTATATTGTTCTATTGTACACATAGATTTCAGCCAAGCATGGCTCCTCGTGGCCCCCTTAAATTTCTAACATAGTTTCTCATGATTCTTCTTATGAGTATACAATAATTATATTTAATTACTAAACAATCATCACATCTAACAATTATATCATTTATCACACTGCTTACACAGGTGCAATGATCTGGCAAAACACAAAGCCTAATATTTTCAGAGTCTATTTTCCTGGGCCCCACTATCAATGCAGAATGTAAAAAAGCTCTTTTAGGATGAGATTCCCCTTTGGAGTTGGGGCCTATTCACATGTCACAGTGACCCTGATGACAATGTTGACTCTCAAATCCATGACAGCAAAGGGCAAACCCAAATCACCCTTCCTCTATCCTAGGAAGCAATAAACCAATAGCCTATCAGTGAAAAAAAAAAAAATCTGAGAAAAACATGATTAGGTGGTAAGATATTTTCATGTCCTGAGGATGTACAGAGGGTTCAGATTTGTATTCAGATAAAGTGATCACAGTGAAATTGAAACTCCCTGCATGGTAACTACTTCTGAATAATGTCAAGGATGTTGCCTGAATTATTATAAACTCTGAGGCACCTACTAGAAGCAAGTGTGCCCCAGATGCTGGTGGGTTGGATGGGGTCCTGAGCCCCCTGCTCTAGTGAAAGCTGTCCCTGCCCAAAGCAGATAGTTGGAGCTAGATGATCTTTAAGGTTCCTTCAAACCCAAAGCACTCTGTGATTCTGTGATTATGTTGTTGGCTGGCACTCCAAAAATACTGATGTCATGGCTGACACACTCTCCACCAGGAGGCAGAGATTAAATCCCTTTATTTTGCAGTTGATGATCTTGAATTTTCACTTGATCTGCCCCGCTGGGTTGAGCAGAGGCTCCTCTGTTCTTCTCTTTCTGCCAAATTGAGAGCAGAAGGATTCAAAGTGAAAGTCACACACACACACACACACACATATGAAAATTATCCCTTTTGCCTTCCTGTGGTCTGTAGTTTGATCTCTGAACTGCTTTGGAAGATTGATTGGTACACGAGTGCACCTCAGGCAGGTTGGACAGAGATATCTTTGTTATCCCTCACTGTTCTGCTGTGGTTTTCGGTGTGCTTACTGCCCTAGGGTGCCACTGCCTGCCCTCATGCCAACGTGGTCATGGTCACATGAGTGAGAATCAAACCTACTCATCTCCAAACAAGCACTTCCTGCCTTCCCTTCAGCCTCACATGTGTCATCATCTTCTGCTTATTTTTACTGCCCAGTGCCTGTCACAGTGATCAGTTCCCCTTCCTCCCCCTGCTCTGCAGACACCACACCAAGAACAAACCAGAGGGGACAAACCCCTGTCCAGAGGGGACAAACTGCCCACAGGGAGGTGGCATTTCATTTGGGGTAAAAGGGGTAAAAGCTCTTGTTAGTGGGTTTAGCACAGTAACCTGATGAAAAGCAGGCAAACAAACCCGTGCAATAATCAAATCTGCACTGCAGTTATCACACCAAGAGAAAGCCAGGCCCTGCCCAGAGGGGACAAACTGCTCACAGGGAGGTGGCATTTCATTTGGGGTAAAAGGGGTAAAAACTCTTGCTAGTGGGCTTAGCACAGCAGCCTGATGAAAAGCAAGCAAACAAACCTGTGCAATAATCAAAGGGATGCCTCGGGGTTTAGGCTGGAAGAGGGAGGTCACATCCAGGCTGGGGCTGCTGAAAGGTGTGACAGGGTAGGTGGGTGGCACAGCTCCTGCAATGTGTAGGTGACAGCCCTCTCTTTAGCCAGCTGGAGAGACAGTGCCACCTCTGCTGCAGGGAGCCTGGAGAACAGAGTGTGAAACAGAGCTGCAGAGGGACTTTTGACAGGGGCTTGTAGTGATAGAGCAAGGCACAGTGGCTTCAAATTGAAAAAGGAGATATTTAGATAAGGTATTAGGAAGAAATTCTTTCCTGTGAGGTTGGTCAGGCCCTGGCACAGGTTGCCCACTTTGTCTGCCCCATCTCTGGGAGTGTCCAAGGCAAGGCTGGATGAGTCTTGGAGCAACCTGGGATAGTGGAAGGTGTCCCTGCACATGGGAAACAGAATGGCGTTTAAGTTCTCTTCCAACCCAAGGCATTCTATGTTTGGGGACACTTGGCCAGGTTAGACAGGAGCAGCCACCTCCTCCACAGCCCCACAGACCACAGCAGGAACAGCAAAAGCAAAATTACATCAACCCTGTCCAAGTGGGGAGAAAATAGCTCTGCAACTCCAGCCTGGAATAGAGCTGTAGTTGTTGGTCCTTTTCACCTCCCGCTCCACATCTTCTAGATTATCTCCTCTAAAGCAGATTCTCACCTTCTGAAATGTCTCCTACATCATCTCTAGCTGCACATGGCTGTGCCCATCTCTGCATTTTTTCTCATTTTCCCTTGTGTCCATCAGACTCCTCAGCTGAGGGATTGGAGCTGACTCAGACCCTGTGCTGAGGCACTAGAGCAAGGACTACAGGTTCAAGCATGGAAGAGTCAGTCCATCCATTTCCACAGTTCTTCCATGTTAGAGAGGGGGAAATGTCTGCACAGGAATAAGAGCCTGGAACAGCTTCCCTGTCTCTGTGTCAGTGCCATGGCACAGCGCATCCCCCCTGGCTTCCAATATCTGGGCAAATGCATTGAGAACATTTGCAAAATTAATAGTGAGACTGGTGGGGAATACAAACAATCACATGCACAAATACTCACGTGGGCAGATGGGACACAAGGCTGTTCTGCTCCTGCAATTCTCTTCTATCATCTGGGCATCTCTAACTTGTTGTCACCTCCTGCTTGCCCTGCTGCTGGGGGTGACCAGGCCCTCTCCTTGGTTTTAGATGTGGTCACACCCTGAGGTGTCTGGGGGTGTACATCAGTAGGATCTTCTGATACCCTATGTAGATTACGCCCCTGCTACATCCCTGCATGTGAACATTTCTGCAGAGTGCACATGGATGTGGCTTGGCAGTGTTGGGGTTACAGCTGGACTCGATGATTTAAAAAGTGTTTCTCCAACCTAAGTGACTCCATGTATGAATATGGATTTGCATGCATAAATACCTTGGGGTTTGTTACTTGTCTGCCTCCAGATTAATGCACAATGGTTTCAGCATTCAGTTTTCTGGCTCTTAAAAGCATGTTTTTTACTCTTAAATTAAGCTCTTGACCTTAACTCTTAAATTAATATCACACTCTTAAATTAAGCTCTTAACTTACTCTTCCAGCAAACCTCAAATACAAACCAGTCCATGCAACTTGTTGTTCCAGCACATTCCTTCTGTCCCCAGACTCAAACAAAACAAACCCTTCCAGTGACACTGAAGTAAACTCATACAAGTATTCCTCTTGATCCAAACTTCTAAAATGATCAGAGATGTTCATGCTGTGGTTTAAATGAGCACAAACCTCCTCAAGTCAATGAACTTTTTCTGATTTGTAAGGAGCTGCCTCTTTGACTTCACCTTCTTGACAAGATGATCTGAATCTGACTGGCAGTTCTTCATGGAACTGAAATTCTACATGAATTTCAGAAGGAAAATACATAATTCCTAAAGGGAATACATACTGCCTTAGCATCACAGTTCTTATTTAGCATTTGTACTTCACCAGCACCTTGGTTAAAAACACTCATGCTAGGATGACTCCGGACCTGTAGAAGTGAAAATTGCTGCCCCAAAGAGCTCAAAGATCCAGATAAGAAGAACTGGGTGAAGAAAGGCACACACTGGAGTGAAATTTCAAAAACAGATGCATAGTCTGCATACCCAGTGCTAAGTGTAGTGGCATTACCAAAAGTCAAGGCCCCCTGCACCTCATGACCTTCCAATTGCAGCACAGAGCTGATTCCCCATTACTGAATGTGCAAGGGCATAAGAAATAACAGGAATTAGGAGTTTGTGCAGTGACATTTTTAAACATTCACTGACTTTTAGGGAAAGCCCACAATGAATATTAAACAAGCCCCTGCCTTTCCTAGGGTTGGTGGGTAAGACCTGACTTTCTCAGTTATGTGAGGTGACCTTTCAAAATCATTTTTGTTGCTGCACCATTCCCCTGTTCCCCTGGTTCTGCAGCCCTATACACTCAGGGACTTCAAAGAATTAAGTCTCTTTTGCTGTTAATAAATGGAGCCCTGCATTCCCTCACCTGGAAAAGGACTTTTGACAAATGCTACTGTGCACAGAAGAGTGCTCACAAATTATAAGAGCATTTGAGTGGAAAGCAGAGGCACCAATATAAAGAATCGCTGGTTTCAGTTGTTACATTTAGAGCTACAGCACCTTGATGCCTTACACAGCACCCAGATTAAGTCCAAATCTGCAAGGCTGTACTGGAAGATAAAACACAAAGCCTTCTTATCACCAAAGTCCCACTTGAGCCTTCAAAATAGATTTCAGGTACAACTGGAGTGCTGCACTCAGCTCCTGTGTGGGGGACCCTCTATAATGCAATAATTTAATTTCAGGGCATGTTTGAGCTTTTTCTTATGCATTCTGAAGGAAATCATAGGATCAACCACTTGGGATCAGAAAGCAAGAAACAGATTGTAGTTTTGTTTTTGCTCTCCATCTTTTGTTTCTCCTCTCATTAGCAGGCACTGCCAAGCAGCGTTCCAGCCACCTAATCCTCTCTGAGAGCTCTCTCTAAGAATCAGACAAAGCTGGAGGTAAAAAATGATTCACACACGGATGTGTTTGTCATTGTCTGGAAAGCAAAATGCTCAAATCCACTAGAGACAAAACAGCCTGAGTTGACGCTGTGATGACCTACTTTTAATAATAAATGAAAGCTTCAGAACTGTGTGTCTGGGGTAAATGTGTGAGGCCCCTAGAGCCCAGCTAGGAGATATCCTACAGGAAGGATGCTCTGGGATATTTTCACCCTTCAGGTCCTGATCTTCTCTAGAAAGAGAAGATAATGCAGAAATACCACAGCTTTCATTTGTTACTAGCATACAACAGGAGCACTGAGGGACAGAGAATCATTAAGGCTGGAAAATACCTCCAAGACCACCAAGTCCAACTTTCAGTGAAGCAGCCCAGGATTTTTTCATGCCAGGGGTCCAGAGTACTTGCAGCCAATTGTTAGGTTATCCCAAAGTTGCGTTTCCATGGCTGTAGTGTCAAGGACAGTATATGTTACGAGTAGGAAAGTTGTCAATTTTTTTTAAAGGTTGCAGAGTTCACAAGTTATACCAATTGCTGCCAAGTTAAAGTTCTAACTATTTGTTGTTAATAATTTCATGTTGTATTAAAGGAAAACTATTAAACTGTTGTTAATAGTTTTCCTTTAATTACCTGTTGTTGATAGTTAAAAATCCCCTTTGTCGAGTATCCCCCTGCTGCTTCCTGGAAGATGCCACCTGGGACTGTGAGGAGGAGGAGGTGACATCGGGGTTGGCCTGCAAATGAGGAAACCCCTCACCAAATCTAGCAAGGAAAACCCCTAAAAACAACGAGCCACTGTTGGAATAAATTCCCAGTATTACCAGGTGGAAAGTGCTGGGCTCTTCTGGCCCTTGCTGCTTGGCCTGAGGTGGTAGCTGTGTATTTCACCACAGAGATACCTGGATGTTGCAGCTGGGCACCAGAACAAGTCCAGGCTAGCGGGAACTCAGGTTTACCTCTGGTGAAAGCCCTTAGGCTAGGTGAAGAGTAAAAGGAGAGGATTCTGACGGAGGGTTATATCCAGAGTTTTATTCCAAGGTCACAGACATCTGAATCTTGGTAACAGCTCCATTAGAATCCTCACCCCATGGTCTCATTGTCCTTTTAAGCTTAGTTTAACTTCAGGTACCTTCAGAAAGCTGGAATTGCTCAGGACATTGCCCCAGGTGTCTCTTCCTGAGCCTAGGTGAGAATTCTGGAGCATCTACCTCTGCTGGTCTGAGGGCACTTGGTTTTCAGAGGGTAGGTGACGCATCTGACACCATCTTATTTTGTTCTTTTCCACACTGCTGAAAACTGAGTCCATTTTGTCTCTTTCTGTGTGTCCCAAAGCTGAGATCACTGATGGAAAAAGTATCCTGGACATCCAGTGTCTTCCAGGGAACTGAGGTTACTGTGGCAAGTCATCATTTGGAGAATTTTATGGACATAATAGAAAGAATCACAGAATCACAGAACCACCGAACCACTTAGGTTGTAAAAGACCTCAGAGATCATCAAGCCCAACCTATCACCACCAATCAGCACCTTGTCAACACAGAATCCCAGAATCAATAGATGCAGGGTCACAGAATCGATTAAAATATGTGGCAACGATGTGACAATCGTTCCCTTAACCATTGTTCCCTGATGTGTTTCCACCAGCCAGCCCTGATGGTAAATGCGCTCACATCAGAAATTTTCATAGCACCGAGAAAACGTTTTGACCTTTCACCTTAACCACTAAGAAAAAGCAAGCCAGCAAACCCACTCCTCACCCAAAATATTCACCACGCCGAGGTCAGGTCTGAAATGTTCCCGTCAGCAGCCTCTGCTCGCCCTGACTTACATTAACCCTGCAGCAGAGGGGGATGATTTCTGGGAAACTCAGAAGGAGCGTGCAGACAACAGCACCCAGCAGAATAACTCATTATTAGCACAATTTCGCTGGGAAACAACAATCCGGCAGCACCTTTGTTTCTTGTGAACAGGGCACTTCACAAGAATTAATAAGTGAGCTCACGTGAGAAACACGGAGAGAGTTCGGAGAAATCAAAGGAGCACCCTCACAGATCCTCCGTGGCTCTCAGCTGCCCGTGGTGGGTACAGAGGAGGGGTAAAGCTCGCAGGGAGGGATGGGGTTTCACTGGCTGCTCCTGGCTGAGGGCTGGCACTGGCAAGGCAAGCAGAAGGGGCCGATCAAAGCTCATTTTGCAACACACAGAGGGGGAGTGGATGGGAGCAAGGAGCTGCTCAGCACCCTGTGCTGGGTTGGGGGAGGCAGAATGGGCTGAGTCAAGGTTAGCACCTTCCAAACTCTGTCTCAGTGTCAAAGACCCATTTCCTAAAATACTGATGAATTGTCTCAAAGCCTTTCTTGGAAAAAAGCACTACTGAGAGTGTGAAGGTCTCTAAAGCACCTGATGCCATTTTGGTGAAGGGTTTGGTGCTTACATCTTCATCACTGCTGTGTGCACAGCTGCTGACACATCTCCCCAAGCTTTTCCCTTGCTAAATCAACTCTTCCTCTGCCTAAATCTTCACCACCTGCAGCAGTTTCCCTCATTCTCTAAGCAGAGGGTGGTGAGGCCCTGGCACAAGTTCTCAGAGAAGCTGCGGCTGCCCCATCCCTGAAAATGTTCGAGGCCAGGTTAGACAGGGCTTGGAGCAACCTGGGATAGTGGACGGTGTCCCTGCCCATGGCCTGACCTTAAAGGTCTTTCCAACCCCAACCATTCTGGGATGCTGTCATTAACTTATGCCACACCTCAGGAAAGGCTCTCCAGTGGGACAAGTCTCCACCTTTCTCCTGTCAGACCTGGCCTGTCAGTTCTCACCACGTGATTTGCCGACGTGTCCAAGTGGAAAAGACACCTGGAAATAAAATGTCCTGGGATTTTTGTGTAATGTGCCTGATTGCCCAAGAGCCGGACATTGTCCTTCTGTGTCCCAAGGCTTTGATCCCTTGACTATGAAAGAGGAAGACTGATCCTTTTCAGGATCAGTGAGGATAAATGAATTAAAAACTAGGAGATATTAATACAGTGGATGTGAAAACCTTTGGTCCTGCCTTAAACATCTTGTTCTCTCTGGCTTTCCCCATCCAGATTATTTGCTGTTAGAAGCAAACAGCAATAACAAAAGGGGTTCCTTTTAGGACCCAGCACAAGAGGTTTTTATATTGGACATTCAGCATTTCCCAATTAATGAGTGATAAACTGCTTTGATTTACTACAGTGTATTGCCCAGAACCAAAGTTATCAGGCAAAACCTCCCACCTCCTCACCATCATGTGAGTTGGGCAGGCCTCTAAGATCCAAGTTTGGTGTCTTACTGTTCTTTCTGACAAACTATTTCAACTGTGTGTCTGCTGAAATAGTACAGATTAAGCAAAAAAAAAAAAAAAATTGGATTCCTGGAAGGAGTTCAAACCTGCTGTGAGTGCACACACTCAATACATCAAATGCAAGAGAACTTAACAGCTTTTAGTTTGAAGGAGGTGATTCCAAGAACCTCTGCCCACCTCTGCAAGCATCAGCAGCATCTTCCAGCCATGATGTTCGCTTCAGATTCCAGTTATGCTGCAGATTCAATCTTGATAGAGACCTCAGACATGGGAGGACACAATGGTGTAAGCTATTGGCAGAAAGGAACAAAATTCAGACAACCAAATCTAAAACTGAAAATTAAAAAAAAAACAAAACAGTCTCACAGTCATCTTGCCTTTAGAGTACCCTCTAGAGGAGTGAAAAGGATAACAAATGTAAGCATACTGGAAATCCTGGTGATCTCTTAACCTCTGTGACCTCCCTGGGCAATGCCTTCTACTGATTCCAAATGAAACCAACCAAAAGGTCTTTTAATTGGCAAGACAGAGGATGTATAAATACACAGTAAAAAGATCCCAATGTCACTGAGATGGATTCTCCATCCTTGGAGGCATTGAGAAGCTGCCTGGACATGGTCCTGGGCAGTCAGGTCTCTTGTGGCCCTGTTTGAGCAAAGAGGTTGGACAAGGTGACTTCCAGAGGTGCCTTCCCAGCTCAGAGGTTCTGTGTCTCTGTGATTTCTAAGCTGATTTTTGTCTGTTGATTTTGCTTCAGGTTTCCCTGTGTTATTAACTAATGTCACCAAAAGAGACAGAAGTGGTCCTGCAGCCCTCCAGGACCAGGCACTTTGTCTCCAGTTGTGGTCAAGAATAATGCTTGGAGTGGCTTTGGAATGGCTTTCCATGGTCCCCATTTCAGGGGGAATTATTAGGGGTGGTGTCTCTGCAGAGACAGAGGGGGGATATTTTTTTCTCACAAGCAATGAGACACTGTTCTCCAGGACAGGAGAGGAGCTTCCAATCACAAGGGACTTTGCATTTTCCCAGCAGTTCCAAAGCAGCTCATCTCTCATGCAGTGTCACTTGAAGCGCATGCTCACACACCATGAACCTTCCACTCTGCCCTTCACATGGACATTTCCTGTGAAAATGATGCCTCTTATAGGCAAAGGGCAACCCCATTATTTTTTTTTTTCTTTTCTTCTTTTCTTTTTTTTTTTTCTTTTTTTTTTTTTTTTTTTTTTTTTTTTTTTCCTTTTCAGTTTTGCTTTGCTTGTGTTTCTTACATGCAGGCTGTTGTGCTGCTCTGGCTGAGGGCACTGAGGTGATGGGTTGAGTCAGCAAAGTGAGGAAGCCATAGCCTGGAGTGGCAGGAGAGTGTGGAAACCAGCAGGTGAAGGCAGGCAGAGGCTTTGCCTCCCTCAACCTGTGCCCTAAAATGCATTTCATACACCTCCTTAAATTGATTATCTTGAGTGCTGCTGACAAACCAGAGTACTGAGCCCAAAATGACAGATAAGAAGCTTTGAAACTTTATAAAATCAGAGATGAGCAAACTTTATGGGCTGGGAACACATTGATCCTTGGTGCGAGAGTAACAACCTGAAGCATTTTTTAACACCAGCACCACAGTTGATTTATTTCTCTTTATGGCTTGAATGGGACGACACATATCTCCAGTCAGGGAGTTGCAAGGAAGTCAGGTCAGGCTGGACCCTGTGGAAAGATTTACTCAACATTTTCTGGTGAAGCCTGGCAGATGGGCATCGTCACAACAGCATTTTGCAAGCGGTTTGATTCGCTCACTGCGTTTCCTGTCCTCTTCTGGGCAGGCCAGGGAACTCCCCAGCTGGAACTGAGTAACCTCCAGCTGGGCAGACATCTCATGGGAACAGGGGGTTTGGGAGTGCTGGACCTGCTCTATGGTAAAAGGGATGAAGTGACCCTCTCCGCTCCTTTCTAAGCAGATTTTTTTTTTTTTATCACTGCTAGAAGAGACTGAAATGTAAATTAAACCTCATGGTAACATGGAGTGCACTCTTGTGGAAGAAGTAGAAACCTTTGAGGATGGAACAAAAAAACCCCAAAAATTCAAGAATCTCTAAAAATATCTTGACCTGCTATATTTTTTCTTTATTTTTCAAGCACATTAATTCATTCATTTCAATTAATTCAAAGCACAGAGCAAGAGGAATATTATATCTGCTTTCACAGCAGTTATTAAATATGTTCTCTTGTTATTTCCCCTATCTCCTCCTCTAAATTAACAATAAATTACAAACAACTACCCTTAAAAAAACAAGCAACAGAGCCCAAATATTTTGAGAATGAAACTCTTCAGAAAGGCCTGCTGGCCAGGCAAAATGCTCAATCAGTTTTGGATTTTTTTTTTTCTTACTGAAAATGTGGGTGGTTTTCAAATACAGGAAAGAAAACACGATGGCTTGTGGTGATATTTTCCACCAGAAAGATGCAGCTTTAAGGGCTTTTGGTTTCCAGATACCTCCACCCACAGGAGTGGCCTCATCTGCTGTAGAACCTGATTAGTTGTAGAGCCGAGTTAAATGACAATAACAATGCTCAGCAGCCGTTGTGTGGTTCAGTGGAAGCTCTGTGTCAGCTAGGTAATTATCCTGAGACTGGGTAATTAATTAATATGGCAGCTGCCTCCCAGACCACAGAGCTTTTAAATATGATAAAAAGCTGCTGTGGAAAAAAAAAAGGAGTGGAAAGAAGCGGAGAATCTGTTCTCTGTACCCCTGGTGGACAGGATGGAGTTGAAGATGTCCCTGCTCGTTCCAGGGGGTGTGGACTTTGCAGCCTTTAAAGATCCTTTCCAGTCCAAACTATGCTCTGGTTCTGTGATCCCATAACGAGAAATGGGCTTAAATCCCAGCAAGGAAGGTTTAGGTCACACATGAAGGGCGGTGAAGGACAACTTTGGGACAGGCTGTGGCAGGCAGGTGTGGACCTCGCCAGAGGTCTGGAGTGACAAGATGGGTGAATGTCCCTTCAGAAAGGGCTCGTGCTGATTTATTTTCCCTTGCAGCAGGTGTTGGAATCCTTGGCTTGTCTTGCCAACAATTTTCCCTGATCTGAGATCTTGTTGTTGCACAGTCAGATGTTCTGCTGGGGGAGGATGCAGGCTCAAATCTTCTGCCAGATTGGAGGTGTGAAAAATGCGTATTTTATGATTGGCTTTTCGCAAACATTAAAATGAATGTTATGTGTGTTATGTTAGAAAGTTATGCTGTATTAATTCTCTTAAGTAGTGTGGTAAATATAGTTTTAGGTAATAGCAAAATGTTATAATAGAAACTATTCTATGTAGGATACTTCTTTTTCTAAAGAAAGGATTCGCACTGAGATAGCAGCCACAGGACACCTGAATCTTTCAGAGAAAGAGAATTTATTGCTCCATTATCAGGAGAAATGAACTTTTTCCTGCCTTGCTCAGCCCTGAAGACGTCGTTAGGATTCAGAGGAAGAAGCTGACACTGACCAGACAGAATCCTGTGTTTGAATGGAATTTATACATCATGTATGAGTTGTATGAATATGCAACAGGTTATTGTTTTAAAGGGTTAATCCTCTGTTAACGTGGGTCCTTTTTCCGGTTTATTTTGCCCAGAAAAGGTACCCGGACTGTCTGTAACTCTCTGTTTCTATTGTCTCATATTGTCCTAATTCAAATTGTCCAAATTATTATTACTCTAGTTGTATTACTATTTTTATAGCCATTTTATTACTATTAAACTTTTAAAGTTTTAAAAACAAGTGACTGGCATTTTTCACAGAGATAAGTGGCCTGGTGCACTGTTTTGTGTGTGATACATGGACAATAACTCTGAGCCTAAATATTTGCACATCTGCCAACTCCTAAAGGCAGAGGGATCCTCATGGAACCACCTGCTGTGTCATGCTCTGACCCCCAGATCACAGAATCACAGAATCCTTGGATGGTTTGGGTTGGAAAGGACATTAAAAATCATCTCATTCCAACCCCCTGCCATGGTCAGGGTCACTTTTCCACTAGACCAGGTTACTCAGAGCTCCACCCAGCCTGGTCCTCAGCATTTCCAGGGATGGGGTGTGACCCGTGTGAGAGAAACAATGGGGTCAGGGAATGGGGGACAGACCATGGGGCTGCATCCCAGCTGGGGATGTGCCAGTACACCACCCAAAGCTTGCACCCAGCCCAAGGGCAGGTAGATATAGTCCTCTAAACATCAGGTTCCTGTGCAAATTTCAGCAAGAGCATCGGCAACCAGTAGAGCTGAAAACTGAAGCTTGGGAATACATGGAGTTTTGATTATCTACAGCTTGCCTTCAGCTGGGGTGAAGGAATCTATTATTTTTGTATAATTTTGGTATCAACAGCCCAGTGTAATGGACTCTGATGCAGACAGGAAGGATGATGTGTAAGTTAATGGGGTGTGAGAAATTAAAATGCAAAATCATCTGCCTCACTAAATGTCTTTTTCTCTCCTGCTGGTGACAGGAATAGGTATTACAGAATAATTGTCTCAGAAAACAGGAAAGAACCACTGTTTGAAAGGTATTCATTTCCCCTGATTTCCAAAATCCCAGCAGCCTTTCCCTTTGCCTCACCTCCCTTTTCTTTATTTTAATGCATACTTTACATTTTAGAGACCAGCATCAAGGGCAAAATAATCACAATAATCCTCAAAGCGAGATCCCAGCCTGCTCAAAGTGAGCACTTACAGACCCTGAAATTTCTAAGCACCTCATTTGGGTGATCTCAAACAAAACATCTTTCACAGAACTGGCCTGTATTCTGTACATTGGCCTTTTAGAGAACCTCTACATGAGATACTTCACTGGAGCCTTTGGAGCCACAGAAGGTGGCTGAACATGGTCTCATATTTTCTGTGGGTACACCAGGGAGCTGAAGGGCATTTTTAGGTCTCCTTGCTACAGCTGTAATCATATTGATCTGTCTGTCAGCAAAGCCCACGGGTCTCACAGAGCTGATGTGGCCCTATAGGACAGGGGAATTTCCTGCTGTCTTCTCCAGAATCCCTTGCCACCACATTTCTGGGGGTTCCTTTCCTTCCTTTGGCTCCTCTCCCATGGTCCTGGGCCAGTTTCCTGCTCCAGCTCCACCCATCCATGACGGCCAGCATCCCACCTTTTCTGACAGCACAGGAGGAAACCACGATTCCTGTGGAGCTCAGAAGGTCTCCTAGGGCACATCCTGAGCAAAACTCACTTTTGACACCCTCAGCCCCTGAAAGGGCTGCGCCAAACAGGTACCACCCGTCCTTCTTCCACACAACAACCTGGTCTGAGGTTCCTAACAGAGCCAAGGACAGCGGGAGAGATGAATGAGGAAAGGACTTCTCTGCAGATGCTCCCTCTGCAGCCCTGTCAAAAACAAAGTGAAAAATCGCTTGTTTTTAAAATTTTAAAAGTTTAATAGTAATAAAATGGCTATAAAAATAGCAATACAATTAGAGTAATAATAATTTGGACAATTTGAATTAGGACAATATGAGACAATAGAAACAAAGAGTTATGGACAGTCCGGGCACCTTTTCTGGGCAGCACAAGCCAAAAAAGGACCCACGTTAACAGAAGATTAAAAACAATAACCTGTTGTATATTCATACACCTCATCCATGATGCATAAATTCCGTTCAAACACAGGATTCTGTCTGGTCATCATCAGCTTCTTCCTCTGAATCCTGACGGCATCATCCTGCCCGAGCAAGGCAGGAAGAAGTTCATTTCTCCTGATAATGGAGCAATAAATTCTCTTTCTCTGAAAGATTCAGGTGTTCTGTGGCTGCTATCTCAGTGCGAGTCCTTTCTTTAGAAAAAAAAGTATCTTACATAGCATAGTTTCTATTTTAACCTTTTGTCATAACCTAAAACTGTATTTACCACACTACTTAAGAGAATTAACACAGCATTACTTTCTAACGCAACACACATAATATTCATTTTAATATTTGCAAAAAGCCAATCATAAAATACGCATTTTTCACAACTCCTCAGCAACCCCCCCGTGCCAGCCACGACAACAACGCTTTGCAGCCTGGATGAAAAAACCAGATTGTCCTATTTGATTATTTTGGGAGAGGGTTTCACTGCAGCCAGGGTCCCCAGCCCTAAGGGACACCGTGCCCACCCCGGCTCGGGATGTGCGGGGACAAACGGAGAGGACACCGGGGGCGGGAGGGGGTGGTGCCGAGGACGAGGAAGAAGAAGAGGAAGGGCAGCGAGGGCAGCCCCGGTGGTGGCTGCGGGCGGCCCGGAGAGCGCTGCTTCCTTGCGGGGGCGGCGGCAGCGCCGAGCCGGGCTGGGCTGGGCTGGGCTGTGCCGAGCGGAGCTCAGCAGAGCCGGGCTGGGCTGTGCCGAGCCGTGTTGTCCTGGGCGGAGCTCAGCAGAGCTGAGCTGGGCTGTGCCGGGCTGGGCTCTGCAGAGCTGAGTTTGTCTGTGCCGGGCTTGGCCGAGCCAGGCAGAGCCGAGCCGGGCTGTGCCGGGCGGAGCTCAGCAGAGCCGGACTGGCTGTGCCGTGCCGAGCCGGGCTGTGCTGGGTGGGACTGGGCTCAAGCCAAGCCAAGCCGAGCAGAACTGAGCCGAAAGGGGCTGATCCGAGCCGAAAGGGGCTGCGCGGGCAGCAGGTACGGCCGGCGGAGAGGAGCGGGATGCGCGGGGGATGCGCGGGGGATGCGCGGGGGATGCGCGGGCAGGGCCGGGGGTCTCTGTTTCCACCCTTGCAGGGTGTCCCGCCGCAGGGCGATGTGGCAGGGCCGGGTGGGATCTCCCAGGGAGAGCCTGTGCAGCAGCGCCGGGAAAGTTGAGGGCGCTGCTTGGTGCGTTTCGGCGTCGCTCGCTCCGCTGCAGCCACGGGCGCCGCTGTTGCGGGGTTTTAAAGGTTGATAACTTGGTATTTGTCCGGAGGGTTGTGTTTTATTTATCTTTTTACCTTTAAATAAGAGTTTAAATTGCTTTCGGCTTCTCCACCTGGTGTCTCTTGCGAGTGTTTGTGGTTTCGCCATCACATTTTCCTGCCTTTAAAAGAGAGCGTTTTTTTCTCCCGTGTATCTTCGTGTAACAGAGAAAAGGGGAAAGTGAGAAACACAATGAAACAACTACAATGAAACAGCGATTACAAACAGTTTTAGTCAACAGAGTGAACAAACTGGGGAAGATAGAGAGGGAAAACCCTTTCTCCTGCTGGGCTCAGTGATGATTTGTAGGTGTTTCACGGTTACAGCAGTGTGTGATAGGACAGACAGACAGACAGAAAAGTAGTTTCAGAGGCTTTGCTGCATCTCAGCGGCTGGGTACGTATCACTTTGGGGTCGGGTTTGTAATGTTGTAGAAAGAGGAGCTGCGATAAGTTTGAGCGCTGATTTGGGCAGTTTAGGAGGAATGAACCCTCCATCCCTCCTGCGCTGCTCCAGCTGCGTTTCCTTTGGGAGGAGGGGACTGAAACCCCACCCGGCTGAATTCTCTGCTACACATTGAACTCGAGCACAGCTCAACTCTTGGGTGTAATCAGATCCTTTCTACAAGGCAAGAAACCGACTTCTCCGCTGCACTTCAATCTCCACGAGTGTGATACTTTTCAAGTTGGTTTTCTTTTTCATTTGCGCCGATGAAAGAATAGTAGCAAAAAAAAAAAACAAAAAAAAACCGACTTCAACAGCTGAAAGCCACTCAATTGAGTCATGCTAACAGAAGATTATTTAGTAGGGTTACTAGGGCAGGAAGAGATAAAGTTTCACTGAACTTGTTATTAAAAAAAAAAAAACCAACAAAGGCTGGGGGAGCAGCAGAACTATTTGCAGAGAAAAGGGCAATGTTCAAACTTTTGTATTCTTGAGCAGCCAAGTCCTTGAGGCCCTGCGTGTGTGGTTCTTTTGTATTTCTCTTTTTATCCTTCTTTTTAATCCTCACATCCCTGCTGAGGCCACCAGGCATTGTGAGTTTCTGGGGAATGAGCTTTAGGAGCAGAGTGGAGGGACCAGCGAGGAGCTCCTGCTCCAAGGAGGTTCTTGTCCCACCTGGATGTGGTGGAGCAGGACTGCATCCAGCTGGAAGTGCCAGGATGCTCCTGGGATGCTGCTTTCCTGGAGTTCACCATGGAGCTGCCCTTCCTGAACTCCTGACATCAGAACTGAATCTGAATCCCAGTGTTGTTGCCCCTGTCTCTTTTTTGCTGTCTTGGCTGTCACAAGACTTTGGTGTCTGCCAGACACCACTTTGGTGTCTCTTTACTTTCCAAAGCTCCCTGAGCCCTGCTGGACCCCTCATTTTCCTCATGTGACTCTTTACCTGTGTGGACATGAGGTGAATTAAGCAAGTGATGCTCAGCCTGTGCAGAGGTTTTGGCCTGGAAAGAGAATCCCTGCCTTAAGATGATGCCACAGTTGCACTGGCACAGGCAATGCAGAGTTTAGTTAGACTTTCCCCTCACTCTTACATGTAGTTTATGATTTGTTTTTTAAGGCCCTGTTGAAGATTCAGATCTCCCTCTGGAACCTCTGCCCTGCAGCTCAGCAGCCCCCTGTGCCCAGGCTGGTTTTGTGCTCATGTTGCTACACTGGGGAAACATTTTCATTTTCTTTTTCCACCTCGAGCTGTGAGGGTTATTGCACTGCCAGGGTGGAGCTAACTGAGCTCTTTCTTCCCTGCCTCAAGTGTGTTTCCTTTCAAAGAAAGTTACTTGGTTGACTCTCAGAGCTTCTCACTGGAGCAACATGTGCCTCAGTATCCCACCAGAGGTGGACAGCTCAAAGGAAAGAGGGAGAGGCAGGGAAGGAGGGATGGAGGGAGCAAGAGGAGCAGCTTAGCTTTCCCAACACACCAAATTTTATTTTTCTTCCTCGGGATCTTTTGCAGCTTAGTCTCTGTTTCCACGTTGCTCTGAAGGAAGTGATGTGGCGAATATAACTTCTGCTGGCAACTTTTTGGTTTCTTCTCTTATTACCTGAGTTTAATTGCAAGGAGCTCTGCAGCAGCCTGGGAGGGAGGTGAAGCATGAAGCACCTTCCAGGGCTTGGCCGGGAGAGCTGCTCTGCTCTTGGCTTTTTTTAATGCACGTGTTTGTGGATCCAAGTTAAAACACCTGGCTGCAAGTTCTACTGTTGCTTCCCGTTTTGCTGAAGCCAGGATTTGTGTAAACAGAGTGTTGTTCTTTGCCTAAGCTTCGGGAAAGTGACTCTTGAACTAGAAAAGGAAGAGAAAGTCAATACCAGGAGTATGAGCATCCAATGTGTGTGTGAAACCATGGAAAGGATTAATCAGAGCCTTGAGCCTGTAGTCACAGGTACCAGGAGCTTTGCAGAGCTCCCTCCCAGGGTTGCTCCCATGCCTGTTCTCACACAGAAACGTTCCCCAGATCACTCTGGTGACTGACATTGGAAGCAGCCTGCAAACACTCAGTTTGTTTCCATCCCATGCTGTTGTTCTTCGGTTTGCCTCCTTGCCTTGCATCCAGCTCCTGGCTGGGAGGAAAACATTGGCAAAGGCAGCCCAAGCTGCAGACCGTTCTCTGTAGCCAATTGCAGTGTTTTTATTGTATCATGGCTTGTTTGTGTCAATTTTGTGATTTATCTGCATCGTTGCCTCCTTGTGTTAATATTGTTATTTATTGGGCCTGTTGGAGATTTTTCATCTCTCACCACCAGCCAGATCACACCCAGCAGCAGAGATAACATTTATTAACTGTGATGGTGAGAGGGGAAGGGACCCAAATTACTTTACAAATCAAACCCAGCTGTCTTAGCAATGGATAATTCCTCTGGTTGCTATCATACCTTTTAGTAACACCATTGCTTCTGAGTGATTTTCTGGGGCAGAGTGGTGAAATCCCTTTTTTTGGGCTAGACTGGTGACATCCCTTTTGGGAGTATTTTTATTTCCACCTATGTGTAAGAACATGCGCTGTGTTGGGGGCAGAAATGCTGAGTGGAGTAAGTGTACAGTTTTAAAGGATGTACCAGGGTGAGATCAAAAGAAGCTGGTGCAGCTTTCACTAAACTGTGCCCCATCTCTGTCACCACAGTGCCACGTGTAGTGAGGATGCAGGGCTCAATTATCTCTCAAGTGAATTTCCTGATATTTATTTGAACTGTAAAGACCCATGAGATGTCCAGCTCAATGTGATATCTTTCTGTTTTGTTTCTTTTTAAAATGGTCGTTCCCACCTCACATTTGACCCATTTTGGGCTGGATTGTTTCTCTGTAATCAACTGCCTCAATTGTTACAGCATTTAATTTGCTTGGCATTCATTGTGGAGCAGTGTATCCTCCTTTCCTGATCATCCCACTTATCTGCAGGAAATAAAAATAGCCAGAGCATTTGCATAGGAAATACCAACGCTAAAAGACAAAAATGTTTCTGGTTGATAAGCAAGTGAGGAGAGGGAGGTGATGAATCTTGGGCCCATCCATGGATGCTATTCAGCCTGATTCTGTTAGAATCATAGATCACAGAATGGTTTGGGTCAGAAGGGACCTGAAGTTCATCCTGTTCCACCCCCTGTCAAGGGCAGGGACACCTTCCCTATCCCAGGTTGTTCCAAGCCCTGCTCAACCTGGTCTCAGACATTTCCAGGAGTTCTTAATGAGAAATCTGCATTCATTTACCAAAGTGTCACCTCCTGGCATAGGCAGGGAACCCACAGTCATGAAAAACATCAGTTTTCATCCAAGATTAGCAGACCATGGAGAGTTAAAGGAAAGTGTTTGATGTGGCGACTAGAGGAGAATGTTAGAACATCTTCCATGATACTTGAAGAAATCCAAAAATGGCATTGAAAATCTTTTTGTACTTTTCACATGATAATTATCAATAAATTTGTCAGTGGAAGGACTGTTCCCATAATTAAAACTGCCCTGACAGGAGAGAGGGATGAGACCACACATGAATCCATAAAAATAAGTTAATTCTATATTAACATATCTACATTCTTACCTACAATGTGTATGAGTGAAAGCAAACGTAGCACAGATAATGGTACATATAGAAGTAGAAAAGGTGAAAGGAGGAGATGGGAAGAAGGAGGAGGTGTTGCAGCCTTGTGTGCAGCCAGATTCCAGCTCTTCCTGGGCACACTGCCCTGCTCCCTGGTGAAGTGTTGCAACAGCAGGATCTAAGCTGCAAGCATCAGGGTTTACAGACTCAGGTGGCTTTGGAGGACAAGAGAAACTGAGGAGTTTTCCTTTCCAAAACACTGAAGATGGTCAGGCATTTTTTTAAAAAAGATTTTTAATGGAAAATATTTTGGTCCATAACAAAGATGTTTTGATTCTGAACTGTTATTGTGTCTTGTAGGAATTTAGTTAAAGATGATGGGTGCATTTCTATTCAATTGTTTCCTGGGGCTTCCAAAGTGCAACTTGACATCTGCACGTAGTGCAGAAAGGTGTTGGCTCTGTCTCCAGTGTCCATGGCAATACTGATGAGGATCTGTGGATAAATCTGGTTGGCAGAAAGAATGAGGATATATGGGAACCTTATGGATGAGTCATTATGATTAGTTATTCATCAAAATATTTCAGACTCTACAGCAAAACCCATCACTTTGCTTCAGAAAATACCCATATTTTTTAGTTGGAAAAAAGTGGTTCTTTATGCTGACCAGAATTTTCTATGGCAACAAAAAGCATTTCTCACCACCTGCTGCCCATGGGTTTCAGGCAGGAAAATGTTGTTTGGAAAGGTGATCCCAGACATTGGTAGTAACATGAGAGAGTGTGTGAGTGTGCCTGCAGAAATGGACCCCTGAGCTGAGGAGGTGATCTAGACCTCAGAGGAGGTGATCTAGACCTCAGACTCATCAGGACTGCAATCTGAGGCAGGAAAACACCTGAGTGGAAAAAAAAAAAAAAAAAAAACAACTGAGAAAAAGATGGTAAGGAGGTAAGGAGGTGGGTATAAGTCTGTGGTGAGAGGAGTGTGTGGGGCTGGGGACAGCTCACACAGGCCTCCCTCCTAGAGAAGGATGAAGGTTTAAAGTACAGATTCAGCTGTGTTTATGTCAGAATTCAGGACATCCCTCTGGCTGTCCTGGACTGCCAGGACCCCTGCCAGGGCGCTCAGAGACCCTGGCACAGAGCCCAACATGCCCCTGTGGTTTTGATTATGACCCATGGGGCAAATTACCAACCTTGTATGAAGATCTGCAAGGCATGACAGTTTAAGTAGAATGATAGTGAATTTATCACAGGGTGAAAAATAGATTTTTGGGATTTTTAGAATGGAGGTTCAGGGGGCAAGATGGAGGAATTTGGGCATGTCCAGCCTTTCTCCTTCTTCTTCCTAGCCTCCATCTTCTGGGTGATGTTGGCACTTTTGGATTGGTTTACAGTAGAAGCTCACTGACTAACATAGGTGATAGGTATTGGGAAGTAATTGTAAATATTGTACACGTAGTTTTTAGCATAAAAAGATAGCACCACCCCAGGGCAGGCAGAGTGCCTCTGACTGTCTTGCTGAGTGGACCTCAGCTGGACAGGAGAAAGAATTTTATAGATTAGAAACCATTAACAACCTTGAGGCTGAGAAATTAAGAGCTCTGACTCCTTCAAGCACTGGGCTACGAAAAGGGACTTTCTGGCACATCTTGGGGTCACTCTTGAGCAGCAGAAGCCCCCAAGATGTTTAGGTCTGGCACGTGTTACTGAAGGGCTTTGGTGGTAAAGATATGGCTGATGAAGCAGTGGGGGATCAGAGCGATGTACAGGAGCAACCTGCTCTAGTCCAAAGTGTCCCTGCCCATGGCAAGTGATCTCTAAGATCTTTTCCAACCCAAACCATTCTATGGTTCAGTGATGTATGAGGCATTTGAGAGATGCAGGAAGAGTACAGCAGACAGCTTGCACCTGAAGAACAGCTCTAAATCAAGCACAGATTCCCCCTCTGTCATCACACTGGGGTAATTTATTGCAGAGCAGCCACCCACCCATGCCAGGAAGCGCAATTCCTGCCTCAAATGTCATTGCACCACGTAATTCTGGACAAGCAAATAAACCCAGTCCATCCCAACAAGGATCCCACCACTGTAAATGCCCCATTTGCTGAGAGTGTGGGTTTAGTGTAGCTCATCTCAGGGATGCAGGGATTGAGCGTGGAAGAGGATTCTCAAAGCAGAATGGTTGTAGAGCTTCGGCTGAGATGTTTTGTGAAATTATTCTGGTTTTTTTGTGAGTAAGGAACCCTTCTGACAAATGTACTCCTAGCTCTGGGCTGACAGCAAGGTTTTTCTTGGGTTTAGTAGGGGGATATTTTATCTCTGCCTGTCCTCATTGGTGCAGTAACTCATCACTTTGTACCCAGTTCTTTCCTTGGGATCAAACATACAACGGCAGTTGCCTCATTTGGGGTAAATGACTGTTGGAGAGGCCCTAATCAATACAAACTGCCCAGAATATGTGGCCTTAATTTTATTTCTTAACCCTAAAAAAAAATCCAAAAAAATAAAAGAGAGAGAATAGATAGAGGGGGGTGGCAGCAGAATTGTCGTAGAATCATTGAATCACAGAATGGTTTGGGTTGGAAGGCTTCTTCAAGACTGTTCCAAGCCCCTGCCATGGTCACGGACACCTTCCACTAGACCAGGTTGCTCAGATCCTGGCCTGGAACTCTTCCAAAGTTTTTCTTGGGGTTTAGTAGAGAAATACTTTATCTCTGTCTGTTTTCATTGGTGGCAGTAAACTCATCACTTTGTACCCAGTTCTTTCCTTGGGATCAAACACACAACGGCAGTTGCCTCATTTGGGGTAAATGACTGTTGGAGAGGCCCTAATTGATACAAACTGCCCAGATATGTGGCCTTAATTTCATTTTTTTAACAAAAAAAAAAAAAAAAAAAAAAAAAAGGAAAAAAAGAGAAAAAAGTAAAAGAGAATTGCTAGAGCGTGGGCAGCATAATTGTCATAGATCATTGAGTCACAGAATGGTTTTGGGTTGGAAGGCTTCTTAGACTGTTCCAAGCCCCCTGCCATGGGTCAAGGGACACCTTCCACTAGTACCAGGTTGCTCAGATCTTGGCCTGGAACCCCTCCAGGGATGGGGAAGGAGATCACACACTCCCACAGAATTTCCTGAACCATGCAGGTGTGTGTCCCAGCTTTGCCTTGGTACAAGTGAAGCCCTGATTCAGCTGTGTCTTTTAATGACCTTTTTAATGATTTTGTAAAATAGCAGATATATAAATATATATAAATAATATAACTATATATATACATATATATATATATAAAATATAACTATATATATATATATATATAAATATACACACATAATATAACAATCCCCAGGGATACTCAGGGACACCACAGCCAGCAGCAGGATGGCTGCCACCTTCCCATAGCGGCCAAAATTTGGCATCACCCATTGCCATAAATCCCCAGGAAACCTAACTCCAGATTGTGCTGGGAGCAGAAGCTTAACTTCTATTTTGTTTCAAATCTAAACTTACGCATGATTAATTTTTCTCTTGGATCTGAGCATTTTCTTCTGATTTAGGTTTTTGATGTGGTGGTTTCACTTTGCTGTGCAGTTTCTGTGTGTTGGTGAGGCTGCTCCTCTCCTCACCTAAATCAGCAGCAAAATCAGGGACAGCTGAGGTGGGAGGAGAGCCTGAGTGAGAGGGGAGGCATTTTGGGGCTGATATGTCAAGAACAGAAAGAGCAGCTGAGGCTTGCGGAGATCTGCTCTGACTTGTGAATGGGATTGGAAATAGGTTATCCATGGAAAACAGAGACAAGTGCAGCTGTGGGAGTCACTGCTGCTTGTCTTGAAGGATTTTGCATGTCCCGAGGGCTGAATTTACCCAGGTTTTCCCCTCCCACCCTTACAGTAACACTTGCTATTTATGTTTTGATTTACAACACGGGTGAAATAGTAAAAGCTGTGCATCCTCCAGCTTCCGTTTTCAGCTCCCCTGTCCCTCCTCCCCCTCATGCCAGGGGAGGGTGTCAGGACAGCTACAGACATTGTTATTAAAACAATTAAAACGTTGGTTAAGTCAATAGAAACTCCAGAGAGCAGCCCTTTTTCTCCCTGTCCCCCTCCATCAAAATGAGGCGATTCTCTGCAATGTGTTTTGCAGTGAAATTGGAAAGGATGGTGCTTTTACCAAATATCTTCATTAGAAAATTTAATTATGCAGCTTCTGTCATTTTCCCCGTTCCTAGTCATTAGCATTGTCCTCCTGCCTTATTTACAGACCAGATTCAAACCCCATGAAAAGTAAATAAAGGTTTCAGTGCATTTTGACTCAGTCTGTTGTACTTAGGGAGAGCTGTAAAGCATCCTGTCCTCAGCTTATTTTTTGTCTCTGTGTGCAATACCCCTGTTAGCTCCTGGGGGTTTCAATGCAGAAAAATCACCCATGAGCCGATCTCTGAATTAACTGAGCTTCTGGCAGGTGAGAGCCATCCCCTCAGGTGTCAGAAGTGGGGTATCAGACACACACCTCCACCTTAGCCAGGCTTCCCCCAGCCCTGGGGGAAGGAGGCATTTGAGGTCACCAGGCATTTGACCCATTTCTTCATTAGAAAATTCAATTATACAGCTTCTGTCAGTTTTCCCAGTTCCTAGTCATTAGCACTGTCCTGCCTTATTTATAGACCAGACTCAAACCCCATGGAAAGTAAATAAAGGTTTTCAGTGCATTTTGGTTGTACTTAGGGAGAGCTGTAAACCATCTTGTCCTCAGCTTTTTTTTTGTTTGTTTGTTTGTTTCTGCAATACCCCTGTTAGCTTCTGGGGATTTCAATGCAGAAAAAACAGCCATAAACTGATCCCTGAATTAACTGAGCTTCTGGTAGGTGAGAGCCATCCCCTCTGGTGTCAGAAGCTGGGGTATCAGACACACACCTCCACCTGAGCCAGGCTTCCCCCAGCCCTGGGGGAAGGAGGCATTTGAGGTCACCAGGCATTTGACCCATTTCAGTCAGCGAGATGGAGACAATGGAAACTGAAAAGCCAGCAGATCTCTTTCTTTCTGCTGTTTGTGGAGGGGCCTGGGGTGAACAGAACACATGCAAATGGGTATGGAGGAGGAGGTGGGAGAGTGAATGTCCAAAGCTGGGGGTCAGGAATTGGTTTGTTTGGGTGAAGAGGAGAGGGAAGGGGCCTTCAGTGTGCCCCAGTGTGGGATTTTGTGAGTGTTCCTGGACATCTGGGTGCGTGACTGAGTTTTTCTGTGGCCAGGGGTCTGCGAGGAGGAGCAGCACATTCCCTGTGCTCTGCACTGCTGAGGTGAAGCAGATATTGTCTGCATGTCCATGATTTCTCTTTTCCCACAGCGTGAAGATGAACTCATGAAGGTTTGCTTAAGCAGCCATATGGTGATATTAAAAAAGCAAAACAAAAACCCCAGAAACTAAATTAGAAACTAAAACAACAACAACAAAACAGCCCAAAAACCTGATTCTCACCACTTTGGTCTAAAATTAATTTTCTCTGTGTTTTATATTTTATTCTTCATCCCACTGTGTGTGCTATATCCCTCCCAGTCAGGGAGATAGCTAAGGGCAGAAGCAGAGAAAGAAACTGGTGGGTAAATGATAAAGCTGATGTGAGTTAAATGGTGAATGGAGTGGGAAGATAGGGAGAGCTGGAAAGTCTCCCAGGAACTGATCTGGAGCTCTGACACTGAGAACAGGACACCAGACTATAAATGGGAAGAGGACTTTCAGCATAAGTGGAGCCAGAGCCTCTTTATTTAAGTAGAAGTGCAGTTTTAAATTTAAATTTAAATTGAATATGACTGAGGAAGAGGAAATAATATATCAGAGTTTATTTACGGAGGTGGCTGAGTCCAGAGACCTTGGGAGTGGGAAGGACACAGAAGGTGGAGTTGGGATGGTGCTGACAAGAGATGGCAAAGATGTGGCACCTGAAACTGATGGGAGCAACAACAACAACAAATTGGGGGTGATTGTGGTGAAGCCATGGCAGCAAAAATTGATGGAGCAGAGAATGAAGGCAGAAACTGTAGCTCTGCCAACATCTGCTGTGCCAAAGAAAGATTTCTGATTCTGATATATATTTATGTAATTATATTTAGCAGAACAAACATGAAGCTGCAAAGGGGTGGAAAAGGCTGAATTACCTGAGTTACCCCTGGTGCTGTTCGCTGTAAAATGTGAGTTGTGCCAGGTGCTCACAGCAGCAGAGGTCACTGCAGAGTTCCTGGGAGGATTTCAGGCAAGGGGGAGGCAGCTGAGGGCTGTGGACCAGAGCTGGGCTCGTGGTGTTGGGGTGCCTAAAATGAATGATCTGGATAATCTTTTTGCAGTTCCTATCTGCTGAGCTTGATAAAAAAACATACCCCAAGGAGACAGCAAAGCACAAATTCCAGTGCTGCAGAGGAGTGAGGAGGAAACAGTGATTCTCTGTAAATGAAGGCACAAGCTCTGGAGAAACACAGCACAATCCTAGATCAAAATTAGTTCCCTAAAATAGAAACAATTATAGAATGGTTTGGGTTGGGAGGGACCTTAAAGATCATCTCATTCCAAGCCTCTGCCATGGGCAGGGACACCTTCCACTGTGAAAAACACCAATCACTTGCTTTTAAAATTTTAAAAGTTTAATAGTAATAAAATGGTTATAAAAATAGTAATGCAGTTAGAGTAATTATTGGAATAAAATTCCAATATTACCAGATAGAAAGTGCGAGTAATAATAATTTGGACAATTTGAATTAGGACAATATGAGACAATAGAAACAGAGAGTTACAGACAGTCCAGGTACCTTTTTCTGGGCAAAATAAGCCGGAAAAAGGACCCACGTTAACAGAAGATTAACCCTTAAAAACAATAACCTGTTGCATATTCATACACCTCATCCATGATGCATAAATTCCATTCAAACACAGGATTCTGCCTGGTCAGTGTCAGCTTCTTCCTCAGAATCGCAACAGTGCATTTAAGGCGGGAAGAAGTTCATTTCTTCTGATAAGGGGACAGTAAATTCTCTTTCTCTGAAAGATTCAGGTGTCCTGTGGCTGCTATCTCGCTGCGAGTCCTTTCTTTAAAAAAAAAGTATCCTACATAGCATAGTTTCTATTTTAACATTTTGTTATTACCTAAAACTATATTTAACACACTACTTGAGAAAATTAATACAGCATCACTTTCTAACACAACACATATAATATTCATTTTAATATTTGCAAAAAGCCAATCATAAAATAGACATTTTTTACACACTATCCCAGGGTGTTCCAAGCCCCAGCCAGCCTGGCCTACATCTCCAAATTCCATTTTGTCACACAGAAATCAGATGTGCATGTCCAGTGTGGACTCCAGTTACGGTCTGAGTCTCCTGAGACAAATTTGCCCATTTTTTGAGGAGTGTGTGTTAACACCAAGCACAGGAGAAGCTTCACTGCTGATAGATACCTCAAGGATGAGGTGGACACAGTCTGCTGGGTGGCAGAGGGGTGAGTGAAATGCTCTTTTCCAGCCCAACATTTCTGTAATCCAGGGTCCAAATACCCTGAGCAGATTTCTGGATTAAACAAAGACCTTAAATACCTCCACTGCTGAGTTAGGTTCATCACAGCATGAAACTGTGCCTGCACAAGGAAGGATGTTCATAAGTCTGTACCCCTCTTTGGGATTTTTTTTCTTTGTTTTTAAGAGAAAGAAAATAAAAAATAGGTGCAGATGCTGGCACTGGCAGGAAGTCAGTGCATTAAAAAACATCCTGGTACAAGATGGTGAAGTATTTAAGGAACACTCCACCTGTGTCATTAAAAAAAGCACCAAAAAACACCCAAAAGGGCAGAGCAAGAAATCTGTGAACCAGTGCCAAAATCATGCAGAAATAGAGAAATTGCTGTGCTAATGAACGAAAGGAACAAAAGGAAAGGACATATTGTAGCTACATCTCAGTTTGGGACATTTTTATTTCCCTGATTAGATTGAAAAGCTCTTGAAAGAATTTTGTGTTCAGTGTTTTTTAAACAGTGCTCTGACACTTCTGGTTTGGTCAGTGTTTGTTAGCAGACAATTAAAACCTGAAAATATAGTAAAATTAGAGATAAGTACAATAGGGATAAGAACTTTGAAAACTTTTATTTTGAGCTTGTGTGGTCCAGGTGTTACAGAAATGAAGTGATACAGGAAAATAAATTATCCATAAGTTTTCCAGGAAAATAAGGAAGCAAAATTGACAAGTTGCTCTTGATACACTGGACCCTAAAAATGCACCAAAAAAAAGATAAAAGTTTTACAAAGGAGAGTAAACTCTATAGCTGGGCATTTTTCCAAGAGTACAAGTGAGAAAGATTGCTTTGTTTCAGGACCACACGTGACAAAAATTCATTAAATATGAGGAAAAGAAAGGGATCTGACCTGGCTTGAGGGACAGGACCTGGAGGGGTTTAATCCAAATAAAGATTTGGTGGGTCTGCTCCGCTTCTCTTTCCAGATTGCACAAATAACAAGGATTTCAGCTTTAAACACCCTGCCAAGGTAGACAAATTCACATTGTCTGCTGGAAAGCAGGAGGCATGTCTGAGAGAGATTCTCCTTCTGGTGTAAGAATTTGTATCCTGTATGAGCCAATCAAAAAGTGCTCAGGGCTGTTCCTGTGCATTGGACCCTTTTTCCATTTCTAAGCACATTCCAGGGTGGATGGTTTTGGTGTGGGATCCTCCCCCAGATGTTTTTCACTGTCTCTCCAAGCTGTCATCGCTGTTAGACAGGAATGCACCCAGAAAAATCTGGATCCTTTTACCCTGGGCAGCTGAACATCAGGACTGGGACTGACCTTGGCCATCTTTGTGTAACCATGGGGCAGAAACAGCAATTCCAGGGTGGGTTTGGCTTTGTTTGAAATGCCCTCTTTAGGATGGGAAGATGCACCCCTAGAGAGGTTTACATCTCTGTCCTGGGTGTTCTGGGAGCTGGGCTGGCAGCCCATGTGTGCAGGGCAGTTGGCTCTGCACATTCTTGTGAATCCACCCTTAATCTCTTCACAGGCAGCCAGGCTAGGATTTCCCAGCCTCTTTATCCCAACCAAACACTGCTGCACACCACCCCTCCATCATCATCATCATCATCATCATCATCATCATCATCATCATCATCATCATCACTGCCACTGCTGCAGGCCCCACATCCCTGCAGGGTCAGTCAGAGCAGGGGGTGGATGCAGCTGCAAACTCACTGGTCAAACAGAGAAAAGAGAGGTTGCTTTTGGAGAAATCTGCTCTGAAGGGACATCAGGCTGTGCTGGAGGACACTGGGGAGCTCCAGCGTGGCAGGGGGTGAAAAGCTGAACAGAATCCTTGGGCACAGCCTGTGTTTAGGTCAGGCTGAAGGAATTGTTGTGTGGAGACCCAAGGGGATAACAAAGCACAGATTCCCTGGTTTTAAGGCCCAGCTATTCATGTGTCCCTAGAAAGGTTGAGGATTCCATCCCAGGGTCCATGGATGAATGTAGGGACCACTGGCATTGCCAGCAGCTGTTCCCCAGTGGGAGGGACACCAACCCTTCTACAGCTGTAAATCTGTTCACATGTGTTAAATCCACTGTGCTTTAATCATGTTTAAGACCTGAAAATAGACCTGAGGTTCCATTCTTGCCCTGTGCACCACAAATGCAACAAAAGAAAACCCCTGGGCTCAGCAGAGCCCAGAGTTTGTAGGGTGTATATCGGAGATAGATCCTGTTACCAATACACACCACTCCCTCCAAACACAGCTGCACAAGACATCCCAGAGGGTTTTAAAGAGAAATGACATTCCCTGTGCCTGACACTGGCCTAGAAAAGCCTCATTTCCAGAGGGAAAGTAAATGCTTTGCCCATTTCTGCATCTGCAAGTGATGGGAAAGGGTTTGTGTGGGGAGCATCACCTCTGTTTGGAAATCAGGTGGTCCCAGGAAGTTTTGGGAAGTTTGGGAGTCTGATATTGTACCAATCCCATCAGAGACTGCTGGTCCTGGCTTGCCTCACTCTCTCCCTCCTCTGCCTTTGTGAGATGCTGAAGATGGGGTGGCTGAGAACAGAGAGAAGGAAAATCAAAGGGCTCTGCAGCTTCCCCTCCTTTCCTTCCTCTGATCCACATCCTTGCCAAAGGAAAGTGTGAGAAATGTCAGATGGAACCCAGAGGGGTTCTGAACTTCCTCCTTCATGGGCAGGCTGGTGTCCTGATCTCCTTTGAAATAGCAGCTGATAGGGGCACCCAGAATGAGTCACTCAGGGGAGTTATTTAGATCCCCATTCCCTCCTGTTTCGTCTGTGGGATATGAGGAGTCAGGGGATGGAGAAAGGGATTTCAGCCATCCCTGCTGGTGTTCAGGGTTGCTCTTGAAATCTGCAGGAAGGCTTTGAGGTGTGTAATGCTCATGTGCAGGTCTCCACCAGCCTTACAAACAGATCTCTGCAGGGTCAGGAGCTGCCTTTTTGCTGGGAGATGCCTTGGAAAGGGGGTGAAGGAAAGTTCATACCCTCCAGCTATAACTGCTGGATCCTTTCCCCCTTAGTGATGCTGATCTGGAGATTATGAACTCGTTTTGCAAGCAGTTTTGCCTAAAAAAAAAAGGAGAGGGAGCTGGAAATGTTCCCTCTGACCTTGAGAAAATGAGAGTTTGATGACATTAGGAAAGCAGCATCTCAAATCCAGAAATATTTCCCTTTTCAAGTTGGCCCTTGTTCAGTAAATTGCCATCTTTACTGTGTCATACACGCATCCATTTTCAGTCAGTGAAAGGCAGAAGCACAAATCCCATCACAGGCAGCTGTTCTCCATCCAGATCTTCTGCTGACTGGGAGCAGGAACTCATTTCTTCCTCTCTACTTAGCCACTACTAATTAAGGATGTTAAAGAGTTTATTACTTCCTAATATCATCTGGGAATGGTTTCCATATGTTGTATTATTCTCCAGAGTGGGCAGAGCTCCCCAGTGCCAGCAAAGTGGGGTGCAGCATTGCATTGAACCCCAATTAGGTTGTGTTTAAGGGGAGGCTGCAGGTGGCCTCTTCCAGAAAGCTGCATTTTATCCTTGGTTTCCAGATACCTCACAGGATCCTTTCCACTGGGAAATTAAGCAGACACTCTCCATATCCAGTGCAGCTGTTTGTGGTGTTAAATTAAACTGCTGCTATTGCAGGGAGCCGTGCTGGAGCTGAGCTGCTGCTTAATTGTTTATGGCCATGGATGCCAGCCAAGCAGCAGTCCTGGAGTGGCAAACACTGGAAATCTGACCTGGAAAACAGATGTTTGGGCCAAAGCCAAGGTGGTTTCAGGAAAGACAGTGTGAGAAAAGAGAGAAAAGCAGGAAACCAGTTATCTGTCTGATTTATTGGGCAGGGTAAAGAAATCCACCCCTGAGCACAGCGCTCACACGAGGCTGGTACAGCAGTAAACTCTGGTTTTAGCAAGCTTGAGCCAGCCTTTGCAAGGCTTAGGAGGGCAGCTGTTGGTTTATCAGTGCTGACTCTTGCTGTGCCAAACCCACTGAAATTTTAATGGTTTGAGGAATCTGATCAAAACCACATCTTGCAGTGAAGGTGCTTCATGTGAACAGATCATCCCCAGGTATTCACACCGGCTCTCACAGGAGGGAAATCTCACATTGGTGGTTCCAGCTCAGGGGCTGAGGGTGCCAATTTCCTTCTGTTCCTCTCTCAGGAGCCCAGAGGACTGCCTGACATGGGGATGCAGATATTGGTTTATCAGTGCTGACTCTTGCTATGCCAAACCCACTGTTTGCTTTGCAGCTGGCGGAAAGTTCTCACCTGCTTGGTGGAGGCTGCAGAGCATCTCCTGCAATAAACTGGTTTTTGTGGAGTCCCAGCACAAATCTCTCAGACTTGATACATTGAAGGGATCCATTGAAATTTTAATGGTTTGAGGAATCTGATCAAAACCACATCTTGCAGTGAAGGTGCTTCATGTGAACAGATCATCCCCAGGTATTCACACCGGCTCTCACAGGAGGGAAATCTCACATTGGTGGTTCCAGCTCAGCATCTCAGGGTGCCAATTTCCTTCTGTTCCTCTCTCAGGAGCCCAGGGCACTGCCTCACATGAGGATGCAGGTGCTGCAGACATCTGGGTCTTGGTGAGACCTATCCCCCTGCGTCTCCACAGAACCTCTTGAGCTTCAAAACTCAAGAGGTCACTTGAGCTTTGAAGTGACCTCTTCTTGTCCCCTTCTTGTCTCCCTGCTTGAGCTTTGAAGTGACCTCTTCTTGTCCCCCTCTCCTGTCCAAGCAGGGACACCAGGAGCCGCCCTGGATCATGCCCAGATGGCTTTTGAATATTTCAGGAGTGAAGATTCCACAACATCTCTGGGATACCTGATCAGGATGTGCTTGATTGCAGGGAGCCAAAATGAAGAGTTGCACCAGAGGGGAGGGAGGGAACATCCAGAATTTAAGATGAAGGAAAGTTTTAAATGCCACTGCTCAGGGAGCTGATCCACACACCTGAGCAGACCTGAGCAGGTGTCTTGTAGCACATCCGAGCTGTGATTTTTGGAGCAGTGATAAGAGTATTTAGCAGGACAAGATGCTTTCACAGTTCTACCTCTGTTGTGAATACATTGATTTAATTGAAGTGTGATGAATTGTAGCTCAAACGTTTAGTCCTAATTTTATTTCTTTAGCACCTGAGTCCATAATGTCTCCACATTTTATTGCTGAGGAGCCATCAAAAGATCTTTGGATTATTTTAGCAGCACTCATGTTCTTACATGCCCAACACACTGACTAATAATTCTGACTGCCACTCTGAGCTTTTAAAGGGGAATTTGGAAAGTCCTGGTAAGGGAATGATTAATCCCTTGCATTTCCTCCTGCTCCTGCTTGTGGAACAACAGGTTCCTAAAGCCAGAGGTGTAGGAATTAGGGATTTGGAAAAGGATCATAATTTTTTCTTGCCCAGCAGTGGTGGCAAGAATTGGTGGAGTATGGTAGGGGCAGAGAGGACATTTCTGTTCACACACAGAGGTTCAATGAAGATGTTTTGGCTGTTGATTTTAGTCTTTGCCCATTTTAGCTTTCCACACTGATGATACAGAATATACAGCTCCTTGGATTTCACCTCTGCTGCCAGAGACCCTTTGATTTGTTTTTCCTTTTGTCTTTAGACTTCATAGGCTTCTTGTTTTTTGAAACAAAGGAAATGTCTAAGTAATAATAAATGTCTGCATCTTACAGAGAGGGGAAAAAAATATTAAAAATTTGTAAAAAATATACAATATTTTAATATATTATATAAAAGTATATATAATTTATAAAAATATATAGTATATATTTCCTATATTTTAATATATTAATATATTATCATATATAATGTATTTATATATTATAATATATTGATATATTATAACATATATAATTAATATATATTATATATCAATATATTATAATATAAATATAATATACTATAATATATTTTGTATATATAATTTTATAAATTATATATCTTTTTAATATATAAAATATTTTTTTTAAAAATATATATAATTTCTTTCCACTGAAGAGATTTTTTTCCCTTCTTAATTTGATCCGGTTTCTCTGCTTCTCACAGTTGAGGCAGAACTTTTAGCCTTTTCTTGCCATGGAGCACTCACAGACCACTCACTGTACTTCTCTGCAGTGCCACAGGTCTAGCTGTGCTTGAGGATCTGTCTAAATGCAAGTGGCTCTCCAAAGCAGCTTCATCAGGCACTTGGCTAATGTGAAACCTCCTTCAGAGATGCTGCCTTCATCCAGAAGAGAACAGGATTGTCCTGATTGCCTGCATCCAGCCCCACCTGGTGCTTTGCCTTTCCCAGCTTTTGGGACTTTGCAGAAGCTCTGATGTGTTCCTGGTTGAGGGCAATGCCACATGCGGAGATCCATGACCTCTGCATTCCCAGAGATACACAGCACACATGAGTCACAGGACATTTTCTCTGCCCCATCCTCTCTTCCCCAGACACCTGATGGTTTTCTTCTCTTTTGAGTTCAGCATCCCAGAGAGTTTGTGACTTTTTTGCTGTTTTCCTGAAGACTCAGCCTGGTTGTTTGCCAACACAGCCAAGAGCTCAAATGGGAACAAGAGTCTTCAGATGCTGTTTATTGTATAAATTGGCCTGATGTAGAGTAGTAAATTTAGGGAAACCTTCTGGGAAGGCAAATTCTTTGTCAGAGAACAGGGACAGTTGGCTTCATGAGCCATCTGTGTTGGAAAATGTTGGAATATGAGTGCTCAGTGCTTGTGAATGCTCAGCCAGAAGATTTGGTGTCCCAGTCCCAGCAATAACTGCAGCAGTTTGTCTTTGTTTTGTAAAACAGGAGGAAGGAGAAGATCTCATCAGACCCAGGATACAAGTGGAATAACAACCTGCAACCTGACCATGTGCTGACAAAATGTTGTTCTGGGTTTTGTAGCAGCCCCAGACTTTTGTACGAGGGGCTGATGGAAACTCATCACTCCACACTGCTGGGGAAGAGAGAGGACACTCAAGCAAAGGGCTACATCTTGGTTCCTCAAATTCTCCTCTCTCCTTGATGGTCTTGCTTCCTGTGTCCTTGGACAGAGAGGCAGGTTTTGAAGTCAGCCTGGCCAGAGGAGCAGATATTCATTCAGCTGAAAAAGACCTTTCCATGTTGTCCACAGCAGTGATGAAAAGAGAAGCCCCTCTCAGAGACTGAACTCATCTGTCAGGAAAATACCATTTGCAGGTAAGAAAATGCTATTCCCAGCAAAAACAACGCTGGAACTTCTTCCAAGTGAGTCTAGAGAAGCTTCCCTTCACAAAGATCATTTTTATGTGTAAAATGCAGAAGAGACTTGGCTGCATCCCATACCACAAGTCATTCATCCTTTTGCTGTTGTGCTTGAACAATGTGTCCTTGTCAATATATCTGACAGACAGCAGCTGGTGATAGCACTGGTGGCTTTTAACTCTGGTGGTCCAAGACAGACATCTGCAGCTGAGTTCAAAGTGTCTCTTGCTCCCCATTGACTGGAAGAGAAGCCAGGAATGACAAGCTCAGATGATGAGACAAAAGTTGGGTGGTAAATCCCAGTTTTGGGCCCAGATGGTCAAATGATGGGCACTAGCTACAGCAGTTAATAATTTTTTGTTTCAATAAATCTTTTCTCTGAAGGCTTTGAAAGACCTTGCAGAGGAAGTTTTGTAGTTTTTCAACCCAAAGGTTTTGTAGTGTTGTCCTGGCACCTTGATTGTATTTGTTTCGGTTTTCAGCTGCTCAAAATAAATCCTGAGGTGCTGCTTTTTCTGGTGGGGTATTTTGTTTCACTGTCTATACAGTGTGGTTCATATGAGCTGAACTTTCTCTTTATAGCTTCACTTGTGAATATGGTTCAGCACCCAGGAATGCCTGAGCTCCTTCCCATGCCGTATATAAATAGTGCACAGTTATTTCACAGTTTCACATTCAGCTTGCAGGCTTCCAACAGTATTCCCAAACCCCTCTCTACTCCCATAGCATTTGTGTTCTTGATGTGACTCAACATCAGTTACAGCAGAGGTTCATCCCAGGCCAAGCAAGCTCTGATTTGTGACTCCTGTGCATTGTCATCCTCGTTCCCGGCGGTCGGCGTGGAGTCAGCAGTGCTCAGGGCTGCTCCTGTGGGTTTTCCCAGCCCTGTGATGAGTTCAGCTCCGTGGTTAAGCCAAGAGCTGAGTTCCAGTACCTTGGGCACGTCCAGCAGTGCTGGCTCAGTCCGTGGAAGGAAGTCAGAGAGGCTCCAGCTGGATGGATAACTAGCGGCCGGCGCCCGCTGCCCGACGGAGATAAGGGGCTGGTCAGAACCAGGGGAAGTTTTAGACTCTGTCCCAAGTGTTGCCTGTCTCTTGTTTGGCACAGGACTTGTCATGTCTCCCTTCCTGCGGATTGGTTTGTCCAACTATGACAGTGGCCCTTACCTGCCATCCCAGGGGGAGGTGATTAACCCCTACTGCGCCGTGATGGTTAAAGAAGCCGTGGAGTCAGGTAGGTGCGGAGGGGTTGAGTGTGGATGGGGGCTTCTCTAATTCATGTCTGTGCTTTTCTGTGTCATTTCCTGTGTGTGGGTAACTAGGATGAACCATAAAATAGGTTGGCTTGGAAGAGACCTCAGAGATCATCCATTTCCAGCCCCACTTTATAAAGATTTGTGAAGCCCTTTGTGCGTCCCAGCACGGCACAAGTTTGGGTTTGGCATGGTCTGCAAGGCAATCTGATTTTAAGATGGTGCCAAACAAATCTGTATCTCCAATTTGAGGATATTATCAGCTGCATTACAAGCCCCAGCATGTGACAGAGCAGATGAGCTGAGCTGTATTTGGTTTCACCCTTCCAAGACCAGTTGTTGGTTTGTCAGTGGGACTCCCGACAGGTGAAATCTGAGCATGCTAAAATATTCTGGCAGGGCCATCTTTGTTAATCACTTTTTTGGGGGAACTGACAGACCCAGCCACTTCCATAATTAAAAAAAAAAAAAAAAAGTACTCAAACAGCCCAGTCTCGGCAGAAATAGTTAATTTATCTGTATGACTGCTGTGCTGTGTAAAAGGCTTGAAAATGAAACCTCCCAAGAAGCTGTTTGCTATGTCTGGATCTATGGATTGTTGCACATTTATCCTGATTGAACAACACTGATGAGTCCTCCTTTGGAAAACAATTATTCTATGTCTTATGCATGAAAATAATTCCAGTGAAAGGATGAAAAGTTCTCCAGTTGTGCTTTCGAAGGATCATGAAGAGCAAGACCTTCAGTGTTAGGAAGTTACTCATATTGGTTGATATTTAGCTTAAGTCTTTGATAAATTTCTAATTTGACTGCTGTGATTCTTTGAAGAATAAAATCCACTCAGAAATCCCTATTTATTAAGAACCCCCATGACTGTAATCCCCAGAGGATGTTAAAGTAGTTTTAAAAAAATAGAATTTTAAAATAGTTCAGTATTTTGCTGGGGCTCATTTTTTGTTTAAGAGTCAGCATTTATCACATTGAACTTTGTCTTGCCTTAAATGATACTTCAAATAATAACAGAAGATGTGGTGAATAGTAAATTCAAAAGGAAAGAAAATACTGCATGACAAGATATCCCTAAAATCTCACTTTTATCAGAAAATGTGCTCTATTTTAGCTCTGTGCAGAGCTTGGCTGTTTGCTTTAATGAGGCTTTTGAAAGCCATAATTCAAACTGAAATCTGTTGAAATCTGTATCAGTTTAAAAGTGAATAAAGTCAACTTGGTCAGAACAGTCCTATATTTATTTGTCTGACGCAGAGCTGAAAGTGTTTTCTGGTATCCAACAAACACAAAAGTATTTTCTAAGGGATACAATCTTTGTGCTCCTCAGAGTCAATAATCATTATAGTAATTATATTTATTTTAATTATTACTGTAATAATTATAATTAATTATTTTTTATTGTTGTTATTATTATAAATCCTCTACCAACAAGAAATAAAAAATTGTGTTTGAGGGAACTTTTCTCCATTAGTGAGGGCTGAGCGTAGGAAAGTGGCTTTCTGCTGTTGGGAGATTTCTGTTTGCTGGGATGGAATTTCATCTGGTGATGGCTCAGAGCATGGTGGGACAGCCAGAGGCACTCATCTCATCAGTGAACCTCCTGGTGCTGATTCACCTCACCCTCCCCTCCTAGGGTGGGCTGAAGCACCTGTGGGAGGTGTTAACCTGCTGAAGGGTGTTTAAATGTGTGGATGGACACCTTTACCTTAAGGGCACTGAGGAAAGTGAGGCCACCACGGAATCCATCCACCCTGTAATTCCCAGCTACTGATGTGTGAGCAATCCCTGCCTGAGGAGCACATCCATGGATCACCACACACATCCATGAGGAGTGTGGTGAATCACAGCCTGGAAAAGCTCCCCCCTGACCACACAGACCACTCAGAGGTCTCTGTCTGACGTGCAGGGAGATGAGCCTGACTCCAAATTCCAGGAATGCTCTCCGTCACCATCCCAAGGAGCTGTCATGCTCTAACAGGCTTCAAGAAGGCAAAAGGTCTCCAGACAACCATTAACTACATATATTTGAGGTAGAATCATGGAATCATTGAGATTGGGAAAGACCTCCAATAGCATCAAGTCCAGCTGTTAATTCAATGCTGCCAGTTCCACCATTAAACTGTGTCTTATCCCTGCTTCATGATCATTTTTCTTTTGGTCATAATTTGCTCTCCAGGTCCCTGGTTTGACTAAGCAAATGCTACTCAGTTGTAATGGGTTAAAAAATATATATATATATATACCTGATATACAAATTTTGGCTAAAATTTTGGTTTGACCAAGGAGGAGGAGTGGACTGCACAGCTGGTGAGAGATGCAAATCACCCTGGCCTTGTGCACTGACACTTGGCCATGGAGAAGTTTTTTAGGGCAGAAATGATTGCTGAGCAGGGCAGGACATGCCTATGTGTTCAAAGCCAAGGAACAACCTGATCTAGTGGAAGTTGTCCCTGCCCATGGCAGGGGGATGGAACTGGATGGTTTTTTAAGGTCCCTTCCAACCTAAACCATTCTGTGGTTCTATGTTTAGCACTGGCAAAGTGTGGGTTTTGTTTTTGGTTTTGTTTGGTTGGTCGGCTGGGTTTTGCAAACAGAACAGTGGTAGATGATAAATGTGTTTCCAAAAACAGGGAGTTTGACTTTGGGTTCATCCCAAAGGCTGTTCCTTGTCAACCAGCCATAATGAAAAGGTCATTGGTCCCCAGGGATCTGAGAGTGTTGAACATCCTCTGTGGGCACAGGGATGTCACAACAAGACCACAGTGAAGAATTTCAGAAGTTCTGGATAGATCTTGGGCAGCCTTTTACACTTTTCCACTTGCTTATTTTGTAAAAGGAACCTTGTCACATTATAATGCAATCTGAAAAAAAAAAACCAAAACCTGAAAAACAAACCACACCTCCATACAGGAGGTGTTACAGCAATTTATAACTGATGACAAAATATTTCAGAAATTATGTGTGCCTCTGAGGTATAAAAAGAGTCTGCCCTTTAAAAGTGGCTTCTGCCTTCACAAGCCACCTGGCCGGGTGCCATTTTGCCACCTGCCTTGGTGACATTTGCTTCATGAAAGCTCCTGCTCCGTGTCTGAACTCAGCAAAGCCTCCAGGAAAAGCTCTCCCAGCCACAGTGGGAGCTGCTCCCCGGGAAAGACAGTTGCAATTTCATTTTTCAGGAGCCTGGGGTTGGATTAATCCCTGGCAGAATTCCACAGCCGTCAGCGGGATGGGATGCACCAGGGGTGACTGTCTGATCCCCTATATTGGACAGTTCATTCACATTCCAGGGCTTGTTTATTTAAGCCTGGTGTCCTGGAGTGCAACACAAATGAAAGCACTTGTTTTGCAAGTGCTCTGTTTCACATCTGTGGCTTTTTCACTGATGCAGCAAAGAAATGATGGTCCTTTACTGGGATTTCTGTTTTCCGGGATGCTGGAAAAGTTTATGTCTCATTTTTGTCTCGGATTTTTTGGGAATTAGTCCTCTCATTTAGGGAAAAAAAAATTTAGCATGTATTTCCTTCCAGCTGCATGTTCTTTTCCATCTGGAATTATTGGAAATAGCAGCAGGGTCTTTAGACCAGGGTCACAGGTCTGCTGCTTTTTTTCTCTTATTCCTTCAGCTTCAGCATTTGATAGGTTGAATATTTGCAGAGGGTAAGTGTGATATAGAATTTACCTTGAGTAAGCATCCAAGACTTTTACAGGGCTGTATGAAGTAAAACTGGCTCTGTGAGATAAATAAATCTGGCTGAGACTCTTTTCCGAGAGACCCAGTTAGAGACAACCCTCTGCAAACCTCAGAGATGCCTATTTTTTTTTACCCATGACCACATTAAGGTGCTGTGAAGGAAGAGGAATTAAAGCATTAGGGAAAGTTTGCTTCATTGAAAACTCTATATCCCTTTGGGATAGTTACAGGTCTGCAAGACAGTTCATGTTTTAACATCTTAGTTGGCTACTGGGCTGGACATTGATCCCAAAGTGCACCCAGCTTTTGGGGGGTTTGAAGCAAACCTGTCTCATTTTGCAGTGCTTTGGGACAGGTGATAAACAAGGTAGTTGTGTGGGATGGGATTCACCTGATTAGAAGAGGGTGTTTGTGGTGTTGGGATCAGCACTAGAGATCTCCTTAACAGAACTTGGAGTCAAGGGTGAAAATTACATTTTTATGGTAAATGTCTGTATTTGGTCTCATGAACTGCCCTCACTGCATGGATTTGTGTTTTCCCTCTCAACAGAGAATGGCCAAGTGTATGTGCAGAAGAAGCCCACCATGTATCCACCCTGGAACAGCACTTTTGATGCCCACATCAACAATGGCCGGGTCATGCACATCGTGGTCAAGGACAAAAGTGCTGAAATGGTCTCAGAGACCACAGTGGAGCTGAAGGTGCTGGCAGAGAGGTGCAAAAAGAGCAATGGGAAGACAGAGATATGGGTGAGCATCCCTCTCTCCTCCTGCAGGATGTGCTGCAGGGCCAGGGGAGGTGTCCTTGTGTCGGTGCCAGGCTGTGCCTGTCACCAGCAGCACAGTGGGGGCTGGCTGGAATAATGTTTTGAGGCTACTTGGGCATGACTTGAGGGAGAGACTTGTCAGAAGAGAAGAGCTTGGCACTTTTATTTTAATGGAAACCTGCCCTGTGCTAGTGAGGATCCTGCTTCAGGTGAGCTGTGCCCACCTATTAATCTTTGCTGAGGAAGCCCACTGGGAACAAATGTTAGTATGACTGGCTGAACATGAGTTATTTCATGTTCTCTGGGGAAACAGCTTTAAAAGTTTTATCTGATATCAAGTAGCTGATTCACAGCTGCCTGAGTTCAGAGTTATGTCAGAGCAACTCCTTAAAAATCACTGAAGTTATGGTGGTGTAAATTTGAACAGTCTTCACAAGAATGCTGAATGTAAGGTTGTGTTCCCTCCTAGTCCAAGCAAGAAAGATCCTGGCAGAAATCTTTAAAATTCAGTATCCAGCTTAAATGAATCCAGTGGATTCAGATTTCCAAAGGCACTGATGGATGATGAGTCAGGTATGTGGGAATTGCCAAGTCCAGAGGGGAGGCCCCAAAAAATGCCTGAATCACACAAAATGACTGGGTTGGAAGAGACCTTCAAGATCATCGAGTCCAACCCAGCCCAAACACCTCAACTGGACCATGGCACCACAATAATGAGCTTGCAGCAACCCTCAGGTTGACTGTAAAGGAAGTTAGACTTGCAGAACTGAGTGCCTAAAAGATTTCAGCATCACCTATCTGAAGCTGGCTGGGGTTTTTGAACTGTTTCCACTTTCCCCTTGCGGGATCCATGGGGAATAAGTTTTCTCCATAGATAGTGGTGGTCCTAATTTGGTGTCAAAAAAGATGCCTACATCTTCTGTGGTTTAATCCCATTCATCTCTCCTATCATGCTTCTCTGAGTGTTTGATGTGAGGTGATCAACCCTCCTCTCTCTGTAGTTGCTCCTACCCTACTTTGCTGCCTCACATGGGTATGAGCAACCTGAAAATTAGCATTCATTGCTATTCATCAGTTCCCACTGGGAAAAGGAGATCTCTTGAAAGTCATCTGAAAAGATTTTTCCTTCTCTGAGTGACTGTTTAATGGACTTTTTTTCTTGTTTTTCACTTATCTCAACCAGCTAGAACTGAAGCCTCAAGGGCGAATGCTGATGAATGCAAGATACTTCCTGGAAATAAGTGGCAAGTGATTCTGTTTGTTAATTTATAGCTGTGATTTCTGGGCTGTGGGGCAGACAGGGTGTCTTCACTAAAAGCAGTGCCTATGTTATTACTGACTGATCCATGACAACAAACATAACTGCTTGAAACAAAAACTCCAGAAAAGTGATTTTTATTGTACGGTTACTATTCTTCCATGATTTGCAAGGCAGATTTTTTGGCTGGTTTACCACTAAATGGCAGATATTCCCATTATGCTAAACAAGACAGAACAGATACGTAAGGAGGCAGCTCCCTCTGAAACAATTCTGCTTTATGTACTGCAAGAAATTCATGGAGGGGCTGGAGCATGTCCAGAGAAGGGAATGGAGCTGGGAAGGGTCTGAAGAACCAGGAGGGGCTGAGGGAGCTGGGAAGGGTCTGGAGCACCAGGAGGGGCTGAGGGAGCTGGGAAGGGCCTGGAGAACCAGGAGGGGCTGAGGGAGCTGGGAAGGGTCGGCTATTAGGGAAAATTTCTTATAGAAAGGGCTGCATTCTGTTTTGTTGAAGGAAATGGGTTTAATTCAAATGCTTGATCTTATTCTCCCATCTCTGTTGCCAAAATTCTCGTATCCTCAGGTGCAGGGTGTAGCTGTGAGGTGCAGATATCTGGAAGGCTCTTCCATTTATAGAAACAGAGAAGCACTGAAAGCAGCCATGGCCATGCTGATATTTTCTTAACCATCCCTACCTTTAATGTGGACTGGACTGCTGTTTGTGTGTTAAGAGGGGTTAGGGAGGCCAAAGCATAGAAAATGCAAGCTGTGCTTCTATGACAAATATCAAGATCAGCATCAGATCACACAGGGAGACAGTTCCTACAGGTTACCTGAGTGACTCACTGTGCAGTGCAGGAGTGAAATTAAGCAGAGATTGATTTTCTCTGTGAATTTCAGATTTGTAGGCAGAAGCACTTGTAGAAGTGCATGTGAAGTCGGAATTGGCTTGTTAGCTGTCCCAAAAAGTTTAAATAACTGTGAGTAACAGCAGGGGCACAGCAAACAGCAAAGCAAGTGTTGGCATGGAAAAATAACAAGAAGAATATTGTGGGACAAATATCTGGTTAATGACACATGTACATGCACACAGAAAGGAGTCTATTAAATACCCATATATATATATACACACACATGTGTGTTTGTGTCCATATACCAGTAATTATTTTATGTAATTTCATCCTTTTTAGGATGGGCTTCTTCAGTGCTGTACAAAGTCAGAGTTTTATGTTTAAATTACCTCTCCTTGGGAAATTTTTATTCTAGGTTTCAAGAGCAGTGTTATGAATAGTCAAGAGAGCTCAGTGTCCCAAGTTTAAAGTCATTTTGGTTTAGGAATGGTGGATAAAAACCATCCAAATGAGACTTTTCTTAAAATGGGTTTCATAAAATGGTATTTCTTTGAGTATTCATTGCCATCAGTGAATCATCAGCTCCAGTCATGTAGTATTTGAGCAACTGCATTTTCTGAAGGCACCTGATCAGGACAGGGTAGACTTAAATATCTTTCCTCTCCTCCCAGATGCAAAGGACCTGGCTGACTGTGAGACTGAAAGCTTCTTCTCCTTGCACCAGCGCAGGGGAGCCATCAAACAGGCCAAAATCCACAATGTCAAGTGCCACGAGTTCACAGCCACCTTCTTTCCACAGCCCACCTTCTGCTCTGTGTGCCACGAGTTTGTATGGTAAATGCAAAAGGATCTTCTGCTCCTTTGAACCCCAGGAACCCTTTCTGGTGTCAACTGTGGCACTTGGGAACGTGGTTTAGTGTTGGACGTGGAAATGGGCAACATTTGGGCAACACGGGCAAGATCTGGGTTAATGGTTGGACTGGATGATTTCAAAGGTCTTTTCTGGATGATTTTAAAGGTCTTTTCCAACCTAAAAGATTCCATGATTCCCTGTTAAATATCTGTGCTCCTCCTGTGAGATTTAGCATATTATGTTTCAAGTTATTGCGTCACTTTAAAGATGTGGTTTGCAGTTGTAATTCCAACTGTGAAAAATTCCCCTCACTTTTTAATTTATTTTTTACTAATATTTTTGGGTTTGGCAAAATGCACAAGCACTTCTCATTGGTCCAGTTTGCTGTTTGGATATCATGAAATTCAGGATGTGAATGTGTGCAGAAAAGGCTGTGAGAACCGTAGATAATCACTCCACCATTAGATTAAGTGAGGATAATGAAATTAAATAATCTCTACAAAGAGTGATAAAAAGCAAAGCTCCTTCTTTGATAATTATTGCTCTGTTTTCTTCTACTGAGGCTTTCAGACAACTCAGGATTAACCACTGCTCTGTTCATTTCAGGGGTCTGAATAAACAAGGCTATCAATGCAGACGTAAGAAACTTTTTTTTTTTTATTGTCATTATTTACTTAATCTTTTCTTAAGGAATTTCTTTATTAACACCATGACACCCTTGCTGTTGCAGAATGTAATGCTGCCATTCATAAGAAGTGCATTGATAAAGTAATAGCCAAGTGTACAGGATCAGCAATCAATAGCAGAGAAACAATGGTAGGTTGTATTACTATTATTATTATTGTTGTTGTTGTTGTTATTTATTTTATTTTATTTTATTTTAATGATTCTCTTTAAAAAGTCTTGAGTGTCATTCAGATCTCTCCTACACCACTGCAAAGCAACTTCTGATGAAGCAAAAGGATCTACTGAGCTAAGGACTCTGTGACCTGATCTGTGCCCTTTGCTTTTTATGTTCCCAGTGATTTCATTACCTCCTACTTAAGATTTACTCAAATGCAGCTGCAGAATAAGCAGTTGCTGAATCAGAACTGACATTTTTGTTCAGAGGGAAGTCATGGACACAAGGTGGAAGATTCCTGGAGAAAACTCTTCACTATCCAATGTCAGGCTGGACATGAGGCTGAATTTTCAGATTTGTGCTTGAACAAATCTGTGCTTATGTTATCTGAAACAGTCAGTGGGAGATCTGATATCTCCACTGTTATTTGCTTTATTTTTCTCATGTCAGTTTATTCTAAAATTTTCTTTTTGGTAGGCAAAAACAGATCTTAAACTCCTGATAGGACTATTCCCTTTACCTTGTGTCCTACAATGTCTGTTTACTCTCACTCCCACCCTGTCTCCCGTTATCCTTCTACGATTTTTATAGATGAGATTGCTCTCCCTTCACTTCTGACATCTCCAGGGTAGATGTAACCAACTTTGTCATCACCTTTCACACTAAAAGAATTACAACAGGCTCTTCCAAGGAGTGATTCATGACAACAAATGTAGACATCCTTTTCAGGATGAGGTGAATGATTTTTAAAAGTACCAATGTTTTCCCACTGAGCATTAGGGGAGCCTGGGTGTGTAAATGAGGCACAGGCTGTTTTTTGATCAAGGCCAGGGATTAAATGACCCAATTCCCTCTGAACTGCAGTCACTATGTATCAAAATTTGGGTTTGTGTGCCTGATAAACAATTTCTGCTTGCCAGTCATACCCAAGGATAAAAGAGCAGCAGAGAAACCAGCTTCTGTGGTGCACATTTGTTTTTCCACGTGGAGCCGAGGTGGAAACAAGGAGTGGATTTTCAGCCTGGCTTTTGTCTTGCAGTTCCACAAGGAGAGGTTCAAGATCGACATGCCCCACCGCTTCAAAGTGTACAACTACAAGAGCCCCACCTTCTGCGAGCACTGTGGCACGCTGCTCTGGGGCCTGGCACGGCAGGGGCTCAAGTGTGACGGTGAGTCCCCGGCCAAGGTGGCACCAGCTGAGCGTGGCAGGGGTCGTTGTCTTTGGAGGGTGGCAGTCTGAAAATCCAAATCTCATTTATCGCCCTTCTCTGCAAAACCAGTATGAGGTGGCTCCCAGGAGAGTTTCTGTGCTTGAGATGACCCCCGAGGTATTAAAAGTCTTTTTTCCCAGCCCCGCAACAGAAGAAGTCGAGATTCCTCAGCTCTGGTTTTCAAGGTTGTTTATTTTCTCTTATCTATTCCATTCTTTCTCTGACCCGCTGAGATCTGTCCAGCAGGTTGGGTTGTGGCACAGTCCCTGCCCTTGGGGTGGTGTTGGCTTTTTATACTCAGAACTACCTGTACTTTATTTACAATAATTTTCCAATACCTATCACCTATGTTAGACAGTCTGTCTCTGCTCTAAACCAATCCAAAAGTGTCACCATCACAGCAGAAGATGGAGGACAAGAAGGAGAAGGAGAAGGAGAAGGACAGGACAGGCCCAGATTCCTCCATCTTGCCTCCTGAACCCCCATTCTAAAAACCCCAAAATTCTACTTTTTCACCCTGTGACAAATTACGATCATTCTACTCAAACTCTTGTGGCTTGTAACTCCTCACACAAAGTTGGCAATTGTTTCCATGGGCTAAAATCAAAGGCACAGGTGTTTTTGACTTGTGCCAAGGACTCTGAGCCCCCTGCCAGGGTCTGGAATCACCCAGGGCAGGCAGAGGAATGGCCTGGATCCCAACATCACCCAGGAGGGTGAAGGAGTGGTCTACAGGACTGTCCTTCAAGGAGGATCATTCTTCAAGAATGAGGACAACTGTCCATGTGCTGAGAGATATTTGATCCAGCAGGATGATGAGTTTCTTCCCAAAGGGACAAAGAGCATCACAGTGACACTGTTCATCTCCCCAAATCACCCCCAGTATGAACTTGCAAGCTCTTTCCACTGTCAGACCCAAGACATTTCACTGTCTTCATCACTCCAAACCAATGGGAGGATCCTCATCTGTGATTACAGTTTATCTCTGAAATGATGGCTTGTAGTTTTAGTAGCCTGTACCTGCAGAGGCTGATGGATGTGGAAATGCAACCTCTGGCCAGAAGAAAATACAAAAATAGTCTCCATAGGGAACCAAAAAACTACCTGAGTGCCATCTCAGGAACTCTTTAGGTGGCTGATCTCTGTCCCTGGCCAACACCTGCTCCTGCCCAACCCTTTACAGCCTTCATGGTCCTGACACCTCGTGTCCTCTCTTTCAGCATGTGGCATGAACGTCCACCACAAGTGCCAGGCAAAAGTAGCAAATCTTTGTGGAGTGAACCAGAAACTGATGGCTGAAGCTCTGGCAATGATAGAGAGCACCCAGCAGGTAAATAATTGAAGCATTTTTAGATGCTCTTCTAGATTTTGGCTTTTCTGAGTCACACTCAAGAAGTCATGGTGTTGTTCATGAGCTTGGCACGTGATTTTGGATCAAAAATTTGCTGGTTTCTGTGCCCCAGGCTCGCTGCCAGCGTGACAGTGAGCAGATCTCCAGGGATGGACCTCTGGAAATCGGCTTCCCTGTTCCTGTGAAGGATGTGACACCACTTCAGGCCTTGCCAGCATCAGGGAAAAAAGGTAATTCCTCCTGGTGATATAGGGCAGAGCTTTGTGTTGTTTGGTAACTGGTGAATTGGAGGTGACACGAGTGGAGGATTTATTGCCCAGCTCTAAACAGGATATTTGGAATCCTTCTGATCACCATGGCAAATTTTCTTTCTGATTTCATATTTTTGGGTGGAGGTTGAATTCCAGTAGCTTTGAAAACCACTGGTAGACCTCCACTTCACTCACCAGGAGCTGATCTAGGTGTCACAGCCCTCTGTGGTGCAAGAGCAGATGTTTAGGAGGGTAAATGAGAGACTGTGCCCTTTGAACTCCAAGTAGAAATAAATGATGTCCCCATCTGTGTTTATCTGTGTTCTGTTCTGCAAGTAGAACTCGCTGTGCTGATGTGAAACAGTAAAGCCTCAGGTGGTTTCACATCTGTTTCACATGTGGGTCAGTTTGTCTGATGAGTAGCGTTCAGCATTTTAGAGCAGTTACAGCAACAGGATAAATCCAGTGAGGGACAAAACCTCTTAGAAGTTCTTATAAATCCAGGTTAATGGAGTATTGAAAAAACTCAGAGTGATTCCTCTCCAGGCTGGCTGGAAGGGTTGATCTGGAATGCTTCACACCCAGAGCAGGAGCACAGTATGAAAATGCCATCCCACCTTTTCATCTAGCTTTGCCTAGGGCTTTCAAAAGACCTTGAAAAATGAAACTGCATCATAATGGCAAGCAGCAAGAAGGACTGGAGAAGACACGGGGCCAGAAATTAAGGATTTGGTGCCACAAAACAGAAAGACAGATGAAGGAGTTTGTAAAGTGATTTGTAAATTTTAAGAAAAGCTACTGAAGAAGATGCAGTTTCCACTGGAGTAAAGTTTCCTCTGGAGAGAAAGCAGAGTGGGAGCAAAGCCAATCTACTCAGAGATGGCCACCACACTTCCATCTGTCTAAAATACCCTTTTAAACCTCTAAGCAGAATATCTGTGTGTGTTCTGGGGATTTTCTGCTCCTGTCCAGGGGTTTATTTGGGTGCTTTGATGTGTGTTGCAGAGCCACAAGGCATCTCCTGGGAGACTCCAGTGGAGGGCACAGTGAAGGGAGAATCTCTCATAGAGTCAGATTTGGGAGAACAGTGCCAGGAACAGCAGGAGCACCAAGTGCAGTTAAAACTGACCATTGAAGATTTTGTCCTGCACAAGATGCTGGGGAAGGGCAGTTTTGGCAAGGTAAGCATTGGGACTGGGACACCACTGTGTGCATTTGCATGTCACTTTGTGTGGCACTGAATAACATCTGCTTTGAAGGGACATGTAGGGAAAAACATGGAATGGAATCATTTGGTTGGAACGAATAGAATCATTTAGGTTGGAAATTACCTCCAAGGTTTTTGCATCCACAGCTAAGCCAGCACTGCCAAGTCCACCACTCTGTCCCCAAGTGCCACATCCATGTGTTTTCTGAACACTTTCAGGGATGGTGACTCCACCACTTCCTTGGGCAGCCCCTTCCAATGCTTGACCACTCTTCCAGTGAAGAAATTTTTTCTAATATCCCATCTCAACCTCCCCTGGAACAACGTGAGGCCATTTCCTCTTGTCCTGTCCCTGTTCCCTGGGATCAGAGTCTGACCCTCCCTGGCTGTCCCCTCCTGTCAGGAGTTGTGCAGAGCCACAAGGTCACCCCTGAGCCTCCTTTTCTCCAGGCTGAGCCCCTTTCCCAGCCCCTTCTGGTTGTTCCAGCCCCTTCCCCATCTCCATTCCCTTTTCTGCACACACTCCAGCCCCTCAGTGTCTTCCTTGTAGTGATGGACCCAGAACTGAATAAGGGATTTGAGGTGTGGCCTCACCAGTGCCCAGTACAGGTCACTGCCCTGGTCCTGCTGCCACACAATGGCTGATAAACCTCCAAATCTTCAAAGAATCCTTGCTCTGGCAAGGCTGAATCCTGAACTCCATCTTCTCCCTGCCTTGTCCTTCTCCCTGTCCCATTAGTTGCTCTCTCATGACAGGACAGGAATGCCCCAGGCAGGGTTTCAATTTCCCCTTCTGTGCAAGTTGATGGATCCAGGATATCCCCAGAAGAGCTGGTGGGAAAGGTCTCTGTGCTCTCCCTCTTCACAGGGAGGTGGAAGCATGAGCTGAGAAGCTGAGTGTGGGTCAGCTCTGCTCTCAGAGCAGCAGGTCCCAGCTGGGAGCAGTGACTGCTCTTTCCAGCTCTGATCTGTGCTGGAGCCCAAAGCAAATTTTACAGCAGCCAGGAATTTGTGCTTTTGAAACAAGAACCACCTGGTTTCAGTGGATTCTTTAATCCTGGTGAATTGTGGATTGTTCTTCCCCATTGCAGATATCCCCTGGGAGGGGACTCAGGTTGCTCAGTGCCAGCACAAAGCTGAGAGAAACAATTTCAGAGGGACTCCCCATTGTGTTTTCACAGCCAATAATAAGAAGAAGGAGAATGGATCACGTGGCCCACATCCCACATCATTCTAAGGGGGAAACTGTGCCTTGACAAAGGGCTGCTTTTTGTCTGCTAAATGATCTGGAGCAATTGCTGCAGCCAGTTCTTCAACTGGTGAAATATTTCCTGTGTTGTCCTTCCATACTAGAAAGTAATAGAATCATAGAATGGTTTGGGTTGAAAGGGACTTTAAAGACCATCTAGTTCCAGCTCAATGGACAGGGAAATTTTCCACTAGAAAGTGTTGTGTCCACTTGTCATGTCCACAGTTTTCATGGGAGCCAGAGCTGAGGCATCTCAGAGCTAAACCAGAGAACCCCAAACCAACATTCCAGACTAACCTGCAATCAAGAGTGTGGATATAATATAGAAACATTTTTATTGGAAGGAAAGGATCTCTGGAAGTCTTCTTATCTAAACCATTCCTCAAAAGAGGTCTAATGAGATGAGGCTGCTCAGGTGTTCATCTACTCAAGTCCTGAATGCCTCCATTGAAGCACATTCTGTACCTTGTTTTAGCCCTCACGCTGCCATGGACTCTGCAAGCTTCTGCCTCTCTCTGAAGTGCACACTGTGGGTGTGGAGAGGATGGGCCATTTTGTGCCTTTCTGCAACAAAAACTCACCCACGAGTTTCCTGTGCTGGCGTCGCTCCTGGTGCCCTCATTTGCTTGGAGAGAGATTCACTTCCCCACAGAGGGGACAGGGTGTGCACATCTCAGTGCCTGAGGGGTCTCTCCAGCTCTGTGTGATCCTGGCAGGCTGAGGGGCAGATCCATGGGGGTTTCTCCCACCACCCCCTCTGGATGTGGTCTGGCATTGCCTCCCTGCTCCTTGGAAGCCACAGCGCAGGTCACAGAGGCAGCACATTCATTGCCCAGCTTCCCCAGGAGAGCAGTGCCCAGCACAAACATGAGGGTAAAAAAGGGTGCCTGCAGCATCAGCACTGTGAGCATTTCTGGTCATTCAGTGCAGAGACAGAGGGAGGCTCTACTCTCTGTCTGGTGCTACAAAGTGAAATGCAGCAGTAGCCAAAAGGGTAAATAAAACTTTTGTCAGGGCTAAAACGTGTCTGAGCTTACTCAGTAAATAGTGTCTGACAGAGAACTTCAAAGACCTCTTTGAAGAGGTCTTTAAATAAATCTTACCCATTTATTCAGTCTATAGAAACAGGGTCAGCATGTTAGTGTGAAGATCAGGACTGTCACTGCCTTCCAGGAGAGACTTTTTTGCTCTGTGGTCTCTAGAAAACCCTTCTCTGCTGCTCTGGGTTTCATTTTCCTTGCCTATAAAAATAGACAGAGGTTGTAACTCCTCTGGGAGGTGTTTTCCCATTCTCAGAGAAGAATTCCTGCAAAAGCACGGGGGACCGGCCTGTGTGCTTAGACCTGAAAACTGAGAGGAAGGAGAGAAAGACATCTGATATAAAACCAGTCCAGCTACTGGTGGACATCATTTTCCACCTGCTGAAGAGCTGGTGCAGGGTATTTGCATTTCAAATGCTGACAAAGCAATATTCTGTGTTTTATTATTTGAAGTCAGAAAACAGGAAATGTACCTCAGGAGCATTTGCATGAGAATGGTTTCTGTTATCAGAGGTGTTTGGCCCTTTGGCATGTCCTGTCCATCCATCCTGCTCCTGTAATTGCCAAGAACTTCACATCCTTCTCCAGGGCTCAACTTCATAGAACTGTTTTGGGTGTGGGGAGCAAATTCAAAGTCTTTAATGGCAGAATGGTTCCTTAAGCATCAAGGTTTTTAAGGTGTACCCCAGTGAATTCCCAGGAGCTCAGCTCCCACTTTCACTTGGCTGTTCTGAGGGGAGATAATCCCTCTTTCTGAGCAGCTGTTTCCATTTCAGGTGTTCCTGGCTGAGTTGAAGAGCACAGACCAGTATTTTGCTGTGAAAGCCCTGAAGAAGGACGTGGTGCTGATGGATGATGATGTTGAGTGCACGATGGTGGAGAAGAGAGTCCTCTCCTTGGCTTGGGAGCACCCATTCCTCACTCATGTCTTCTGCACGTTCCAGACCAAGGTAAGACAAGCATCTGCCACCTTTTTCCACAGGCTGAGAATGCTTTACTGATGTTTCCTGAAGGGCTTCAGCCTGCTGGGCTCCACTAGGGACATGAAGTGGTGCTCAGGGAAGGGCTCTTCAGAGTAAGCACTCAGGAAATAGCTCCAGAAATTTAATCTACTTTCCCCACATCATTCTGGGGATGGGATGGTGTATTTGAGGATTATGGCATCCAAGAGTCATTGAGGTAAAATCTGCTGTTAAAATCTGGTACCATGGGCCAAGGATGTGCCAAGGCCACAGCCAGGTTAAGGATGACTCCTCATGGAGTTATCTGAACCTCTTGGCCCATGGAGCATTGTACTGCAGCTAGCCTGGATCAAAGCCAACTCAAGAAACCCTGGTTTTGGAAGATAAGCATGCTGTCATTCACTTCTTTGCCCCAGTTGCTGTTAAATGGCAGCAGACACTGTTCTGCAGTGGTTCTGCAGTTCAGAGCACCTCCTGAATCTCACTTCTGATTCCAAACCAAAACTGAAGTGACATTTAAGTAATCCACATATTTCCATGGTCCTACATGCCAACAACTGCTCAGCTCCCCAGAGCCACCACCAATAGCCTTAACACCAAAGCACACATGAGGCATAGAAAGAAACCATGGAAGTTTGAGGGTTTGTCTTTGTCCAACCTATTCAAACCATTCCTGAGAGATGGTTGATATCTGTTAGCCCAAATTCAGAGCAGCACTGTCTCATGGCTGCCTGTTCAGGGTCTTGTCTGGATGCTTCCATTCCCTGCTCAGCCCCAGATTTGGTGGCACAAGGCTCTGCTCAGTGTAAGGTTAGGATCTGCTCAGTTGGAGGTTCTTCTGCAGAGTCAGGAGAACAAAAACAACCTCTGTGGTACATCCCAGTCATCTCTGGATGTGGCACCTGTTTAAAGACAGGTTAAATTTATAACAGGGAACATCTGGGCACTGCTGTAGGTGATGTGACACTGAGCCCAGGCTCATGTTCATGTTTAACCCCTTTGGGACTCTCAGTGGGGATAGTGTGTCCTGGGAATGGATCCTTGCCTGGCAAGGAAAGGAATTAACTCCCTACTTGAGGAGGGCTGGTTTTCAGAGGAAAATATAAATGCCACAACTCCAAAGGCAAAGATCAAGATTTAATTGAAGAGATAAAACATTCACAACAGTCACAGCTCTATGAGGGAGTTTTTTCTCCAGGGATTGCTGCCTGTATCTCCAGAGGGATGCTGACTGAAGCCAGCAGCAGAACCCTGTTGTCTGTGCTCCAGCCTGGTCTGGGAGCTGTAGGCTGTGAGAGTGTTCACAGGGGTCTGGGGATGAGGGAAGAGATGAGGATCTGATTCCATGTTTCAGAAGGCTTGATTTATTATTTTATGATATATATTACATTAAAACTATACTAAAAGAACAGAAGAAAGGATTTCATCAGAAGGCTGGCTAAGAATAGAATAGGAAAGAATGATAACAAAGGCTTGTGTCTAGGACAGAAAGTCTGAGCCAGCTGACTGTGATTGGCCATTAATTAGAAACAACCACATGAGACCAATCACAGATGCACCTGTTGCATTCCACAGCAGCAGATAACCATTGTTTACATTTTGTTCCTGAGGCCTCTCAGCTTCTCAGGAGGAAAAATCCTAAGGAAAGGGTTTTTCAGAAAACATGTCTGTGACAGTAGGTCAGGGTCAGGAAGGTACAGCAGGGACAGTCTGCAGCCCTGGGTTCAGGCAGTGCAGGCATGCAAGTGTCCCCTTCCCTCATGAGACCACAGCAAAAAGAGGAGAGACCAAATGGAGTCATGTCAGGATCCAGGTGGGACTTACTGACTGTTTAAAGGGAAAAACTGAAGGATGGAAAAGCAATGAGTGCCTGAAAAATTCATGGGTGCCAGGCTAGAAAAGCCAGATGATTTTTCTTCTACACTTCAGGGCAGCAGCACAGAATTGCCCTGCTGCCATGGAGAAAGAATTCCCATCCAATCTCATCCCAAGCCATCACTGCCTCTTTAAATCCATGTGATCTCCCCATCTTGGCTCCACAGAGAGAGAGGAGCTGGGATGGGGCTGCCCAGGCCAAAGCTGCTCTGGGCTCTGGTCGATTTTCTCCCCTGTTTTTTCTCCCCAGCCTTTGCAACCCAGCAGTGATCTCTCAGGGCAGGAAAGTCACCCAGAGCTGGGAGCTGTGACAACCTTGGGTGGTCCTCCAGGGCTCAAAGGAGTGTGGTTGTCAGAATGTCTTTTATGGCAATCATTTTAGGATAATGGAATGGTTTGGGTTGGAAGAGACCGTCAAAATCACCTATTTCCAACCCTCTACCATGGGCAGAGGCCGCAGCACCGCTGTGTAGAGTCCTTCTATGGATTTTAGTACTGAAAATATGACTTTTTTTTTTTTTTTTATTCTTGAAGTTTCACTGGATAGATAAGTAGTTTCCAACAGAAACATATGTGCCAATGCCTTTCTGAAGCCCTCATGCTTTGGCTTACCTGAGCTGCTCCAGGTGCTGAGTGTCTCTGCAAAGGACAGTAAAAACAGGAATATTCCTGCACCAAAACAAGGACCTCAGCAGTCCACATGTTTCCAGAGGGGGGGAAAAAAGTCCTTTAATCTGTTGGCAGCTCTCTGAGCTCTGGGATGAGTTTCTTCCTCCCCTCCACCCAGGTAATGAGTGACTGCTCAATTATATGAATCTGGATGGCTCTTCAGACAGATTTTTTGAATTCCGAATGATCAGTGCTTTCAAAACTCAGAATACTTTTCTTGTTTTAGTGCATGCGAATAAATGGAAGCCCACAGTGTTTGGGGGTTTTTTGTCCAATCTCTTTTTGAATTCTTCTGTTTTATTTTACTGCAGTCATCTTTGTATCCAGATATTCAGCTGTCATAATTACATACTCTGAATTTTAACAATAAGCTCAAAGAGCTATTCTGCTGTATTAGATTTAAAGGGATGCTGTTATGTTAAAGAGGAGGGAAAATATGTTTATAATTCTGTGAAATCCCAAAATCAGTAATGCCAAAAGAGTGACTAGGCATCCCAGAGCTCATGTTTTATTCTTTTTTGCATTTCACTGATCTTCTGCCATAAAAATAGGCTTCCCCTTTTTGACAGTCACTTTTATTTCTGTTTCTTTACTTCATTGACCAAGTTTTATTAACACCCTTTACCTAAATGCAAATTAAATCTTGAGGCATTTTGACTTGCAGCACAAAATAGCAACAGAGAAGATTATCTCAACCCAAAAGAGAAGTAATCGTTACTGCAGTTTAAAAGAAAATATTACAGAAATTGTTTATTTTCTGCTTTACTGTTGTATTATATGTTTTTTTTCTGGTGGTAAGCCTTTTTCTCATCCTCTGTTGCTCTTGTGTTCTTAATACTGACTGAAAAGTCTCTTACACTGGCAGGAAGGAGAAAAGAATTGTAAAAGAAGCGTGGTCGTAATTTGAAAATTCTTTGTTTTCCATGGGTATTTTCAGATTTCTCAGTAAAATATCTCCTCAGAGGTTACTTCAATTCCTGAAAATATTTTTTTTCCAAGCATGATTTCAGTTTTCTTGTCTTTATTACAGTCTCTTGAGGGGAAGGGCTGATTTCTTTGCCCCAAATCAGAGCATGGGGTTACACATGGGCATTTCACACCCTCTGGGTGTTCAGCTCCTCTGCCTGGTGGTGCCATGGACCTCCTGAACAGCCCCAGCTCCATCCTCCTGCTTTTTCTGGGGGTGGTACATCAGCTTGGAAACATCTGTCCATCCTGCAGCATTCTGAGTACTTTGAGCTTGGGAAAAATCTGATTCAAGGCCAAATTTGAAGCAGCTGATGGGAAATTTTAGGAAAGCTCTGAGGATTTTGCCTCTTGCAACCAACAGGCAGGAAAGCTGGCAAGGTCTCGTTGGATCCTGGCCAAAATTTCAACGTGGTTTAGCAGAAATAGCAACATCTCAGCAGAGCATTGGGATTTCTACAAGGTTATGCCAGAGGAGGTGTGAGCAGCTGTAATTATAACATCAAATATATGAAGTTTTTGTAAGATATTTCTAGGTGATGTCAGCCCATGTGGTGTGAACTGGGGGAAGGCATTGGCCAGGAGAAGAGGAGGACAGCTCACCAGTGGGGTTTTTTAAGTAAAATATGATTGCCATATTCAATACACATATTGTCAGGTTTTTTAAAGTAAAAGATGATTGCCATATTCAATACACATATTATCAGGTTTTTTAAAGTAAAAGATGATTGCCATATTCAATACACATGTTATCAGGTTTTTTGAGTAAAAGACGATTGCCATATTCAATACACATATTGTCATTGCCTCCCCATTGTCCAGCCTGAGGAAAATCAGCCCAAAATGCATTCAGCTTTGCCTGAGATTTCTAAAAATCTGCAGTCTAGCTGCACTTTATCCTGAAAAAAATTAATGCCTAAAATAAAAACATTTAATTTTTTTTTCTGCTTTTCAACTGCTAAAATATTTATGTTTTGTGGATTTGGCTATTTTTGTTTCATTTTTGGTCTGGCGATTTTGTTTTTTTTTTAATTCACAAAACTTCAGACAAATCTTTCTCTAGCCTTGAGAAAATCAGTCTCTCTCCAAGATTGTGCTGGACACTGATAGGGAAAACCTCTTCCTCTTGCAAGACTTGGGCTGATAGTGCCTCAGTTTATCAGTGAGTGATGGACTCTGTCTGCTCTGAGTGTGAGTAAAGGTCTTGGGATCTCAGAGCTCGAGTGGAAGCCAAGGCTGCATCTTCCTCCCTGCAAATGTATTTTATTTTTGTGTATAAATATATCCCTGTGCTTTGTACCAAGCAGATGGGCACACCATGCTGAGCATCCCAAACGAGGAGCTCAACACGCAGCCAGGAATGCTGAGAGTGCAAGGATTAGAACAAGGAATAAACACTGAGAGAAAAGGCTGGGCTGGATTATTGGGCAGCTGTAAGAAATGCTGCCATCTCCAGAAGACAGGCTGATATTACACAAGAGGGTGGGGAAAAGTATTTAGACCAGAAAACAGAATTAAATCTTGGATTGCTCTGGTGCAAATTCCAGTGGAGGTGAAGGAGTAACCCTGTGTTAACTGTTCCTCATGGCAGTGGACACAGTGAGGGCTGCACTGCCCTCCTTCCCACTGGAGGGATGCTCTGATGGGATTGCAGCACTCAGTGATGTGGTGGAAAAGGCTGGAGAGGCTTTTGGCTGCCAGCTACCCCATGAAACAAAACAGATCCAAGGTGTGGATCAGCACCCAGACTGGGCTGAGCTGCATGAAAAGGTGAGACCAGAAGCAGCTGCAGGAATTGCATCATGTCCAGCCTTTCCCTTGGCCAGGGACAGCCTAGTTCAGTGGGAATGCAGCAGGATTAAGTCACTTGATCTGGAGCCTTCTCCACGTGGAGATATTTGTTAGGGTAACTGATCTAAACAGAGGTAAAGCCACACCGTCCTGCAGCATTAATTATTCTGACATTCATCCTCCTGGAACCCCTGGGAAGAAGAATTTTTGCTCCTCAGTAAACGGTGTTAAATTGTGTATTTGTATGTATGCAAGCACTTTCAAAATGCAAAGAAAACAAAAATCTGAAAATCTCTGCAGAAAAGTGCTCTGGAGGGCTTCCAGCTGGTTAAAGGATTTTAAGAGCCTGTTAAAGGATGTACCTTCAAAAGATCAATTTAAATGCTGCCTGCTTTATGCTTATTGTTTATAAAGTTGAAAGCAGCTCTGATAGTGCCTATTCATCCTCCCAGCAGTGCAGAGCAGGAGCAGGTTGGTTTAACCCCATCCCTGCCGTGTCCCGGAGAGGCAGAAGGAGCAGGTGGCTCTGAGGGGAGGAGCTCAGTGCAGGCACTGAGGGGTTGAAAGGGCAGGAAACTGAGTTTGTGCAGTAATCCAGGCTCTCAGTACCTGGCAGGACTGGCTGGGTTAGGAAAGAGTGTTATTTTGTGTGCAGGAGCTATGTTATTTTGTGCAGGACACTGCTGCCATGTCTGTGTGTTGTACAACCTCGTGTTGTAGGGCTCTGTCTGCTGCAGGAGCAGCACTTCACCCTCCCACAGAAGGGTTTGTCCTGTCCCCAGTGCTGCAATGGAGAAAGCTCCTGGGAGATTGTCTAGAAGTAGGGAATGGCTGATTGTCTTGGTTTGGAAAGACAGGAGTCTGCTAAGAAAGAAATCGAGAATGTAAACCCTCCCCACCCCTCCAAATTGCTATAAATTTTAAATTAAGGAGCTCTCAGGCAAAAATATGGGAGCGGGAAATAACAGTTCTTTAATAGGGAAGGAAAAATAAAAGGATAAAATAAACAATGCAGCGCACTAGAACAACACTGACAGAGTCAGAACACAACCTGACACCCTGTGGGTGTTGGTAGCAGTCCCATTGGAATTGTGGCTGCAGCCCTCCTGCAGTGTCAGGGGTGGTTCTGTTGGAGCAGGGATCCTGGAGAAGGGTGCAGCCTTCCTCTGAAGATCCAGTGGAAGAGGCAGCTGCTGTTCCTCTGGGAATCCAGTGGAGAAGTTGTGCTGGTGTCTCAAAAACCTCTGGATTATATCAGGGTAGCAATGCTTGGCTCCTCCCTCTGGGCTCACATCTCCCAATGGGATGCTGCAGTTCTTATCAGCCATGCAGTGACATTCAATGGCTGTTATCAGCAATGTCCCCTCCTGAGGGAGGAGTGAATGTGGTCACTCAAAGAGAGAGATAAGGCAAACTGCCCACTTGAGAAAGATAACCTGCCATACAGATGGTAATGAAAACAACTTGCATTGCAATCTGGAACGCTGATACATGGATGTTTGTTGGCATTGTATTGCAGGGGTTCCATGCTGTTGTCTCCTTATCACAAAAGTTTCACACCTTCTTGGTGTTTCTCATGGGCAGCTCCTCAGAGCACTGACTGTTTCTCCTTCACAAAGCACCAACTGACTCCAGTTCCCTTCTCACCCAGCCACCCCACTCTTTTATAGCACTCTTCTTCTCATTTCCTACAGCTGTGGCCTGTTAAAGTCAGGCCTGCTCCTAATCTTTGATAATTGGCCCAGCTGCAGCTCCTTAGGGGTAAGATTACTTTCTACACTATCTTTATTTTCTTATATTCTACCCTCCTACAGATATTCTTAAGACAACTGGTATTAAATACATCAGGAAGTGTTTGGACAATGCACCCAGGCACATGGTGTGATTCTCAGGGGTGTCCTGTGCAGGGCCAGGAGTTGGACTTTGATGATCCTTGTTGGTCCCTTCCAGCTCAGAATTTCTATTATTTTATAACTACCCTAGTGCAGTGTCCATCCCTGAGTGCAGGAGGGGCCTTTACAATCCTCCTCGAGCTCTCTTGTCACAAAAGATGGTCCTGAGACCAAACTTTTTCTGTTGTATGACTCCAGAACCATGACCAAAAGTTTGGCTTGAGCATTTGGTATCCAGGAATGTCCCACAGGTGGTCAGCAATCTGTCTGTCACCTGCCTGCACGGCAGAGGGGCAGGAAACTCTTTCCAAGCCTTCTGCAGGGCTGTGTGAGTCTTCCCACTGAGGAACAGCATTCCTGCTTGTTTGCCCAACATCCACAGGCAGGACTGTTGAGTTTGCAGGCAACTCCAACATGGGAAGAGACGAGAATCTTGACTCCATGTTTCAGAAGGCTGATTTATTATTTTATGATATATATTATGTTAAAAGAAAATTATATATTAAAAGTATACTAAAAGAATAGAAGAAAGGATTTCATCAGAAAGCTAGAAAGGAATGGAATGGAATGATAATAAAATCTTGGGACTAACCAGAGAGTCCGAGACAGCTGGACTGTGATTGGTCATTAATTAAAAACAACCACATGAGACCAATCACAGATCCACCTGTTGCATTCCACAGCAGCAGAAAATTATTGTTTACATTTTGCTCCTGAGGCCTCTCAGCTTCTCAGGAGAAAGGATCCTAGCAAAAGGATTTTTCATAAAATGTGTCTGTGACACAGGACCCCTGCAGGGGATAAGGGCATGGCAGAGCCTTGAGAATCAGAGAATGGTTTGGGTTAGAAAGGACCTTTAAAGGTCATCTAGTCCAGCTGCCCTGCAGTGAGCAGGGACATTTTCAAGCAGATAAACCCCCCCGCTGCCTGCTGCAAGTGCTGACAGGCTCCAGAGCCTCCCAGCAGCAGGCAGGAGCCATCAGCCAACTTTCCCAGGACAAGAGGAACTGAGGCTGGAGCCTGTGTGCAAGAACGTCCTCTGCGCCACTCCGACCCTTTGACCTCCAGCACCCCCTTGAATTTTCGGCGGTTTCAAGAATGGGTTTTGCCACTTCCCATATTTAATGTGTTCTGTGGTTCTGCAGATCTCAGACCTAGGAAGCTGACTCCAGTGAGTTGTCGCACTTGGCCTTTCTTGGTCACACCTCACCACTCACAATGACGTAGGGCTGATCTCAACCAGTTCTCCTCCACGAGCTATTCCAGGAATCTGCACTTCTTAAGAAGCAAGGGGAACTTCCAAGCCCCAGAGCAGGAAAGCCAGAGTGATCTTGTCTGTTTTCAATAGGGTTTATGTGCCACTCTATAGCACCTGATATATTATAAACTTCAGTACTAAACATTCCTAAGCAAAGTTTGTATTCTCCAGCTCCACAGCTTAAGGCAGTTGAGCAACAGGGTTTGTATATGTGGATGTAAATTAATCTGAGGGGTTGCTCCACCTTTTCCTCCCTGCCAGAGTCACCAGTTTCAGGTCAGAGTCCTTGGGTTCAGTTAAACAGGTACAGCAGATGGTGGCTCAAGTCCATGAACAAGCTGAGTGTGACTGCTCATTCTACTGGATAAACAAGGATTTCACATTACAATTAGAGATGTGTGATGAGGTGTAGCCAAAATCAGTGGACTTTACAGGGGAGCTGAGGGGTTTTCTCCTTCCCAGCCCACTAAAGCTGAGTCTGGCCCATTTCAAGACCCATAGTGTTTCTTCAGTCCCAGCAGGACACATGTGGTTTCTGGTGTGTTGTTGGCTAAACCCCATCACCTCCCTGTGTACCTTCCCAAAGAGCATCTGTTCAAGCATTTTCCTGAATGAGCTCCTGAGCTCACATTGCTTCCAAGATTTATACATGTCTTCACTAAATTTCCCACCTTCCTCTGGCCTTTTTTGCTTGCTGAAACTCATTTATGTGCACAGCCCCCTGCAGGTGCAAGAAACACTGAAAACCTGCACCCATTTGGTTTAGCAATGGAATTTGTATTCTTTCCCCAGGAGGCCAGATTTGGCTTTGAGCTTGTTGGATGACAGGTGGGGTTTCCAGTGAGTCCATTTAAATAAGAGTGCTGTAATTAAGAGGATCTGGCTAAAGAAATTGCGCAAATTAGAGCAGACAGCTGTTGTTTGAAAGGAACAAGCACTTTTGTGGTTTTTTAACATAGCCAGCTCTTGGCTTGCTGCCAGAGATACTTACATTAGATCTTATGGATAAAAACCTTCAACTGTTAAAAATATAAGTGAAAATAACTCTATTTCCCCCACAGAAAAAAATGTAATGGGCAATTGGCAGCACAAGGAAGATATTCATAAACTTTATAGCATAGCCTAGAGATTACTGACTTCAGGTGTGTAAAGAACAGAGAGAGGTTTTTGAGGGGAAAAAAATACCACATCCATTTTGTTTTATTCCTGCACTTATGCACAAATGGTGAGATTCCTAAAACAGAAGTTTAAACTGGGACCATAGCTCAGTGTGCAGATCCTTTTCCTTCAGAAAAAGGTGTCCTTTCTGCCTTGTAGAAACAATTCAGAGTGAAAGGGATCAATCCAAGCCAGCTTCTGCAGGGTTCTGGTGGTGAATTTTGGTTCTTGAAGCTGTAAGAGGATCAGTGTCATGAAAATGAGCAACCTGGTCTAGTGGGAGGTGTCCCTCCCCAGAGCAGGGGGTTGGAACTTTAGGGGTCTTTAAGGTCCCTTCCCACCCAAACCATTCTGTGATTCCATGATTCTGTATCAAGGATTGGAGAAGAAACCTCAGTGATCACTTCTGCTCATTATGCATAGAGAGATTCCATCATTTCTGTGTGCCAGAAGTAGAGTTTTTCCCTGGTTGAACAACTGATGGTTGCTTGCAACTGGGGACAAGAACTCGACCATGCAGGTGCTCAATGGGTATCTAGAAATATGATAAATTCATTGCTTTCCCCACTAGCAAGTTACATAGAGCAGCTTTCAGGGTTAAAGTCAAGCATGTGCTTGGAACAAATTGCTGGGTCTGGTTGGTGTCTCTGATGACTTGAAAAAGTCAGACCCAGGTGCCTCCACAGAAGCTGTGCAGGAATGCAGGTGACACCAGCTTGAAGTCATTCCACTGGATGGGTTCTGTACTGGGGTGGGGACCAGAGGAGAGCTGGGAATGATTTTTGCCTTTTCCACTAGAAGCTTGTCCATCTGTCCTTCTGCACTGTGAAGTCATCCACCCCTTTCTGTGAGCCTGGAGCTCTGCTGGTAAAAATCCATGGCCCCAGCTGGTTGTGAAGTGGCTTTGCAGTGTTTGCTAGTGGTGTTTATAGAAATCAGAGCAGGGAGTGTGAGTATGGGCTTAGGGAGCCAAGAGAGAAATGAGGAATCTAAAAAAGGAGCTGCTTTCTGTCCAAAACCCTCACAGTAACACTTTCCTTCCTCTTTTTGAGTGCTTTCTGTGCGGTTTGATTTTTTTAAAAAAATATTTAAACTTTTACCTCACTCCTCACAACCCCTTATTTATTCTCACCTTGTCTCCTTCTCTAGGAAAACCTTTTTTTTGTGATGGAATACCTCAATGGAGGAGACCTCATGTTCCACATCCAGAGCTGCCACAAGTTTGACCTTCCCAGAGCAACGTAAGACATTTATCATTGCCTTTGGGCCTGACCTGATTTTATCCCCAGCTCTGCCACTGCCCTGCAGAGGAAATCCTGGGCGGACTATTTGACCTTTCTGCACCTTGCCCAGCTGAAAAGTGGGGATGATGCTTGTGCTGGAAGTCTCTCTATCCCAGCTGTCTCCAAACTCAACAAAACCATTCAGGACATCCTCCCAGCTCAGTGAGGGACTGGAGTGAGTCACTTCCCATCCTCTTTTCCCTCCCACAGAAGACCTTTAGACTCCATCCACACAGTTGGCTTCACTCAGACGTGACCTTGCTTCTTTACAACATTCTGTAGCCAAGCTGCAGGACCTGCTTAAGCTGAGGTTCCCAGCCCAGTGGTCAGAGGTGAAGCTGTTGTTTGTTAGAAGTAATGGGATTTTCCTTTTTTTTCCATTTAAATTTCAAGGGGGTGGGGTGAAAACCTATCAAAAGCACAAAAGGTAAATTTAAACAAAAAATTAATATACCAGCAGAGAATTAAATATATATTTAGTTTTGATTAAAGTAAATAGAAGAATTAGAATAAATGAAAGGTGCTTTTGATCCTTCTGCAAGCAAAAGGTATTTTGAAAGTCAATATTGAAACCACTATAGGAATTACGTTTATTTAATAATTTAATAATAAAAAACCCACACCATCTTTTAAATCAGTGTTTGATGATATTTTTCAAATGCATTTGAATGTCCAGAATTAACGGCCAATGCATTGAAGACTGAGGGAGCAGAGCTGTGGCACACTGAAGGGGGATATGATCCTCTGGTTTCATTCCCTTCTGGGACAGCATGTTCATTTTTCACACTGATGCTGCCTCTTTGACCTTTGGGTCAAAATGTGCTGAGAACAATGACTTCAAGCTCAAAAAAAAAACCTCCAGAGAAAGGCCACCAGCCTGCTGGATAGCCCATATTATGGATAAGCTTTCAAAATCAGAAAAAAATTTCTTCACTGAAAGTGTGCTCAGTCATTGGCTGTCCAGGGAAGGGGTGGGATCACTGCTCCTGGAAATGTTCAAAAAATGTGGATGTGGCACTTGGGGACGTGGTTTTTAGTGGTGGTTTTGGCAGTGCTGGGTTAATGGTTGGACTCGATGCTAGATGGGTTTTCCAGCCTAAATAATTCCAGAATTCCAGGATTCTTTGAAAAGCAGATCATTTATCTGGTCAGGGAAGAGGTCAGGGAGTCTGTCTGTGCTCCCCATCCCAGATTCCCCCCTGCTTTTGGCAATCTCACATCACCCATCAGTAAAACACAGTCAAGTCTTCTGGAGGCACTTCAGACCTTCTGGAACCTAAAGAAATTTTGGCTCTTGGGGGGGACAAGGTTTCCCTCTTTTAGGGTCTAGTTGAAAAAACCTTTGGGAAGCTCCTGTTCTGACCTGTGCCTTCTGTCATTCAGGTTTTATGCTGCTGAAATCATTTGTGGGCTCCAGTTCCTCCATTCCAAGGGCATCATATACAGGTAATTTAACCCTTTGGTGTAATTAATATGCTAAATGCTAAACCTTTTCTGCTTTTCCCTGCAAGCACCAATGACAGCAGAGAGGCTGTTTCTTGGCTGTACTTACTGGCATTGCAACTCCCTGCAGATTTCCCTTTTACATAGTTTGGGTGTTTTATTTTGAAGAGAGATTGTATAAAAGGCAGTTTTGATCCTTCTTTCAGAATCCAGTTATATTTCAGTTAACATTAAAACAAACCCTTGGATTTATTTTTTACATTTTACATCTACACAGAGCCATTCACACAGCACCCAGTGTAGGCACCTGGTTTAAGCTTTCAACATATCAAGGTATTTTAAGGTCAAGTCAGAAACAAGAAATTTGGGATATCTGCTATGCTGGTTACCTTGGGACAGTGGTGACAAGCTCAACCCAAGTAACAAAAGCAGGGAGGCAGTGATATATCTTAATTTTGGATTAATATTGTGCACAGTGGGGAGATGGCATTCATCTCACCATCATGAATCTGAGTTGTCTGTTAAGTTCTTCTTGTAGTAAGCAGAGAGCAGAGTGCATTTTTAGGTTCATCAAGCCTGTGTTAAAATCTATATGAGAAGTGCCCAGTTCTACCAGAAATTAGGCCACAGTCTGATTTCCCATGGCCAAAAGGAGGAACTGAATTTCTGGGGAGCTCTGGTTAAACTCAACTTCGTGGCAAAATTCAGTTACTACATTGCAGCCTTCTTTAAAAGCAGAAAACAAATAACTTGTCACAAATAAAAGAGCAACCTCCCTACAGCAATGATGTTTGCTGAGCCCAAAATGAGCTTATTTCAGTGTTTGTCATGTAGCATGAACATTAGAGCAAATGCTGAAAGTGGATGACTTGCTCACAATCCATTCTCCCTTTAAAACACGAGTTTTGATTCTTATTAGTACTCATGTGGGAGCCATTTATATTCTTTATTGACCAGTGATGGTGATTGCATAAACATGAGATCAATATCAGTGGCATTAAGCTAAGATGATCTCTGGGGCCTCAGCAACTTTTCTGTCTCTAATTATTATTCTCCATGAGTGAAGGGAAAATTTTCTCAAGTGCACAAATCACTTGGCCACATCTGTTATTTTTAGTCAGTCTTCTCAGAAAATCTGATTAAAAATATCTGCAGGACATGGTGACTTTATGGCAGAGCTCCTAACGCTGACATTTTATTTATAATTCTCATTTTTACTTGGAATCACTGTGCCAGTGCAATGCTGGGATTTGGGACCCATTTCCTCCTGAAAGGAGAGGGGTGCTTAGAGTCTGGAGCCTTGGGAATTGAGGGAAAATTGGGACATCTGGGCACTGAGTGGCATGTGGATAGGAAGAAATATCTCATTCCCAGAAGTTGGTGATATTGCTTTGGGTATCAAGCATTGAGAGAAAAGGTTTAACCAGTCCTACTCTCTTCCCTTTTTCACTGAAGACAATGACAACGACATCAGCTGAGAACACAGAATCATCAATATTTCTGTCAGAGCAAACTAAGCACTTAGGAAAGCGAATAGAAATAATTTTTGAAGCTACATCTCTTGTGATGTCGTAAGAATAAGGAATCCAGCTGTTCTGTCTCATGCACCCACGTTTGGAAACATTGGCTTAAATTTTAATGAATGAACTGAGGTGTTTTTTGGCAGAAACTCCAGTCCCTGGAGCCAATGAGTTTGAGGCTCATCAAAATAATGAAAGGGAACTGTAGGTGATGGGTTTTTTGTTTTGCTTCGATCTACCAGATGAATAAAAGCAGTGCTGGCAGCCCGAGATTGATCTCAACGTTGTAACTAAAATAAGTCATTCCAGCTGGAAATTGTGACAACATGAGTGTCTGCCACTTGGAAGGCAAATGTCTCTCGGTTTTCTCTGTATTTCTCTTTGATTGATGACTCCCATTTTGTCTGGGGCCATATTCTTGCAGCAGTGAACAATTGCCCCGTGACAACAATTTAGTGTGTAAAACTAAATTGTGTGTCCCCCACCCTGATGGGGACCTGGCCCAAGCAGGACAAGGAGCTTTGCACAAAGGGATTCTGAAGAATCATCTTCCCTGCAATTGCAGGCCATTATCCCAGGAGCATCAAGCATTGGAAATTACCTCCTTTGAGGGACATTTCTGAAAAAACCCCACGTTGTAAAGCAGTTGTCAGAGGGAGGGTGTCCCTGCAGTAGCCTTGTTGTTGGGCCTCTTGCCTGAGATGTGGAAAATCACAGAATCACAATTTCACAGAGTGGTTTGGGTTGGAAGGAACCCTAAAGATCACCAGTCCTCTCACCACAGGCAGGGATGCCATCCACAGGATCAGGCCCCATCCAACTTGGCCTTTTGCCTAAAATATGTGTAGGCCATGAATTAGTGTGAAAAATAACAATTACACCCCCAGTTGTGGTGTAATTGTTATTTTTATTTATTATTTTTATATATTGTATTAACATATAATAATATTTATTATTTATTTATTATTTTTATATATTATAAGACACACAAATGTGTCTAGGTGCTTTGGGAGCCCTGAGAAGGAGCAGTCATTGCTAGCACAAACCAGGCAGTGCAGGAATGTGTGTGCTCATAGACCAGGTGACCCAAATTCTACCCATATCCCCAGTTAAGTGCAGCATCACTGATCCAAACATTTTACCTGGGTCATTATCTAAAATAAAAACAAAACCTTTAGGAAAGATTTAAGAAAATTAACATAGAAACCATGCCAGCCTTCCTTTCTTTCTGCCTTTTCTACTTTACAAGCTTTTCTCTCCTTTCAGAGTTAGTTCCCACTTGAGGGCCTCCTTGTTCTCCACCAATGGCCATGATTCATCAGCTCGTTTGCTTTTATTTCCTTCTCTGTCCATTTCTGTTTTCCTCCTTTCTCTTTGCTTCCCAGAGTATCTCAGAGCCTCAAAACTCAGACAGCACCCTAACCCTAACCCTGGCAGCTGAGTGTGAAAGGCTTTGTAAATCCTGGGGTTCAGATGGTGCAGCCCAACAGTGGTGGGGACTCTGAGATTATTCTGGGATTATTCTGAGATTATTCTGGGATTATTCTGACCCTCTGCAGGGCTTGTGGGTCCTTACCTTTTCTGGCATTTGTAGAGTCTGCACTGCAAAGGAGATCTGGCAGCAGCTTCAGAGACAATATTGAGATTCCCAGGGGAGGAGAGAGTGAGAATTACCTGCTCTTGTTCTCCAGGTTGTGTTAGGGCAGAAGCAGCAGCTGGCACAAAGCCCTTCTTAGTTTCACTATCATGCATCCTTGAAGGAAATAGCTTTTAGAGGAAGTCTTGGATGATGTGATCCCTGGAAGTGTCCAAGGCCAGGCTGGATGGGGTTTGGAGAAACCTGGGATAGTGGAAGCTGTCCCTGCTCATGGGAGGGGATTGGAACTGGGGGATCTTTAAGGTCCCTTTCAATTCAAACCACTCTGTAATTCCATGATTCTGTGTCTTCTCCAGCAGATAAATCAGTGCTGGGAGAAGAGAAATGCAGAAGAGGGATGCTGAAGCCCAAGAGAGCAGTTCCTCATTTGTCCCTCAGCCTTCCTTTGTATTTCCAGCATGGAGGAACCACACAGGGGCAGAGAACAAGTGTATTAAGTGCAACCTGGTAAAATAACTTGTGTGCTTCACACTTTGAAGAAATTGTTTTCCTCTCTTCCTCCACAGAGACTTGAAGCTGGACAATGTCCTCCTGGACAATGAGGGGCACATCAAAATTGCTGACTTTGGGATGTGCAAGGAGAACATGTTTGGAGATGCAAAGACAAGCACTTTCTGTGGGACTCCTGACTACATTGCCCCTGAGGTAGGTGTGGGGCACAGGGAGTGCTGTGGGACAGGAAACATCTCCTGACATGACTGCTGTGCAGTGGTGGAGGTTACAAAGAGCAATAACCTGGTTTGGAGCAGTTCCAGGCCAGAAACTGGATTTCAGCATGGCTCAGAGTGTTTGGCATTGCTTATTTTTGTGGCTAATTCATTTTTTGGTGCAAATAGAACTTGGCTTAAACCAAGAAATGGAATGCTCAATGGAGATTTTTTTTTTTTGGACCATGGCAGAAGAAACTCCAAGAGGTCCTGCAATCGAGGGACAGACACAGCCTGAGGAATGCTGACTGTGACCTTTCCCTTATTTCAAATTTTAATCAGACATAAACTTATTCTTTTTTTTTCCCCTAGGAAATTTAGGTGTTTTGAGCTAGATCTCTCCAGAAAAGCGAAAGTTTCCTTAACCTGATAGATCTTACTGTGGAGAGGCTTTGACTAATTAGGTGGCCAAAGAAAATATTATTTAGCTCAGAGGAAAAACCTACAAGTCATCCATGCATCATGTCTGACATCGGTCTGAAATCCATTTATTTACCTTTCAAGATCCCATTTTATAATTTTCGTGTTTTCATGATGGATATTGGTATTTTCAAAGAGTTGTCAAAGCCTTCAGGGTTTTTTTTCCCTCTGCTATAATTCATTGGTCCTTCACTGTGCACTAAGGGCTCGAGTCTGGCTGAGGTTACACCACTGCTGGCTCAAGGGTCTCTTCAAATCAATTGGATTTCTATTGCCTAAGAATGGGTGTAAGTGTGCTCTGCAATCAAGCTGCAATTGTCTTTTATTCCACTTCAGTATGCCTTTATTTAAGAAAAAAAAAAGCTATTTTTTGCTCCTAAAAAAAATATAGCCAAGCGTTGATCCATTATCTGTGATTTTATTTTGTAGAAAAGAGAAAAACTGAAATAGCTCAGAGTTTTATTTCTCCACTATGTTTATTTTAGGGATTCAGTGAGTGCATATAAAACATTTTATCTCCAAAATGAAAGCATTTCTGGAGTTTATGGATCATCTCTCCTGCCATAGGCAGAAGCACTGGACTCTGTCAGTATTTCAGTGCAGCTGCTGCCACTGTAATTTGTTACAGACCCAGCACCTTGGCCACAGCCATGCAAATAAGGGAGGTATGGGTCAGTAGACAACTTTTTTCATTTCAAAAAAATCTGACCAGAAAAAAGACAGCCTGAAATTAAATTATTGAGTTTATTTTTGTCCCAGAGGATTTCAAACAAAATAAACCTTTTTTTTTCTGACTGCCATAAAACACTTCAATTTCAATTTCCAGATACTTTAGACTTTTAAAGATAAAGCCTTATAAAAATAATTTCTATTTTCAGAAGGAAAGGTTGGGATGATTTTGTTTGTAAGTGATCCAGAAAAAAAATATATTAAGGGGTCTTGCTGATTTTTTTTTTTTTTGGCTCTGAGTGGAATTGTATATATTACAGCATATTGTATATATTACAGCATATATTCAAATCTATTTTTTGTCCTTTTGGCATCTCCTCTTTTGGAGACAGATGGAGTATAGAGCATCCCATTGCAACCACAATGTGGGCTCAAGAGTAAAGATTGTGCTTTTAAAAAAATTCTAAAAAATTAAATTTTCCCCTCTACAGCTCTAAAATTCTGCTAAGAATCCTACACACCACAGTCATCATGTGAACCCTTAGGTATATGCAATGTAAAAATCTATATATAAGCAAGTTTTTGAGGCTCTTTGAAAAAAACAGGGGTTGCATTTTACAGCAGGTAGATATTTAATTATATGTTTAAAACTGGGTGAATTCCCTTCCTTGGCTATAAAAGGTGTTAGTGATAAGTGGTCCAGCTCTAGATATCTCCACAACAGGTAACTAAAGGCAGGTGAGGTTAATTTTGCTTCTCCAGAGAGGAAGTTTGAGAACTTGGTATTGATCCTTTAGACCCTGAGGAGGTTGTCATTCCAGCTGGATGTCCCTTTATAGGTGACACTGAAAGGCACAAACCAAGGGACTGACTGAGGACAAATTCCCATTCCCCCATCTAAAACCCATTTGGTGTCTCAAGAGGACAGATCAGCAACCCCTTTCATGTTTTTCCTGGGGAAGATTTTGCTGGGGTAGAGTTACACCCTTTAAAGTGACTGATAGTCCTGAACCACCTCTAAGCTGCCACATTTGTAATTTTAACACTCAGCTTGGCTCACTGGAATCAATCCCAAGATGCTGATTCCTGACCATTTGTCTTCTTGGACTTCACAAGCCTGATTTGAACCCTTGGAGAGCAGGCTAAAGATGACTTTTCCCATCTTTTGTATTTGAGATCTCTCTGGATCTCTCTTTGTTCAAGTAATGTAAGAATTAAGTGCAGCCTGCTGTCTGTAGTGCCAGGGACTGTTCTGGCACCCAGGTGTGACTGTACCTTGTTGCTCCAGATTTCCACTGGCAGAATTCTGGCTCCTGCTGCAAGAAGTGGGAAGCACCTCTGATAGAGCAGCTGTTGCAAGGCCATGGTCTGGCCACCCTCCTGAAGTTGAAAAACTCATGTCAGACATTTTACTTCTGCCTTTGTGGCTCCTCTTTCTGGGCAGATACTGCTGGGGCAGAAGTACAACACCTCTGTGGACTGGTGGTCCTTTGGTGTCCTCCTGTATGAGATGCTCATTGGCCAATCCCCTTTCCATGGCCAAGATGAGGAGGAGCTTTTCCAGTCCATCCGTATGGACAACCCCTTCTACCCTCGCTGGCTGGACAAGGATGCAAAGGACATTTTGGTGAAGGTAAGAATCACCACCCATCAAATGAAAGCCTTTCTGCCAGAATTACTTTCTTCAATTTGTTTATCTTCAGCTGTTGTAGAGAGGACAGTTTAATCACTGTCTTTCCTGTGGGCATCAAACCACACCTCTCCCATAAGGAGATTTGGGTGTATTCCTTCTCCTAATTTGTGATGGTGGCTCCTCACAGACATCTGCCGAGATCAGTTTATTTGCAGAGCAGTCCCTAAGGTGCAAAGCTCATTAACTCCTGGGAAAAAAACTTCAAACTAAGGGTTACATCAGGCTGAGATGTTGAACATCTCTTTTTGGGGCACATGCTGCCATCTTTCTGCCCAAACAGCCAGTACTTCTGTCAGGATTAGAGGTAGGAATCATCTTAATACCAATCAGTAAACTTCCTTGTTTAGGAAAAAAATGTCCCAACATTTTCTCCATTATGGCCTCTTCTCTGGATAATTACACATTCCACCCTGCTTTATGCCTGTGTTATCATCAGAGAATTTAACCTATGGGATCAACATTCCAGCTTTTTGTAAGAGAGCCTGAGAGGAGGCTGGGGGCGAGAGGGAACATCCGCCAGCACGCCTTCTTCCGGGAAATCAACTGGGAAGCTTTGGAAGAGAGAAGGATGGAGCCTCCTTTCAAACCAAGAGTGGTAAGGATGGATCTTCTTTCGCTTCCACCCATCTCAGATCTTCTAAAATGTGCATTTCTACTGGCTGCCTGACCTGATCCTCACAGCACTGCATGGTGGTGGCTGAGAGCCCAGGTCTGGCACGCCCACACCTGGGAAACCATAAATTATTCATTGCTTTCCCAGTTACTGCAGCAGGGTCACACCTTCCCTTCACCTCAGAACGGCTGCCCATTCTGAGGGGATTATCTTTCATTGCATTGAAGAAGGTAAAGCAGCTGAGGAACCAAGTGTTTGGTTCCTGAACTGTTTTACCTTCTGCAGTGGTTCCATCAGAATAATTCTGACTATTAATAACAGTCTTGTTAAATTATTAAAGTCCTATTAACAATAACAATAATAATAATAATAATAATAGTAGTAGTAGTAGAATTTAATTTGACAAACACATCATACTTTCATTTTAGTCTTCCACAACTGTTATGCAATTGGTGAGTTCAGTCTGCCATATTACAAAGCTGTAACATCCCTGCCTGGCAGAATTCCTGGATCACAGGCTCAGTGCCTCCTTTATAATATTTATATTTACTGGCTCCCAGCTGAAGGTTGAACTGAGCCCATAGGAAGCAGACTGATAGGGCCAGTACCATGGTAATAAAGATCTGACTATTAGTGGTTTGACATAATTTTTTTTTCCTTTTCTTGAAGAAATCTCCAAGTGACTGTAGCAACTTCGACAAGGAATTCCTAAATGAAAAACCCAGACTGTCCTGTGCTGACAGAGCACTGATTAACAGCATGGACCAAAATATGTTCAGCAACTTCTCTTTTGTGAACCCTAAAATGGAGAAAATATTTTCCTGAGATCTGCCTTACTGAAGGAATTCTCTGTAATGATTTGAGTAGCACTTTGTCAACTGAAGACTGTGCATGGTTGTTTTTATCAAGAACCCTCCAGAGAGAAAGGACCTCAGTGAAAGTTTGTACCATGCCTGGAGGAAAAAGGTTCTGATTTTTTCCAGTCCATAGCAGATGCCAGCCCACTCTTCATTGATGATAAAGTTTCTTTGTGGTATCTTTTGGTCTCTCTTCTCTCTCTTCCCAATATTTTTGAAGTAGAAAGCATTTGAAAATGAGGAGGTGCCAAAACCTGTTCCCCACTACTTGTACACCCACCCAACAGGTTTCTCTGTAAGGAAAAATGAGTATATTTGAGCTTCTGGTGATGTCAGTGCCCATTTCTGCAACTCTGACCCAGACCCACCTTCTTCTTAAGGAAAAGTGGTTTGCTCAAGGCCTGAGGGTATCAGGGATACTCAGGTTGGATGCTTTGGTAACCTCCACTTGTACATGTGCAGAATTGCTAAAGTGTGCACAACTTTGAAGAAAGAAATTTGCTCCCTACATCCTTTAAAAATGCTGTTCACAGGTGTTAGGACTCAATTTTTCTCCCTGGGACAAAGAGACTTTTTTCAGGTGTCCATTCCACATCTCAATGGATCGTTACCAAAGGGAGTGCCAAGATTGGTACAGAAAACCGGAGATTTACACTTAGTACCTGAGCAGGAAGGATGAGGAGTTGCAGAATGTTTCAAGAACCCTGTTCTAAAGCCTTAAGTGTCTTCCGACACTCCAGACTCAGGGCAAGATCCCAACGGGGCTTTCTGACATTTTACCCCAAAACCACATGAGAAAAATGCAATGTTTCCTCAAACCATTGTTCAAGCATTGCAAAAGTGGCCTTCCAGTCACAGAACTGGGGTGTTTAAGGTGCTAACTGGTCCTGCAAAGGCTGATTTACTTTCTATTTTTCTAAATGATGTCCCAGTTCTTGGGCACAGGTCAATGAGCTGCACGTGATGGTCACAGGGAAGGAGGCGCATCAGGTGAGGGTGGCCCTCACCCCCACCTTGTGACATTTTGCTGTGTGTTCTAATCCTTTGCAGTCTGTGGGAATGTGGGTGGGTTTGAAAAAAATGTCTTTTCCGTGATCCTTTCATCATGGGATCCTTTTAAATAAAGGTGCACTGTTTTCTGAGGTTGGAGATGTGTGATACCACTTGTCACTGAGATACCTGTGCAAACCTGGGTCAAAATCAAGTCAGAGCCTAAAAAGAAGATTTTGTAACAACTTAGACTTAGGCAGTCACTCAAGCTGGTGTTGGGATCTACTTAAAGGACATACATTTAGAGCTTTGTTGCATCATGGAGAAGAAAAGCTCTAGCAGGTGAGTTATCCCAAAATCAGGTTCCCTTCAGAGGTGCTTTCCTGGTTCTGCTGGTCCAGGCTGTCAATTTGGAGCTCCCAAAAGGATGAGTGCAGCCTTGCAGGCAGTGCTGGGATATCACTGGCAGTGACTGCAGGCACAGAATCCAGCAGGAGCAGGGGCTGAAGTGCCTGAAGTCAACAAGAAGAGCAGAACACCCTGAGAGAGGTTTCAGTCCAGTGACTCTGATGAAATCCTTGTTTGTGCTGTATGAAATGCAGGAGGGGGCAGCTGTGCTCACAGTTTGTGGAGCTGGTCATCATGTTTCATTAGAACGGTTAACATGGATTTTTTAAATGCCAGTGCTGTTCGTACAGTTTAATAAAATGTTGTGTATAATTGGCAAATGGGCATTGTAGTGATTCAATGGGGACAAAGAACAGAGGTGCTTAGAAAAGCCATTAAAATGGCTCTGTGCTGTCTGGGGAATTTTAACCCATAAATACAGAGCAGCAGCAAGCACTTGAACATCTACTCCACAGGGCAATACCTAAACCAAGGATTTGGTGTTGTGCAAAGGTACCCAGGAAGAGAGTGAAATGTTCCCTTTTACTACCAGAAGGTGACACAGCTCTAAATGGGGTCTGGTATCTCAGAGGGGTTGCAGAGGAGATGTGCAGAGGTATTTATTAAAAGAGGGTGACTTAGGACATCTTCCTTTACCACCCAAATAAGGGTGAGCCAAGTCCTGTGAGGGCCTGAGTGTGTCCATGACTCTGATGGAGTCTGGCCAGCCTGATCCAGACTAGAGACTGCATTTCTAAGCATTTGAAGACTGGCAGTATCCCTAGAGGACTTTTAGGGATGTTCTCTTTGCTGCAGCGCAGCATTTTGGTCTTGACACCAGTGCAGAGACAGCCCAAGAGCACAGACTAAGGGAGGAGGGTGCTGGTTCACCTCTTGTGGTTAAGTCACTGAAGAGAAACAGGTTTTAACACCTCTCTGATCAGAAGGAGGGCTCTCTGCACTCCAGCTGTGGTCCCATAGAACCACAAGCATGACTTGTGAAGGAGCTGGTTGAGTAACTGCTAGAGCAGGCACAGCATGAGGATTAGTGTGAAGCTTTTGATGCAAACCACAAGAAGCAGCACCCGCTTCTCTCTGTGAGGCACCTTCAGCTTGGAAACCCCATAAACCCACTGGGGATGGGGGCAGGGAGAGGGGGGAGGTGGGTACAATGCACCACAAATGTGCTCACTGTGTGTCCCAGCTGTGCCTGAGGGTGTGAAGAGTGACGTGGGAAGCAGCAAATGCTTTCCTGTGGTGACAGTGATTGAGAGATATCAGCCTGGGAGGGCTGAAAGCACCCACACAGAAATGAGCCCAGGTACCCACAGAGGTGCTCCTTTACCTTAGCTGAACCTGGCACCTCCATTTCCACATTATTTCTCTTTTTTTTTCTCCCCTCCTTCATGAAATATTCATTTTATGGCGTAGCAGATTGTCACAGACATGTTTTATGAAAAATCCTTTCCTTAGGATTTATTCTCCTGAGAAGCTGAGAGGCCTCAGGAACAAAATGTAAACAATGGTTATCTGCTGCTGTGGAATGCAACTGGTGGATCTGTGATTGGTCTCATAGAGTTGTTTCTAATTAATGGCCAGTCACAGTGAGCTGGCTCAGACTCTCTGTCCAAGACAACCTTTTGTTATCATTCCTTCTTTCTTTTTCTATTCTTAGCTGGCCTTCTGATGAAATCCTTTCTTCTATTCTTTTAGTATAGTTGTAATATAATATATATCATAAAATAATAAATCAGCCTTCTGAAACATGGAGTCAGATCCTCATCTCTTCCCTCATCCTCAGACCCTTATGAACATGGTCACAGTAGATGGAGCTTGACAGGCTTGATTATTTGTTTGCTGAAGCCTCCATCCTGTTTTGGAGCCCTGTGGGATCACAGCACTACTGCAGGACCATGGCACCAGCAAACATCAGGGTCTGACCTCCAGCACCACCTGCTTCAACTCAAGTTTTGGGAGTCCCCAGCACCCAAGTGCTCCTTTCTCAGTCTTGCTGTCTCACCTGATGGGTGTATGGATTCCTACTTGTTGGCATCCACCAAATCAGGATGAGTGCGAGTCACCTGTAAATGACAGCACTGATTTCAGCACTCCTGCAAGGACTTCCAAGAGGAGCTGAGTTGGTCTCACAACTCCTCATCATTCAGAAGAGAAAACCAAGCTCTGTCCTGCACCCCACCACGCTCTTTGCAGCCTGTGCTGAAAAGAAAGACAGCTTTGCCCAGTTGTTACAAGACACTCTTGCAGTACAAAGATGTCACCAAAATTCCCTGTCTGGCAACACAACTCCAAAGAGGGGGTCCTGGCAGTTGAAATGCTCTTCCCTGTGTAGTTATATTTGGACCTTGGACATCTAAAACCCACATTTGAGATCCCAGCTGGAACCTTACCTGCTCCCTCATTCCAGGGATGCCACATCACCTGCAGCCACCAGATCATCATCAGAGCGTGGCTCAAAGTATGTCTTGTGGTGTGAAACCAGCAGAGGTCTCAGTGCAGAGCTCAGGAAGCTTTTCTACCTTCCTTGCTTACACAGAAATTTTATCTCTGGTCCATCACAGCACAAGCAGAGCCGGTGAAATACAGGAAGTAAATGTATTTTTAGCTCTTCTGTAACTGGCACTGGGTGCAGCCCAGACTGTACCTGCTGTAGTGGGGTCCATTCCACTGTTGGTAACAGGAACTTTGGAGTCCTTTATCTTCTACATCATCTCAATATTTATGTACACAAAGATAGAATTGAAAAATAGATGAGATGTGAAACAAAGGAAAAAACAGCATTGAGTTGTGGAAGGTGAAGCAAGCATAGAAAAGGCAAGTAAGGAAGAAAAGAGGGGTACAGGTTGGTGTCATGTTATGTAACACTTCCCTTCATCCATTGGTTTCAATTAGAGCTCTGCTGTTTTCCTTCAAAGCCATCAGTACCATCCTCGAGTTGCTTTTGTAGCCAAAGCACAGAACTTTTGGAGATTTCAGTGGATGGGACAGCCTGAGACCAGAATGGCTCCAATCTGGCCTCCCAGATAGCACAGATCTGCCACTCCTGCTCTGACGTCTCTCCTGGAAATCCAAATATTTCTGCTTTGAATCTGGATTCAGATCCCAATTCAAGCATTTTAATTAGGCTGTCTATAGCAGAGTTTAATGCAGTTTAACTGCTTGCTTTTATTCAGGTAGCACCTCTGAGACACCCTGGGTTATCCTGGAGGACTTTTCCTAAATATGTGTCTGCCCTACAACCTGTGACTTACCCCACAGCCCTATTTTCCCCAGATACCCCCAACAGCCATGGACACCTCTCTGGTGTCAGGCCTGGAGTTCACCCTCCAGCAGGCACCTGCACTCAACCAGTCAAGTCCTGTAAGAAGAAACATCAAAAATTAGTTATCATCATGTTTTCTGCAGTTGCTAAAGAAACTTCATGAAGGAAATCCTCCATCCTTCTGGTACATCCTCATTAAGGGGGACCAGAGGGCACTGCATCCCCATTTTCACTGGCAAGCATATTCCCTTCTCCCGTACTAAAGCAGTGATAATGTGAGAGACACCAGCTCAGTAGTTACGGTGTTTTGAGAACTCTTTGCTCTTGAAGGGGAGCACTTTTAAGCTGAAAGAAGGTAGGTTTAGATCAGATGTAAAGAAAATTTATTTTTTTTTTACTCAGATGGTGGTAGTGAGGCCCTGGCACAGGGTGCCCAGAGAAGCTGTGGCTGCCCCTGGATCCCTGGAAGTGCCCAAGGCCAGGCTGGACAGGGCTTGGAGCAACCTGGGATAGTGGAAGGTGTCCTTGCATGGCAGGGGGTGAAATGAAATGGGCTTTAAGGTCCTTTCCAACCCAAACCAGTCTGTGATTCAATCACAGGAGACACATCGTAGGAGGTGCTCAGTTACAATTAAGCTCAAGGGCATCAGCTCTTTCTCATTCTGCATTTTCACATGTTGAATTTAAAAAAACCAACCCTTAATCTCTGTTCCAAGAGTCAACTGGATTCTGCTTGTCTGGGACCCAGCAATCTCCCAACTCATGCTGCTCCTCTGCCTAAACAAAAATCTGCCAGTGCACAGCAGCTGGGGAGGTGAATCATTCTTTTAATAATCACCTAGAGGAAAACATGCTGCTTGAGTGGAGGGAAAATAAAAATTAAGTATCACATTTAATTTATGATGTGGCCTTTTATTTTAAAGGAACGTAAACTGAAAATATTCAGACATCAAAGGAAGAATCTCAGCTTTCACTTCTAAATTCTATTTTATTATTGCTGTTAGCCTCCCAGTAGCAAAGGAAATGAGTTCTTTGGTAATCATTTCCATTTAATTTTCAGCTCCCTTCTGTTGATAGCATCGTGTGTAACCTTTTTTCTAACAGTTACTTTAAATTGTGTATTTTGATATTCCATTCAGCTGGTGGAGAAAGAAAAATCAGTTCTAAAAAAGCCATTTTATCTCTGCTGTACATGAGCTCAGCAGGATAATGTGATATCTCAGTGAGCATATTTATTTTAAGTTATTGGTATTTTCCACCAGGGTGAAATTGTTCAAGAGATAACCTCTCATTGCCTCCCCTCTTCCTGCCCAAAAAATGTCATGGGGCCAAAGCAGTGGAGAAATAGGAACAAAATAGCAATGCTCATTGAAAAGGAACAATATTCCACCCAGCAAATCAACTCAGTTCTGGTCATTCTGGGCAGGATGAAAAGAATGAAAAAAAACTGAGAAAATGGGGGAAATGGAGCACACAATCATCATAGGGATAATAAATCCCTGGGCACAGTTTTTGAGTAGTGAGGGAGAGGTCAGCAGAGCCACTGAGTGACCTTTCTCATAAAGATGTTAAAGCTCAATAATGTGGTTTGGTTCTTCAGGAGATCCACTGACACTGGAATTCAGATGGGAAGAGGAATGCTGGTTTTCCTTTGTGCTGGGCTGTCTCTACACCAAATCACAGACTTGCTTCTTTTTCTTTGAGTGTACTGAAAAGAAAGGAATAAATAGAAAGCCTCCACAAAAGACCACAGCAGCTTGGGCTGAAAAACAGCCAAAAGCAGGGCTTGAACCTTCTGAAATGAGGACTAAGTGCCTTAATATTTCAATTAAATTCCTTGTTGAGAATCAGCAATGCTTTCATAGACTTATGTGGAATAACCACTGAAGAGAGGCAGCTGTAGCAGCTCAAGCCACTGCTTTTAGCAGCAGCATTTACCTTGCAGCACTTCCCATGTTCCAAATGGAGGGTCTCCAATGGAGCTCTGGGGAGCTGCGATGTGGTTCTTTATCAGCACAGGAGCAGATGGGAGATTAAGATCTCATACTTTCAAAGTCTTCCAAAATGTTATGTCTAGACATACCTGAGAAGGTGACAAGGAAAATTCAAGGCTGGGGCTGCAGAGGGCCACTGCAGGAGAAAATGTGCGCTTTTTTTTCCTTGGTATAAAGAAATAATAAAGACTGGTTGCTGTGGAATCACTCTCTGAAATGCACAATTCTTGCTCACCATCAGTGCTCAGCCCAACACTGACATTGGAGTGGTGAAACTATGACCAAGCTCTTCATTTTCAGAAGAAACAAGTCAGCCCTGCAGTGGAGGCAGCTTTCCACCATGACTTAGCACAGGTGTAGCTCAGTGTCCCTGGCACAATTCCTGATTTACACCAGGGAATCAGCCCCAAACATCTGCCGGCTCATTTGATTAGAGATTTGGGATTAACCCTGTGCTTCTTCTGCTGCTACAGAGGAGAGGTCTGGAAAGTGTTTTTATTTGAGTGTGGCTCTGCAATGACACAAACCTTCCTTAATGTGGTAAGGATCCCTTTTATTCACAGTCTGTAGACCTGAGTTGGATTTTTAAGTTTGGAATCTATTTTCCATGATAGGACAAGCCTTATTTTCTTCATCTGACTTCAGCTAGAGGGATCATGGAATCATAGGATTGTTTTGACTGAAGAGAAACTCTAACTCCACGGATTCCAGCCATTAATCCAACACTGCCAGGTGCTCCAAGGGTCCAGCTCAACAGGACAGGGAGTTTCCCCACACGATCAGCAGAGGCACATGAAGAGGAAGATTGATCCCATCCCAAAAAGGGGATCAACAAAAAATTCCAATGAAACACTCTCCAGCTGCCTGTAAGACCAACACCAGGACTGAGCCAATGTTGTGTCTGCGACACATCTGCAGCCCAGGTGACATTAAAGTGCTGTAGAAATCTGTGATTTATACCTGTACTAGAGTGTGTGGAGTGTAGGTGTTTGTACCTGACCGAGCACAACCTCAGCTCCCTCTACAGTCACTGAGGACTAATTATTACTGTCAGAGAGACTTATAACCCTCTTACAGCCTGCCCATGGAGTGCTGAGGGTTTATTACCTTAATGGCAAGCACCAAAAATGCTATGAAGTGTTGGAATCAGAAATGCAGGGAACTTTTAGAACTTTAGGCCTGTAAACCAAAGCTTAGAATTAAACACAGGATTTAATCTGAGACTTTGGAAAATACTTCCTAACAAAAGTATTAGAAGCAAGAACGTGGATTTACAGTTTAAAGCAGAGACACGTTAAGAAGAAGAAAGTTTAGAGTTTTAAAGATATAGAAAAAATAAAAGTAATTGCAAAGATATACAAGAAGTTTAGAGTACAGTACTGTAAAAGTTTGTGTATAATAACATGATTGACTAAGAAAACTTACACTGTAATACGAGTCTATAAGAAAAAATATTTAAGGATTGGATCAAAAACATAAATATCCTTATTAGCAGTGTTTTATTAGTCAATAAATCCTTAAAAGTTCTCACAACAAAGGGTCTGTGACCTTCAGAACTATACAGCAAAGATGTGAACCAAACTCGCACTTCCTGTCTATGCAGAAGAAAAGAAAAATAATCACATCATCTAAAAAACTCAGAGATCCCATCTCTAATTCATTCAAAATTCCTTCAAAAATCCCTACAGTGGAGTAAACCCAGGCGTGATCTCCATGATATTCTGGCTAAGCTCCTGGTGATAATGCCAACAGGCTGAAGATATTGCCCTGATCCCTCTCTTCCTAGGCTTGCCAACTCCAAAAAAGGAGAAATCAACCCATGCTGAAGTGACCTCATCCAAAGATTCAGTGTTATTATTCCAGACTTTCACCACTTTAAAACATTCCAGGTATCTCCTGAGTCCCTGACAATGGCAGGGCAGCAAAGGCCTGAAACCTCTTCCCTTTGGATCAACCCTCTGCTCTTCTGCACCCCTCTGCTTGTGCAGATTTCATCCTTCTCTCATCTTTCAGCTCTCAGAGGGGGGATTTCATCTCTCCAGAATTATTTCAGAAGTCACTTTGTGCCAGCTGTGCACTCTGAAATGCCTAGGTGAAGCCTCTAGGTCTGTTCCAGGGCAAAGTAAAGAAAAATCCAGAAGCCTCAACAAATTAACTTGAAATAAAATTTACTCAAGTAGCTTTAATGAATATCAAAATATTCTCTCTGTGAGGGAAAGGAACCACTTTTATCTACTCTGAATACTAGCATCTTCCTCCAATGCTCTCAGCAATGTCCTTAGCAAGTTGAGGACTCAGATCCACAATTCCTGCATGTCTGGCCATCTTTGGACATGGAGATTTAGCTCATCTCAGTGTCTTTTTCTCTCATTCACTCACTGTGCTTAAATTATTCTTTCCTTTTTACTCACTCAGCAGAGAACTGAAATTTGCTGATGTCAGGATCTCGGAACAGATGGGAGAGCAGTATTGATTAGGCAGTTGAGAGGAGGACATAAATAGCTTGTTAAAAGTAAATAATAATAGTTTAAATGCTGTGTACAAACCCTTATAAAACCTGGTGAAGCAAATCAAATAATCTTTCTAGAAATCCATCCAAGTTTTTTTTAGCAAGGTGATGAAATTCAAGAGCCTTTTTCACTTCCTTATGTTAGTGCTGATATAAGAGCTGATTGAATTAACAGTCTGGAACTGCCAGAGATGAGCCTGCCTTCAGCATCCCAGCCAAATGAGATGTTTGCAGCTGACGTGTAAAAGGGAAAAGAGAATTGATGAGGGGGAGAGAGCAAGAGGACAGGAGCTGCAGAGTGTGAGCCAGTTCTGTTAGCAGTGGGGAGGGAAATTTATTTTTCATCATAATTTCAGAGTCTGGGCCCAAACTCACTGCTGTGTGTGACATCCAAATTGGGGTCTAAGGCAGGGCGTGGTATAAAGGCATGGATGAGATGTATCCTTATTGATTTTGGTTCACGTTTGATATGTACAAAGTCCTTCAGAACTGAGAGCTTTGCAAAGTCCGTGCTTAAAATCCATCTGCTCCTCCATCCACAAACCACACAGTACCCAGCTGGTTGTGACTCCCAGTTATCATGGTAGATATAAAAAACAAATTAAAATTCTAAGGTTATGTATCAAAGATCTGGAGAAAGAAAATTCATTTTGAGCTTGGGCTGCTCTTCTCCCTCAGATAAATGCCATATTTTCCTGATCCATGTCACTGCTGATCAATCAGAATTTGGACAGGGTCTGCAGCAGAGACTGAGTCACTTCAGAAGTGTTCAGAATTATAATAATAGCTCAAGATGAGGGACAGGATGTTGAAAAAAGAAAAATTAAAAAAAAAAGGAGGGGAAAAAGAGAAAAAATATTTCAAGTTATTTGTTAGGGAGAAAAGAGGATTTTCCTGTGGACCCATTCCCTGTTGCTGTCACATTGACCTATTTCAGCCAAGAAGGTGCATAAGAACATGGTGCACCCACACTGATGGCAGGGCTGGCCCCTGGAATGCTGGAGATGCGTCCTCTGGAAGGACATTGCTTCCCTCAAGTGTTCATCAGTGCTTCTGCAGAAGGAAATGCTGAAATCTCACTGCCTTCATCCCCTGAGCCCTGAATTTCACCCACGATGGGTTGGGCACCATGAAGGGGGTCCCTGCTCCCTTCCCATCCTGGGGCAGTGGGCCAGGAGGAAACTTTCTCCTTTGCACCTATGAATTGTTCAAGATTTCCAGTGACTGATTTCAGAAAAACTGAAATGCCCAGTGATGGAACCCAGGACATTGCTCTGGCTGCCCTGGAGGACCAGAGACCCTGGCAGGGGGCTCGGAGACCTTGGCACGGAGTCAAAAACACCTGTGCCTTTGATTTTAGCCCATGGAAACCATTACCAGCTTTGTGTGAGGATTTACCAGCCATGAGAGTTTGAGTAGAATGATAGTGAATTTACTACAGGGTAGAAAAGTAGAATTTTGGAGTTTTTAGAATGGGTGTTCAAGAAGAAGAAGGAGAAAGACAGAACATGTTCAGATTCCTCCATCTTGCTTCTTGAACCCCCATTCTAAAAACTCCAAAATTCTACTTTTCTACCCTATGATAAATTCACTATCATTCTTCTCAAACTCTCATGGCTTGTAAATCTTAATACAAAGTTGGTAATTGTTTCCATGGGCTAAAATCAAAGGCACAGGTGTTTTTGACTCTGTGCCAGGGTCTTGAGTCCTCCAGGGCAGCCAGAGAAATGTCCTGGGTCCTGAAAACCCTGAACAGATTCTGTTGGGATGTTTTCAGGTGAAATTTCTGACAGATTCAAGGTGCTGTGGGGAAACCCCCATTTAAAGAAAAAGTGAGAGATCCCAACAACTTTTAAAGATTCCACCTCTCAGTGTAGAGATAAATTAAATATCTAGCCCCAGACTTTTAGCAGAAGTGACAGCCTAGGAATTTGAGATATGGGCACACTGGAATACACAGCACTGCAGGGAAGCAAAATTTCTTACACGGCCTCATAACCAAAAAGACAAATCAATTAAAGATTTTGAAACAGCTACATGCAATGAATAATTAACTTGTAGAAATCGCTGCTGAAGGATAATGTGGAGTTTAACAGCACACCAAATGTTTTAGTAATCTTGGACAAAAACGCTCGTGGAATAGGAAAAGAATGAAAAGAGAAACTCACAGCTGGGTCAGATCGATAGAACTCATGGTGCACAATCAACTCCCCAACCATGGTGAGAAGTCCTTCTGCAGGGAAATCTAAGAAAAGGACCCTCCTAATTTTCCCTCTCTTTCAGCTCCAAACTTAATGTAAAGAAGGAATAGAATACCAACAGAAAAAAAATATTTTGTGGCAATGGCAATACAGAAGAGATTTGGATATAATCCCATTTTCCAGATTTGCCTTTGGCAAAGGGCAAATATTACCTCTGCACACTTCCTTTCCTATGAAAAAGAGATTACCAGTCTTCCTTAAAAAGCAGGTGTGGTAATACAGAGCCAGAGCGCATTGGAGATTACCTGCTGATATGATAATGAAAAACACAGATATTAGATAAAAAGACCAATGAAGGAAAAGTTGTTCGTGTTACTCCTAATTCACATGAAGAAAATTCCCACAGTGAAGAATTTTTCTGATGAGCAGAAGGTGGCTGTGTAACAACATTAAGGCATCACAGCAACATTAAAGAGAATTGCTGCTATAAACAAGTTATTTGATATATTGAGAATGTTTTGTTTGCCTTAATTATTCACAAACAGGTGGTATTTTTACTAATTTGTTCTCTGCTCGAAATAGTTGGTTTAAACATATTTTCGTCTCTCTGATAGCACATCAGCAGTGTTCTCATTAGTCCTTCCTGGCTATTTGTGTCACTGTTGGATATTAAATCACACATTAGAAATTATGATTTTGCCACTACAGCATCAGCTGCCTCTCAAAAATAAAAAAATGGGAAAAACATCCTTCCCTTTTTTTTTTTTTGTTGGCAAATTATCTGCAAAAAGCTCAACATTGTTTGAATAATAAAAAAAGCTTTTACAGATGGCCGCAAAAGTGTTTGAAACAAGAGCATTCTCATGAATATTTATTCTCACCAATTCTCCTGACAACTTCACTTTCTGCAGACATTCTTACAAGTAAACATTCAAACAGTCTCCAAAAAGCAAATAAAAAGGGTTTGCACATAAACAGAAGAAAACTCACAGATCCTTTATTTTGCAGCGGTACCTTGAAATCTCACCCAGAAGAAAAGCCCTCTTGTGTTCAGTTCTGTAGAGGCACAGATGAGAAATTACCTCCTTACTGGAGAGTTTGGTCTAAGTGCACAAAAAAAAAGAATCCAATACTGTCTTCATTTTCCAGACATGGAGCTGATGCTGACCACGGAGGAGACTTCTCCTAAATTAGACAGCAAATAGAAAAAAAAATCACAAAATTAGCCTCTGTTCTCCCTGAATACCCAGCCTTGCACAAGGTTTAGATCTAGGTGCTTTATGCCAGGCAATGATTTAGGGGTTTTTCAGTGTGTGGATTTGTGGTCTTTCACTCTTTGATAACTCCAACTAATGCACTACCCCTGTAAAGGGTTCCTTATGTAAAATCTTAGAGTCATGTTGGAAAGGAAGACCTGAAGACCATTTTGTTCCACCCCTTGCCATGGACAGGGACACCTTCCACCAGCCCAGGTTGCTCCAAGCCCCATCCAACCTGGCCTTGGGCAGTTCCAGGGATCCAGGGGCAGCCACAGCTTCTCTGAACAACCTGTTCCAGGGCTTCACCACCCTCACAATAAAGAATTTCTTTTTAATATCCAATGTAAAACTGCTCTCTTTTAGTTTAAAGCCATTCCCTCTGCCCTGTCCCTCCATGCTTTGTCCCAAGTCCCTCTCCAGCTCTCCTGGAGTCCCTTTAAGCACTGGCAGGGACTCTGAGATCTCTCTGGAGCCTTCTCTTCTTCAGGTGAGCATCCCCAGCTCTCCCAGCCTGGCTCCAGCCCTTGGAGCATCTTTAGGGCCTCCTCTGGACTGACTCCAACAGCTCCATGTCCTTCTTGTGCTGGGGGCTCCAGAGCTGGCAGCAGCGCTGAGGGTGGGGTCTCAGCAGGGCAGAGGGGCAGAATCCCCTCCCATGACCTTCTGCTCACCCTTGAGATGCAGCCCAGGGTGTGTTTGAGCTTTCAAGCGGTGAGTGCACCTTGCCCAGGCATTCTGAGCTTCTCATCATCCAAAACCCCAGTAATTTGGCCTCCTGCTGGGTGCATATTTGCCCCCAAGCAGGCTGCACGGACCGGATAGCTCAGTCCTGTACGGGGACAGACTGCCTGAGAACCCAAGCTCTCAGCCACTGGCAACCTTAGCAAGCTTAAGGCATATCAGCTCTTTTAGTGATTATCAGCTCTTTGTGATTCCAACTCTTAGCTTGCAAGGTGCCTAGGCAGACAGACACAGGGAGAGAGAGGAGAAGGCCGAGGAGGCCGTTCTGATGTTCTGCAGCAATGTCTGTATTGATTCTTCTGTGAAGGGTTCCAGCAACTGCTCTTCTACCCAACCGGGCTAAAACAGCCCTTTATGTAGGATATAGGGGAATCAGAAACTGTCCAATAGCAGGGGTTAAGGAGAAGTGACTTATGTGCTTACAGAGAGATAAGCAGGGGTCCAAAGGCAGAAGACAGGGGCTTGCCATGACTTGGCATTTCCTGTCTTTAGGCCTCTGCCCTCCACAGGCCCCTAGCAGGCCCATGGCGGCTACACCCCGAGTCATCCCCCTCAGGGCTGCTCTCAGTCCCGTGTTTGTGCTTGGGATTGCCTCCAGCCAGGTGCAGGACCTTGCACTTGGCCTTTTTGAACTTCACCAGCTTAGCAGAGACCTGTTGTCTTGTATATCAAGAGTTCTATTATCATTATAGTGCAAGGATTCCATACCACCAGAGTTTCATGCCTCCTCAATGTTTCTCATAGGCAGCTCCTCTAAGCACTGCCTGTTCTGGTCCTAGCAGTAGCCATCATCTGACTCCAGTTCCCACCAACCCACTCTTTTATACCACTTGTTCTTACTGGCTACAGGTGTGGCCTGTAAAGATCAGGCCTGCTCCTTATCTTTAGTAATGGGTCCAGCTGCAACTCACTGGGGGATAAGATGACATTCTATACCACCTTCATTTACGCATACTGTGTCTCCCCTACAGAGACCCACCTCTGCAGCCTGTCCTGGATCACATCCCCCAAACAGGCACTTTGTAGTTGGTGTCAGTACCCTTCACATCCTAGCAGAGGCAAGAGCTGCAATTCACTACTTTTATGATCACGGGCTCTTTTGCCTCAGCCAAATTCCACATCCACTGCAGGATTTTTGAAACAAAGGCAGAATCCTTTCACGGACTGCCACAGTGAGCAGCATTTGAATGGCACAGCAGCACGGGTGCAAGGCACAGAGACTGGAGCTCTGAGGGTGACTGTGAAAAACGCCAATCACTTGTTTTTAAAATTTTAAAAGTTTAATAGTAATAAAATGGTTATAAAAATAGTAATATAATTAGAGTAACAAAAATTTGGACAATTAGGATTTAGGACAATATGAGACAATAAAAATAAAGAGTTACAAACGTTCAGGTACCTTTTTCTGGGCAAAATAAGCCCAAAAAAGGACCCACGTTAACAGAAGATTAACCCTTAAAAACAATAACCTGTTGCATATTCATACACCTCATCGATGATGCATAAATTCCATTCAAACGCAGGATTCTGTCTGGTCAGTGTCAGCTTCTTCCTCTGAATCCTGACAGCATCTTCATAACTGAGCGAGGCAGGAAGAAGTTCATTTCTCCTGATAATGGAGCAATAAATTCTCTTTCTCTGAAAGATTCAGGTGTCCCGTGGCTGCTACCTCAGTGTGAGTCCTCTCTTTAAAAAAAGTATCTTACACAGCATAGTTTCTATTTTAACATTTTGTTATACCCTAAAACTATATTTACCACACTACTTAAGAAAATTAACACAGCATTACTTCCTAACACAACACATATAACATTCATTTTAATATTTGAGAAAAGCCAGCCATAAAATATGCATTTTTCACAGTGATATGTTCAGCTGGGATGCTTTTCCCCACATGGTTCTTTTACAGGAGTTGAATCACTGCAGATTATGCCTGGCTGAAAGGAAACAGTATATTCTGTGGTGTTTAAAGATGCCACACTCATCGCAGAGCTTTTGCAAACCAGTGAGTCAGCAGGAAGAACACAATGCTGGTTCCAGCTATTAGGCAGTTATTTAAAACAAAACAAACAGAAAAAAAAAAAAAAAAGAAAAAAAAAAAAGCCAGCCACTTGTGAATTCAACAGATGCAGTGAATTCCCTGCTTTGCAAAGGCTAAAGTGTTTGCACAGAGGAAAGGGGCACTATTATTAACATAAAGGTCACTGCAGTTCAATTCCTCCTTTGAATGAATTATTCAGTATTTCCTTTTAATCTCGTTAAATGCGGATGTCTGTAAACAAATTCTGAAGATGCAGAGAAAATCAGACTGGCAAAAAGCATGTGCAGTGATGGGAAAGAAACAGAGCTGACAACTTTTGGGTGCACAAGGAGCACAGACAGATTTTAGCCCAATGAAGGAAACACACATGAGAGCTCAAAATGCCGTCTTGAGTTCTTGAACCTTTCTCAAAGGTGTCCTGCCTTCCCCATGCATGGATGGCTTGTTGCAGATGTTTTTCCAGCAGTGCCTAGAGAATGGAAGGGTCTGTGATCCACAAAACCCATCACTGACCCCTCTAGATATCCAGGCTCCCAGGTAAAATAGGATTAAATTTACTCAAAATGGGATTAGACAGCCCAAGTTCTCCTAAATCCATGTGTCCTGTGTTTCCTAGTGGTGTTTCAAAGCCTTCAGAGATGCTGTCTACTTAGAAAGACTGGTTTCATGTAATTAGGTATAATTTCAATATCAGCTGTAACTAACTGCTTCATATTTTCAGAACACTGAGATGCTTAACTTCCTTTAAGAAACAGGAAACCTGAAGCCACCATAGATGACATGGCACAATGTAATTACACCAAGCTCTCTGGCACAGATCTACTCTCTCCCTCTCTATAAAATCTTGGAATAGATTTGGATGGACTCTCTAGACATAACTGGAATTTAAGAAATAATGTTTTTCACTTTTCCATGCATAGTAATTAATATATGCAAAGACAGAAACTCCAGAACTGTACATCCAGTATATGGATGTACAGTATGGATGGAGCTCTGGAACCAGCTAAAAATCAAAATAGATGAAAGGGGGAAAAAAAAATCACAGCATCTTCTGATTAAGAATTGTCTGTTCTCAGACTTTTAATTTTCACCAACTCATTTGTCAGTCACAGCTATTTGAGGAGTCCTTTGAGCAGCCATCTCATCACTGATCTTTGTAGCTTATTCTTTTGCAACATCTGCATTTATTTGCATTTAATGAGCCTGCTTGGGTGGTGGTCTCACTGTGAACATTCCCTTTGTTTGCTGGTTCTGGGTCTAAAACACTCTTCACTTTTAGGCAGTTCTATTTAGCCAAAACCTTGAACCAACATCTATTCTGGTTAAAGGGAACACTGTATTTCCAGGAATAACTACATGCTTTGTTTTCATCTAATGAATTCCTGGTGTTTAGTAACTAAAGCCCTTGGGTTTTATTTGCAGCCCTGCCTGAGCACAGAGATAAATCTAAATCCAAGACCCATGTAAGCTTTTCCTGGTGGATAGTGATTTAGGCTTGGTACTTTGATCTGTGGATTTTGCCTCGCCTGAATTGGTTCTCCTCAGATTGAGGACAGGGTGAAATAATTTTTTAAAAAGTATAAAACAAGCTAAAATTGCAGAGATTTGCTCATTGCCAGTCTGAGCTTGCTAGCAAAGGAAGGTATTGCAGAAAACTTATGAACTTTTAAGTTCTTGTGTGCCAGAGAAATGTCCTATTTTCTCAGAACTCCTCTTCCTTGTAACTAAAATTTATTCCCATGGCAATGGAACCAGCCTTTTCTTTTTTTTTTCATAGTTCACAGAATTTTTTTTCTCTGAAACAGAAAACCACATTGCAAGTTGATCACGCTTGTATATGCTTGAGTCAGATTCAAAAATAAAGAACAGGCAAGTTCAGACCCAAACAATGGCATGAAAGAAGGCTCTCCAAGACAGAGCTGGCTCATAATCAACCAATTTCCAGTCACATTTCAGAGAAAGACTTCAAGGAGACTAGTCTCAACCATATTTGGTGCTACTATGCTGGCTCTAAATTGTTCTCTCCTTAAACCCTTTGCATAGAAAAGGACAGCCCAGCAATACCCATCTGTTGTCACCTTTTCCTCCTCAAATTGCTCTCGTGTCAGTGCTCTCCTGACAAAGGAAAGAAGGAATAGCAGCAGCCAGGAGGGGGATGGAACTCTGACTCAAGAAAAGCAGCCTGATCCTGAGCCTAACTTCACTCACCTGGATAATGACCTTTCTCACAAAGCTAAACACTAACTAGGTCAACATGGCTATTTAATACCTCCAGGAAGTGATTATGGCCACCTAAAACACAAGTCTAACACATTCTGCCATCCTGTACAGTCAAGAGGAAAAGGCAATTAAAGTTCAAGCACCTGAGCTGAATTTAGGACATAACCCATAATTAAGAAGCAGACTTCATGTAATGCAGCACACCCCTAAAAATATCATCCCAGACACTATATTGAAACCAATTTCAGTAAAGAAAGTATTTAAATTTTCATTTTTGTCCTCCTTTTCTAGTTAAATAAGACTTATCAATCCTGGTCTCTGATTACTTCTTTGCATATCTTTTTTCATTGTGCTTAATTCAGCTTCTGCATCTACTGAAAACAAAATAAACAAGCAGAAAAAGGAGAGTGCCCTACAAGGAAAGTCACCATAATCAGGGCCCTTCCTGTGGCCCTGAGATCCCAGACAACAACCTATTCATCTCCATCGAGTGCAACTCTTTCACCTTCAAGAAAGGTCCCATCAAAACTGACATTTGAATTGCTCTTTGACCCATGCTAAGTTTTGGATGGTGGAAGTTGTCTGGAAGAACCTCAGCCAGTGAGAGTTTCGTTTTTTGGGTTGTTTGTGTTTTTTTTAAATAATTTTATTAACTGAACCATTGCAGTCCAGGTCTTGTACAATTTCTTGCTATGGGCCCAACCAGACAAGTGCGATTAAAATGTACCTGTTTGTGGCAAGTCAAGAACCACTCTTGTACTGCCAGATTACTCCAGATTACTGCCTTTGAGCCATCAGAGCCTCAAAGGTTCACAGAATTCTGAAGGGGTAGAGAAGAGCTTCTCTGAAAGAAGCTGATCCTTTCCAAACTGCTCCAAAGTAGAGGACAGTATGAGCTACACAGAGCCAGCAATGGCCAGTAATTTAAAATAGCTTCTTTTCCCCTTTTGCCTTGTTTTTGGAATCAGCAGATGGGGATTCTCCTCCAGACTGGAATCCCAGCTGATGGTCAGGCATTGCCCAATTCCCTTGAATTATTTGTAATTCTTCCACAAGCAACGCTTCCCTGTCACAAACTCAGTCTGACTCTAAGTTTGGACCACATTAATTGGGATCAGATGCCCTGGAGTTGAAAATAGCTCTAAGACCATGACCTTCTGCTGGAGCTTTTTAGCCAAGATTTTTCCTGAGAAAACAAGGAATTAAAGAAGATATTTTATAGCTCTGGGTGACCAAGCCTGCTGATTTGTGTCCATCCTTGAGAGACTGTGAGCCCCATCAAGGTCACTCACAGCCTTTTTATTGTGCCCACCTGGGTGAGTGCTGCACTTAGAGCACATTTCCAGCATGTCTGTTTGATTCTTGTAAATTTAAAATCTGCTCTCCAAATTAGTTGCTTTAATTAGCTGTTTGAGTGGAGCTTTCTGCCAGCAAACTCATTTGCTAAAATATGCATAGAAGGTAAATGCAGAAGAATATCTACCAGTTGTGAGCTATCTACTCTAGAAATTAGAGTGAATATCCACTGCACTGATTTGACAGTAATTGCTATGATGCATTAAATCTGGGCCATTTTTATGCCTGGAACCATAATTCCTGAAGTTGTCTGAGTCTGTTCTATAAATCCACTTCACTTGTACAGCTGCTGATTCCAGTTGAGGTTGGGAATGAAAGGAAGTCATTTTTATCCGACAGCTATTTGTTGGCAACAATAAAATCAGCTGGCAATCACAGCTCATTTCCTGCTGCTGAGAGGCCTCACCAATAAATCCCAACCCTCGCACAATTCCCTGCAGAGAAGCCTCAGAATGGATGAGCAAAGTTGCTCTCAGATCCACAGGGTGGGAATTGTGCAGCATCCCAGGCCCCCTCTGAGCTCAGACGGAGCAAAAGCTGCCACCCCTGCTCAGGGCAACAGAACAGGGCACTCACACCCCCCTGAACTGTTTCATGATTAAATGATTGACTCAGTGGCATCTTGTTTAACCTAAATGATCCTAGGATTCCATGATGATGCACTCAGGGAGGGCAAAAATTCACTTTTTTCTCTCTGAATCTCCTGCGTGCTGCGTGTGCACGAGCTGCATGGCTGGGAAAAATGACAATTTATATCACAGCTTATACCTTTCCAAACTCTAACCCTCTCCTTGAGGTGTCATGAAACACAATGCCCAAACCCTGGAAAGGAAAGGGGAGACTTTTCCAAAAGTTCTCCAGCTGTCTTATCTTGTCCAGCACTGATGTGGCTTTGTGGGCAGCAGGGCAGGCAGTGCCAATGCCAAACCTTCTTCCCAAATACTCATGGTGTTTGTTTGCATTTTTCCTGTCCCTGCATCTACCTCTCCTCTCCTGTTTTCCAACTGGATTATAAAAATTCCATCTTTCCAGTGCACTGGGGTTAAAACTGTTCTCAATAATGAGTGAAATAAATGAGCCATGGGATGCTCCCATGTACTGGGGCCACCTTGAATGTCATGACTTGACTCTGTGGCACTGACCCAGCAGCCAGAGCAAGGCTGTGAGCAAACTGCCAGATGGAAATGGTCCCTGGACTGGACTAATTGCCAAATGTGGGAATGGTTTGGAGGTCACTCAGAAGAAATAAGCCAAATTTGTGCCAGGGAATGTTCTAATATTTCACAAACATTGGCAGTGGACAATAATATCTCCAGCACCCCTGACCAGTTTTATCTGCAAAATTATACACAGGGTGGGTATATACCTGTACTGGTGTGCTGATGTCCAGGGAGAACTGGTCCAGGGAGAAGGAATGCCTAATTATCCCTCAAAGCAGGTCACATAAATGAGTAAATGATGGTCAAGCTCATCCCTCCTTCAGAACCACAGTCTCTGATCTCACAGTTTTCCCAAGGAGCAATTATGACACACATGTATTTTGCAACCAGCAGCAAAAAATCTGTCACTGCTTCAAATCTGGCCAAAAGTCACCTGGTTTCTCTTGCAAATGTCTAGTGCAGGTCTAATCAAAAACTGGGCACTGAGGTGACAGCATGGTAGGAATTACACAGAACAACAAATATAAATGTTGCTGTGAGCAAATTTTTTGTATGTGTAGGTTGACTAGGCAAGATTTAATCTGGCAGTGCCCTGCTTTCTGAAAAGAAGCCAAAACTGTCTTTAAAAGTTTCAAGAGCTTTTTGTGGGAGAGAATTGCTGGTTGGATTTAATAACACAATAATCAAGTCCAGATATAGCCCATCAGACTAGATAATGCAAAGTCTCCATGCACTGAAACTTTACAGGGTGGGAAAAAGAATCAGATGTCTGGTTTTAAAGGGTGGTTGCAGGGATTTTCCAGACCATTTATGATAGGAGTGAGCACAAAGCTGAAGCACCTCCTGGGATATGAGTGCCACACACCTTTAATCCACTATGATGTGTGAAAAAAAATAAAACAATAAAAGTACTACCTGGAGACCCTGGGTGGGATAGAGATGGAGCCTGGCCTAGACTTTATGCCTCTGTCTTGTGTTGATCCAGTGTTTCCAATTGTTGTTATTTTCCTCAGGAAAGCTGCCAAAGAGATTGAGAATCTGTAGCCTGTTCAGTGAAGAAAAAAGCCTCTGTCCCTTCTCCAGAAGTGAACACAAGATGGTGCTGCCACCCACCAACTGCCAGCCTTGCTTGTAACCTTACACTGCTTCTGATTCTTGGGGTGTTTAAAATAAGAGTTATTAGAAATGCTTGAGCATGCTCATGTAGAAATCAGGGCTTCCCCCTCGCACAAGTGTGGTGAGATCAATAACCCAAATGAGGTACATCTAAACCCAGTGCCTCAAATTACACCAGAGAAAGTTAAGACTGGATATTAGGAAAAAATCCTTCACTGAAAGGCGGCCAAGCGCTGGAATGGGTTGCTCAGGGCAGTGGTGGAGTCATCACCCCTGAAGGATTCAAAAGAAGTGTAGATGTAGCACTTAGGGACATGGATTAGTGGCAGACTTAGCAGTGCTGCATTAATGGCTGGATTTGATGACATTAGAGACCTCTTCCAAGCTAAATGTTGCTGATTCTGTGAAAATCCTCATTAGTCCAGGCAGAAAGTGCCAGATGGCAAATGCAACACGAGCTGAGCAAAAAACTAGCAACAAAAAAATTCACTCTCCCGGATTATACTGTAACCAAATTCAGAGCTGCTGTGTCTGCAGTGCTCCCACCCCAGTCAGCATTTGGGAAAGACTTCTCAGTCCACTGTGGATGCTGTGCAAATTCCCAGCTCTTTGCCCCTCTCTTAGGAAAAGCTCTGGCTGATGTGTGTGAGGCTTGAGCCACTGGACCAGACTGAGCCAACATCAAAAGGAACTCAAGGAAAAGAAGCATCAACTACCAGGGAGATGGAGCAGATGGCAACTTGCTGCTCCCAGAGTCATGTGATTATATGAGGCTCACTCTGAAAAAGAAGTGCCAGACTAGCAAATTTTAATAAAAATGAGGAAACCAATTCCTCACAACATCAAAATCCTTCCTCTCTTGGCTCCTGTGGCTAAGCCCTGCATGTGACTGAGACAGTTTTGAATCACATTTCTGTTCATGGCTCTTGCACAGGTCCTTTTGTGCCCAGTGACTTTGTGTCCCCTGCATTAGAGCCTCTCACAAAGATTCTTCTTCCACCCAGCCCCATGCTTGCAAAATCCATGGGCATGTCAGTTCCTGGGAGACTTCTCCCTCCTGACTGACTGAGATTGGAACCAGCCAAGTGGTTCAATGGTTCTTGGTGGGACCCACAGCACTAAAGAAGTCTCTTTCAAAAGGAAACCAGACTAAAGGGAGATTTCTTTCACTGCTGGGGAGACTTTCCCACACATTATGAACATCATGCAAATGTTCTTTCCACAAGGAGGGAGAGAGGTGATTTTGGACTCTGAGTGCTCTGTCCCACCCCTCATTTCTTGGCTTCCCAGTCCAGAAGAGATCATTTGGATCTGTGTCTTTCCCATCTTCATGGTGCTGTGGCAGGACCAGGGGCTGTGGTTTCTACAGATGTGGCTTAAACATTTTCTCAGGTGTATTTTTTTTTTCCCCATCCAAATCCAAATCACACAGCCATGCCACTGGATCTTAGAGTACTCTGAATATCCTGAGTTGGAAGGGACTCACAAGGATCATCAGCTCCTGTGGAGGTGTTGCCATCCTGGTATCATCCAAACTGCAGCTCATGTGGGTTTCAGTGACACAGGGAAAACCCACAAGCTGTCAGTGATATTTCTAACCCTGAACCAAACCAACTTTCTCCTCTCAGACCCTCAAAGTGGTTTGAAGCCATTGCTAGAGGTCTCCAGTCCAGGTTTCTTCCTCCAAGGCATAGACACACAGTACCAAAAGCCAATCCTCCCCTAGGAGTGCCTGGAAATTTTCAGCCTGCAATTTTTCAGTCTGGGCTCTGAGATCTGCCTGCAGCTTGACAGCATTGATAGCTGGGTGGTCAGAGGTGAATAAACCAAGCAGTAGAAAATTGCAGGATGGCTTAGATGTTCACCAATTCAGTGGGAGGGTGTTGAATCCTGTGATCAAATCCCCATCTTTCTTTAGATCCCCACTTAGCCACCCCTTTCCTGCAATTACCTTGATCTTTGTAGTAGCCAAACTATTTCTTTGTGCTGATTTACCTTCAGGATCATTTGTTTGGAGAGAAATGCCCCTCCTGGAAAGGCCTTTCTGCTGTCACATGAGCATCGTCCTTTCTGTAGCATCCTATACTTTAAATAATGTATGCATGGGGAAGTAGTGGGGGTTGTCCCTCACAGGCAGACTCATACACAGCTCACTAGTCCAAAACTCTGGATTGTTTTTGAGACAGGTAGATGATACCAGTAAATACTGGATAGGATGGAAAATAAGTGGAAAACATACTCATGTAAACTTTCAAGTGCCAAAAAGCAATTCCAGGCAAACAGCCTGGATGTGATTCCTCTCAACACCCCAATTGTACATCATGTCCTACCACTGTCCAACCCTTCCCAGTGAGGAGGATGAGCAGGCCACAAACTCAACAGAATTAGCTGATGATTCTATGAAATAAATCATCATTATCTGATGATTCTATGAAATCAGGGAAGTTCACAATATGTCTGTCCTGGATTGTCAAGCAAATTGTATTCTATTTGCCATCTGTATTGCCATCTATTTGTCTTCTTATATTCAGTTGGCAGTTTTCCTTATCTCTTCCACAACCACTCCTCCCTCTGGGGAGACATCTGCTGATAACAGCCATTGAATGTCACTGCATGGCTGATAAGAACTGCAGCATCCCATCGGGAGATGTGAGCCCAGAAGGAGGAGCCAAGCATTCCTACCTGGGTATAATCTGGAGATTCTGGAACACCAGCACAGCTTCTCCACTGGATTTCCCAGAGGAACAGCAGCTGCCTCTTCTTCCTCTGGATCTTCAGAGGAAGACTGCACCTTTCTACAGGATCCCTGCTCCAACAGAACCACCCCTGACACTCCAGGAGGGCTGAGCCACAATTCCAATGGGACTGCTGCCAACACCCTGACCCACAGGGTGTCAGGTTGGGTTCTGACTCTGTCAGTGTTGTTTTAGTTTACTGCATTGTTTATTTTATCTTTTTATTTTCTTCCCTAACAAAGACCTGTTATTTCCACTCCCATATTTTTTGCCTGAGAGCCCCTTAATTTAAAATTTATAGCAATTCAAAGGGAGGGGGTTTACATTTTCCATTTTAGGGAAGGCTCCTGCCTTCCTTAGCAGACACCTGGCTTTCCAAATGTCTGAGCAGGAAAAGTGAATATCAACACAAAGAGCATCAGCTGAGGGATCCAGGACACACCTAGAGCTGCAAGGATGTACACACAGCTCAGGTTCTACCTGTTGGAGTGGAGACAGACAGCAACAGGGATTGTCCAGGAGGAGACACAGCTGTCAACATGGATTGGTCAGGAATTCAGGTCCTTACAGCTGCTCATTTATTCTGTTTATCACCAGAGGCTGAGCCAGAATACATTGTCCAGACCACATCAGTGGTCAGACAAATGAGAGGAGGCATGTTTCTCCAAAGGCCAAGCACTTCTGTGCTCCCTGTCAGCAGGTACCACACACCTGGGAACACTGCCAGCAGCAAAATGTTGCACCTCACAAGTCCCCTCCATTCCTAAAGGAAGGCACAGAAGGTTGGCTTTGCAATGATACGGACATTTTCTGTTCAGGACCATGCCAAGAACTGTCAAATCCGTTCATCAGCTGCCTCTGTACAAAGGGCAGCAGCATTCACTGGCCAGAAGCTTGGCAGGGCTTCAGAGCACTGACCTAGAAGTTAAAGGCTCTTTGTTTACCACTAATCCCTGGAGCTATACAGTCCCAAAGCCATTCCCTTTCTGTGCAACACAAGACCAGCTTTCAGAGCCCCTAGCCTGAGCCCAGTGAAGCCAATAGAAAGGCTGCCATTGTCTCTGGTGACCAATGCACTGTCCCTGGATTCTGCAAAATGAGACTGGCTCCTGCTTTTGTTGAAATCAATGCAAGTATTACCAGTGGCCACAGCTGAATCCAAATGGGGCTGTGGCACGTGTCCCTCAGGAGCCTGAAATCCATGGGCATCTTTTTCTGAATATTTCAGAGAATGCAGGATAAAGACTTAGATTTTCAGCAGGTTTTTAATATTTTAGGTGCCTTTTATTCCCAGAACAACTTCTTACATCATGTACTCCTTTGTCCTATTCCCACATAAACCTTTTTGAAAGCCTTACATCTCCTATAAGCTCTTCTGCTGTGATGTGAAATCACTGTCTGGGTATAGCAACACCTTTTCTAGTGCAAAAACAGAGCTGGGCAATAGGAGATCCAGCAAATAAACAGCAGCTAATTGTTTGAAACCATCCAATAATCGGTTTTTGTGTTCAAAGCAAAACCCCTGGGTTTTATCCTTGAGCAAGGCTCCTCCTGGACTCCTGGACTGGGATCTCCTCTGCACTCACTGTCTTTGTGTCATTAATAAAATTGCTGCTATTAATTGGTCCTTGATAAAGATTGGAATGATTCTCAGATTTGGAGGAAAATAATAAAAATTTTAAAATAAAGACATGAAATCCTGAGCCAGACATCTAAGAGAGGGATGAGTTGCCCTCTGGAATGATCCTCTTCTCTATATTGACCACAAGGAGAACCAAACCAGTATTTTACACTAAGTCCTTGCACTTTCACTGACCGAACCCAGAGGAAAACTGAGCCACAGAAAGCAAACCCATCCCACTGACCATGGCAAACACAAGGTTAAGCCACAGTGGTTCAGGCCCAATTTTTCAGAGCTTTCTTCAATTTTGGATAATTATTGCAGATAATTAATTTATTGCAGATAAAATGCCTTTTGTGGATCTAGGCTCCAAAAAAAACCTGCAAATTTTTATTTCTGCATTAAAAGAATTCTTTTCATTGGAACTTTGAATGCTGAGAAATTACAATTTTCCTCCTATTGATTTAAGTTATTTTTATTAGAAAAAAGACTGAGTGGGATATTTTTATGCTGAGTTCACTTTGTTTAATGCACCCACATGAGGGCCCAAGACAGATACTGGTGGAGGACTGACATTTCCCTTTATGGCAGTAGATGGAGCTACATCCTCAATAATGTTCTTTTCCAGCCAGGAGAGCCCAGAAAAGGCATTTTGCTCATCACTTCTCCCAAAACTTCCTCCAGAAGGGAACTGGGTGGACAAAGGAGATGAATAAGCAGGGGTGGAAAGAATGAAGACATTTCCAGGACTGGGATCATTACCCACTTCTCCAAGGGCTTTATTTACCAGACATTTACAGTGGGAGCTGTAACCCCCCTTCACTCCTTCCACTGTAGAGAAAATCCCCTGGGTTACATCCTTGAGCAAGACTTCTCTTGGACAGCTGGAAATTCCTCTGCTCTCAGTGTCTGTGTGTCATTAATAACATCACTGATATTTATTAGTCCTTGATAAAGATTGGAATGATTCTCAAACTGGAGAGAGAGGGGAAATACTAATACTAACACTCCTAATAATAATAATAATAATAACCAAGGCCAAAAAACTTGTTTGTTGCACATCCAAGTGTTTGCATTTCTCCACAGCCTGGCTGCAGTCAGCCTTCAGACTCTTCTCCCAGAGCTGTTTTACTCCCGCCTGTTGAATGGAAGAGCTGGGGTTCTTCATTAAATTCCAGGAATTCATCATTTAATTGCCTTAAATGACTTTATTAGCCTGTTTCTTCAATGTCCAGATCTGGAAGAGCCTGCATCTCCTGCCAGGAGCTCTTGACTTCTTCTCCTTTCCCATGAACAGTTTAAGTCCTGCAGATCTTTTTAATTTATATGGATTAAAACCTCCTCTGGCATAGGTTCATGCTTCATCTTCAGGACTCCATAAATTCCTTCAACATTCTCCTCCAGACCTGCTCCTCCCAAGTTTTCATGTATTCTCTCCAAAGAAATAATAGAGACTCCTTTCTCTCCCCCACACTGACAGAAGCCATAATTTTGAATATTATTTCCTTGAAGTGGTCGAAAAGTGAATCATTGTGTAAGCACAACACCTTGTTATTTATGAGCAGGCAAATCACAGAAAGACATTTTAATAATACCATGTTTATCATCACAAAAACTTCAGCAACATTTCCACAAGACTGAGCAGCTGCAGCCCAGAGCCTTCAGGTTATTGTGAAAGGCATCCACGAAAATGTAAAATCTTCTCAAGCTCTAGCAGAGCCCAGGCTGGGTGGGGCAGGAGGGAAAGTTTATTTATGATTTCTAAATCCATTTTATTCTAACCAGGGCTAAACAAGCTGTTCCTGGATGGCAGAGCCTGCCTGGATTTGTTGTTTGGAAGCTCGTGGTCGGATTTTCAGCGCCTGTGAGCTTCCAGTGGGGCTTTCCCTCTACCTCAGGTTTTAATTTGAATTCTTTGGTGCCTTGTAAAGAATGATTTCATGGCACAGACCTTCCTTCAGTGGAGGAATTGATATATTCTCTGTCTTCCTTCGGGCTACCTACTTTCATTAAACTCCTTGAAATGAGTACCTTGGCAGCCTTTTTCTCTCTGCCAGGTTCAGTTTAAACAGTCTGTAGCATCCCAGAACTAGTGGGAAGGAAGGACTCACCTCAGCATCCTCACAGCTGGAAACTGGAGATGCAGCTGGAAAAATGTGGGATTTTGACATGCTTTGAAAATGAGGCCGTTTCCACGAGTGTGTCAGTGTCACCAGCCTCACAAATTCCAGGTAAAAAAATTAGATTTCCTGGGATAAGAGCTACAACTGTTGCCTGAGTGTCTGCTTCAGCTTGCATACCTGAGATGTTTCTGATTTGTGGACAGGGAGACGCTGGCAGAGCAAATTGCCATTCTTTGCTGTATTCCTCCCTCTCTTCCTTTGCCTCTGCCAAGAAAGCAGGAGTGTAGTGACCACTCCCTGGTAATCAACCCACATCTCTGCATTAAAAAGGCAGCTACTGTAGCTTTTAATCTGACCTGAAACATGTTGGGACCGGGCAGAGGGAGCTGAGCAGTGGGAGAAGCTGGCAGATGTGTGCTTTGCCCTTGTTGTCTCCAAGCATGGAGACAATTTTGAAGGAGCTGCAAGTCTGAAAAACACCCAGTCATTTCCAGCTGGGAGGCTTTCCAATGCTCTCCACGAGGTTTTGGGTGCTGGTGGAGAGAGGAGCCAGGTAAGAGAGGGAAAGCCCTGGAGTTTTTCAATTGTTCCACCCACCACAGAGCCAGGCAAGCGCCAGGAACACATTTCATAACATCTCTGATGTTTTCCCCTCTGCCAGAAAGAGCTCTGAGCTGTGGCTCTCACACACTCAGATAAGATCACAGGGTGCAGGGGCAGAGGGGAGGCACTGACTGGAGCTATTGTAACTCTCTCCAAAACTCCTCAGTCTCAGGTAGGAGCCACGTGAGAGCAACACGTGCCATGGGAATCCAGGCAGGAGGGGCACTGGGGCTGGATCTTGTTTATTGTTCTTGCCTGAGCCCAGCCTGGAAGGCAAGGGGGAGCTCAGGAGGACACGATGTACCCTGCTCCCTTCCTGTGTCCACCCAAAGGCAATTTATTCTCAAGCTGAGCCATGGCCCCAGAGCAAAATAAATTCCAGTGTTTGGCTCCGAACACACAGTACACTGCAGCTAGGGAAACCTTCAGTGTAAAATGCTTCCCATATGGGAAATGTTGATGGAAAACGATGGACAAGGGCTTATCCCACATTATTGGTACTCCTGGCTGTCACAGAGGGTTTCTTCTCCCCTTAGGAGGGATTTCAATATGGTTCATGCTCTTGTCTCGCCTTCAACTCCCCCTTCTGCTTTCCCCAGAACTTTCCCCAGCTTTTGTGCCCGCAAAACGCCCTCTGTCCTGGAAGGATTCTGGATAGTTTAAGAAGGTCATGAGAAGATTGAGAAGGATGCCTGGCTGTAGGGATGGGCTGTGTGCCCCATGGTCCTGGTTCCCCAGCTGCCCAGGCCAGGGTCTCATGCTCTTGGTGTCACACTGAGCCTCATGTCCCAATGGGAAACAAAGGTGTGTTGGCGTGACCAGGGCTTCAAGCAAACCATGAATGGTACTGAACACCATCCTGTGTCTACAGGACCTGGCTCTTACTCATGTTGGGTCAGGTCAGTGGTTTAATATCTTCTGGAAATAAACATAAACCACAGGAATTCATAAAACTAATTGAAAATGGAGCACCAGCAGAGATTTCTCCACTCAAACTCACTTTGTCTCTTGAAAATATTCCCTGTGGATGTTCAAAATCCTTTTTTTTCCCCCTTGGATTTAGAGGAAGGGGGAACAGGAGATATCTATCCCTAATTATGTAAGCAGCAGAATGAAGATTAATGTCTTGCTGTCATGATCTGAAGGGAGGGACAAGCATCTGTCTGTCCTGTATATTTGTCAAAGTAATGCAATGGAGGTTGTTTGCTCCTGTCACCTCCTTACTGTGATGAGCTCCTCAAACCAATGTCTATCAGATGTCTTCTGCGAAAAACCCACCAGGGCTGGACTCCCTCCAAAGCCAGGGAACACTTCTAGCACACAATTTATCTGCTACACATCTGTGTTTGGAAAACTGAATTGAACATCGCAGTCGATAATCTGGGCAGTGACATAACTCACTCTGTGTCAGGCACCTGCATGTGACTGGCTGGATCCCTGCCCGGGTTCTGTTGGTTATCTAAATCTCCTTTTGGTTCCTAAATCACAAGGAGATGCCTCTGAGTGCCTGCACTGGATGCCCGTGTCAGTAAGAAGGATCTGATCCCTGTGTTGGCTTTGTTTGTGAGGTGGAAAGAGCAGCATGGAACACCCCTGTGGTCTCTGATCCTCACTGAAAGGGAGGGAAAAAAAGGTAAATGGAAATTTCTCCTGCCTTAACATTTGCAGGTCCCTCTGTGTTCTGTGGACACAACAGGTGGGTTCATCACCACTGCAAAAATAGAAGCTGTTTTTAGACCAGATTAGATTACCTTTATGGTAGTTGTGTTACACTATTCCAACATGACTGTGCAAGTAAACATCTCCTTCCTGGAAATGGCAGCACAGAGCACAATACCTTGATATTCTCTTACTTGGAAATGAATGGGGGGAGGTGAAATCTAGAGAGGTGAAACTACACAGAATCACTGAATGTCCTCAGTTGGAAGGGACCCACAAGGATTATTGGGTCCAACTCCTGGCCCTGCACAGGACAGCCCCAAGAATGACACCCTGTGCCTGAGAACAGAGCTACACTTTTCCCAAGGGACATCCAGCTAGTTGGAAATGGTCATTTCATTTCTAAACAGGCAGTGAGGACCAGGCAGGTGCTCCAGGTATCCCAGATTGTGGATTACCATGAAAACTGCTGTCAGATCTGCTGGCACATCACATCATAACTTGTATCTGAAGAAAAAGAACCTACACTTCATCCCTTGCTGCACACCCTGCCCTGATCTGCTCTTCTTCACCCAAAAAATTGTTTGTGAGCTGCTGGGTTTCGATATGTTCAAGTGGCAGAGTTACAGTGCACCAGCCCTTGGGCACCAGCTATTGAAAAGCAGCCCTTCTGTTTATCCAGCTCTTACCAACCCCTCCTTCTCCACAGGATGGAATTTGCTGGCACTACTGCCAGCCTATTCCATCTTTTCAATAATTACCATGACCATGCAGCATCCCAGGGTGTTGGCAGATGCTCTTCAGAGGAGGAGGGCATTGCTCTGCATGCCTTTGCTTTCATTAAAAAAATTCCCCAGAATTATTATATTAGCCCCTATTCCCAAAACATGTCTAGACAGAGTTATTTAGGGTGGGCTGTATTACAGAGTCCTGCCTCAAAGAAATAACCAATTGTTCATGATTTGTTTATTGAGAGTATCACAGTCAGAGATCCCTGTCTCCCCACATGCTAGTCAACTAGAAAGAAAACACTTGAAGCCCAGATATTCATCACCTAAAGCACGTACAGCCTGAAAAAGATGAAATAAATAAAAGGAGAAAAGAGACCAGTGAGTAAGACTGCAAAACTATTTAGGTTTTAAAGACTTTGGGTCTAGCACAGAGAAATTCAAGGGCAAAACTGATGGTTTTACCTGTTTTTTTTCTCAACCCAAAACTTTAGGAATTGGTTTTCAGGGCAGCTCTTTAGCAAGAGAGAGTGGAGAAAAGTATGAGGACTGTTTAGGTATTGTGACTCTTATTTAGAACAAAGTGTAGCTGGATTTGAAATTGGGGGTATCACAAAACATTCCTCCATGCAATTTAAGACATTGTTTGTACAAGTGAGATGCCCTGATTGATTTCTTTGACTTTGTAACTGAATGCAAGACTGTGTTATGCAAGCTTTAATTATTCTTATTTGGAAACAATTTTCTCTTTTACTTTCAGGGTTCTTTGGGGAACAGGAGGCAGCTCAAAACAGCAGAGCTTGCCAAAGCCAATGCTAAGAAAATCTTCCAAAAATTTCACTCTGTTCTGAGTCTCTGTTGTAGCAATTCTGATAAACTTTTATTTTGGCAGAAGAATGTTTCTCCTAATGTTCTCTTGGGTACCAAATATTATCCAAGCATCATCTCTTCAAAGTAAAACTCTCTGGAGTTTAGTACACCTGAACACTTCAGGATCTGACAGTTTGAAGAGAATGACACCAAGTTCACTGAGATTGGAGAGTCAAACTTATTAACCTCAGGGTTTCCGCATTTTACAAGAAAAACAAAAGAATAAAAAATGTCAGGCTGGCTGGAAATTCAGCCAGAGTTTGAATCCTAGTATAAGCCACTGCACCAAGGACTTGCCTACACTGGAGTTCTAGCTGAAATGCCATTCTGCTGTAGCCATATTTATTTTGGTATATGAAGCAGTTCTGTATATGGTCAGTAACATTTATTCGAAATATCATGAAGATATGTCCCTGAGAAAGTGGAATCATGAGTATTTAGTCTTTCCACTTTGAACTGTGCCATTAAGATGGAACTGTGCCATCCTACAGCTGTGGGAGAGGTTAGTCTTCGAGATCAATAGATAGAGGGGTGATATTTTTAATTTGAAAGTCTCACTCCAGATCTCACTTCAGACCCAAATGAGTATCATTACAGGCAATGTGGGGTTTTTTGTTCAGGATGAAAAGTAAACTCATCTGAGCTTTCAGGTTGTTTCCACGTTGGGTTTTTGCTATACTGAAATTCATAGAATCACAGAGTGGCCTCAGTTGGAAGGGATCTTAAAAGGATTTCTGTTCCATAGTCTGAAGTCTGTGCACAGCCTTGCAATCAGTCCCACCCCTCCTGTACTCTGCTCCTAATGGCATGGGTGAAATTTTCTGAGAAAAGCTATGGCAAATGGGAGCACTGGGAATGTCCTGAAGGTTAATCAGGTTATCTTGTATCAACCTCTGTCTTATCTACCAGGTCACTGTTGCACATCTGGGCAGTGTACCTGGAGGATCTGTCTCTACACCCCTGCTGGGGGAGTGACACCTCCCAGTATGGACTGGGACAGACATAACCTGCTATGGAACCTGATGTGTGATGGTGTCTGAATGTCCTGACAAGGTTTTGCAGTTGAGTTCTTCCTTTCTTTCCCATTTTCACAGCAAACAGCAAAAATATCAACCCCTCCTTATCCAAATTTTGGACATTTCCTACCACTACATGCTGCATATGATTGGGTACACCCAGCCAAGACCAGGGAGCAACCTGGTCTAGAGGAAGGTGTTCCTCCCTATGGCAGGGGGTTGGAATTAGATGATCTTTAGGGTCCTTTCCAACCCAAACCATTCTGTGATTCCATTATACTTTGATCCTGAGATTCTTTGACCAGGGTCAGCTGTTCTGAACTCATTTCATCCAAGCTGCTTCTTGCAGCCCCATCCCACACATCCACTCTGTGCTTTGCAAAGGACACTACATTCATCCCCTTCATGCCCCTACACACCACAGCTACAGCACCAGGAAATTTTGGACCAGACCAAGGAGGGACAGTCATCTCCATGGTGTCCTGTGCCAGGCAACCTTTCCCAAGGTGTTTCTGAGATCATGAACCTTTCCATCCCAGGCATTGTTGTCTCATGCCTTGAGGGTCTGGAGCACAAGTCTTATGAGGGGCAGCTGGGGGCACTGGGGTTGTTAAGTCTGGAGAAAAGGAGGCTCAGGAGGGATCTTATCACTCTCTACAACTCCCAGAAAGGAGGTTGTAGAAGGTGGGGATCAGGCTTTTTCCACATGTAACAAATGATAGGTCAGGAGGAAACAGCTTCAAGTTGTGCCAGGTAGGGTTTCTACTGGATATTAGGGAAAACCTCTTCACCAAAAGGGTTGTCAAGCATTGGAACAGGTTTTTCAGGGAAGTGGTGGAGTCACCATCCCTAGAGGGATTTAAAAGGTGTGTAGATGTGGCACTCAGGGATGTGCTTTAGTGTTGGGCTAATGTCACATTCACATTTTCTGAAAAATTCCTTCATCTAGGATTTTTCTCCCGGGCAGCTGAGAAGCCTCAGAGAAAAATGAAAACAATAATTATGTCATTTGCTTCTCCTGTGTTGTGCTCACATGTGGAATGTGTCTGGAGATTGTTTAACCACGGGTGATTGTTTCATTGGATTCTGCTGTGAGTTGTTTTGACTCAATGGCCAATCAGTGCCAAGCTGTGTCAGGACTCTGGAGAGTCATTATTATCTTTTAGCCTTCTGTCTGTATCCTTTCTGTATAGCAGTTTAGTATAGCATTCTTTAATACAATATAATATCATAAAATAATAAATTAGCCTTCTGAGAACATGGAGTCAGATTCATCATTCCTTCCTGCCACAGGAGTCCCAGCCAATACAATAAGTTAATGGTTGGACTCAATGATGTAAGAGGTCTCCTCCAATCTTAATTATTCTGCAATTCTATGAGTACATCCCCCCACAGAGCTGTCACCTTGGGAACATCCCTACCCCTCTACCCTTACCCCTCTGCCTCCCCTGTGAAATGACATCATTGCAGCCAATTTACTGCTAATCAATAGGATTTACCAGAGGCAGATACAGCCCTGACAGAAGCCGCTGATGCAGCTCTATCCCGTCAGCAGCGAACGCCTCCACGCCAGCAGAGCATGCTCTGCCTTTGTTGGCATTTTCTGCTTTGTCTCCCACCAGCATTTGCATCTCCTAATTAAATAAATATGGGCAACTGTATAAATATATATATAGCATTGCATTAAAGCCCTGGGATCTGTCTGACAGCCCAGCATGATGCAGCAGCATTAGCAATGTTTGCTGTACCATTTCAAATGACCTCATTTGGAGGGGAATTGCAGCCAGTCAAACCCAGACAGTTGCAGGCACATGGGTTTTAGTAGAAATATATCCACTGAATTTCGTTTGGCTGTCCTTTTCTTTGTAAAGGCCATGAGTGCTCTTAGTGAAGTTAATCTGTGCCTGCACGACTGTGGATTACATTCTGATGTGTTCCATCAGATAAGTGAGCTGTCAAACTGTGATGGCAAACTGTTGGAAGCTGACAGATGATTGATGCTTGGGAAACTGCAATTTGGCCTTTTCACACACCAGGACTAGGTCTTCAGCTTCTTCTCCCCCAAAATGTCTTTCTCCTCCATGCACAGGATGAGCAGCTCCTCAAGAATGGGTTAGCGTTCCACTGGGGAAGGAAGAGCTGAGATGAAGTAAAAGTGATAGGAGCAACTACTTGCTTTGGAAGGTGGCCTTCCCCTGCTCACCTTTCCTTTGAGGAGGATGATCTAATCAGTTCAACAAAGTTTTGTGCATTATTTCCATATCACCTTTTTCTAAGCAACCAGCGCAACTCCAGGCTCATTTACACACAGATCAGGGCAGTGTCATACGCAGCCCAGGCTGGAAATACTTTTCCACTGACATCAAGAGTTGAATTTGGTCCAGAGGTGACTTTACAATCTCAGGAGTCATCCCTCTTCTCCACCTAACATGGCCTCCATTGTTCACTGAACAGCATGCCCCGTGTCAGCTATTGCTCAGCAGAAAACAAACAGGGAAGGGATGATTCAGATTTCTTGGCTTACCAATGAGCTGGTTCTTAGAGCATCAGTGAGGGTGACAATTAACCCTACTCTCCCAGCTGCCAGTGTTTAAATAAGTTTCTTAGTGCTCCAAGAAGGAAGCAGGATGATAAGTTAGATTATCTCATCGTTATCTGCAGGAAGGAGGCCAGCTGGGTCAGTGCAACGCTGCTTAGCATGACAGCCGGTGCATAAATAGGATCAGGACTTACAGAAGGTGACCAAGGTTAAAAGAATAAATAGTATATAAATATACTGAGATCATGCTTAAATTCTGTCTGTATTTCCTGTGCAGGGGCTGAGCACAATGAGCATTCACCTTGTTAGGAGCATTGGGGGATCTCTGAAGGCACCACGGGCAGACAGGAGAGGGCTGGGTGCCTGCCAGCTGTGCAGGGTGGGTCTGTGCCCCCCATTGGCTCCCCAGGCAATGATGGAAATTGGAAATCAGCTTTCCCCTCCCTGTGACCTGGGACAGATGCAGCACAGGACTGTCACAAGGACCAGACAGTTAATAAGATGCCAATATCCCCAGGCAGGCAGAAATGTGCACACATGGACGACCCAGGGATGTGCTGTCTGTGGAGGCTGGAGTGCTGGCATGGATCTGGAGGGTTTTCTCTGGCTTCATGCTTCAGTGGAAACCCAACTAAAGTGTCCTCTGGAGTTCACAGCACCACTCACACAGCACAGGAACCTGCTTGAATGACTGACACAGATGAAGAGATTAAGATGGATGGAAGGGGAGGCTCAGGCTGCTCCCTGCCAAGGAGCAGACCTTGCTCCTCTACACTCAGTTGGCAAAGGCAGGGAATAAGGGTCAAAACTCTCCCTAGTGGCTTCAGGAAGCTTTCAGGCAGGTGACCAAGGTGAGCAAGAGCTCAGCCTAGCCCACAGTCTGCACAGGCACTGTGCCTTGAGAAGCCAAGGATCATGTTTTCTCTTCCAAAATCCATGGGCTCTTGGTGCTTGTTGCCACTGAGGTCTCGAGTTTGTGCATTTCCTGAGAAGCCTCTTTGCCTTAGCACTGACCTGCAGCCAATGAGAACAGCCTTAGCTTTTGATGGTGATTTTCCATCCTTTAATTCCCTCCCCGCCAACAAAATTATATAACCCCATCCATTTTTAGAAATGTAGATCCAGGGCTCAGCAGATCAGGCTAATATTGATTGTTTCAGCCTTTGTGAATTCAGAAAGACTCCACGGGGTAGAACAGGGCAGGGGAGTGAGAACAGAGCACTTAGGGGGTATGGCAGCAGTTTCTGTGTTGCAGCCATGTGCTCTGGTGGAACAGAGGATGTGTTATCCTGCTTGCACAGCATCTTCTGACCTGCTTTTGACCCAAGAAGCATTTGCATTCATAAATACTGGAGCTGTACCCCTGGGAGGTAAGGGAATAAGAGGGAAGGAAAATAGTAGGTTTATCAAACCAGAGATCTGGGATCGCTGCAGGGCCTGAAGAGAAAACTTTCTTCCTCTTTCTTCCAACTGTAAACTACACTGCATCCAAGAGGGCTTGTTTATTAGCCCTTAAATTGAACAGTTTTCACCATGACAGCTCCCCATTAAATTGAACAGTTTTCACCATGACAGCTCCCCATTTGGTGACTTTTGGTTGAGAACACAGAAAAACAGATTCACAAGATCATCCTGCTCCCCTCCATGCCTCCAGAATTGACTGAGCAACTCAGTTCTGGAAGACTTTACTCAGTGCTGCTGTTGTTTTGGGCAGAAAAGGGGCTGTGGAGGTTCTGTATCAGAAATTACTCACCTCTCCACTTTGCCATGTGAGAACCCAGAGAGACAGGGAAGAAGTCTGGGGACAGCTCAAAGTGAGTGGTGAAGAAGGACATTGGAAGAATGGGAATGAAAGCCAGCGTCTAACTGGAAAGATGAGGGTACCACAGATATTCAGATCTGGAATATGAAGCACAGTTCTTGTTCTCCAAAATACACAAACAAAACTGGAAGAGATACAGAGAGAAGGAATAGGAGGGCCAAGATACAGATCTGACTTTGCATTTCAAGAAATAAAGCATTTCAGCTCGAAATGGGGTGCTGTGAGTGGAATAAAATGCCTAGAAGATCATGAGTGGCCTGAAAGACAAGAACTCAGAGGCAACACCAATCCCACCTCCAGCTCCTGAGCCTTGGCTGTGCCCTTCTGACTGACAGAGCTGGCAGCCCCCAATCCATGTGTCCTGACAAGTGGTTTTTCTTCACCAGGGATTGCACTTGCTAAGTCAGGCAGGCATAGCTGAAAGATAATGGTTTTCTCCTGTTGAAAATTATTTTATGCCTGCAAGAGCAGCCAAGGCACGCTATGAAAAACCAACTAGAGAGCCCTAAGGATGCACCTAAAAGACGTCTATTCACAAATTTAAAACCTATATAGGAACTTGCTTTTGCTGTAGAGGTTCTGTGGCTTTTGTTTAGGGTTTATTTGAGATAAGGCAGTGGTAAGCAGAGATCTAAATTCAATTCCCAACATTCTTTGGTGGTTATTTCCTCTGGGAACTTCATTGCATCTCTCTGTGCACTCCAATTTTCCCAGAAATAACTCTAACTACCTGCCTGAAGAGTTGGGGGAGACACAATAAAGGCTGTAAAGAGCTGAGATAATGTTGTAACAGGAGCTGTAAAAATACCTACAGAAAATAGAGATCCCTTTATATCACCACTGGAGCCGATATGTGATGCAGCTTGTGGAAAAGGCACATGGCTGCTGGAGTGTCTTGGGGCTCACTGGGGGAATCCAGTTACACTCAGCACTAAAATCACATTGTGTTGCTTCCCAGCCTCTGGCAGAGCAGCCAAATGTTTACACACAGCTTCCACTTTCACTTCAGACACTGTCTGAAAGCTCACCCTGTGCCTGGGGAAGCAGCTCACACCTAAACACACAGTTCTTCGTTTTGTTGCTGGTGGTAATTTTAAGGGACTTTTGGGGGTTTATAAGAAAGAGGGAAAGAGTCTTCTTATACAGGCAGTGATAAGATAGAGGGGAACAGTTTTAAACCAAAAGAGAAGAGATTTATGTTAGAAATTACAAATAAATTCTTCCCTGTGAGGTTGGTGAGGCCCTGGCACAGGGTGCCCAGGGAAGCTGTGGCTGCCCCATCCCTGGAAATGTCCAAGGCCAGGCTGGATGGGATTTGGAGCAATCTGGGTATGGCAGGAGGGTTGGAACTGGATGATATTGAGGGTCTCTTACAGCCCAAACTATTCAATGATTTTATTACTTTTTTTTTCATTTAGGTAACCACATTGCCAAGTGAATTTCACTTACACAAAACCAAGTGATACGCAGGAGGGTGAGGGAAAATCTGATTTATCATCACCAAAATATCTTCTTCCATTCTTTGAAGCTCTCTTTGAGACGATGGACTCCATTCAAGGACGCATTCCTCAATGCCAAATTGTGTGCTGGGAACATCAGAAACACCATCCTCTTTCACTTACAGGCATTCCATCTTATCAGAATTCTATTTTTTGCCCCTCAAGGAATTTTGTGCACCAGTAATTTACCACGAGGCAATGTGCCATAAGCCTGGCTGTGAAAGGGCACAGTCCCAAGACAGACAGAACCCCCAAAACACCAACATCAGAGTCACAGAGCTCTCCTCGGAGCTGCGTGTCACCTGAGGAAGAGGAGAGCACGGTGCAGCCTTGGGGACAGCCACTAGATGGGGGCACGAACACACAGGTCCACAGGGCGCCAGCTGAACCCCAGAGCATGAACACCAGGAGGTGACACCTCACCGACCTTCCCTGCCCCTCGGCACCGAGCAGGATTCTCCACATTTGGCTATTGTCCTGGTTTAGGGCAGATTTGGGCAAAAACCTCCAAAGGGGGCCCCTCCAGAAAGCAAACCCACACAGCCCCTTCCCCCCCAACCAGTTTAGGAAGGATTCCTCAATGAAAAGTGGAAAGAACCTGTTTATTTAACAGGCACAGCACCCCCCAGCACACAAAATGAACAATACCGGATGACAACACTCTGTCACCGCTCTGAAAAGGATGACAAATTCAGAAAGTCTCTCTTGGGGATGGTCACTCTGTTCTCAGTCCCTCCGGTGCTGGGGCAGCTGCTGCCCAGAGTAGGCCCCGCTGGGCCACAAGGTGCAAACTCTTGGGGTTCCCAGGGCCCAGTCTGGAGCAGGCTCAAGTGGCTCCAAAAAAGAGAAAGGAAAAACAGTCCAGGGAAAAATTTGGACCGCTTAGCTAAACTAACTAATGAGCAGAAGCAAAAAGCAAGAGCAAAGCAAAAAGCAAGAGCAGCACAATGTACTGCCCCGTCTGTGTGTCCTGCCCGCCATGGGGGAGCAGCTGATAGCAAAACCAAAACAAAATATTCACTCTTCAGAGCCAGTCTTGAAGGCACAGAACATAATATCCAGCATAAACAGAACACACAAATGGGGATACAAGCTTCATAACGTCACCCTAGGACAGCTATCCACCAAATTCACCCCAGTGAGCCATGCATGCATCTACCCACAGCTGGGGTAATAGGACCTGACTGTGTTGTGGCTTTGGGGAGCTCAGGCTGGGCCATGGACAGCATCTGGACACGCCATGTGGCTCCCACTTGAGATCTTTATGGAGCCACAGCACTCTGGTCTTGGAATCTACCCCAAAAGATTTCTTTGTTCGGTACTTCCAGCCAGCCGATTCTCCCTCACACCACAAAAAGATGCCTGCCTACTTCTCTGGAGACCTCAGCTCTTCCAGATCATCACTGGAAACAGCCTGTGGGTGCTGTCTGCTGCCTGCCTTTTGACAGGGTGTCCCACAAATTGGCTCTGACTGAACACAGCTCTGCTTTCACAGAGCCTGGAGCCTGTGAAACCTCCTCCTGACCCCGACACATCCAACGTGTTCTCTTGGGGAAGGACCAACTTCAAGAGGCTGCCAAACACATCAGCCCTGGAGCCTGAGCAAATCTGTCATGAACTGCAGTTTATACACTCACAAATATATTCCCTCCTCCAAAAGTGGAGGGAGGGGGAATTTTTACCCTTCTGGGAATGCTAAGCCCTGTTTGTGTGACCAGCTTTGCAGAAACATAAAGAGGCCTAAACAGTTGCCACTAACGATGTGTCATCAGTTAAGCAGTTTTATGAGGGAAGGAGATTTGGCTAACACACAATCCTGATGACATATCCATGGAAAGGCTCCTTGAGCAGGCACCACTTCATACCCGTCCTTCAGATGATGAACAAGCCAGTGAAACTGGGAGCTTTCTTGACCCAATGACAAGGCAAAGCAGTGGAGAGCAGCTTCCCACCTTGTGTTCTCAAATATGCTCACAGCAGGTTTTTCAGGAGCCCTTGGATGGGAGCCTACACAGCCAGCCTGTCTCCTGAAATTACTTTTCTCACCCCCAAAATTGAAAGGTCCCCATCATTTCTTGTGTCCCTGATGACTGACACTGGTCCAGCAGGTTTTCCCTCTGCTCTGAGGCAGAGAATCCCTGCCATTCACTTTGAAAAACTCTGGGAATTTAGTAGTATATGGCAAGATCATATATCGCACAGAGATTACAATAAAGCCACATCCCTTTTCATCCTCCAGCACCTCATGGCCACCACAGTTTAGACACACTAGATCTGAGATTTGGGAGTTGCAAATAATTCTGTCCAGACACTTCCCAACCAGCCTGACCCTTGATAGCCTCTGCCAGCTGAGGAAACAGAGAGTTTTTCAGATGATATTGTTTTCTCCCTCTAACTGAGGCTCCTTGTTCAATGCAAGAAGAAAATAGCTCATTGTCAAGCCTATCTTTGCCACAGACATGTGACCAAAATATCAGTTTCTCCTTTTTGCTAAGGTCCAGTTGCTCCTTTGCTGGTAGAAGGGAAATCCCTGGAAACAGAGAGCAAAGTCAACGACACGCAGGCTGTGCCCTATGAGTCAGCATGGCAAAGTTCTCCCTACTCCCCCTCTGCCAGCCCAAAGCTGCTGGGAAGATGTTGTTGTTGTTGTTGTTGTTGTTGAAGTTCTTGGGTGGATTTGGGTTTTTTTTAATCTCAGCATTTTCTGGAGTAGGGCACCTGACCCTGACTTCTTCAGTTCTGCTTGTGGTGTCTTCACGTGCAAGCACTGAGCAGCTCTGGGCCTACTTAGCATCTGAATTCCAAGAGAAAGCTGGTTTCAACCCTACATGGCAAGGCACCGAGGAGTCTCAGTTCAGCAAGGTTACATTTTACTTCAGGGTGAACTTAGCAGCAACTTCTCCTCCAAGACTTTCTCTTGCCTTGAAACACCCTTTTCTCTTTCTCCTTTTTTTTTTTTTTTTTTTTTGCTATTTGTATTGAGACAAAATCTTTACTGTGGCAAATGACAGCTGAGGATGGCAGCTTCTGTTGAAATTTTGGCTACCCTCCCCTTCTTGAGGGATTCAAAGGTCTTAGCTCTGCATGCTTGGAAAGCCTTTCACCAATAGCTGGGCACTGCATGAGGGCTGGCTGGGCTTTGTGCCCTGAGGTGGACAAAGATTTTCCCCTTGATCCAAGACTTCCAGGAGAGTGGAATGGGCTTGTTTGGCCAAGGTCACCAGCCTCTTTATTTTCTTGTTTACAGGCTGGCAGAAGGAAAATGCTGATTCAGCAGGCACGGGAGAAAATGTCAACAGGGGAACATGCACGAGGGGTATCCTGGCTGCACTTCTGCCAGTTATTTCTCCTTTTTTTTCCAGCCTGATTTCCTTGTTTCCTGCACCCAACAGATACATTCAACAAAGTCAAGTTTTCAAAACCAGGGATACTCCACTTTGTCCATTTTAAAGACTTCCTATCCCAAACCCCAAAGGGAGTTTGGTAACTGTGCCTGGAGTCAAACTCAAAGAGAGCCAGTATTTCTCAGAAATTTGACCAAAGTTGGAATACAACCAAACAGAGAAAAGTTGGTGACAGCAGCTTCTGTGAAGATTTTTTGTGCTCTGAGGCTCTTTAGGAGTGAGTTTCTCTTGATCCTCCTAGGTAGGACACAGACAGTAGTGGTTAAAAAGAGAGGCTGTATCCACACATCCTCCTGCAAGTCCTGAGCTGATTTTCATAAACCCATTTAGTGCTGCAGCTCCGGGTGTCCCAGTGACCCAGTCCTGGCCCTGCCTCTTGCAGACTGCCCGTCTTGGCTTGTTGCTTGTATTCATTTCCAAAAACAACTCAGTGTGAGCTGTCACATGCTCAGGGCAATTGTCCATCTGAAAGACTTCATTAAACATTTCTGGTAAAATGTGTGTGTCACTAAAGGGCTTTAAGATGAGACTTTCAAATGAGTCTATGTCTTTCATCAGGTCTTCGCTCTTAAAGTAGGCATAAATATTTTTTTCTCACATAAATAAACTCAGATATTTAGGCTGGAAGTGACATTCAAAGAGTTCAGTCCAGACAGGGAATTTGGATAACCTCCTCTCTTCAGGTTTTGAAGAATTAGGTCTTTGCTAGAAGCAGCACAGGCAAAGCATCAGCTGCAGGAAACCTTCAGGGTGAACTTGAGAAGACTTTTTACCTCTCTGTGCTTCTGGTTTACCCTCTGTAAAATGAGGATCTGGTTCTTCACTCCTCGCTTTGTAAAGGTCTTTGAGCTCAAGGGGTGAAAATTCTGCATAACACCTTGACAGCATTATTATTTACCTACTCAAACAAGGGACTTGGTTCTGCAAAGACATAATTTTGGTATTAAGTCATTCACCAGCTCTTCAGGAAAACAGTCTGTGAACAGGCACAGAATTAGTCACACAAGGAAAACAAGCTGTTGGGCAAGGTTTGCTTTTTTTATCTCCACCTGCTACCCAAGTTGCAGGTGTTTCTCTTGGGGAAACATTGTCAGCCACTATTGCTGCTGTTAGAGAATCATGGAATCCTTAAGGTTGGAAAAGAACTCTACAAAGTGCATGAGAGACGGTGAGAGCTGCCTTGCTTATGTTTCAAAACATAATAATTTGTTTCCAATTGTTTCAGGCCAAAGAGGAAAAAGGAGAACACTCCAGAAAATACTCAGAAATAACTGACATCCTTTTGGATATTACTCGAGGTAGCAAAGGTGCCTTGTGTGTGCATGAAATGTTTATCTTTGCATTACTTTCTATTGCATTATAACCACACATTTCCCTTTGCCTGCTCCTCTTGCCATGTCCTCGGCTGCCTGTGCTGGGCATGCACCTTCTGCATGGCTTCTGCCTGCAAACTGGGCAATTAAACTGAGATTGTCTCCTGTCACCCATGGCATTTGGAGCCACAGAACCGTGCTGCAGGATTTTGAGAAAGCAAAGGGCAAAGACGCCAAGGCAGAACTTTATGGGCTCATTAGAAAATTGCCCCTTATTAATCCTGCTGAGAGTAAAACCAGCCTGGTGTAAAACAGCCCAGCAACAACTCTTCCAACCAATCACGGTGATTTATTCCAGTGTGTTGTCTGGGCCAAACTCAATCATGGTCAGCATTGCTGGACCCTTAGATAACAGGTGCCAATCTGCCATGTGTGAAATATTATCAGCTTGAAACCTGAGATTTAACTGAAGCAAGAAAAATCAGCCTGAAGCTGAAACCACTTGAATTACCAAATCTAATCTGAGGGGGAGCAGGCAGCGAGGAAGATGACAGGGGATGCAATGCTCTGTGGCACTTCTTCAGAAGCTTTTTCACACCCATATGAATATTTGTCAAACCAGACCATAAATCAGACCCTGCTAAAATTTTTTATCTGCTTTTGGCTTTAGGCATCTGCTAGAAAGGACCCCTTGAGTCTGTGTTATGTACATCTTGTGAAATTTGCAGTGGGTTTATTCAGAATCAGGCTACAATACACAATTCATCCCTTTTTTTTTTTTTTTTTGGGTGTGTGTGTGTGTGTTATCAGCCTGCAAGAAAGGGAATAAATTAGCAAAACACTGTGAGATCATTCATGGCACCCTCATTCACTAAAAAATGTATCACTGCAGCCTGACCCAGCCAAGGAACTCCAGCACAGCTGTGTGACAGCCACTCCAGGTCAGTGGCAGGGTGCAGAGCTGCAGGGCAAAGGCAGGAGGGGATTTCAGCCCGTGGAGCCCAGGGCAGGTACTGCAGAGCCACCAGCCCCGCCACAGAGCCGCTGCCGCTGGAGCACACAGGATTGTTGACTTTGCTGCAGACAGTCAGGCTGGGGCAGACTCAGACAGCAACAAACCCTTTATGAAAGCAGCTGGGAAAGAGAATCAAAGACTTCCAGTGACCAGCAGCCAGTTCCTGCTGGACAAATTTAACCCGTTCGGCATTCCCAGTCAAGCAGTTTTCCTCATTGGCACCTGCTCGGTTCTTGCCTTGCTCAATTAAACACCTAAATTCGATGTCTCCAGACACATGAAGCCACAAAACATTCCCAGGGTCCATCCCATAATCCAATTCCCACCTTTCTACAGCCTCTTTTTAAAAGCTGGTGTGTTTTTCACCTGTTTTTCACCAGGATAAATTTCCCCACTCCCCCGGCTAGCTGAGGAGCTGTCACAGAACTCCCTGTCCTGGTGAATAGAACATGCCCTTGGCCCTAAGGTCTTATGGATAAAAGATCACCTGGGAGAACATTGGGATTAAGGTTCCATGTTGGTTTTTTTCTTCAAGCCATGATTGCTACAGAAACTGTGATCCAGGGTGGCCCCAGCTGCAGGTGACATCAGTGAGTCAGAAGTAGGAAATTAAATCAGAGCAGAGCTGAGGGAAGAGACAGAGCTGCCTTCAGCCTTGGAGGCCATCTGCCTGGACCTTTAGCTTCTTCCTTTAGCTATGGATGTAAATATTGGCTCTCAGGAAGACAAAACACAACACAGTTTATTGTGAGCTGGGGTAACTCAGTGAGTGCAGAACCAGCATATGGGTGGACAGAAGGTGACATCCCAGACAAAGCCTGGCACTCCCACAGAGCTCCCCTGGGAGGGACATGGGTCTGCATTAGGGGTGACAACATGTTTGTGCCCATCTGCTGCAGATGGCACTGTGCCACTTCACAGCTTCATTTCAGCAAGGGATGCTGCACTGGGGCAGCAACTTGCTCAGCCCTGCCAGGGTTTCTGTCCCAGGGGCAGGTGGTGACCTCTGAGCAGGCAGCAAACCAAGCAAAACCAAGGGGGAACTGTGGTGGGGTTGGCCAATGCAATCACAGCGAGATGCTGGAGGACAACATGTCCTTGGGGACAACAGTGCCTGTTCCCCTCAGTCCTTGTGAGGGATCCCAAACCCAGGTTTGGATATGGATTTTTGCCAGTGCCAACAGCCTAGGAATGTTCTCCTTATCTATGTTGGTTATAGTTTATCTCTCCCATTTTATTATGTCTGTAGTAGCTCCTTGACATTAGGGCCTCTAAGAGTGCACAAACGCCCTTCTGTACTCTCTGCTGAGGAAAGGTTGTCCATATTACAGCATCTGCTGAAAGTTGTAGAACATGTAGAATGTTCCTCTTAAAATGGTCCTCATTTTAAGTTGCAGTGCAGTGCTTCCTCTTCCTTAAAAAGGCATGAGATGAGATGAGATGAGATGAGATGAGATGAGATGAGATGAGATGAGATGAGATGAGATGAGATGATGAGACGGATGCTTCTTTCTGGGTCACACCAGACATCAGTCTAGTCTGCTGGAACCACTTATGAAAACACAAGTTTTATTAGGAATCCAGTGCTTTGAACTAAATCCACTGCGTCAGGAGCTTAAAATATTATTCTGACTTTACAGATTGATCAGAAATGAAATATATTACCAGATATTTAACCACAAACAGATGTATTTATATATATACACCCCTGCAGAGTGTGCATGTGTAAATATCTGTCTACCTGTATATATGTGTGTGTGTCCATGGACATCTCACTGTTTTTCAGGATATTTGACTTATTTATATCAAGGATATTCTAACTGGGGTTTACCCTAACACTTTGCCTAGAAACCTATAGGGGATTTCAACATTCATCTTCCCATTCCTGCACAACATGTAGATACAAAAAAAAAAAAAAAAAAAAAGAGGTTTAGTAATTGTATCTCTACTTAGGAGATGCCACGGGCTGAAAGCAATTTTCTGAAAAGCTCACACTGTGTTCTGAAGTGCATTAACATTGATAAATGCAATGATAAGACTCAATGCTCTTAGTGATTCCAGGAGAGAACTCCTGGCCATCTCACAGAAATCCAGGTGTGTCCTGGTCATTTTGGCACAGGAAAGGTCAGCATGGGTGTGTCCCTCAAGGACAGCAAAGTCCCCCCTGCTTTTGGGATCTCCACCTCCAGAGGACTCCCAGGACAGCCACACTCACACACTTGGAGAGAACTTTTGATTGGAATTATTTACCCTTCCCACTTTCTTTCCAGTAAAACTGGGAGACTTCACTGGCTGTCTGACAGCCACAGGAGGGTTTTGTTTAAATGCACTGGAATTAATTTGTCTGATTGGTGTGAGCTGTGTTAATGGCCAGGGCAGGAGGCAGCCGGTTATTTGGATATTTTTTGGCTCTGGGAGAGGTTAAGTGAGGACAGTGCTGAGAGCTGCATTGAGATTTGGCAGCCCCAAAGGGGAAGCCTGTCTCAGAGAGCAACTGCCTGTTTTTCAGCTGAAAATATATTTCCTCAGCTGTCTCTGAAAGTAAAGGTTAAGCTTAATTTAAAGTGGAGCTTTAGCAGCCTGGAAAATTAAAGTAGCAAGAAAAAAAAGTCTTGTTTCTCTTTTCTGCCGCTCTTAATGTCATTTCCTCTATCATTGTTTTCTGTCATTGTAACCACTCCCCTTCTTGCCCTAAGAAAGATTTTTTTTCAAGTCTCAACAAGCAAGTCATGCAGCATTTCTTCCAGCTACCATAAAGAATTTCCAGATTTCCTCACTAAATCCAGGAAAACAATTCACCTGAGTACCCCTTGAGCTTCCCTGTTGCTCCTGACACTGCCTTCTTATGCAGAGCAATAACCATCCCCATCTGATTGGGTTGTTGTGGAAAACACAATGGAAATGCAAAAAAATATGTGGGAATTGCAGCTTGTAGTGACTGGAAACTTGTCAGCAGTGGTGATAAACAAGATTTGAGCTGGGATGATTTAAAATTTTGGGTTTTACTGAGGAACGAAAGGCAAGGCAAGAGGTCTGCTTGCACAGAGTCACACCTGTGCCAAAGCATGGAGCTGAACCCATCTGGAGTGGCCAGGAAAGGTGGAAAGAGAGGGACAAGTGAGGAAAGGAGATAACAGGTTTTGGTTTGACCTTATGCTAGAGTATGTAACATCAGGCACTGTCAGATCCAGGACATGATGCAAGAGGAAGATAAATCCAGAAGCCTTTGATGGGCCTGCACCGATGGTGGTTATGGATATAATTAGTACCATCAAACACCCCACAGTGCAGATTAGACAAGAAAAAGAGATTTTTTAAAGGAACTTCCTAACTGACAGCAAGAATAAAATAACCACATATAAGAACACACATGCAAAAAGGTAAAAATCTTAGAATTTGAGGTTTCACCCTCTCCCTGTATAAACATTTACAGTAAATCTAACAGAGCGGGGACAGATGAGGAGGGATCTTGCCACTGCTGGTGTGATCACTCAGCTCTGCAACTATTGAGTGTAACTTGCACTCGGGGTGGATGAGATGCAGGATGACAACTGACCTTTGAGAGCCAAAGAAAGCAGCCCTGGATCTCATTAAAGCCCCGAGTTTGCTACTCAGCAGTGATTATTCACAGACACAAAGGCTGGAGCCTGAAGGGGGTCGTTGTGACCATCTCATCAGCCTGGTAGTGACTCAGCTCTGCTGTCCTGATAGAGCTGGACAGTCTGTAGGAAAATATCCTGCTTGGTTTAAGGTGTAGGGATGGGACTCAACAGCTCAAACACAGTCACATCTATCAACATCTGAGCCACTTGTTTCCAATGTCAATAAAAAGAAACTGTCTAGATTGAGGGTTATTGAACCTCAGTAGGGCAAATGAATCACACTTCCTAGTGCCTGCTGTCTCACGGGGTTCAGAAGGAAGCTGTCAGTGGTTAACTCGAGGTGACATCTGCACAGCAGACACTGAAAGTGCAATTTAACACTAAACACTGTTGTCTGGGGATAACAAGTCAAGTAAATGTTGTCCCTCTGCATTTTCCCACATCATTTCCTGGGTGTGTGTAGTTTCCTGAGAGTGCAGGAGAGTCAAGTGCTCACCACAAATGAAGCCCTGGAAGGAAGCACAGGTGGGTGCTGGACAGCTGGGTTCCCGGCACTGTCCTGTTTGATTCCCACAGATCCACGGATTTTGGAAAGCAGGTCCAACTCATCCTTGCCTGCAGCAAGCCCCCCACATCCCTTGGCTTCCCTCACCCAGGACAGCAGGTAAGGACACAGCTCTTCCCAATGTGAGTAAAATCAACAGATGTGGTCAGCACTGGCTTCTCAGTGGGGATCCCTCTTCTTGGGATGGGACAGGAATCACGTGGATGCAGTGAGATTGGGAGAGAAGGAAAAGAAAACCTCTGTCTCTTTACTTCAGCTTTTGTGGTCCCAAATTCCCCCTCACTTCCTGGAAAGGGGAATATACCAAGTTAGGGGTCAGGAGAAGCCTTCAAATTTCTTCTCTGGTTCTTCCATGCCTGGGGAGAAAGAACTTTCCTCTTCTAGGCCTGTCTTGGTTTGGAAATCCAGGTGTCCGCTAAGGAAGGCAGGAGCCTCCCTTGGAATGGAAACATGTAAATCCCCTCCCTCTGAATTGTTATAAATTTTAAATTAAGGGGGCTCTCAGGCAAAGATATGGGAGCAGGAATAAGAGTTCTTTATAAGGGAGATAAAATAAACAATGCAGTAAACTAAAACAACATTGACAGAGTCAGAACCCAACCTGACACCCTGTGGGTCAGGGTGTTGGCAGCAGTCCCATTGGAATTGTGGCTGCAGCCCTCCTGGAGTGTCAGGGGTGGTTCTGTTGGAGCAGGGATCCTGTAGAAAGGTGTACTCTTCCTCTGAAGATCCAGTGGAAGAGGCAGCTGCTGTTCCTCTGGGAAATCCAGTGGAGAAGCTGTGCTGGTATTCCAGACTCTCCAGATTATACCCAGGTAGGAATGCTTGGCTCCTCCCTCTGGGAAACTGCCCTGTTAACAGAAGACAACTGCCATCAGATGGCAAATAGAATACAATTTGCTTGGCAATCCAGGACAAGGCCATAGCTTCAACTGCAACGCCAAGGAATGCTGATCTAAGACCATGCTGCAGGACTGAAAACACAGGATGGAGTCACTTGTCTTCTGACAGGTGTGAAGGCCAGATTATATCACTATGATGCCCCTTTCTGGCTTACAAAGTTGTGACTATTTAAAAACCAGCATTCCAAAAGGAGTCAGAGAGCACACACTGCTACGGGTTGGTCTTTCAGTGCTGAAGTGCAAAGACATGTCTGAGCCTGTGCTGTTTCATCTGACATCCAGAATACCAGTTACAGCAACAAAAACATTGCTTTCCCTTGATCTAAGGGAGGTGACTGCAATCACAGCATCATGCCCAGAACCTGCCCAATGGTTTTAGGCACTGAAAATGCTTGGATTGAGAGGGGAGACAATAAATTCTGGAAATCACAAGTGTGTTGGATGTTGCCAATAATCTGATAGAGAGCTGGTTTGGATTAGGTGTAAGGAAGAAATTCTACAGTGTGAGGGTGGTGAGGCTCTGGCATGGGTTTTCCAGAGAACCTGTGGTTTCCTCAACCCTGGAAGTGTCCAAGGCCAGGTTGGATGGGGCTTGGAACAACCTGGGATAGTGGAAGGTGTCCCTGGTCATGACAGGGAATTGGAACGAAATTATTTTTGAAGTCACTTCCAACCCAACCCATTCTATGATTCCGTTTGCCTCACAGCAAGGCCAAGGCACTCCAGTGCCACAACAGCACAGGGAGTTCATGTCTGTGAGTCCTGGGAAGGATCAATCCCCTCCCTCCAGACAGAGCAGGGTCTGTGTGATCATGCCATGCTGTCAGTGTGAATTACACCAGCCACAGTAGGGCAAAAGGGATGAAAACCTCATTAGCATTGTCCATCCCTGTTCATCTGTCCAATAAATCATACCCAAAACAGTGTAGGGAGAGAAGTTTATTTGTCTTTGAGTCAATCCCCTTCCATTTCTTCCTTCAACCTCTTAGATTCTCCTCTCTCTCCTCGCTGCTCTCCTTGGCCCTTCACATTCCCACCTATCTAGGAGGTTGTTGTTGATTTTATTTTATTTCTCCTAATTGCATTCCAGGAAGCTGGCAATCTGCTCTTCTTCCTGGATAAAGAGGCTTTTTAATTTTTTGAATTTTCATTAATATCTCTTGAATGCTTCTGAAACCAAGCATGTCTGAGAAATCCTATCACTCCATCAGCCTGAGGATTTTCTACCCATTTCTGTGCATTAGGTTAATGGAAAATACAGTCTCTGTATAGCTGGAGGTTCATATAATTTGCCAGCAAATTTGAATTCCCACATGTACACACAGTTTTACTCTTTTCCCTTGGGGAAAATGAAAACAAACCACTTCATTTCTGCTTAAAATCACTCGAACCCATTTGTTTTGTTTTGTTAAGCAGAAATGAAGCATTTTGCTTGGGTCATGCTGACCTCATGTTCTGCCTACTTTCATTATACAGGGACTTCATAAAAGTGCTTTCCAATGTCTTAGACCTTTTTATTCAGCTGGGAGGCAACATTCCAGGATGGACAACATTTTCCTTGGTACGCCCTAGACCTTGACTTGCACCACGTGTCCATGCTTATCCAGTAAAAGAGGGGAATGCAGTGCCTGGCTGGGGGTAGAGGGGAGCCTGATATCATTAAACCCAAACACAGATGGTCTCTGACAGCTCAGAAAGATTCAGGTTAATTGTTATGGAAAAATACTCTGCCAAAAAATAACATCAACCCACAACAAAACATAATATTTTTTTTTTAAAAATCAAAAAACCAACAAAACCCAAACAAACAGAAATATTATTAAATCCAGGAATTTGAAAATATTTCCTTTGGACTAGAAATACCAAAATAAGGTATTTACAGAGATATGTTTAAAGAGAGGGGCAGCTGTTCTGGAAATGAGACTATTTCAGACTGGTTTTGACTAATTTGGGAAGAAAAAAATGGCATTTTACTGGTTTGACTGCTTCTTGGTTTGACTGCCTGTAATGCAGCCTCACATCCAGCATCTCCAGACCTTCTGGGAGCTGGGCAATCCACACCTTTCATGAGAAACACAGCTTGCCCAGGCTCTTTGGAGGTTGGCTCCTGTCCTGGTGTGTGCAAGAAGAGACAGAGCAGGTTTGAGGAAAGCACTGCAAGAAAAATGGGGAAAGAGGATCTGTGGAGACCTTGTAGAGCCAAAAGATGAAATCATGAGAGGGGACTTGTCTTTGTCTAAAGGGAGGAGGCTCAAGCTGAAATTAGAGAGCCTAGCTGAAGCCTTCACCAATGATTCCCTTTCCAGGATCATATGAGAGGCATGAGTCACACGCTGTCCCCATCCCTACCTTGGAGGGATGAAGTGCAGCATGGCAGTTTGCAGAGCACTTGGCTGGAAATAATCTCTTTAGGACAAAAAGGCGTTGTTGGAAGCGGCTGCCATTTCCAAATGCCAGCATTTGGAAGCGTGCAAAGAATGACAGTCACAGGAACTGGGCTTTGAACAAGAAAAGCAGTGCCAAGTGCTATATTTGGGCATGCTTATTGCTGTGTTTGTTGTTATTATTATTATTATTATCACCACTCGAATTATAGTTCTGGTTGGAGACCATGCTTGAGAGCAGACCTCCTTTTAGCGAGGGCTGTCTGCAAATATTGTGAGAAATGGTCCCTTCTCCCAGGGCAAAAATAAACAAAAATGTTTAAAAATATTCCTCTTCAGTAACAGCAAGGTTGCCCTGTGTGTACAAGGAGAGGGGCCTTCAGGATATGCAAGAAAGTTCTGATAAATGCAGCCCAAATGGTCTATCTGAGAGATAGCTCCTCTTATCAAGGAGTTTTATCTCCTAGCAGATAAGAAAGAGTGAAGTACTGCCATCTCCTTCTGAGGCACAGGGAGATGAAGCAACTCAGCCCAAAACCTACCAGGACATCTCCCTAGGCTCAGCCTTCCTAGTTCAGAGGAGCAGAAACCTGGTTTCTTCTAAACTGGAGTTTGGTCACAGGTGGTTTTGTTTACAGATGTCACTGCCTGGACCAGGAAAACCCATCTCAAAGTCAAGGAGGCCATCTCACTAAGGGCATCTGGTTGGGCTGGTCTCCTTAGGGATTCCATGCCAATCACAGCCCAGCTGGTGTTTTTAGGGACTACTTTACAACAGGCATCTGTTTTTTAGGGCACCAGAGTATTGGGTGACCTGCAGTGCCCAAGGTGACACAAGGACTCAACTGAGTTAATATAAGCATTGTATGTAATTCTTTCCATACCACACCTTCCCAGCAGCTCTCCAGCTGCTCCTCCTCAAGGCATGGATCTCTCCCAGACCTCTGTCATATCTGCCTGCCCCATGTGGGGACATCTCAAGTGACAACAGATACCTGTGTTTAAGCAGAAGATCCTTCTCTATGCGCAGGTGTCTCCCAACCTCCTGCTAGAGCCAACAGAGAGGGCTCTACCAAGCACTTGGAGCTGCCAGGAGCCAGGTGAGGAGTTCTGGCTGTCCTGAAACATCTAAGCAGCACAAAGCAAAAGACATAAGAGCTTCAGGAAAATGATTCCCTTTTGGAGTGGCAGCTGGAAGGTGGGAGGTCCTCACAGATGGCACAGGACACTTCTATTGGGAAGCTGAATTGTGTTCACATCCTCTGGGAGAAATCCCTTCCATCCAGTGCATCCTTCCCTGTTGGGTCTTAAAAATCTCTCATCATCTTTCTTATGAGCTCATCTGTTTTTGTGTCTGTTTTCCAGCAGCATCCCAAATGACTTTCCACAGGAAAAGGAACTGTTTCATGGGTGAGGGAAGTGTGGCACAGAGAGGGGAGCTGAGATGCCTGTGGTCATCCAGAAGACAGAGCTGGGAACGAAGCCCAGTTCTCTTGACCATCAATCCAGGCCCTGTAACCAGGAGGTGTAGCTCTGCATCCCAGTCTCTGACCCTCAGATCCAGCACAGGAGTCAGTGCACTCCAGCTGCTGGCTGAAAGCTGCTTTTTTTCCCCATAACCAGAGGCTGAGAAGTAGTGAAGTTTCCAACATTCATTTTATCTAAACCCCTAAGCCTCACTCCTAAAGTGACTGGAGGACAGATGTCCATGCCATTTACATTTTGGGAAGGTTTGAAGCACGTGACTATACCCCAGTGCTTTGATGCATTCAGAATTCCCACTCCCATTTGCTGCTGGGCACTGAAAATTTGAAAATTCCCTCTGTCAGTTCCCCCTCCAGGCTGTGTGCATTGATATTCTCCACCACCCAGTGCACTGATGTGACTCTGTGCACTGAATTTCAATGAGTGGGTAGGGGGTACAGTCCTCATGCAGAAATCCATTAGAAGCTGCTTGCTATTGAAGGGCAGTGAGCAGATAAATGTGATTGTCTACGAGTCTGAAAACAAAGGGAATGTGCTGTGATTTCACTGGAAGGAAGGTACTGTCAGTGGAAATGGTTCAATATGAAAACTGCTCTCAGCTGCAGTGTTGAAAAGTGAGAAAATTGAGATGAATAAGGAAAGCAATTTAGCTAGGAGAGGAGAAAAAGGAGGGGGAAAGGAGTTTTATTTTATTAAATTACAGCTGTACCTTTATTTTTTTTTTAATTCGTGGGATGGTTGCGACAAAGGTCAGGAGCCTCATTTTTCAAAGCCAATGTTCAAGCTCCATGTACATCAATTCAGAGCAGAGATTGCCTTTTCACACTTTGTTCCTCATGTGCCAGACATCCCTGGGGCTTCCTGGGCAGCGTCCTAAGAAATTTCTGACAGATTCTGTCATCTTTAGCTCAAGCAACCACTTTTTTTTCTGGGTGCAGGTGAGCCAAATAAAGCCTCCATAAAGACCTGTAGGTGGCTGAGTGCTAGAGGAGGCACCACACCTCCTCATCCCTGTGGATCCAGCCCTTAGAATTCCACTTTTACCACCCTTATGGTGGGGAAGTCCCTTGAAGGGGACACCCAGTGTCAACCTGGGTGCAGCCTTGTGGTCCTGTAGGTCCTGGGTCATATCCACAGCTCCACGTGGATGTCTCATACCTGGGGTGAGCTCATGAATCAAGGCTCTGAAGTGGGGTGAGATTATTGCCAACCCCATCCCTAAACAATTGGGCAATTCAGCTGGAGTTGGTGAGTGCAAAAGTAAGGCAAAAGCCTTGCCAGCAGCAATCCCCACAAGCTGTGCTGGCACCTTCACCTGCAGGTCCCCAAAAAGGTGTGGTATTAATTTAGTTTTAATTCTTCATCATGCATCTCAGCGATGGAAAAGCCCAGTTCCCAGCCAGAGCAGGAATAAGCTACAAACTGACTCAGACTCATCTCTGCTTCACCTTCCTGTGCCCTCCAAATGTGAGATTTCAACTTTTCTGCCCTGCAGGCTCCATTTCCCAGCCTTCAAACAACAGCCACAGCACAACATATCCGTCTCTAAGTGTCACAGCTATAATTTACACTTTAGTGCCACCCTCCAGGGTTTTACAGAACCACTAAATAGCAGGGATGACTCTTTAAAGTGGGGAAGGTGTCCACTGATGGTGTTTTCTGCCCTGTGTCCTCCTCTGACTGTTTCACGGACTAGCAGGAAGGAAGTTTGTCATTCCAACACAAACTTTAGGCCCAAAACACAGAGTTTACTGCATGGCCCATGTTGGTATCAGCACCAGTGCTTGAAGCAGGAAGCAGGTGAAATGAGGAAGGAATCACAGAACAAGTGTAGAGAACTGCTTGAACTGCCAGAGCACTTCCCTCCTGCCCTTTAATTCTGCTCTCACCCATAGCTGTGTGAGAGCACAGCTGCCTTGAGGGTCCCAGACACAAAAATCCCACTTATGGTCCCTTCTGCCTTGTGGAGTTGGCTGGGACCAAATCCAGGAGCTTGATGCAGTTGGTTGTTCCAACAGCACAGGGGCACCCAGGGCCTTTTGAGACATCCATGGGTGACAGAAACATCTGCAAAGGACTTGCAGAGGTGACACATCACCTGTGGGAGGTCAGGAGCAGATGAAGAAGGTGGGAAGTCCCACTTTGAAGCAAATATCTGCAGAAGTTCAGAATCCTACACTAAAAGATACAAATAGTTCTATATAGACACGTAAGTCCTAGACATCAGAATGAAAATAGTGTGAATCCCTATTGCTCTTCCTGCCTGTTCCCCCAGATTTCTCCATCCAAAACTCATCAGATGGTGCCCATTTTCCCTTGATTGTTCAGCTTCCATTTGCCTTCTGCATAATATTCTCATACCCTTTCCAATCAGGACAGGATTACACATCTGCTCTCATTTCTTACCCTTCCCCAACCACACAGGAATAAAGCAACTCTGTGCCTCCATCCACATCCCAGTTCCTCCTTCAGGACACCCTGTTCCCTGCCTGGCAGGTCTTCACTCAAACACCTCCTTAAAACAGACACTGGAGTGTCAGTTTTGGGATGACACATCCCATGATGGAAACAAACAAGGGGAAAAAGTTCAACAGAATCTAAATTTGGTTGGTGCACATTGTGTCACCACTTGAAGACCTGGTGGGGCTGAAGGAGAGCCCATCCTTCAGTGGGTTGGTTTTTTTTCCTCTGTTTTTGCAGAGAGCACTATTTTATGGGCACTGATTTTATTTCAAAAATCATGTAGTAAGAAATATGAGTGTCCTGCAGGCTAAATAAAAGCTCTTGGAATAAAAGATCAAGGAACCCCCTTGTGTGGCTGATCCTTTCAGAAGGGCAGATGAGCAGCTGTGACCAGTCAGGTCCTGGTTTCACCTTCCCACCACATATCAATACAGGGTGTGTCACATTTTTAGGCTCTTTACTAGAGAGACAACAACCACAAATGTTGTTGCTGCCTCCCATGGCTCTATTTTTTTCCACTGGGCTACAGCAATGAGAGATAAAAGTGAGATTGCAGGGTGGCCAAAATATTGGAGCAACATGAAGTCATTAATGCACCAGAGAGCTTAATGCTAAACTTTCCCTTTAATCATTAATCATCTTGTAAATAGCATTAATCTGAGTCTCGAAGGAATTACTCTGCAAAAGGCTTTGATCCCAGCCTTTTTGGGGAATAAAGCCCTTTGGGAGTGATTTTAAAATTACTTTCATTCTCTCAAATATGATGAATTGAAGAGAAGCAGTACCTCCAGTCGTTTTTACTGTGCTTTAAAACAGGACAAAGATTTCTTCGGAGTTAGCCAGAAAAGGGGAAATTGCAAACACCTGAATTCTCCTGATTTAATTCAAAGTTTTTATTTCCAGATGTACTTACAAGAGATTATGCCAACCTTCACTGCCTTATCCAGAGTCAGCTGTTCCAGCTTCCCAGAGCATATCACAAGTTGGCATGAGGCAGAGATAAGCCTCGCACGAGGTCAGAGAGAGTTCAAAAGAGCAGAACGAGGACAAAAGGCAAGAAGCAGCCACGATAAAAAAATGCAAATGCATGAGGCTGAGCAGAAAGGCACATGAAGTGCAGCTGTATCCTCTGACTCTGAACCTTGTGGAAGGGCAGGTTGTCTAGACTGTGCAGCTGCAGTGAGGGATGGAGCCACATGTGATGGAGCAGCAGGAGAGCATGGTCTGGTAACAGCCCCTGCAATTCCCATCTGCCTCAACCCATTTACATCCAGAGAGTTCAGTTTAAAAGAGATGACAACTGAGACACAGCATCAACTTCAGGATTTCTGAGAGGCTGGAGATTATAAAAATGTTATTATAAAAAAGCTTCTCTCAGTAACTTTGAGAAACTGGAAAAAGGTTCCTGATTTCTGGTGCAGGCCAGTCCCATTGGGACATCCCTCTCAAATTTGTTCCCACACCATTCCATCACCTCTGTACTGCACACATAGATCCCTCAGAGGCAAAAGATATTCTTCCTGGATAAATAGTTTTTATTTTAGACAAAAAAGCTGTTAAAAACTTGGCAAAGAGCCACAAAATGAGCCATGGTGTGAAAGGAAGCATCTAAAAGGAAAGTTAAACCAGCAGCTTCCTCCTCATTGGAGGCTGCAGTGTGCTGGCGCATACAAGGGGTGGAGAGAAAAGTGTGAATGTGGCCTTTCTCCTCTGTGTCCAGGCACATCCAGTGTTGGAACCAAAGTCCTGGGCTCTCCCTGTGCTCACACTCCGTTTCCCCAGCCAGGGCTGCAGTTGCAGAAGTGAAATCAGATTAAATTCTGCCGTGCTTCAGCGCAGACGAACGAAAGCTTTGTGTCAAAAAATACACGATGCTGCAAGTGACGGCAATCTCAGACCACAGGCAAAGTTCCCACAGTGAAGTGAAACTCAGATTTCTTCACCAGATCAAGCAGGAACACACCAGATTTACCTTAAGTCATCAGACAGACATTTTCTTTTCACTGATACAGGAGACAACAAATCTTCTTTTCTTCCTTTGTCTTCTGCTTGTCCATACAAAGCCCTGCACCCCTGCAACTAAGATGACCTCATGAGGGAAAACTGGAATTTAAAATAAGAGAAAGGTTTAAAAAAATAGCCTTGGGGTTTTGTATGTGGTTTGGTTCTGTGGGTTTACTTCAACTTTTTTCAGAAGCCACAGTCTGCCTTTCAGACACTCCACCAAGCCACCTGGAACCATCAGGGTCTCATGGGTCCTTGATTTCTCTTCTCACCCCAAGATTGTCCCCTTTCTTCTACTTATCTAGTGACAAAACACCTGCAACCAATACAGTGGGTAAAAATGAGGAAGAAAAAATTAAAACTGTGTGGATTTTAGCAGGCAGTGACTATTAAAAGATGCCTGCACCCCAGATTTAAAAAAAAAATTATGTTTCCAAAATCTTCTTCACCTGTGATCATTTGCTGAATTCATGCAGAATCCACAGCAACCTTCTGCCCATCTGAAGCTCTGATTCAAGCCAAGACCACCCTCTCAGCCCAAGTCCTGAGCCTTAAAAGTCACTGGGACACCAAAGCCCAGTCCTAACCCACATAGTGCAAGTTGGGTCTGACAGGAAAATGAACAGAGCTGGAAATGGGTTCCCATCCTCCCACAAAGGCTCTGATTGCTTTCTCAATTATCTGAAGTGGTGAAGGAAAAAGACAGTTTACCATAAAGGGCCTTGGGTCACATATGAGTGTGAAAAACACCAATCACTTGGTTTTAAAATTTTTAAAGTTTAATAGTAATTAAATGGTTATAAAAATAGTAATACAATTAGAGTAATAATAATTTGGATAATTCGAATTAGGACAATATGAGACAATAGAAACAAAGAGTTACAGACAATCCAGGTACCTATTCTGGGCAGCCTGAAAAAGGACCCACGTTAACAGAGGATTAACCCTTAAAAACAATAACCTGTTGCATATTCATACACCTCATCCATGATGCATAAATTCCATTCAAACACAGGATTCTGTCTGGGCAGTGTCAGCTTCTTCCTCTGAATCCTAACAGCATCATCCTTCCCAAGCGAGGCAGGAAGAAGTTCATTTCTCCTGATAATGGAGCAATAAATTCTCTTTCTCTGAAAGATTCAGGTGTCCTGTGGCTGCTATCTCAGTGAGAGTCCTTTCTTTAGAAAAAAATATCCTACATAGCATAGTTTCTATTTTAACATTTTGTTATAACCTAAAACTAATTTTAACACATTACTTAAGAGAATTAATACAGCATAACTTTCTAACACAACACATATAATATTCATTTTAATATTTGCAGAAAGCCAATCATAATGTACACATTTTTCACGTGAGCATGTTGCCTCCCCTTTCCTTTACATCCTTAGGGAATCATCACAGGCAAATATTCTGCCTTAATTTGCCAACCAAGCTGCATATTGACATTTCACCCAAGGCCACAGCTTGTTCTGAGCACTGTCCAGCTTCCCACAGCTTCCTACAGGAAGCTGCCCAGCTTCTAACATCTTTGACCTTAATATTTACTCCTTTTCCTTCTTCTGACATTTCCTGGCTCTGCACCTTCGTCATGACTCAGAGATTTCCCGGACCCCAACTCGGTGACATCAGCTCTGAGAGCTGCAGTTAATAAACACCGCTCGTTATTTCCAACTGTAATTACAGGGGAGGCAAGGGCAGAGGTTGTTTGGCTTTTTTTTCAAGTGAAGATGTGTGTTTGGCTTTTTTTTCAAGTTGAGTTTCCTCTAGAACCATATTTAGCCCTGAGCTGCAGCACGCCTGCTGTAAGGAATCACTGTGATTTTAATGAGCAAAGGACAGAAAGGGGATCGCAGGGCTTTGTTTTGGTCCCGGGTGTCTCAAGAGACAGAAGTATGTGTAAAGCAAACTGTGCTGCAGAACACCTGGTACAGACATAAGGCAAAAGTCCAGCAGAGCTTCGAGGTGATTTCCGTGTCCTGAAGTCACCTCTGAGAGTGACTTCATCTCCAGGAGACTCAGTGACTTAAAAAAAAAACAAAACAAAACAAAACAAAACAAAACAGTGCAGATATTTCAGACATGCCCAGCATCTGCCGGCTCAAGCAAACATCAGTAACTCTATAAATATATCTGCTTTCCCTGCCTGATGTTGTACATTCACTTTTTACTTTAAAAAGCAGCAAATATCTCATCCTACACGGGCAAGGTGAAGCAGTGCTGGGGCGACATGTGAATGTCAGAGAATCATGGAAAGGTTTGGGTCGGAAGGGATCCTAAAAATCACCCAGTTGCAACCCCTTGCCATGGATGCTACTCACTAGATCAGCTTCCTCAGGGCCCTATCCCTCCTGGCCTTGAACAATTCCATGGAAAGTAATAGTGATGCTGTTTATAATGGGTTTCAGCACAGCAAATTTTGACACAAGTGCCCTAAAATCCTTCATCATTTTAGAGATTCTGAGTTTCCACCAAATTTTACTTGAAATCACAGCTTTTCTGTATTTTTTTTAAATATTATTTTTGGTGGTTTTGGTTTTGGTTTTTTTTTTTTTTTAATTTTTGCAGGGTTTTCAGATTCACTTCCGTGATATCTCAGTTCTTCAGCCAGAGTTCAAACAGAGCCGTTTGCAAACACATCACCTTTCCTTTCCAGGACAAGGTGACACACCTGAAGCACTACCTGGGGCTGTGACTCAGCTCTGCCAGGAGTCACGAGCCCCAGGGACCTGCCAGGCCACAGGTAACACGTGTGCACACAGTGGGTGAGCACTGAGCTGGCACCAGAACAAGGCATGAACCTGGTGGAAATTCGACCCAGGTATTCTCCTGTCAGCACAGGAACCAACGAGATTGCAGAGCTGGGGAGGTTCCTGCAGGACTTCCAGGCTTCAACTGCTGACTTTTAATCTGGTTTATCAGCAGGTCATATGAATTTCAGCAAAGTAATTGAATCTACCTCACTCCCTTTAAAAAAAAAAAAGAAAAAAATCAGACTTCATAACATAAGCAAGATGTTATGAGAAACGCCCTGGCGTACTGGTAGAGATATTTGTTTTTTCAGCCTGGATTTCTTCTTCTTTTTTTTTTTTTTTCCTTTTTTCCTTTTTGGGTGTGTTTTTTAATCTTTTAATAACTCTGTCTGGAATTATTTCTCTGTGAAAACTGCCACCCTGCTCATAAAAGGTAGCAATAATATTCTAAGCAAATGCAAACAGGCATTTTTTCAATGTCTAAACTATTTGGGGAATTTGGGGTTTAGGGATCAGAGCAGACATGTCCAGGTAGGGAAATCTTGCCTAGTGTTTTGAGGGGAGATTTTGGCATATATCAAACTTTCAGGGTGGGGATTTTGGGCTGGCTTTTCCTCCAGGGCTGTTGGTTTATTGGCCAGGTATGGCAAAAATGGGTCAGCAGCATCTCTGCCCCTCTGTCATGGATGCAGGTTGAAGCACTTCCCCCAGATGCTTCCCACATTTCTGGGCCTGGCGTTGAAGGTGACCAAACACCTCTTCAATGCTGCAGAGATGAACATGTCCTCTGCCCTGAGCCATCTCAGCTCTCCCAATTATCCTCTGCAGTGTCTCTTGTGGCCACATTTCTCTTCACAGAGAAAAGCAAGGCAGAACTTCCCAAGAATATTTCTGAGAATCACAGCGAAGAACCTCAAAGAAAGAAAAAACATTTCTTATCTCAATTGCTGCTCCTCTTGCTGTTCACAAGTAAAATACATTGTAAAAGATTATTTGCCTAAAAGGAATTGGTAATTAGATTCTGGTGTGAGTGTTTTGCTTCATTAACCAATTGAATCCACGTGTGTGTGTTGGGACTGTCAGGTGACAGTCACAAGATTCTGTTCAGTTGAGTTGAGTGCTTGTGCAGATTCAGTTTAGATGCAGTGTAATATAGTATAGAATAATATAATGAAGTAATTAATCAGCCTTCTGATATCCATGGAGTCAGATGCATCATTTCTCCCCTTCATGGGGGTTGCCTTGGTTTACTATGCACAACCACCTCAACACCTATTGCTCACACTCCCACAGGTCCCCATGAATTTCTGCACATTTTCCTTGCTGATGTTTAAGGTGAGACCTTCACATTGAACAGCTGAGACCCAGTGTGGAAGAAACAGGATTCAGAACAGCCAGCAGCTATGTCCAGAGCTGATGAACCTCACTTTCCAAGCTTCTCAGACCAAGACTTTCCCTCCAACCTCAGCCTCTCCCATGAGTATTCCGTGACTCACAGGTCACTGCGAGGCTGTCCCAGCAGAAGGCTCCCATATTCTGCTCAGTCACTGCTGGCAGTGCTTCATGTGGACCATGAGTGTGATCCTGCACAGCTGCTCTCATGTTCATCCTGTTTTCACATGTTTGTTTCCTTTAATTTGAGGGATGACACTGGCCTGATCCTCTCTCATCCCACTCTTGTGCTCATCCTGTGCACTGTGGGCTGGAATCAGAGTGCAAACACAAGTCTCGTACTTATTTGTAGAAAACAACATAAAAATTACTAGTCAAGGGCCATCTAGCCCAGAATGTTGGTTTAGAGCAGTGATCTAAGGGAAAATATGACAAGATAAACACATGGTCACATTTTTCCTGAATGCTGTCCCAGTAAATTTGTACAAATAACTTTCAAAACCCTGAAAGCAGCAGGACTCTGTCCATGGCATATTTGGTGATGGAAAATATGTCCCTGGCAATGGAGAACATCTGTGGATATACAAAGCTCTGCTTTTCCATCCTCTGTGCTTTAAAAAGACTGAGGTGAAGGTGCTGCAGCTCCAAGAGCAGCATCAGGAGAGGGGTGAAGGTTCCAGAGAAACAGGAGAGCAGCCCACAGCCCAGAAAAGCCTCAGATGCTAATATGTTCCTTTTCTATAGTCAGATGTATTTGGGGATGCCTAATGGGACCACTACTATCAAATAAATAGGATTTTCCCTGAGCTGTGTAACTGGAATAACTCTGTGAAGGATAGTCCTGCTGCACGAGCAGCAAAGGGTGAATCCAGATGTTTGATGTGCTGGATAAAAAACTCTTAATGTCCCCAAAATTGTCACAGCAGAGTTGTACATCCTCATGGGCAGACCTTAGATTTTGCTGCCAGGTATCCTGGTTGTTTTAGTGTTTGCAAAAATCCCAGAAGAAAGGTTACAATACAGCTGTGACACCTGGAAACAACAGCAACAACAAAAAAAAAAATCTGAGGCATTAAAGGCAACTGAATCATTTTGGAATTCAAATGGTGTTGGAAAAAATCTTGAGCAAGTGTGAAAAGTAATCTGGAACGGCCTCCCCAGGGAAGTGGTGGAGTCACTATCCCTGTCAGTGTTCAAAAAACTTTGTAGATGTGGCACTTCTCAATATGGCTTAGAGGGCATGGTGGCATTTGCTTGAAGGTTGGACTTAATGATCTTGGAGGTCTTTTCTGACCTTAATGATACCATGATTCTATGACATTACAGGGTCAATTAGCTCTTCTTTAAACCTTAAAAACTACAGGAAAAAATACTTTAAAAGACTGAAGCTGTCAGTGCAATGTCAAGATTTGGTTCAGATCTGGTTGCAAGAACAGAACGTTGCTAGCCTGTGGTGAATATCTGTTTCTCAGACAAGCTGCTACTTGAACAGAGCCTGCTGAAGCAAAATAGGTCCCCTCACACCACTTCACTGGAATAATCCTGCAGAAGAACTATTTTTTGCCTGCCTTTAAGCAGAGAAGCAAATGATTCTGTGGACACATGAAAAGCATCATGGAAGACCTCAGTATGTTTAAAGTTTATTTTTTGGCACAATCATGGAAGCAAAACTCCCTTGACAACGTCTTGGTCCCTGGAGCTTCATCACTGACCCTGTGGGTGCATCTTTCTGTCTGTAGCCAGCAGCCTGGAAAGGTAAAGCTAATGACAGCAGGAGTAATCTGACACAGAGGAAAGAGCCTTCAATGACTCTGACCCATTAACCCTAATCTCTTAATTACGCCGCCATTGATCAGGAAGTGTGCGCTAATTAGCGGAGCGTTAGAGCAGAAATTCGCACCCAAGGCATTGAGTCACGAGCCTAATTATCAACATCTCCTCCCAGGCCTCACAAAGGCTGGGACTGCAGCAGGTGATGTTATCGTGTCCCTCTCCTTTTGGGCAGAAATAGCTCACAAGAACGTGAGAAAATTAGTCTTGTCACTTGTCCTGCACCATCTTGTCCTTGTCAGCTGCTTTAGTGGCACCCTGGTCCCAAAAGAGTTTATGTGACAGAAATGTCATTATAGAACCACAGAACAGTTTTGTTGGAAAGGAACCTTAAAGATCATCTCATTCCAGCCCCCTGGCATGAGCAGGGACACCTTCCACTGAACCAGGTTTCTCCAAGCCCTGTCCAACCTGGCCTTGGGCACTTCCAGGGATGGGGCAGCCACAGCTTCTCTGGGCAACCTGTGCTCTCAAAGTGAAGAATTTATTCCATTTATTCCAAATATCCAAATTTAAACCTATTCTATCCGTTTAAAGCCATCCCTCCTTCTCCTATCACTGCATGCCTTTGCCAAAAAAAAGTCCCTCTCCAGCCTTCAGGGTCAGCCAAGCAGAATCCAGCCTTGTTTTTTGGGTGACAAAAACAAAATCTGGGGGACTAATTCTCATTCATGTTGTCTCATTTTCTTATGCAAAATAATCTGCAGCCCCTGCACAAAGTACAGCAGCTGTGTAGCAATAACTTAAGACCACCAGGCTGCAGGATCCACTTTGGATCCATGTCTTGCTTGCTTTCTCCAGCCTTCCCCTTGTGCTGTAAGTCCTAGAGGCCCTCTGTAGTCGATCCTTGAAGAGATCTTCCACTGAATTTATCTGGGTGACAGGTTTGCTCCTCCTCAGAAGGGATAGGGGCTTCATCCAGCCACATGTTCACCTGGCGGGGTTCCTGTGGAGGTTTTGGGGAGGGGGATTGAAAGATTTCACCAGGGAAGGAGCCAGCTCTATGCCCAGTGCTATTCTCACCAAGAAAACGAGAGCTTTGGGGAAGGAAAAGCCTTCCTCCTGAGCTCTGCTGGTGATAATGGGAGCTTTTGGGAAGGAAAAGCCTTCCTCCTGAGCTCTGCTAGGCCCAAGGGAATGGCAGGCCCATGGGAAGATCACTCTGCTGTTGCTGTACAGTCACAGGGTTTTATTTCTCTTAGAAGGCTTCTTTTGGCAGGCACAAGGTCCAGGTAGAAGCATCACCCTTCCACGTGTTGGTTATCTCCAGGGGAGGAGCTGGATCTTCCCACCATGCTGAACTTTAGGCCCAGGAGATCTCACAGAGCCTGGGGAGCTGGGCCAGCTCCAGAGCTCCAGTGGGGGAAAACACAGAGGAAAAAGGAGTTTGGGCCTTGCAAACTTTCAATTCTCACTGCAGGCTGTCAGTGCACTCACCATGGTGGTGCCTGAGACCAAATAACCTGATTTTTTTTTTTTGGTTTTGGTAGGGCCTTGTGCGGTGCTCAAGAGGAAGAGCCAGAGGCAAAGGCCATTCTGTTTGACATCAGCATTCCTACTGAAGAGAAAGCATTTCTGGTCAATGAGTCAAAATAAGGCATTTTTAAAAAATCTTGTTTGTTAATTTTTCAGCCAGAGGCAATTGCAATGTGGGATTGGAGCACTTTTCAGCCAAGGTCTCCAGCAGTCCTCAGGTCCCAGCAATGAGGTCCAACATGCAGCTCACACGGAGCTCTTCCTTGCTCTATGATCATGGCTCAGGAATGGGTACACATAGCTCCTCATTTGCCAAATGAAGTTTTACTTTTGGTTTTATTTCTTAAAATTTCCAATGTGGAAGGAAAAGAAAGCAAAAGCAGCAAACAAAGGAAACCGCACAGGAAATACATTATTTTGCTAAAAATGCCTGAAAGGTGACAATAAAATTTTCCAGTATTCCAGGAGCTGTTATAGTCCAGGTCACCTCCCACACCAAGAGATTAATTTGCTAAAAACAGTGATATTCTGCCTTGTGTCTTTGAGGACATATCAGAATTAAATCTCAGGGATTTTGTACTGGGCTGACAAATTATCTGCTTGCTTTAAAACTCCATTTTCAAGTCTTGTAAGCCACTTGTGACTGGAAATGTTGTCTGAGGTGGTACAAAGTCCAAATAGCAGCTCACCCTGCAGCAAGGATCAAGTTCCACTGCTGCACGTGGTGTGCAGCTCTCTTTTGCCCTGACTTTGGGATCTTGCTACTTCATATGCCTGGAAAGCAGAATTTAAATGGATAATAATGATAATAACTGATAATAATTGCCCTTATAATCTGTTTTTCTTCCAAGAATGTTCAGGTGCTTTAGAACTCCTGGGAAACTTTGGTCCCTGAACTGTTTTTGTTCACTATTGTTTCAATCATCACCATGTTAGCAGGCTCTAAACAAGAAGGAGTGGTGAGAATAATGGAAACTCTTTGTGTTGGAGAACTTTGTACCACATGTGTGAGTCATCTTTATTCCTTATTTACCTTTCATCTTTATTCCCTATTTTGGTGGGATTCCCCTCAGCACTGCAAATCACCACAATTTCATTCAATCCATGTGTAAAGTGGCACTGAAAAGGCAATTCTGCCCCAAGTCAGCCTTGAGGATGGGTGAAAGACATGGCAAACCATGTCCCTTAGGAGCTTTTGTTACTCTTACAAAATATTCTTTGTATGCCTTCCACAGACAACTCAGAGTAGACAAGAACCTGAAAAAAATAAAATTAAAAGGAAGTAAATTAAAAAAATGCTGGAGCCGTACTGACAGCAAAGGATGAAGGGCTGGTGTAAGAGATGATCCTGTGGTGGATAAGAGTAAACATCTCCCTTTTATTCTACTGGGAAAATTTTTGCTGGTTTAAACTTTTTACATGGAAATGTTTATCTCTGTAAATCTGGAAATAGCCACATCTCTGAGAAGGTGGCCCAAAGTTGTCATCTGACTATTTTAATCTGTGTTAGAGTAAAAGAGAAGCAATTTCTCAGTGGAGAAATTCCCTGTGGACACCACCCATGGGTAGAGCCAATATCACAAGCAGCCTTAGCTCAGACAGGAGCCTACATCAGCAGAATTTGATTGCTGTGGCTACTCATGAAGAGTCACTTCTTCATCAAGTTAGAGACTAGTAATATACAAAGCTTTAAAAATCTCTGTTATTGTGCGTTTGGAACAGAATCACAGAATGGTTTGGGTTGGAAGGGATGTTAGAATGGTCACCTAGACCAAACCCCTGCCACAGGCAGGGACACCTTCCACTAGACCAGGTGAAAAGCCCCAACCAGCCTGGCCTTGAATAGGGCGGAGTAATCCAAGCTTTTACTTTTCCCCCCTGATTTTGGAGCATTTTCTACCAGAGGTGTGGATCCCTTTGCTCCTGTTGGTTGTCATAACCCAAACCCAAACTCGCCATCACAGACCACTCTAGATGATGGAGTAGTTGCTGAGGTCACAAACTGAAAATGATAAGGACCTTTGCATTCCCTGGCACTCAAGTCTTCTCCAGTCAAGCGCCAGACAGTGAGGAATTCATCCCTCCTGCAGAGTTCTCATTGTTCCTCCTGTTGAACACACAGGAAACACGAGCCACAGAGGTGTTTGAACATCCTGGCCAAGGTCTTGGAGGAGTGTCAGCCACAGATTCAGAAACAGAGCTCAGATGTCTCCTCTCCAAATCCTGCTGATGGAGCACTGTCAAAAGCTCCTTGTCCCATCACCTCAGGTAGATTCCTTTATGGTGAATCACTGGTAACAAAAGGAATATAATAATTAGAATAATTAACTCCTACATAAGCAAGGCATGATGCAGTTTGCAGAGATCTCCAAGAATTCCTTATCAGTAATTCACATCTACATAAGTGGAAGCACTGGAAAGTCAAATCACCCGCCCCAGGCCTGTCCTTTTTAGTCACAGGCATGTCTGGGATCAGAGAGGTGGCTGTGAACTCCTGAAACCCAGCTCTCCTCATGCCAAGGTGCCAAAGGGACACCAAAGGTGGGTGAGAACACCAGTTAATCTTATGACATGCCTACAAGCCATCCCAGAAAAGCTGCTTGCAACACCTCATCCTTGGAGCATTCAGCATGTGATCAAGGTCACATTTTGCATGTCAAATTTCCCAGCTGGAGACCTGGGCAATGCCCCTGAGGAATTTGGGTGTGTTTGCATAAGTGTACCTTTATCAGACATTCAGCATGCCAGGAGGAGCAGCGCAAACGTGTCAGCTAGAAGAGATGTTACTCAGGATTTGGTAAAATGCTTTTTCCAGGAAGTTATGCATTATTGAGAGGAGTCTGCATTTCTCATGTCCTTTTAGACCTGGTCTCCCGGACTGGGCTTCGGAAAATGACAAAGTCAATGTTTCAGCTGAAGTTCCATTCCTGCAGAAACTACACTGAGATTATTTTTTGTTTGTTTTCCTTGGAAAAAGCCTACAGGTTGCTATGCAAAGCATGCCTAATTTACCCAGCCATCTGCAGCAGAAGGCTGGTGGTGAATCAACACCAGCTGGAGCTCAGCAGAAGGTTTTAGGTTGCAATTATGCCGAGCTATGTTCTGAACCTTCATTAATGGCAGCCTCCCAATGGTTTCTAATATCTCCTGATGTCCTGATTGATCAGATCCTCACCAGAAAAGCAAGCAAGAGGTCCTGACATGGTATTTAACTCCTAGATGACTGTTGGTGTCACTAAGCAAACTGGTTTTAATAATCCCCAATTTTCAGTTCATCCTCCAAAATTTACCCTCCTTTTGGGTTAGAAGTTCCTCAAAAGCTGCTTCCTTCAATTTTCCAGGACCCAGAGAATCTGACAGCATATGAGACCTTGGGGAAAGCAAAGTGTTTGTTTTTTGGTGTGGGATGCTGAGATCAGCTCCCAGATCTGTCAACCAAGATGTTAGATGATGTCCAGGCACCTGTAGTATTCCCTGTCCTGTTCATGGCTCACAGGAGAGGAATATAAAGTTCTGTGTGTACATTTTGTCAAAACTATGACTTGGTGTCATCCTACAGACCTTCCCATTTGGTCAAACTGATCCAAGTTCCTAATAATGGTTTCACTAACTGGAAGAATTAGGTGCCAACCAATGTATGGGGCTTTGGGCTACCTGGCCTAGTGGAAGATGTCCCTGCCCATGGCAGGGGTTGGGAGCTGCATGATCTTTGCAGTTCCTTCTGACCCAAACCTTCCTAGAATTCTCTGATCTTGGCTACTGGCAAACACAAGAGTACAAAGTCAGTCATTGATTGAGTCAATGAGTTAAAATCTGTCATTTTTACACCTGAAAGGCTTTGTACTTCATAAATAAGGGCAAGTTCAACTAAAAATTACTGTTTTTTTCTCTGGAGCCCCAAACATCTTTGCTCACACCAGAGGAGACCTGAGTGCTGCTCATTTCTAATTATGTTGAAACCCTTTTAATGCTCTCTGATGGTTTTATAGATGAAGTAAAACACACTTTATCTTCCTCTTTGCCTTGAGTGTGGACTGCTGAGGACTGGGAGATGCCAAAGTTTCTGCATAGCCTTTGGTTTCACCTACAGGAGCAGGAGTTTTGAACAGAATCAATTTTGGGTCTTTATTTCATAAAATTAATAACAACATTCTTGAGCAGGTAGAGAGGAATGTGTGTATTTTGAACCCCTGCTACACCTGAGAGTGAAGGGCAGGAACACAACTGCAAAATGCCTTAGAACAACTCCAGCTCCTAAACGTTGGAAGAGATGGATTTTGGGGCTGGCTGTCAAGGCTCTGCTCACAAGGATTAAATCCTGGCACTCATCAGAAATTACTTGTTGCCTTGCTCCATAAATTTGATCTTTCCTAGGCTGGAACAATTTTGACCTTCTAGGTTTTTTTGTCCTGGGAAGAGCATGATCAAGTTATGTTCTTAATACAGGAGCTGTAAATTCAATATATCTTCAAATCAATTGATTTGATTAAAGCTGGTTGAGATTGGAACATGACATAGAGACAGACCCATTGCTTCAGCTGCACATGTCCTGTCACATGTCCCTCTAACATTTTTTCACTGTTTAATGTGAGGGATGCTTTGTATCTGCTCACACGTAACTCAGTGAACCATATTTGATAAACACTCTGTCAGAGAATCACAGAAGGGTTTGGGTTGGTAGAGACTTTTAAGATCATCCAGCTCCAACCCCCTACCATGGGCAGGGACACCTTCCACTATCCCAGGTTACTCCAAGCCCTGTCCAGTCTGGCCTTGGACACATTCAGGGATCCAAGAGCAGTTACAGCTTCTCTGGGAATCTTATCTTTGTTTCCCTTCACTGAAGGATCTGCTCAATCTTCACCAGTTTATGCTGACAGTGGAGAACATCCTATAGGCAAACACAGATCAGAAAAAGCAGCACTGGAACTCCAAGTCACTATCTTTTGCCTGGAACTTTAAGAGTTCTTAGGTATTTTTTTTCCTTTCCTATGAATTTTGAAGGGAAATGGCACCAGGTTTTGGTCTCCAGACACTGGCTTTTTTTTTTTTTGCTTTTTTTTTTTTTTTTAATTTGCAGTCAGCCCATAAAAACAGGATCTAGCTACTAATTATTCAATCCAATGATCCTGGAAGTATCCTCCAAACCCACTCCCGGAGGGATCACACGGAGCCAAGTCGTGGCGTGGCAGTAGATGGCGCTGAAAGTCTTGGCTCCATCAAGGAGCCCTGATCAGCCCACTCCCACCTTGTAGGGCTTCCCAAAAAACCTTCCCCGACTCTGTTCCCTTCCTACAGCAGAACACAGGGAGACCTCGCCACTAAAACCTGGGACATTTGGACACCACGTGCTGTGGATGATGGGTCTAACTGGGAGGATGAAAATGGCAGCGAGCCAGGGACCACAGAAGATCCCTCCTTTTGGGCATCAGCCCTTGCCCACTGCCAGTCTCTTTGGAGTGTTCCACACGGCCACAAAGCAGCTGATGGCTCCTTGCAAGCTCTGATCTCAGTGATCTCTCCAGAGGCAATTCACATTTATAGATTCAGAAGTGTGTCTCCAATTATAGAAGTGCTTCAAGGTGGCTTCAAGGCCCTGTCTGCCACTGTCACCATGAGAGCCGTGGGGACAGCTCCCGGGTCAGGAGCCATCCTACTTCCTCTTCTCTGATAGAACACCCTGTATCTTAGCTGGAACTTGACACATGATTGAAAAAACGCCACCGTGACCTCCCAGACTTCTTTGCCTGTTCCTCTGATAGTTTCAAGGAAAAAACAAGCAGAGGAAAGTATTCCTTTGGCCTGCTCTGTAGGTGATATACACATGGTGGTGTGGCTGGAGGAGGTTGTACCTCATGGTGACTCAGACCTGGGGTCACAAAGGTTTCTTAGCTGAAAAAAAACGCAAATTTGTGTCTATTCCGCTGGTGGGTGGAAGAAACGCACATTTCCAGGTGCCCACAGCAAGGAGCAGCAGAAGGATGACTTCAAGTGGAGCATGTGTCGTATTGAAGCACTTTCTGGCGTGACTAAGATGAGTTGTGCCTTCTGTGCCTCAGAGAGAGCAGAGGAGATGGCCAGATCTGTCTGATCCTGGCTCCCTGTCCAATCAATTGAGTCAAAAGCACATGAGCAATTTTTTTTTTTTTAAGTCTAAACTGGACATCACACCTGCTGCTTGCTCTGGGAGCTGGGCATCACCCACATTTCCCTTGGAGTTAAATTGCAATATGGGCCCTGCTGGGGCACCTCAGTTAAGTATTGTGTGTTCCTGGCAAATTGGTGTCATGAAGGCTATAAAAGCAGATAAGGATAAAATATGTCTTTAATTGCTTGTGAGGACAGGAGCAACCAGACTTGGGCCAGACAAGAATCTCCCCATTACCTTTACTTTGCTTCTTCCAGTTCAAACCCGTTCCAATTCAGGAGAAATACCCCAAGGATGACATCAGAACAAAGCCCACCTCCATAAAATACTCAAGATAGCTGAGAACTTCCCTCTTTTTCACACCCTGGTAGACATTGGAAAAAACCTTCCCCTGGGGCCAGTTCCCTGACCTCCAGCAGCCCATGGTTACTCATCCCATGGCAGGTCATTGTCACCATTTTAGACAGGAAATTAAGCTTCTCACTACACACCCCTTATCTAATCTCCGTGGTCAGTATTTCCACCTTGCTTGCACTAAAGACATTTCCTGAGATCCATAAAGCTGGGACAGATCACAGGACAGTTATCACTGGCTGTGTGTGCTCACAGTGAGGGGAAGCTGCAACACCTCCACATTTTGCCTGCAGCCTCATTAAATCAGACCTTGGATGGAACTCATCAATGCTCACATGATCAAACCTAGGAATTTACTTAGATTTTAGTCACACAAGGTCATTTCATTCTTCTCATGGCAGTTACCTTGAGATGATCAGGACATTGATGCCTGCACTGGATCCATATTGATTCTGAAAAGTACAACAGGTGCATGATTTTTTTTTCTTTTTTTATGAACAGGAACAAGGGCTTGTGGTGACAGGTCAAGGGGGAATGGATTTTAATTGAGAGAGAGTAGGTTTCGATTGGATATTGTCACAGACATATTTTATGAAAAATCCTTTTGCCAGGATCTTTTCTCCTGAGGAGCTGAGAAGCTTCAGCTTCTCCATGTGTTGCTGCTTTGGAATGTGATCTGGAGAATTGTTTATCCAGCATGTGAAATTGTTTTCACTTCATGACCAATCACAGCCACCTGTGTTGAGGCTGTGAGCAGTGGCAAGATTTTATCATTCTATTCCCTTCTATTCCTTTCAAGCCTTCTGTTGAAATCCTTTCTTCTATTCTTTAGTGTAGTTTTAGTGTATATTATATTATATTATTATATTATATATTATTATATTATATTATATTATATTATATTATATTATATTATATTATATTATATATCATAAAATAATAAATCAGCCTTCTGAAACATGGAGTCAAGATTCTCATCTCTTCCCTGGGACCCCTGCAAACACCACCACAGGATATTACAAAGAAATCCTTCCCTGTGAAGGAGGTGAGGCCCTGGCAGAGGTTGCCCAGAGAAGCTGTGGCTGCCTCATCCCTGGAAGTGTCCAAGGCCAGGCTGGATGGGGCTTGGAGCAACCTGGGATAGTGGAAGGTGTCCCTGCCCATGGAAATGGGGTTGGAATGAGATGGAATTTCCAACCCAGACTATTCTGTAATTTCTAATTAATTGCTCCTGCTGAGGTTTACTCTGGCTGGGATAACCAGTGCTGTGTGCTAATTTAATTCATCCCAGAAACATTCCCATAAAAGCCCATGCTGGTGTTAAGCACACCTAAATGTTCATAACTAGACAGATGGAGAAAAGATGCACATGTGTGCGTGTGCCAAGACTGAAATGGCATCATCTGTCATGCACTCACTCCTGCAAACATCTGATTTATGCATCATTAATGCCAAGACACCCAGATTACCATTTCCAGCACTGTGTACTCATACGTAGGTGAACGTGGGTGGATGGAGATTTATGTCTGTTAAATGCTTTAGCACACACACATGAATATGTGAGTATTCTGAGTGCAAGATTAGAAATGGATAGACAAATGTGTGGTGCAGAAGAGTTGTTCAGATATCCAAAAAGAAATCTTGTGCTCCTACATGTCAAATTGCTAGAAATCCCAGCATATTTATAACAAACCTTGCCAGCTCCTTTCCCCCCCTGCCTTAGCAGATGAAAGCGTGCCCAGGTTTGCTGGGATCAAAGGAATCCATCATCCACCAATGAGTGTGTGCCCCTGTGACACAGAAACAAATATTTGGATGCTGACTGGCAATAAATAAATACCTGCCAGTGTTTATTCCACACCCCAGGGTGGGGCTGGCACTCAGGCTGATCGAGTGAGTCCCTTTTGTGTTTGTTTTGTCGGTCTCCAGGGGGCTTTTCCCGTCCTTTCCCAGCCCTATGGTGGGGTTTGGCAGGCAGGGGCTGGCAGTGCTGCTCTGTGTGACAAGAAAAGCTGCAGAGGTGGGCTGGAGATCGACTCATCAGCGAGCTTTAATGAGCAGTGTGGGGAAAGGAGAAGCAGCTCCCTAAACACAGAGTGAGTCAAACTCACCTCTGGCAAATGGAGAAGAAGACCTGGAGCAGAGGAGGCGTTGGCAAGGCACCGTGTGTGCTCTCAGTCACATCCTCTGCTGTTTACTCCAGCTGCAGGGATGCGAGCAGAAGTAAAACCTGATTTAGGTCACATATGCCTTTCTCTTTGCTCAGTGCTGGAATCAAAACATCCTGTGGGCAAGAGGAGGAGGAGGAGATGAGGAGCAAGTGCATTGTCTGGGAGATGAAATAGGACTTGAAGCACAGTCCTGGACTGGGAACCAGACATTTCTCCCGGCAGAGAGCTGGTTTTGCTTCTCTCTAAAACCTTCTTTTCTGTTGTTGTTGATTCGTGACAGGTAAGTTTGACCTATCTGAGACTTTATTTTCATAATCAAGAAGCTTTGCATAGCTAATGAACTCTGTTCCCAGGTTGTTCTGTAAAGCAAACTCTAGCCGGCAAGGAATTTGTTAGATTGATGCACCTAAACAATAGGTATGGTTTGCTTCCTCATTTCCTGCCCACCCACCCAACCTTCCCAGAACCTCTGAGCTCTGCATAAAACCACGTGCCCTTGGAGTCAGGGAGTCAGTTTGGGACCTCTGACATCCATCTGCTGAGCAAAGCCAGAAGGAGCTGTGCCAGGAACCCCACTCCAGGTAACCCAAAGGCAGAAGGAGCAGTGCCAGGAGCCCCACTCCAGGTAACCCAAAGCACCTGACCCCATCTCCTGCAATTTAGATGTGGGGCAGTGGTAGGGCCATCATTTCCAGAGATGGGGCAGCAACAGCTTCTCTGGGCAACCTGTGCCACCTTACCACCTTCTCAGCCAAGAATTTCTTCATTTTATCTAATCTAAATCTCCCTTCTCTTCATTTAAAACCCTTCCTCCTTGTCCTATCACCATCTGCCTATGTAAAAAATCACCCTCCTGTTTATAACCCCCCCCCTCCAATTACCAGGAGGTGTTTTAAGGAATCCCTGGAGCCTTTTCTTCCCTAGCTCTCCCTGGGGTCCTATCTCCAGAGCAGGGGTTCTCCAGCCCTTGGAGCATCTCCATGGCCTCCTCTGGATTATCTCCAGCAGCTCCACATCCTTCTGCTGTTGGGGTCCCAGAGCTGGAGGCAGCCCTGCAGGTGAGGTCTCACTGCAGTAGGGCAGAGGGGGAGAATCCCCTCCCTCCACTGCTGCCCACACTTCTTGTGATGCTGCCCAGGATGCCCTTCAGCCACCACTCCAGTGAGTAAACTGGAAGGAACCCTCTCTCCAGGAGGCCACGCAGGGATGGATCACAAGACCAGTGCTGCTGGTTGTCTCTGCTCTCTCAACAGCAGAGAAGGAAAAGGAGGCTTCAAGCCCTGTGACCAAGCAGTGGGAGAGCTCTCCACCATCTGCCTGCTGGTAAATTAAACATGAGCTTTGCCTAAGCACACGGCAATTACTGGAAAAGGCTGACTGTGACATGTGGTGACATCCTCCCCCTCGCTTCCTCTCTCCCCCCGTGTGAACGCAGCCCTGACTCCGGAGCAGCTGAGCCAGCCCAGGCAGAAATGCAAATCTCAGTCACTTCTTGCACTCACCGCTGTGAAAAACGCCAATCACTTGGGTTTAAATTTTTTTAATAGTTATAAAAATAGTAATACAATCAGAGTAATCTTAATTTGGACAATTTGAATTAGGACGATATGAGACAATAGAAACAAAGAGTTACAGACAATCCGGGTACCTTTTCTGGGCAGCATAAGCCCAAAAAAAGGACCCACGTTAACAGAGGATTAACCCTTAAAACAATAACCTGTTGCATATCCATACACCTCATCCATGATGCATAAATTCTATTCAAACGCAGGATTCTGTCTGGTCAGTGTCAACTTCTTCCTCTTAATCCTAACGGTGTCATCTTTCCCAAGCGAGGCAGGAAGAAGTTCATTTCTCCTGATAATGGGGCAATAAATTCTCTTTCTCTGAAAGATTCAGGTGTCCTGTGGCTGCTATCTCAGTGAGAGTCCTCTCTTTAGGAAAAAAAATATCCTACATAGCATAGTTTCTATTTTAACCTTTTGTTATAACCTAAAACTATATTTACCACACTACTTAAGAGAATTAATACAGCATCACTTTCTAACACAACACATATAACATTCATTTTAATATCTGCGAAAAGCCAATCATAAAATAGCCATTTTTCACACCACGTGTGACAGGGCTGCACTCACCAGAGAAATAATCTCTGATACCCTCTGGCTGCCTCCAGGAAGCAGCCAAAACCGCCTGCCTCCTGCTCTTTGTGGAAATGGATGGACAGAATGCACCTGAAGTACAGAAGTTTTATGGTTCAGGCTGGCTGCTGTTAACCTTTTCCAACCTTTTCCAACCTTTTCCAACCTTTTCCTCCAGGTGTATTCCTGGAGGAATACAACAATTAACACCTGGTTGTCAACTGCAAAAGGAGCTGCAAATTTTGCCAGCAACTGCCAAGCAAGGCACAGGTTTTAAATCAAAGCATCAACACTAATAAATGTAATGGCAAGAAGCTAAAGGAAGTAAATATCCAGTTTGGACATCAGTTAGAGCTTCTGCTGTGCTTTATGACTCCTCTGGTCCATCAAAAAAAAAATGATAGGACAAGGAGGAACAGTTTTAAACTAAAAGAGGAGAGATTTGGATTAGATGTTATGAAGAAATTCTTTACTCAAAGAGTAGCAAGGCACTGGAGTAAGTTGCCTGGTGACACTGGGACTGCCCCATCCCTGGAAGTGTCCAAGGCCAGGCTGGATGGGGCTTGGAGCAACCTGGTCTCATGGAAGGTGTCCCAGTCCATGACAGGGGGTGGAAGAAGATGATCTTGAACGTTCCTTCCAGCCCAAACCACCCTGTGGTTCTGCCAGCATCTGCCCCATCCAACAACATCCCTTCTGCTGCAATGCCCCAACCCCAGCAGCTCCTGAACTGGAGGGCTGTGACCAAAGAGAGGTGAGAGCACGAGGCTACTGCACCCTGTGGGAACACTGCTTGCTTGGGATTGTCTAACAGCAGGTCCCAGGACTGCAGAAAATCCATGACTGGGACCATGGCAGGGGGATGCTGGCTCTGGAGGGCAGGGAGGATGCATTTCCACCTTGTCTCTCTTTTGGGAGCTGCCCTGGTTGTGTTCTAAAGCAGAATGGGCTCCACATCTGAGCCCTGGTTTTGATCTCTTCCCATGCAGGTTCGTGACTCAAAGTGCTGGAGATCCAGGTGGGTGTGTGACTCTTCCTAGAGGCTCTGACAGGAATTTATCCCTCCAGGAATCACTGGGGCACCCCTGGGGATCACAGAGAGTGAGAAATGAGGCCATTCACCACTTGTGTCAGACCCTTCCTGGACAAATAAACCAAACACAGGGTTTGAGCTCCAACAGATCTGCCCTGAATCCACTCTCTGGATCCCTCTCTGACCTCCTGGCTCCCAAGATGCACAGAGCAGCTCATGCCACTCCCAGACACAACAACTGTGATAGCGACAAAGACAACAATGATAAAAGTAATAAAAAATTACAACTTTTCTGTCCATCAAGGCCAGACCTGCCTTGGGGTGATTTGCACACATACAGACATCAGCACAAGGGGCAACTTTCAGTGCTTCAACAACCAGGGCTGGCAGCTGAAGGGGGAAATATTTTGTGCCTCTGCCCCAAAACTGTGCAAAACCTGGTGGTTTCCCACAGCTGTCCCCTTCCATGTGCAAGTGGAGGGGATGGAGCTTCCCTCTGGGTGTTGGGACTTTCCAGGGGCCGTGCACGGTGTGGCCATGGAGTGCCTCATGCTCATGTGGCTGCAGCTGCTCCCAGTCCTGCCCAGTTCATCCATCATGGTTATTGTCCCCCTGACAGCAGAATGCTGCCCTCAGCTGTGCTCACAGGCCCTGTAGTTACAATCCACACAACCCTGTGGTCCACAGGCTGCACCTGTGGTCAAGATCCTTCTCAGCGTGCCTTAAATAAGGAGCTGATTTGAGGCCTCTGATTTATTTTGGGTGAGGACCTTTGGGCAGCAGGCACCCCCAGCTGATGCATGTGCCCAGACTGGGTGGTGGGCACAAAGTGGCTGCATCCCTGAGCCCTGGCATCCCCTGCACTGCTCCTGCTCAGTCCAGGCCACACCAAAACTCCACTGGTGACCCCTGCCCTGACCTTGTTGGTTTGCCAGTACAAACACAGCCTGGCATGTAGATAGCTGCAATTTTTGACAAACCAGTATTTTCATCTCAGAAAAAAAGCTCACCCAGAAGAATCCTGCATGGCTCTGCCTGCATTCCCAGCCTCACTTAAACACAGATGACTTCTCCCAGCAGCCACAGCCCTGCTGTGATCCTTGCCTGCTCAGATGAGCTCCTACAGACAGCGGCTATAAATAATCCCAGCCAGCACCGGGAATGACCTCCCTGACAGATTTAGTTACTGCAGGCATGACCAATACACAGTAATTTAATTTGCTGTTTGCACATAGCTGCTTGGGCCCTTCGGTTAATTACCTAGAAGAGGATGCTGCTGGGTTTTCACCCTGTAATATTTCAGTTTTTGATGTTTTCAGTGCTGTACCCTGCCTCAGCAGAGGGGATGATAACCCAGAGAGGGTTGCAGCTAATGGGATCTGTCTGAAACACGTCCAGGTCACCCAAGGACACCAGACCTGATTCTGATACAGCATTTAGGTCCATTTCCTTGGGTGGATTTGTTCCTAAGCCCTCCCAGGAAATGTTTCCTTATCCAGAGGTACCTTGATCTCTGGCATTTGCCTATTGAGGCATGAGGGGATTGCGAGTGAGAGTGCAACTCCCACACAGCCTGGCCTTGGACTCCACCCTTCCAAACTGGACACAGACCTCTTCCAGAGGTGGAGTCCACAGCTGTTTATCTCAAACCAGCTCTTCAAAACAATAGAGGAATTTGGCAGCTGCTGAATATTTCCCTTTAGCTTTGCACAGGGGCAAACACATCCCCTTTTGGAGCAGGGGCAGTTTGCTTGTGCTCATTTAGCACTTCAACACTGACTTTCTGGACAGTTGGTGTTTATTAGTTGTTGCTTGTGTTTCTTTTGGCACTGATGTGTTTCTTTTGACACTTTTGGCACTGATGGTTCATTTTTAGGTCATTCTTTGAGGAGCAAGGAGTTGATGTAATAATTCATATGGGTCCCTTCCAGCCTGAGATGTTCTACACTTCTACGGCTTTGATCCATAGCCTGCAAGAGATGCACAGACCTGAAAATTCCATCCTCAGCCAGTGGATGGGCTGGACATTGGGATTGTGTCGGCTCCTGCATGCTCTTGGCAATGGCTGTGCCAAAGACAAGCCATGAAACCAAATCCTCTCCCCCAGGCTAGCACAAAAACCCTCCAGGGCACCCAGAAAGAGAAATACTTTGCAACACATTGCTGCCATTGAGGGCAGATCCCCAGGCTGCATTTGTGGGCAGAAAAAAAAAATAATTAAAAATGGAAGAGGCTCCTAAAGAAGCTGCAAAACTCTAATTACAGTCTCAGACACACAACAGAACCATGGCAATGGCAGCCCATCAGCCAAACCCAACACGTGCATGGCTCACCCTGTGGCATCCCTGTGATTGCCTGGCTTAGCTCAACCCTGCCAGCTCTGCTGAGTCGGCCTTTCTGCAGGAAAATCAGCTTCCCAGCTGAGGCAAAAAGCCATCCCGGGCTGGCTGACACCTTCACAGCCCTAAATCAGCCTCCAGCCCGTCCTTCTGCACAGGGCAGCAGAGCTTTGCTAGGAGAGGCTTGGGGAGGAAGGTGCCGACAGGCTCAGATCAGCTTAGCAGATAGGAAGGTAATTAATAGCTGTGATAAAACCACCAAGGGCAGACAGGTGGGCTTTGTGCTCCAGCCCAGACCTCCCAGGCTCTCTCCCTGTCTGGGGCACTGCTGACAGAGCTGCTGAGAGCATTTCCAGGGATGACAGTGACACCAGAGACACCAGGCTGGGTCACATCTGCATTCCTGAGGCTGCTCCTCTCAGGAGGTGCCTAGGGGTGGTCCAACCCTGTGCAAGATAAGGGCAGTGAAAGCCTCATTGAATCTTTAATGAGTGATAAAAGGTCACTCCCATTCTCCCATCAGTGGTTCTTCTTCCCCCAGGATTACTCCAGTGCAGGGTTTTCCAACAAGGGAATATTTTTTTCAAAAAAAGGTCAACACTTCTCTAAAAACATCTTCAGCAAAACAGGGAAAATGATATATCAGTTCACGAGGTCAAAAAGAGCTTCAGAAATTTTGAAAAATATCAGTTTCCATTCCATTTGGACAGGAAGGTAGTTTTATTTTTATTTACATTTTAAAAGGAAGATCTCTGGTGAACCGAGATCCTTGGTTTTCAGCCAGCTGTAACCAGGACTCCTTCAAACCCTTTATTACAACTTTTCTGGCTTAATTCACTTCCTTCCCAGTCCCATCTCTCTCCAGGGTTTGCTGACTCCTGCAAGTGATTTTATTTAAGGGATGCAGGTGAACTTCTTTCCCCTCTGCAACAGACCCATCTGGGGCAAAACTGTGCCAAAACTGAGGCTTAAATCAGTCTCTGTGCAGTGGCCATGCTCAGAAATATTCACCATAAACTAGTTAACAAGTCTGGAAAGGCATCCCAGTCATTATTACAAACTAATTATGATTAATATATCTTTTTTATTATTTTCTTGTGCCTTGCTTATACAGCAACCAGTCCTTGCTGGGTCATTTATAGCCAGGTAATAACCTCCCCGTACCAAGTGACTTCAAAAAGGTGGGCTCATCCACACCAGTGATGGTGTAAAAATGTCACTGGGAAAGTGCTCAAATGGATGATAGGAAACTGGGACAAAATACCAAAATAATGGTGAAGGATGAGTGTTGAAGATTGCAATGCAAGGTGTTTTCAATTAGCATCTGTATGGCAGATTATCTTTTGTCAAGTGGGCAGTTTGCCTTATCTCTCTCTTTGAGTGACCACATTCACTCCTCCCTCGGGAGGGGACGTTGCTGATAACAGCTATTGAATGTCACTGCATGGCTGATAAGAGCTACAGCATCCCACTGAGAGATGTGAGCCCAGAGGGAGGAGCCAAGCATTGCTACCTGGATATAATCCAGAGGTTTTGAGACACCAGCACAGCTTCTCCATGGGATTCCCCAGAGGAACAGCAGCTGCCTCTTCCACTGGATCTTCAGAGGAAGAATACATCCTTCTCTACAGGATCCCTGCTCCAACAGAACCACCCCTGACACTCCAGGAGGGCTGCAGCCACAATTCCAATGGGACTGTGCTAACACCCCACAGGGTGTCAGGTTGTGTTCTAACTCTGTCAGTGTTGTTCTAGTGTACTCCATTGTTTATTTATCCTTTCATTTTTTTTCCTTTCCGTATTAAAGAACTGTTATTTCCTGCTCCCATATTTTTGCCTGAGAGCCCCTTAATTTAAAATTTATAGCAATTCAAATTCTCCATTTCAGGGGAGGCTCCTGCCTTCCTTAGCAGACTCCTGTCTTTCCAAACCAAGGCAATGAGGCAGGCAGAGAGGATAAGGTGGGTGTGTGGCAGCAGAGCACATCTGAAGCTGTCACAGGTGAGCCAAGGCTGGCAGGAGGAGTGAGTGAGTCAGGCACCACTGTGGCATCACTGAGGGGAGAGGGTGACATTAATAATGTCTGAAAGGGAGAAGAGCAGGGTAAATCTCAGTCCCTGCAGCAGCAGCAGTGGGAGAGGCAGGAGGGAGATCAGCCATGAGCACTGACATGCAGGTGACACCCAAGGGGACACCCAAGGACAGCGTGCATGGGGTGACCTGGCACCTGTGTGAGAGCCACAGCCTCCTGTCCCCTCTGCCATTGATGGATCAGTGCCTTGGAATAATGAGTGGGTGGAGATGGAGCAAGAACCACAGAAATGCAAGGCGACATTTGCCTGGTGGGACTCCCAAGGGAGGACATTGGTATTTTTAGGTGCCACCAATTGTGAAAACACCAATCACTTGGTTTTAAATTTTTTTTAAATTTAATAGTAATAAAATGGTTATCAAAATAGTAATACAATTAGAGTAATAATAATTAGGACAATTTGAATTAGGACAATACGAGACAATAGAAACAAAGAGTTACAGACAGTCTGGGTACCTTTTCTGGGCAAAACAAGCCCAAAAAAGCACCCACATTAACAGAGGATTAACCCTTAAAAACAATAACCTGTTGCATATCCATACATCTCATCCATGATGCATAAATTCCATTCAAACACAGGATTCTGTCTCGTCAGTGTCAACTTCTTCCTTTGAATCCTGATGGTGTCGTCAGGGCTGAGCAAGGCAGGAAGAAGTTCATTTCTCCTGATAATGGAGCAATAAATTCTCTTCCTCTGAAAGATTCAGGTGTCCTGTGGCTGCTATCTCGCTGCAAGTCCTTTCTTTAGAAAAAAAAGTATCCTACATAGCATAGTTTCTATTTTAACATTTTGTCATAACCTAAAACTATATTTATCACACTACTTAAGAGAATTAATACAGCATAACTTTCTAACACAACACACATAATATTCATTTGAATATCTGCGAAAAGCCAATCATAAAATGCGCATTTTTCACACCAACCTCTAAGTCAACACATCCCCTGCTAGCCAGAAGGCCTTCTCCTCTTCTCTCTTCATCTACAGCTCTGCCCACAGGTTGGCACCCAGCTGTGGTGGAGGCATCCAACACAGGCTCTCCAGTCTGGTTTGGATGACATTTATCAAAATGTTGGGTTTTCCTTCTGCTGATGCTCAGGCACTCATTTGGGTGGATGAAGGCAGCAAAAGGCAAGACCTAGCTCTGGAAATATCTCCTCATAATGACCAAAATCACAGCTTAATTGTGGGGTTTTAGCTGCAGCTAGAAATGTCTGGATTTGGGGCTGTGCTCATTCTTGAGCTGTCCTCCCCCATGGTAATTATTCCTTAGGTCTTAATTACTGTTTCTCTTTGTAGCTCTAATTCAGCTGCATTTTTTGGTCACAACCTCTGCTGCCACCCACTTCTCTAACTTTTTCTGTGAGCCACCAACATCAAATCACTACACAGAGCACTCAGATACCTCTTAAAGATCAAATAATGTTTGCTGGTGTCTGGCCAGGAGTGGGGGCAGTATCAGAGTCTGCATCTTCTGCTAGAGGGAGAAGCAATTCATAAAGCCTGGAGGATCCTGAATGTTGTCCCTTCAGACCATGTTAGATCTGAATCTTAGATCAGCAAGAAAAAAAATCTTCTCCTTGTGCAGGAAGCTGGGTGGACAGAGGCGTCAGCTGGGTTTTATCTGGCTTGCCCTGAAGCTCACCAGACTCAGTTGTCACGGCATAAATTATATTTTCCTTAGGATTGTGGGAGATAGCACCCAGAGAACACCTCTCAAGGCATTTATCCCACCATCAGCTGAGCTGGAGCTGCTGGGTGCACCCATGTCCTGCCCAGAGCAGACCCAGCTCCTGGGGGTGGACCACAGAGCAGGGCACTGCCAGGGGGAGCATGAGAGATGAAGCCAACCCTGATGTAGGCACTGCAAATTCATTTCCCAGAATAGAATCATAGGATGGTTTGGGTTGGAAGGGACATTTAAAGGTTATCTCGTCCGATCCTCCTGAAATGAGCAGGAACATCTTCAGCTAGATCAGGTTCATGGGATTATGTCAATGCTTTTGGGGTTGACTCTTACCACTACTCCTCCATCCACATCTTTCAGCATTGCTGACAAATAAATTCAATTTTAATACACTTTTTCTACTCACCACACCAATCAGCTTCAAAGAGAACACAGCTGGACAGACAGACAAGGGAAATGTGAGGGAAAAATGTTCACATCCACACAACTTTCCATTAACTGTGAATGCAACAGGGGCTCCCCTGGGGATGGGGAAGGGACCCTGACATTTGGCAGAGTTTAGGAGCAGCAAGACTGATTTACACCGATCTAGAACCCAGCCAGACCTCCATGAGACCTGTGTGTCTACAAAATGCATCTGAGTCTGGGGATTCAAACCCTTCCCAATACCTCCACTTCCATCTAAAAAAGAAGGAAGGGGAGATGATTTATGCTATATCTCAGCATAAATACATTCCTTCCCAGGACGTTTTGGTTGCAGCAAAACTGCACAAGTGCACCTAGACACCTGAAAATACCGCAAATAATTCCTGCCAGAGCCCCTTGCAATGCAATTCCCGAAAACAGCAGTTTCCTTTTCTCTTTTTTCTCACAGATGGATAAAAAAAGGAATAAAACCCCCTCCAATGCCCTGAGTGAGGGCAGCCACTCCCCGGCCCGAGGCAGGTGAGCGGTGCCGGCTGTGCTCCATCCAATGTGCTGCACTGTGAAGGTTTGCCCGTGGCTGAGTTAATCCCAGACACATTCCTGAGCCATCAATCAGAGCTGAGTCAGCCAGCGTGACTGCTCTGCCCTTTTTATTTTTTTTTTTTAGTCATCACAAGTTCTCTCGCCTTGCTTGCCAGCAGTGAGCTGGGGGGGTTTTTTGGTTTTTTTTTTGGTTTTTTTTTGGTTTTTTTTTGTTTTTTTTCCTTTAATAAAAATGGGGCTTGATTGGGAGCAGGAAAATGTTCCTGCTGTCGAGTATAACCTTTAAAGCTGCACTGCCTCGAGGAGCTTCTCCTCTCTGGGATGCTGCTACAAAATTCATCACATGGAAGGAAAATAAAGGATGCTGCTGCCTGGGATGGCACTGGCTCCCCTCCCTCACTTGGGGGTGGTGTGACACAAGCCCCATCATGACATGGAAAAAAACCCCAGATTTTTGGAGGGGGGGGATTTTCTTACAGAGAAACCTTGGAAATGCTGCCCAAAGCCATTCTCGGGGAGGTAAAACCTTCCCCCGTGCTCTTCCCACAAGGACAAGGATTTATCAGGGCTTCAAAGAGCCCCTGGGGAGGGCAGGGGAGCTGCGCTGGTGTTGTGGCTTGGTGTGACCTCAGCCCACCCCGGCTGGAGGTGTTATCAGAGCCCCTGCAGGGCTCCCTGTGAGGCGGGTGCAAGGCTGTGTTCATTGCCCTAAAACAAGTGTTGTGTCTCTGCCTGGTTCAAGGAGACAACCAGGTTGCTAGAGATAAAAAAATGGCAGGAAAAAAATATTAAAATCAAGTGGCTGCTGGATTTCCTGTCCTCGGGATGCACTCAGGGATGAGCATGGCCGCAATCTCACACCTCAGCATATCCACCTAGAAAATATTATTGCAGGTGCCTCAGCCACATTTGAAATGAGTGAACACCCTCCCTGGTGAGAGGGCCTGGAGCACAGAGCAGCTGGGAGAAGGGAGAGGATCCCTGTGCACCCCAAAAAGCTCTGGCCCAAAGCAAGGCCTGACAGGCTCTGCCAGGCCAGGGGAGAGCAGGGCAAGGGCTGCACTTCACCAGCAGGAGCCAAACCACGGAGCTGAGCTGGGATGCAGAGCATTCTGAGCTGAGATGCAGAGCACTCTGCACCTTTTAGCCCCTTCAGCTCCCCACGAGCTTTTAGAGATACAACTGCCATAGTGGGACAAGCCTCTAATCACAGAAGAGGCATCCACCCAAGGTGCGCTCCCAAAAATCGCGTCAAATTACACCTCGCTCTGCCTTCTCCTACTTTTTCTCTGGAACAATACATTAATATTAAATATTAATTAATATTATCTTTTATAATTTATATATTAATTTTATTAATATTAATTAATAAAAACCCCCCCACACAGGTTTACAGGGAACTTAAATTGCAGCTACTGTTTCCCTGCCTTCAGGGCAGACAGACCTTATCTCAGGGGACAGCCGTGTCCAGCCCTTCATTCAACACCCAGGTATTTAATTTCAAGGACTAGACTAGGTTTGAATAAATGCCTAGTCCTGCCTAATTTGCACCCTAGATTTAGATCTAGGCAGGACATGTCCCAATACATCACTTTTTCTACCCAAGAGTGATGGAGCATGTAGAGCTTGGGGGGCATTTTCTTGTTCTAAGTAGGTGTTAACACTTGTAGAATTCATAGAATGGTTTGAAAAACACCTTCCACTAGACCAGCCTTGAACACTTCCAGGCATGGAGCATCCACAATCTCTCTTTTATGAGAATTTTTATATATGGGGCACAGGAACACACGTGGTGCAAGGCAGCACAGGGTGGCACATGGTGACCCTTAGGGCCTGAGAGCATTAATTCTGACACAAGGAAGAACCAGATCACATCTGTATTTCAAGATATTTTATTGGTCCAGCAACTGCAAAATATACAAATTTCTGAAAGGCATACCCTGTTTTTAAGCTGGCACAGCTTTATATCAGGCAATTATTCCAGATGTATATACAGAACAGTTAACATATCACAAATCAAAAAAAAAAAAGTAATCCCAGGTAACTACACCCTTCTCTCCAAGCTTTGCAGTATACATTAAATAAATAAAAAGCACTTTTCTATTAAAAAAATTAAAAAAATAAATTCAAGTATCACAAAGGAAAACAAACCAGAGAGCAAAAAAAGAAAGGTGGGGGAAGAAATCATTGGTGTTGTTGGACATGTCCTCTCTGCCAATCTGCCTTGGCTGTGGCATCAATTGCCCAGTCCTTGGCTCTGTTAACCAAAAAGCTGGACAGCAATTTTTTGGGGCAGTTGTGATGGCACAGGGCTGACACCATCCCACCAACCCCTCCAGCACAAGAGGAACTCAGGAGAGCAGTTTTCCCAATGCTGGAAAAAACACCATATTCAAATTCCAGATTTCTGTAGACCTACTGAGACATCTATTATTACTAAAAGATGAAAGTTTAGGGCCATTTGGGGTTTTTTTCTGTTTTTATATATATATATATTTATATATGTACACACACCAAAACATCCGCGCAATTACACGTGTACAGGATCGATCTCGGGGCAGCCAGACGTCATGTTTGTATTTGCTGGCTTATCTTTTTGCAGCAGCAGCAGCAGGAGGAGAGAGATAAAACTCCCCACGAAGGAGGAAGTTGAAAAGAGCCAAGTGAGTGGCCTCCCCAAAACATTCATTTATCTGGAAGGCAGAGAAACCCAAAAGCGCAGCTGCCACCCAGGGCACAAAGGGAGAAGTCTGCTTTTAATGAGGCTGTTAAAACAGAAATAAAGCAGAGCAGGGAGGGGGGGCGTGTTCTTTGTTTTATCTGTACAGGAGTATGATACACATATGCACAAGCTGACACAGGCAGGGCAGTGCCAGGACTGTCACCCCATGGGACACGGGCTGAGCGCGGCCCCGGAGCCCTCCCGCCGTCGGTGCCGCTCCGAGCGCGGAGCGCGAGGCACTGTGGTTCACCTTTTCCCAAAGGAAAAAAACAGACCAAACCCACCCCCAAAACACGCACACACCCACAAAAACATCATTTCTCCACCAAACTGCTCCGACTCCATCTCTGGGGATGGTGTTCCCTACACAGGACGCTGGGGAATGCCATGGGAAGGATGAATCCAAAGGGTTGCCCACCCCCGGTTCCCCAGCCTAGTGCTGCAGGAGGGGGGGCTGCCTTCACCTCCTGCCTCCAGCAAAAAAAAACAAACCACGAGATGGGCATGGAGAAGATGTTGCATATAGGTGGGGGAAAAAAATCCAAAATCCACAGATTTTTGCACAAAGCAATAGTGGTTAATTGCTATTTTTAACTGCTGTATCCCAGCTCAGGATAGGCTGCCAAGAAGGGATCTTATGGATCAAACCACTGGGAGTTGGCTGATGGAGTCAGTCAGGTCCTCACCCTGTTCTCCCCACCTCAAACATTGTAACTACTATTATTTTGTAGTCCCAGCTTTCCAGCATGCAAAATACAGTTAAAAACAAACAGCAAATGTTGCCTGTATTCAGGTTTCCCCTGTTAAGGGGCACAACTAGGAAAAAAATAAAGTAGTTATGCTTCTGCCACAAATAAAGTGCAAAAACCAAGCAGTTTCTAAGTATACACATACACATGTGTGTGCATGTATATATAAAATTTTAAAAATACAGACAAAACTGTCCCTTCTTGTGGCTCTTTGCAGTCAGACAGGGACTCCTGCTACCCAGCCAGACCTCTGGCCACCTCCACGAGACCTGTGTGTCTACAAAATGCATCTAGGCCTAGGGATTCAAACCCTTCCCAGTACCTCCACTTCCATCTAAAAAAGAAGAAAGGGGAGATGAAGTACCAGCACAGCACCTCAAACAGTGCCCAGCCTCCCCAAAATTCAACCCATGCCTAAACTCAGACCATCCCTGGGTGCTCCCCAAGAGGAAAGCATCACCCAAGCCCCTGCTGGCATGGTTCCTCATGCACTGCAGGCATCTTTCAACCAGTTTTAGCAGCAGATAAAACTGCAAACCCCTTTAAGGTATATGGATTAAAAAAAAAAAAAGGTGAAAGAATGGGTTGGTTTTTTTTATTAAACCCAGCAGTTCTTGCAGTGAAGGAGTTCACACAGCTGCTGTCCTGGTGCTCACAGATCTGCATGAGCCAGGCTGGCATGTGTGACTGGCTGTAGTGTGGGTGAGGGACCGCAGGACAGCATGTTAGGGGCTTATTCAAAAGTAATTAACAACATTAATAATAATTAAAAAAAAAACGCAAAACCCCTTCACCCACCCCCCTTCCCCCTATTTCTCTACTAACCCCGCACCATCCACATATATACACACCCCACCCAGAGACAGATGGGTACCAATCATCTATACAGAAGATCAAAAACCACTGAAAAGAGAAGAAAATGAAACTCCTGTGCACTACAGAAGCACTTTACAGCTCGCTACGACCTAACAGGATGCCGGAGAGGAGAGCAAACGCTGCAGCCTGAAGAGCTGGTGGTGACCCTGGGATGGAGCTGGGCTCCTCCTGGGCTCTCCTGCATCCCTCCCCGCTGAGCAGCGCAGGGTTTGGGGCAGTGGGAGCAGAGCCAGCCCCGCCTGGGTTGGAAGCAAGCTTCGGGAATGGCGATGGGATGGGAAGCTGGCGGCGCCGGCGGCCTCACAGCGGTGCCCACGGAGTCACGACGGCTTCTGGGAGTTGCTCATGTTCTGGAATGAGAGGGGAAGGAGGTGCTGGGGTCAGGCTCCAGCCCAGCAGCACCTTCTAGGAACAAGTGAACACAGCCACACACACAAAGCGCCCACCACAGAGGAGAGGACACTGCCCAGCCGAGGAGAGAGGCAGCGACTGACCCACTACTCAGCTCCTTGCCACAGATATGTTTTATGAAAAATCCTTTCCTTAGGATTTTTCCTCCTGAGAAGTTGAGAGGCCTCAGGAACAAAATGTAAACAGTGATTATCTGCTGCTGTGGAATGCAACAGGTGCATCTGGGATTGGTCTCATGTGGTTGTTTCTAATTAATGGCCAATCACAGTCAGCTGGCTCAGACTCTCTGTCCGAGCCACAAGCCTTTGCTATCATTCTTTCTTTTTGTATTCTTAGCTAGCCTTCTGATTAAATCCTTTCTTCTATTCTTTTAGTATAGTTTTAATATAATATATATCATAAAATAATAAATCAGCCTTCTGAAACATGGAGTCAGATCCTTGCCTCTTCCCTCATCCTCAGACCCCTGTGAACAGTCACAAGCCGCTCCTCAAGCACTGCCTGGCTTTAATTACAGGGTTAGAATTTAGAGATCCCTAAAAACTGAGCTGAACCCCTCCTGATGCTGTTGAGTCAGGGACAGAATGAAAGACTCCAGGGTTCAGAAGGTGGATCAGAAGGCAATTTAATGAAGGCAGTGGGACTGGACATGGCCCTTGGTGCTATGGTCTAGTTGAGGTGTTAGGGCATAGGTTGGACTTGATGATCATAGAGGTCTCTTCCAACCTCATTATTCTGTGATTCTATATGTGACTCGCTAAGGTGAGACTTGGTCTCAAACTAAAAACCCCTCACACTATTGGTGAACTGTGAATAGCACACTCTGGAGAACCGTATCTATAAACGATGGTTACAGAAGGAGAGACAATAATTGTCTTAATTCTTTTCTCCACATTTCCAAGGCTCACCCTGGGAGAAATTATCTCTGTTCTTTCTTCGATTGATCCCACCCCACCCTGTCTGCACTTCTGAAGCTGCTCTTTGGTCAAGGCAAGGTCACAGGGGACCCCAGTCTCATTCAGGCAGCCCAATTAAACATCTCTCTCACTCCCCTGGAGGGTGGGCAGTGTCCCCCCCCTGCCTGCCAAGGGCAAGGCCATTGTTTGTCCATCCTTGGCAATGCCAAGAACAGGCAGCTCCCACTGGCCATGCCAAGGACCACCCACACCAGAGGTAGAGCAGCAGCACGACTCCCCTGGTGACTCTCCCTGAGGTCCCATGGGCCCGAGAGATGCTCCAGACACAGCCCTGGTACAGAATGATGACAACAGGTACCCACCAGCACGTGGTGAGGACCACAGAACCAGAGACAACCAGCTACACACAAGCAGGAGCAGCCCTCAGGAGAGATCTGCTCCAGGAAAAGCCCAGGGGACCACAAGGACATTGCCCAACTCACAGAACTACATGGAACAAGGACTAGGGGAAAAAAGGACTAGGAAACAGCTAGGAAGGATTTTTGTTGTTGTTTTGTTTGTTTGGTTTGTTTTTTGGCAGTTTTTCTGTTTGTTGGTTGGTCTGTTGAGTTTTTTTAATGTTTTTACTACCTAAGCTGCCTCCCACAAGCACCAGCAATCCCAGTCAGGCTACAAGGCAGAACGGGCTGAGCTGTTCTCTCTGTTGTCTGAGGAGACAGGAGGAGGGTGAGGAAAAGCCACATGCACCACAGCCATTTACCTTGGAAATATTAGCAAAGAGAAAACTTTGAGAAAGTGACAAACGGGTCTTCTTTTTAAGCATGAAAAGTGAAGGGAAGAAGAAAGGAAGGGGGGAATCAGGTGACTGTTCAAAAGTGCACTTTGGATCACAAAGCAAGCAAAAGGAAAAGAAATCATCACGCCAGGTAGTCCCCACAACCCCCAGCCAGCTCAACCCCACAGCCAGGAGGACTCTGAGGCACTCAGCCACATCCCCAGCCTCCTCAGGTGTCCCCTGGTCCTCCTGGATGGGGGTCAAGACCCCAACAGTGAGGGCTGATGCAGTGAAGCTCCCATACCAACCCAGGCTCATGATTCAAGTTGTGACAGAGGCACCTCCCACCTCCCCAGCCCCTTGCAGGGGGTGACAGTGAGGGACAAAGCAGTGGGCAAGCCAGCAGCCTCGCAGAGCTGACAGCAGCGTGAGTGTCACCAAGCCTTGGGTTTGGCATGCCCCCATGGGTGCCACAAAGCCCCACACTAGGAGGGGGAGACAGGCTCCCAGCAGCTGGAGATTTTAAACTTGCTGCTGCCAGCCTGCACCTGGTGTGGGTAAAACCATCACTGCCTGCTCCAGCAAAACCTGACACATCTCCCAAACTCAACACCTGAGGGTGTTTCCAGCCTCCCAGCCAGCACCAAGGCATGCAGAGCCTTTTGTTATGTGGAAAGGGTGGAGGGAAGGATGGACAAAACCTAAAATGCTTTCAGAGCAACCCAAGAGGATCAGGTTTCATCAGGGGCTTTCCTGGCCATGAGCAGCAAGGGGAGGATCACAGCCATGCAGGCCATGCTGAGCAACTCAACTTCCACAGTCGGTGAGCTCACCTAACCCAGCCACCAGCAAAGCCAAGTGCAACAGTCCTAACTTCCCTTTTCTCAAAAATGTTTACTCCAAAAGGGGAAGAAATAGGACATTCAGAAGCTGCTACAGGCAAGCAGGGCTGAGCTCTGGCCTGGCCATGGTAGAGCAGATCCCTCCATCTTCAGCCCACAAAACAACTCAAGCCAAGAATGCTCACAGGCTGATTTAAACTGCCCTCAGAGGGCAAAAATACCCCCTGGACACTACCCAGTACCAGCTCAGCCCCAAAGCCTTCCCAGCCTTTGAGCTTGTAACTGCTGCTCTCAACTCAAGGCAGCATTAACTCAGTCCAAAGGCTTCAAATTTACCCAGGAGCTGTCCTGTTCCTGTTCCTCAGGGATGTAACAGCCCTAAGCCAAACTGCCATAGCTTTGATTATTCATAATTAACGCATGAAATGCTCATGGTGTTTTGCTTTCTTAACAGAGCTAGAGAAGGACAATTTCCATTCACTCTGCCCACAACACCTAGGCTGACTGTTTCCAAAATCCAGGTTTGCAGATGGCTGGTCCCAGGATCATCCAGCTCCAGAAAATACATTTCTGAGAAGGTCAGAAGCTTCTCAGATACCTCTCTGGTGCCATCACTCACCACCCAGAGCCCTCAGGAAGGACAGAGCACCCAGGTCTCACCTACAGTACAACATGCTACCACAGAGGAGACAACTCCAGGAAAACCCAACAGCATCACCATCAAAGTCACAGTTTGCTTAATTTCACAGCAAAACTGGGACATTCCATCCAGCTAGGATACAAACCAGCACCCACAGTCTCCTCTTTACCTTTCCTAAAGCAAATCTTCACCCCCACAAACCAGCAAAATATTAACTCCATGAAATCCACACCCCGTCCGGATATTGCAACAACAGAACAACCCAGCAGGATGGCAAGAGACATGGAAAAAAAGGCTTGGAAAGGGGAATAAGAGGCAAGAAGGTACTTACAGGCATGCCTTCCCTAGTAAAGGCTGCAGAGAGACAGAGAGAACAGAGAGAGGTGTCAGTAACTCTGTGCCACGCTGGGCAGAGGACAGTGGACAGCAGCGAGGGGCACTGGGCAGCCAGAGCTGGCAGAAGGTTTTTGTGAGGCTCAAGCAGAGCCCTGGGAGCTGACACAGACCCAGCTGTCCTGGGAGGCTCATGCAAAGCAGCGACCAAGCAGAGCAGTGGTGGAGCACGGAGCCGTTCCTAACCTGGGCAAGGAGGGGGACATCACACCAACAGCGACAACAGGGAGAGGGGCTGGGCCAGACGCCACATCCAACAGGCAGCTGGTGGGGAGGGCAGCATGGCAAAGGCTGCTAGGGATCATACAGGACTCCTCAGTGAGCTTAGGAGAGGGGTTTGTGCCTGGGGAAGTGAGCAGCAAGCAAGGCCTCTCTTGCCATGTCCCTTCGTGGGTGGGTGACAGAGGAGAGCACACATGAGCACCACAGGGTTTCACCCAGGTTCACCACACCAAGAGCCTTCTACTCAGTTTTGGTCCATTTTGCCTACAGCTCCAGCATGAGGGAGACCCTTCCAGCCAAGGATGAGTCTTGGCAGCAGCTCCTCTTTCAGACAAGCACAAGAGCATTTGATTTACTGCCACGGCCAGGCCTACAACAGAGCCAAGCACACCCAGAGGGAAGGGAAGGCACGAGCTCTTTGTTCCTGCTCACTCCAGGGAGGAGGCCCCTCAGGAGGCTGATGGCACTAAATTAATGCAGCCTAGAGCTTGGTGGAAGTCGATGGTGCTCTCAAAACCCAAGAGAGGATCAACAGTGACCCAAGGCAGGGAGGGGCAGCAGCCACGGGAGGAAGATGCATCTCAGACAGCAGCACAGCTCACGACAAGTGCAAGCAGCTCCTCAGCTTCAGGAGTGACAGGAGGACAACAAACAATAAAACAACGAGAACAACAACAAAAAGAAAAAAAGGAAGGGAAAAAAAAAAAAAAAAAAAGAAGAGTTCAACTAACTTGTCCCGGCATCTGCGTGGGCACTTCCTGAGGAACACAGCCTGGCAGGGCAGGAGAAACAGCCACATGCTCCTCCAAGCTGTTGATGCGAGGTTTTTTGGTGGGCTCTGGGCTTGCTAGAGGGGTAACGCTATTACGTCTCATGAGCGGGTTAGGTCCCTTCTTTGCTTCCTAAATTAAAGTGAGACAAAGAAAATAAAAGTAAATATAAAAAAAATAAAGCAAAATAAAAGAAAAAGGAAGAAGGCGACAGTTATAAAGGAAAAAAAAAAGAAGCAAGTTGCTTTGGGTTTTTTTTTTTTTTTTTTTATCTTAAGAGTGGTCTCTGCTTTTCCCCACAGTCACTGTCCATGAGCAAAGGATGCGCTGAAAGTCTCTGGGCACAAAAAAAACCCACCTGATGCAAAATGCTTAAGAGCACAGAAGGGGAAGGGAGGAAAAAAATGGCTCTGAACTCAGATATGAGACAGATTTTGTCCTCATCTGAGTCTCAGCTGACAAAAAAAAAAGAGTAACTACAGGTAGCTGAACACACCCAGCAGCAATCAAGCCATGACTCTGCAGAGGTGCCCATCAGTCTCCTCCTCCAAGCTGGTCCCTCCACCCAGAGAGAGGAGTGAAAGCAAGAAGAGGGAAGATGAGCCAGCCCAGGCTGGTCAGGAAGATCTGGGACATGGGAGCAGAGCAGCCAGCGAGGGTCAGCACCACGCCAAGCTCCAACTCAAGCAAGGGGGGATGGAGGCAAAGCTGAGCAGGGGCACCCAAGCACTTGGCACGTGTCTCACCCTGTCCTACCCAAGGCCCTGCTGCCATCCCCAGAGAGGGTGGCAGAGCAGGGCATCAGCAGCCCCATGCAGGGGGAAGGACTGGCTTCCCCCCACAGCTGCGGGGAGGGACAGGCAGCTCAGGGGCTGCCACCTGGCAGGGGAAGCAAAGGAAAAGAGATGTGGGCCAAAAGCATCACTTTGGGCTCCACCACTAAGCACAAGTTGGAAATGTCCCAGCATCTTGGGACACGGGTTCTGCTCACTCTGTGTGGCTGCCCAGCCCTGACATTGAGTTTTGCATCCTCCTGCTCTGCCCTCTGAGCTCCAGTGGAGCACTTGGCAGACAGACCCAACCCTAGAGGAATTTTTCTCCACAGGAGGGGTCTCCTCCACAGAGCATCCTGAGCCCAGCACTGCCACCTCCCACCCTGCAGAAGGACAGAGAGCCACGGGCATACCAGGAAAAAGACCCTCAGAGGCAGATGGAGGGCAAGCACTGAGCCCAGGCTCTGCCAGCCACCTGGGAGAAATCACCTTCTCCATCCACAGCTCCACTCCCTGCTCGGGCCAGTGGATGACCATGGAGGTGGAAGTCAGAGACTAGGGAGGAGTTTTCCCTGGGCAAACACACTGGGAAGCAGGAACATGCAACAGTCCTGTTCCCTTGGAAAACCCTCAGCTGGCCACGACTTTGCAGAGCAAGAACACATCTGATGCTCCCAGTCTTCCAGCAGCACTTCCAAGCACCCAGCTGAGCAATCTCCCCATGCCCACCACCACCCCAGGCATGATTTGGCAGTTCCCACTGCCTGGTGACCACAGGGACAGGAGGGTGACACCAAAGGACAGCTCCAGGGAAAAGCAACACTCACCTCTGGCCGATCTCTGTGGGTGTTGACTGCTTCAATGTTCAGGGAGATGGATTCCACCCGGCAGCCTGCACAAAGGAGCACAAAGAGACACATCAGCAAGGCCAGCAGGCACAGGATGCTCCCAAGTGCCCCACCACAGACCCCTGCTTTTCCCCCAGACAGCCTGGAGTCAGGAGGAGGCACAAATCAACCTCCCTGGCATGTTTAGGAAGGTCTCACTCACCATAGGCTACCGGGGTCAGCTTCAACACTGTGTGCAGGGGACATTTCAAGTAGGGCATTTCATCTGCAGAGACAGCAAAGCAGGAGGGTTACCTGAGCAGGAGGCTCAGACACCTTCATCCCACACCCAAGAGATGCACACTGCTGTCACAGACACGTTTTATGAAAAATCCTTTCCTTAGGATTTTTTTCTCCTGAGAAGCTGAGAGGCCTCAACTTACAAAATGTAACCAATGGTTATCTGCTGCTGTGGAATGCAACAGGTGCCTCTGTGATTGGCCTCGTGTGGTTGTTTCTAATTAATGGCCAATCACAGTCAGCTGGCTTGGACTCTCTGTCTGAGACACAAACCTTTGTTATTCATGCTTTCTTTTTGTATTCTTAGCTAGCCATCTGATGAAATCCTTTCTTCTAGTCTTTTAGTATAGTTTTAATATAATATAAATAATAATATAAATAATATATCAATATATAATTAATAAAATAATATATTAATATATAATGATAATATATAATTAATATATAATAATATAAAATAATAAATCAAGCCTTCTGAAACATGGAGTCAGAGCCTCATCTCTTCCCTCATCCCAAGACCCCTGTGAACACCGTCACACACTGAAGGATGTGAGCAGCCCAGAGCTGCATCCATCATGATCCCTCCTCCAGCAGGGCCAATCCTCTCCCAGGGACAGGGAGCTCACCTGCACTCTTGTCCAGGAAATAGGCCAGGAGACAGCGCATGACAGCCTGGTGGCAGATGACAAGGACGTTCTCTTGCCTCTCCAGCTCCATGATCACCGGCTCCAGGCGCTGCACCAGGTCCTGGTAGGACTGGGAAAGAAGGGAAGGGAGGTGAGGCATGGAATCAATGCAAGGAGCATCCCAAAGAAACAGCAGTCCTTCTCTTGGCACACCTCCCGATTCCGTTCCTCTGAGCAAACCAACAAACTGCTAAAGACAAATAAACCCTCATCCCCAGGGTACTCAGGAATTTCTAATTCTTCTGTCAGACAAGGAGCCGTGCACATCTCAGTGAATCACAGCTCAGGCCTGGAGAATTAATTAAGGTAAGCAACAAGGCTTTGAAGACAGAGCCTCGCCATCATCCTGACATTTGATTTGGTACAGGATTTGAAAGTTCTGAGAAGTCTGGAACAACTTGAGAAACCCCAGGGTTTTGAAAGGTCTCATAAAAACCATGACAGGCAGCCAGAAGGAGCCCCAGACACCCAGAGTTGGTGTTTGATATCCCCACATATTCTTCTGTCAGATACAGGGTCATGAGGATGTCTCCAAAGATTTTTCTGAAACGTCTATGGGCATGACTTTCAATTTGGGGAAAATTAGCTCAATTCACCGCCTAAAGTATCATCCTGAACTGATGTCAATGCCCACCTCATTGTGTCACACCCTGAAAGCAGACTGCCAGGAACAGAGATACTACATTACCATCAACCCTTAGGGAATGATACTGGGAACAAGGTGAAAATTACTTTTTTTGGAAACGAAAGGAAAGAAAATTAGGGCAGCACAAAATTGTGAGCAGATATAATGGAGGTTGGACTAGAAACCTCCAGAGAGCTTTCCATGCTAATTTGCTATAAAGTCAGTGGAACTGTTTGTTAAGTGACATTTTTCTTAGTGAGATCTTCATATGCCAAGATTTCACAGGAGCTCAAGGTAGAGGTAAACATGAGCCCTGCTCTCTTTTCATTTTAGTTTCTTGGAACTCCCACTGCTCCTCTGCTCAAGAGTAGAGGACAGAATGAGGGGGGGAAAGGCCACATTTAAAGTAAAAGCCCTGCAGACTTTGCAGGAGGTGTCTCTGCAGACCTACCTCTCCAGAAGGATAACGGTAGTAATATTTATCCTGGTCACGCAGAGCAAATTCCTCTGGGTGCTGCTCCCTGATTTCTTCATAGGTCATTTCTTCACACACACCCTGCCAGGGCAGGACAAGCACGAGGTTACTGGACATGCTCTCAGCACAGCCACCAGACAAAAACTAACTTTCTCTTGTGGCTGCACAGATACTCACAGCATCGATTTCATTGAGGGCCTTCCACTGCTCATAGGGCAGCTGGAGAGCTTCTGCTGTTTGGATTGTCCTCTTTAGCTGGCTCGTCCAAATTTTGAGGTCTTTCAGGTTCTGCTCTTCCACAAATTTATTCAGTGCCACTGCAAACTGTGGGACGTAGAAAAAAAGAGGTTGATTCTTGGTCCACAGCTTCCCAAAAGGCCTTGTTCCCTATTCCCAGTAAGTGTTGCCTTCCACAGGCAGAAAGATCATCCTGCTCTGAGGGGAAGGGCAGCCACACATTCATTGATCCCCAGGAGCTACAGATGGACCCTCAGCAGCCCAGCTGTCATCAAACATCCATTTGTGATAGATGAGTAATGACTGACTCTCACAATTAACAGACAAATATCACGTATATAGGTTAAGAAAAGTTTTATAGATTTATAGTTATGTTGTACCCCCTTGCATTGTTATCAAGGGACACCTGGGAGGGCTGGCTTGTCACTATGGTGACACCTGAGCTCCAATCAAGATTTGAGGAAGAGATCTCCACCACTGGCCAGCAAAGGTGGAGTCAATATCTGGGGTGTTGCAAAGAGAATCCATCAGATTCTCAGATGCTAGGTCAGGTTCTCAGATTGGACAAATGGAACGTGCACATCCAGGAGACTAAAGAAACAGATCTCTCACAACTGCAGTGTCCATGACATAACAGCTGGGTCTGTGCCTGAGGAGCTGGAGAGTGCATTCCAGCCAAGCAGCAGGTTCTTCAGCACATGAACCTCAAACCCACACTGCTGAGGATGCAGGCTGCTGGAACCATGGAAAACCTTCTGGTGACTCAAAGCTGGAGAGAAGTGTTTGTGTCCCAGCTAAACCTGCAGCCCTGCTTGTGGTAGCTGGACTTTAAGTGCATTGATATCACACATCCAACTTCAGCAACAGACCTGTGCAAGCTGGTTCACTGCACCCAATGCCAAAACCAGTGGGAATGCCACTTTTCTCTTGTTCTCCTTCTGTTTCCCAAGTAGGAAAGCAGCATAGAAGGGGGTGATGGACAGAACTTTGGGAGGGATTAAAGGCTTAAAAGGGAAAACCTCCATTGTGAGGGGGCTGAGCACATGGCAGGGAACACCCTTTGCTCCTGGCACTGAAACCTTCAGTCTTCTGTTGTATTTTTGATAAGGTTTAATAAAATTAAACCTTATCAAAACTATGAGTAACCATTCCTCACACATTTAACTCAAGGCTCAGCATCTACTACAGCCACAGGGGGACATTTTCCATCTCCCTCACCTTCTTGCCCCTGTTGGAGAGGCCAGAGTCGCCTCCAATCCTGCCCTTGAGGTTGAACTCGCTCTCCCCGTGCCGACAGAGGTAGATGGTGCGGGGCTGGACGTGGATGTTCATCAGGTAATAAACAATCCTGCTCTGGATGTGGTCCTGGACCCTGTTCACCAGGAACCTCCGGCCCACGTCGATGACTTTGATGAGAGAAAGTTCCCTGGGGACAGACAGAGACTGTCTGTTGGATATTGTATATATATGTGTGCATATATATAAAAAATATAAATATAAATTATATAATATAAACTATACATATATTTTATATATTTTATTTATATATATATTTTTATACATAAAAATGTATAATATATAAAGTCTGTATAAAATATATAAAGATATGTAAATAGAAAATATATACTTATATTTTATTTATATATTTTCTATTTACATATCTTTATATATTTTATACATATTTTAATATACTTTTCTTTATATATCTTTATATGTTTTTATATATTTTTATATATATTTTTATGTATTCAATACATAAATCCAATATTTCTTAATAATTTTTCATCCTTTCTGTAATGATAAAGTCTGATTCCAACTTAGACCCCTCAGATCTGCAAAATAAGAACTTTCTGCTTTTCATTCTTCTGTCTTTCCTCTTTTCCATCAAGTTATTTTTCTTGAAAGGGCAAAAAAAACCTTATTTTTAAGCAGAGATGAAAATCCTAATGAATAAAATGCACAGGTCAGGGATCTTGGTTTCTTTTGGCCAATAGCTCCATATTGCTTCTGTGACAGGGAGCATAAGAAAAATTAAGTGATTTCACAATGTCAATTTATTCCTCCAGTTTATTTAGTATTATTTTTTTTAATCAAAATTATCACAGTCCCACATCATTTGCATTGATTAAAACAAAACATTACCTTATACTGAAATAATTAATATAGATATTAAAAGAGTGGTCAACATGAAAAAATATATTCTTTTCAATATTCTGCTTTGGATGTTCAGGTTCTCTTCTGGCACAGGCATAACCTCTATAAATGTCACTTCAGTTAACAGCAGCTGAAAACATCTGGGCTGTGGTACCAGATCATGCAAGGTTTCAACCTGCATGATTCTCTTGCAGCTGCTTCCTTCTGGTTTCCCCAGTATCATACAGGTTTACAATTTCTCCAGGGAGTCCTTTTCCCTTTTCCTGCTTTCCTGTCATTCTCCAGAGCAGCCCTGTGAGTTATCTCTGTCCATGTAATCACCCAGCTCAAAGGATTTCCTGCAGGCTATTTTCAGCAGGGAGCCAACAGGTAATGGGGATTCATGGGCAGCTGAATAGCAGCAGTGTAATCACCACCCCTCCTCTTGCAGCAGGAAAGAGGATTAACCAGGACTAACAGGGAACATGCTCCTCCCCAGGACAGGGACAATCCACACAGGGCACACACCAGGGCTTGTGAGCAGTGCAGAGGCTGGGAGGTGCCTGCAGAGTCAGGACAGCAAAGCTCTTCCAAGGCACACAGCCACCAGGCAGAAGCCACGGGGCTTGCTCAATCCTGTGCTTTGAGCCAAGCAGTCCCTTCCCTTCACTGAGACAATGAAAAAAGCACCTCAGCCACTCCAACTCAAGTGCTTTCCCAAAGCCTTTGTATTTAGACCTGCAGAACAAGGTTGAAAACTGCTCATCTGAGCCCAGAAGAGCCTGGCAAGGCATCAGTGCCCATTTCCCTGGCACAGGGCCTGGGGAAAGCAGCATTTTCCTATGAAAAGCCTGAATTCAAGCTGAGGCCTGGCCATAAATCATTCTAGCACAGTTTGAAGCGAAGCACAAAGTGAAACACAGCTCCACCCTTCTCTGCTCCTCCTGGGAGAGGGCAGGTGCTCAAGGCAGCTCAGAAGTCAAGGTCTCTTTACCTGTCATAGTCATCAGGGTCGAGGGGCTGGTAGCTGGCTTGGTAACAATTGATCCTCTTCATGAAATCCTCCATGGCATCCGTGGAATTACAGTCCCGGTAATCTGGGCTGGACAATTTGACTTCCTGGAAGAGGAAAAAAAACAAAACACGCCACAAGGAGAGGTTAGGAAGCTTTCCAAGCCAGACAATGCTAATCTGGAATTTCAGAGTCCTGCCAAGACCCAGTGATTAGCTGAAACTAAAGTGATGAGTACTTGATAGCCATCACTCACCACAGGGCAGAAAAGAAGCAAATTAGACCCAAAACCAAGCATCAGGTGGGAGAATTTGGTATCAACCATTGCCTGATTAGTACAGACACCCATCAATCCACTCCCATTCTCCCAGAAGTTGAGATACCACTGCACCACCCAACAGCAGGAAAGCTGAGCTTCCTAAGGGCTAAAAAAAACCCATCAGGTTCAAGTTCAAGCTGAGAAAGGAAAGTGCATGAGCTTAGACAAGATGCTTATCCCAGCTCAGCAGCAGAACAGTGGAATTGGAACGTTCAGCCCCTTTCTGTGCATTATTTGCTGCAAGCTGTTGGACTGAAAGACACTAGGAACAGGCAGTGTGAATATCCACAACCCTCACAGACTAATTCCTGCCTGAACCCATCTGACAGGCTGCTTTTCCTGAAGATTTGGGTTTGAACAGCAGCATTACACACTGGTAACTTCACAAGCAGTCCTGAAACCAACAGGATAACACAGCAGATCAACACATGTGGCAGCATCCCAGGCCTGGGGTGTATTTTCCACACTGACCCCAGCATAAGAGCACCATTCATCTACAGTTCCCTGTGGAGCAAAATCCCATGCTCAGCTAGGAGCTGATTTTCTCACCCTTCAAGCATTAGTTTCCAAATAAAGGGATTAAAATCCTCAAAAAAAAAAAAAGCCAACTTGGGGAAAAAAAAAGAAGTAGCAAACTGAGCATTTTGTTGTAGAAAAGGCTGTATGCAACCTCCCAAGAAGCTGGTCACTGGGATAACAGCTCCCAGCAGGAGCAAAAGACACTTCTCAGCCCCTGGCTGGCAGCACAATTCACAATTTGCCTCCAGTGAAGCCATGTTGGCTGTCACCAACCATCTTTTTATCTTCCATGTGCCTCAGCAGAGTTTCCAGGATGACCTGCTCCAGTATCTTCCCAAACACTGATGTGAGACTGCACCTGTAGCCCCCCAGTTGTGTCAGAACTTTGTTTTTCCCAACCCAATTCTTGTCTGAACAGCCCAATCTCTGTATTCCTCCCAGGCTGCCTGTCCTTGCTTCCATCCTCTCTCTGCAGGCTTCCTTTTAGTGTTTGAGTTTGTCCAGGAGCTCCTTGTTCATCCTGGCATTTTTGATGGCTGCATCACAGCTGAACTTGGAGAAGATGATCCTCAAACATGAACCAGTTTTCTTGGGCCCCTCTTCCCCCCTCCTGGGCTTTTCATCTCACAGTACTCCAGGCCAAAACCTGCTCTCCTGACCTCTCACTTGACAGCTGCTGCAGCACAGGCTGCCCTGGAGCTCCACATTCCTCACCAGCCCCTCCTTGCTGGTGAGAGCAAGGTGGAGCACAGAGCCAACAAGGAGAGGTGCTCTCACTTGGAGAAGGAAGTCACCAGCACATTCCAGGAACCTCCTGAATTGGCAGTGCCATGCTGGGCTGTCCCTCCAGCAGATACCAGGGTGGTTGAAGCCCACCATGAAGACCAGAGCTTGTGAGGGTGATGCCATTCCTACCTCTCCATGGAGGGAAAGCAAAATCAGGACACACTTACCATAACGTTGGTGGCAACCACGTTGGGATCATTGCAGACAGATTCGATGAAGAACACCTGTGAAGCAAAGCAGAGCTCAGCTGAAAGCCACCAACAAGGTGTGGAACATTCAGCCAGCTCCTTGCTCAACCAAACCTCCTCCCTGCTGGACCAGAGAGCTCTCCCTCTGCCCCACTGCCATCCTTTCCTTCCCCATAGCTCAGTACAGGGAAGGAAGGAAGAGTTTCATGTTTTTAATCAAACCCAGCAGTGAAGTCTCCCTCAGACAGGAGCAGCATGAGGATAACACATGAGTTAGACAAGATACACCAACTCCATACTACAATGGACTTCACAATGCAGGCATCAGCCCCATGGCACCAACCTTGAACCCATTCTCTTTGGCAAAGTTTAGGATCATCCCTCTCCTCTCCCTCGTGGTATTGGTGGCATCAAACACCTTTAAAAGCAAAAGATCTCAATTAGCACAACAAGGGCCTGGTTTCCCAGAGAGCCCCTCCTCAGAGAAGGGACTGCAGAGGATTTTTGGGGTCAGCACAGCTGCCAAACCCCAGAGCACATCTGGAGCTCACCGCAATCTGCCCGGCCTCCTCGGTCAGGTACAGCTTCACATCCCTCAGGGCAGCCATGGCACATTGCCTGCAAAACAGGGGACAGACGTGTGGCCCTGGTGTCCTCGGGGAGTGGTGGTCACCCTGAAGTCACCAATCCCATGCAGATTCAGTTTTGAGCCCTCAGAATCCTCCTCGAGCAGGCAGGGGAAATTCAGAGCGCAACTCTGAATTTCAAGTCCAGGAGAAACTCAGAACCCAACTTCTCTGTTCATTACCCCCAAACTGGGTAACTCTGCTCCCAGCCACGGGCCTGAGCAGCATGAGGGGTCAGGGAGCCCACCCTCACCTCCTGACTTTCATGGCCTCCTCGTTGTCAGGACGGAAGAAGTCATAGGAGCTGTAATGCTTCACGGCCTCGCGGCGATACTCGCCAACGTTGAAAACTAGGTGGGAAAAGCAAAAAACAAAAAAACAAACCATCAAAATGAGGGACATGACTCAGTTGTGTACCTTCTGCAGTTAAAGAAAGCTGGGGCCGAGAAATTCCATCCTCAGGGCATCCCTTGGTCTTCAAAGCGAAGGAGAACCCAGGATACGAAAACACAGATATTTATGTTTGGCCTGTGGGATCTTGGAAACACCCCCCACTAACTCCCACCTCCCAAAGCACTGATCTAGAGGAACTCCTGAGGACCAGACCTCCTGCTTTCCCCTGGCAGCCAGTGCAGGCCTTACCTTTTGTGGGGACACCGATCCAGTTGAGGTAGCGAGTCAGCTTCTTGGAGATGTAGGTCTTGCCACGGGCTGGGAGGCCAACCATGACTATCACGGTGGGGGAATTGGCAAGCTGAGGCCCACAGGCTGCAAGGAAAAAGAACAGGAGCTCTTAATTCTCCAGCTCACCCTGCATGGACCCAACAAGGCACTTGTTTTGATCTGGACTCCTTCCAAGTCCTTCAGCAGCTGGAGAAACACGAAAGCCACAGCAAGAACATCCTGATGGGTGCAAAGTAGGCAGGAAGGCAGCAGCTGGCCCAGGCTCCCTGGAGAGCCTCTGTGCCTCATTTTCCACATTTGCAACTCAAAAAAAAAAATTTAAAAAATAAAATTCAAAAATCAAGGCAAGCACAACTTGACATTCCAATGGCTTGGCAATTCCATTAAAAGCTCAAGCACAGCCAAGGACTTTGGACCTGTCCCTGCAGCACTGTCTGTGCTGAAATACCAACTCTGGTCCAGACCTTCACTCACAGAAAGCATCTCCCAAGATATGTGACTAGATTTCCAGCTGACACACAACCAGCTAACTGGATTTTCTGAAGGCAAACAAGGCAAGAGAACCACAGAACTAGCAGCATTTAAAAGCAGGTGTCCAAGTGACTTATCCCTTTTTTCCTCACAAACCCAAGCTGCGTTGTTGGGGTTTTTTTGGGCTTTTTGTTTGTTTGTTTTTTGGGGTTTTTGTTGTTGGGGTGAAGAGGGTCCATGTCAAACAGCTGGAAGGAGAACCCAGAGGCAGCATTTGCAGGACAGATGGGACCCTGCAGGGGATTTCTCACCCACCCTTCCTTCCATCCACCCGGTGAGCACAGAGAGCTCATAGGAAAGGAATGCAGGGAGTGAGTGGCTGGTGGCAGAGCCATAAAACCCAGCTCAATTATGGCCTGGGTGGAGAGCTCAGCCTGCCTGCCACAGCTGCCTGAAGGTGGGACATGGGGATGCCAGGGGCTCCCTGGGATGGACACAGGGCTGGGGGAGGGTTTTGTCAGCATGGATCTGGAAAGGGCAAACAAACTGAGAGGTACCCACAGAACATGTAAAGCAAACAAATAAATCCAGCAGCTGGAGAAACCAAATTAAGGCCACAAAGATTTCTGGCACTGGTACCCAGATGGCCGAGAAGAGCCACCCATCATCTTCCTAAGTTTCTTACTGAACCAGGCTGGAGCTGCCCTCACTCCCTCCCTTTGTGGCAACCTGCACCCATGCCCCAGTGCTGACAATTTCAAAAACCCCAGGGCAGCTCCCAAAGATTTTGGCAGCAAATGCCAATTTTCTGTGCGTGTGCAACATATCCAGAAAAATACTTTCCCCCCCCCTAACAATCTCCACAACCTCATCCAAGCTATGGGTGCAAGTCTGTTTTGCATAAAACCCACACAATTATTAGATAAAGGGAGGAGGAAGGGATAATACCTGAATAAGGGAATCTCTCTTCTTTCCCTACCTGCCAGTGGACAAAGGATCTCAAAGAGCAGAGCTAAGAGGATTTAGGGCCATTAAATGGCACTCCACGAGTAAAGGGACAATGCTGGGTACTGTTCCTGTCCCTGTGGCTCCAGGCAGCTGTTGACAGCCCCAGGGCTGGCACTGTGTGGGCACACACGTGTCACCTCCAAATGCTGCTTGCAAGAGTGAGAACACCCCGAATTCAGGATATTTTTGCTGCCCTTGCCCCATGGAACAGCACCTGGGAAGCACCTCCCAAAACACCATGGCATCAGCGAGCAAGTTTTCATCAGGAATCTGAGCCCCAAACCAAAAGTCTCCGGGAAACTTTGGCATCAGGGATGAAACAGAACCCAGTGTTTTGCTCCAGCCTTTCACAAAGGCCTCATTCATCATTTCTTTTCACCGCTGCTGGGAAGCTATCAGGGATTTCAATACATATTCATTACTCCTTATCGACATCTAGCCAGGTAAGTCAAGGGCAGGGATGATTTTCAGGCTCTCGGTCAGAGGGTATTTAACAGGAGCTTATCACTTTTTGCGCTATTTGCCAGAAAGTCAGAGCTTCAACCGGTGGGTGTAAAAGAGAAGGAGGCAAAAAAAAAAAAAAAAAAAATAAAAAAAAAAAAAAAAAAAGTAAATAAAGAACACCGCAGCCCAAAAGGGGAAGGAAATTTACTGTCTATAAAAGAGTCGGATAGAAACAGCCACCTCCCCCACTTGAGGCGTTTTCACTGTCTCCTCCTATATATGTCCCAAAAACCTCTCCCAAGCCCAGACTGCACGTTCTGCCAGCCCTATTCCCCTTTTTCCAGCTGCAAATCCCAAACACTCTCCCTGCCACCGAACGGGAGGCATCCCCGCCGTGTGGTCCCACCCCCGCCGAGCCCCGGGGGACCGGGAAAAAGCAGCGGCGAGGACGGAGGAGAGGCAAGCGGCAGCCCCGTCCCTGCCGGAGCATCCCCTCCCCTGGGCCCGGCTCTGCCAGCCCGGCGCCTCCGAGGGCTGCCGCTTCCCCAGCCCTACGTGAGAGACGTGCGGTCGTGACAGCAATTTAATGGATCGCCGTCAAAAGGGCAGCCGGAGGAACCCCCGCGAGCCTCCCCCTGGACCGGCCAGCACACCATCGGACGGGTTATTTCACACCCGGGATGCGCCCTTCCCAGAGGATGCTCCGGGATGCGCCCGCTCCCTCCGGGCGGCACGCTGGACGCTCGGTCTCCGTTATCCCCTCCCTTCCCTCCCACCCGGCATGTTGCAGCCCTCGCTCTTTGTTGCGTGCTGAGGAAATTAACAGCACTCTCGCGTTTAAAATACCCCGAGGTAAAAAGAAAGAGTTGGCTAAAAAAAGCCTAAAAAAACCCTCTTCTCGCATTGCGCAGCGTGGCTTGCTTCCACCCTCCGGAGAGAAATATTAATTATAAGCCAGCGCTGCGTGTTATTAATAAGCCCCCTCGGGTGCCTTAATATATCAAATATGTTCGGGTTTTTTTCGCTACTAAACGAGAGCTCTCGCTGAGCCACCAGGCGAACGAAGTGGCAAAAAACCACGGCATGCACAAGGGATTTCTTTCAGAGGGTGCCAGTCCTTGAGAAAAACCCCGGCCACACAGAGACACACGTGCAAGCTGCATTAAGCCGGGAGACGTTTCACCCCGCTCTACAGCGCAGCCCCTGGGCTACCCAGATGTGCAGCCTGTGCTGGAATCCCATTTCCTCGGCAGCTCCCGCTGCAGGGCTGCCCTTGCCAGGCACAGGCTGCGCATCCCAACATCTGCTCCGGGGCGCCTGACCCACAGCCACGGGCAACAGCATCGGGCAAGTTCACGGCATGGCTGTTTTTTTAAAAAAATATTATTATTATTATTTAGAAGGGGAAACTTTCCAGCCAAGGTAAATAAACATCGGAAGCGACTTTAAACGCCCGATGAAGGCAAGCAGCGGAAAGACTGATTCACCCAAGCCACTTCCATCCCTCGCCAGGCTGCGAGTGCCACCCCCTCCATCCCGGCTCCGCACATTCCTGCGAGGCTCATTGAGAGCTGGGAGTCGCACAACCGGCAGCTAAAGAGCTGCTTCCTGAGCTTTCGGATGGGATCACGATTCAAGATTTGGTTTATAATAACAGCGGGATGACCCAAACATTTTTATATTCCGAGCTTCAGAGAAAAGGGGAAACCACTGCACAAGTTTCAGCGCTAATTTCTGCCTTCCCCTCCACCTGCCTCCTCATCCCCTCAGGGTTAAATAGTAAACTGCAAACGGCTGGTGTCTGGTTGGGGTTTTAAACACATTGCCCTAATACTCCCTCCATCTCCCCCAAAATAAAATTTTTAACACATTAATTGGACAGGATTTGGAGCAACCTGGTCTAGTGGAAGGTGTCCCGTCACACGGCAGGAGGGTTGTGGAACGAGATTACCATTACGGCCCCTTCCAAGCCGAACCATTCATACTTCTGCCATTAACAAATCCCACGCTGCAAATCCCAGCTGAGCCGGCAGCCCGGCCGCCAGGTGAACAACCTGCTCCCTTCCCTTTTAATCCCAGCGGAGAGTGGAAATGGGGCCACGCGTGTGCCGGCACCTCCCCGCATCCTGCGGGGCCATGTGACAGCGGAATGCACCTTCCGACACTGAGTCACGGGATGGCAGCGCTGGGATGCGGGCACCGCCGGGATGGCACCGCCGGGATGCTGGGGCTGGGATGCGGGCACCGCCGGGATGCGGGCACCGCCGGGATGCGGGCACCGCCGGGATGCGGGCACCGCCGGGATGCTGGGGCTGGGATGCTGGGGCTGGGATGCGGGCACCGCTGGGATGCTGGGGGTGGGATGCGGGCACCGCCGGATGGCACCGCCGGGATGCTGGGGGTGGGATGCGGGCACCGCCGGGATGGCAGCGCCTGGGATGCTGGGGCTGGGATGCGGGCACCGCCGGGATGCTGGGGCTGGGATGCGGGCACCGCCGGGATGCTGGAGCACGCCGAGGAGAAAGGATGCTGCAAAGAGCCCCGCCGCGGTGCGCAGAGAAAGGAGAGAGCTCCCCATCCACGCCATCCCATCCCATCCCTCCATCCCAAAGGGATGCTGCCGTACTCACAGCGGCGGGGCAGCGCCGGGCGGTTGTCATTGGGAAGCCAAATCTTCTGGATGCGGCTTTGCGTCAGCTCCATGGGCATTTTTAAAACAAAGGTCTTTTTGCGCTCCGCGTCCACCTTGATGCGTTTGAGGGAGGGAGGAGGAGAAATAAAAAAGGGGAGAGGGGGAGGAGGTGGGGGAAATATCCGATAAAAAAATATAATAAAAAGGGTTTTTGTTGCAGTCGGTGGTTTGGGCGAGCGGCTGCGGCGCTTTCGGATGCTGCTGCGAGCCTCGTGAAGGTTTTACGGCAGGAGGGGGAGGAGGAGGAGGAGGAAGAGGAGGGCCGGGTCTGCAGGGCACAAAGCCGGCCAGGAATGGCCCCAGCGCAGCCGCTGCGCGCTGAGAGGGAGCGAGGGCGAGCCCCGCTGCGAACCGCGATGGAAAGCGGGGTGGAAAAAAATACAGATATTAAAAAAAAAAAATTAAAAAAAAAAATCTTCCCTTTTAAATCGGAAAAAAAAAAAAAATAGCAAGAGAAGAAAGGCAGGAGAATCTCCACGCGAAGCAGCCGGGGAAGGAGCGGTGCTACAATCGCGGCTGCCGCTCTGGCCGGCTCCGATCACGATGCGCCGGCAGCCGCCGCGCCGCCTCTTTCTATCCCGACAGGCCGGGACCGCCTCCGGGGCGGGGCGGGACGGGGCCGGGGCCGGGCGGGCGCTGCGGCGCCGCGGAGGAGGAGGAGGAGGAGGAGGAGGAGGAGAGGGAGGAGGAGAAGGATGGGAAGGAGAGGGAGGAGGAGGAGGAGGAGGATGAAGGCGCGGACGCCGGCGCGGCCCCTGGCGCCCCCTGGCGGCCGCGGCCCGCACTGCAGCGCGGACAAAGGACGCGCTTTGTTCCGCGGGGGGAGCGCGACACCGAGCCCGCCCCCACCGCGGGAATTCGGGGCGCGCAGGGGACCCCCGGACTCAAATATTCATGCCTAAATAAATGCCCTATTTCATTTCTCGCGTCTTTACAATCAACGAGGGCAAACGGCGTAAAACGATGCAAAATGATGTAAAATTATGGAATTTGATTTTTTTTTAAAAAACGGAAAATAGAAACTCGACAATAACTTTTAAAAAATACTTTAAAAATAAAAAGGAGTAAAATATGTAAAGACAAAAAATATTAATTAAAAATTAATTAATAAAATTAAATAGGGAATAGAGGCGAAAATAAGAAATGGAAAGGGAAATAAACTTAAAAAAAATTGGGAATAAAGTTGAACAAAATAAAAAATGAAATTAAAAAATTAACTAGAGGCAAATAAAATAAGAACAATTCTTAAAAAATAGAGGAAAAAAAAATAGACAAAGGAACCCTTAGTACAACAGCGGTGGGATGGGCGGGGGGGGCTCCGCGGGCGCGCCCCTTGCGCCCCTCACTCCGCGGCCAGCGGGTTCGGGCCGGGGGTCCCGGGGGGCCGGGGGATGCCGGCCCTGCGCTCCTGCACGTCGCTCACGTCGCACATGCGGTGCCGCGCCGCCTCCCCCGGAGGGGATGCCCGGGATGCGGCGGCTCCGCCTCCGCCCGCGGCCACCGCGGCTGCTCCGCCCCGCTCCGCGCCCGGGCGGGGCCGCCCCGCGTCCCTCCGCCAGCAGCGGCTCGGGGGCGGCTGGAGCGGCAGCGGCGCTGGGGATGCTCCGCGGGGAGCCTCTGCTCTCCAACGGGCGCAAAATGCTAATTTTTAATCAATATTTTTAAATTTTAATATTGTTTTAATTTAATAATCTCGTTTCATTATTTATTATTTAATGTTTTCATAGAATTATTTTATTATTTTTATTATTTTTCATTTTATTATTATTATTTCATATTTTTATTTTTCATTGTTTCATATTTTCATTTTATAATTTCATTATTATTTATTTTTTTCATTTTACTATTATTTATTATTTAATGTTTTCATAGAATTATTTTATTATTTTTATTATTTTTCATTTTACTATTATTTTTTTTCAATTTTTTATTTTTTTCATTATTTCATTGTTTCATTTTATTTTTTCATTATTTTTTATTTTTTCATTGTACTATTAATTTAATTGTTCTTAATCATGTCATGTTCATATGCAATAAATAATAAAATATACTAATACTACTACTAATAATAATAAATTCTTTTATTGGTGTATTAAACGTCTTAATCCACTCACCAGGTTTCTGCAAGTTATGTTTCCACTCTAAATTAGGCTGCAAACTGCACCCCAGCAATGCTGACACCCCCACACAGCCTCCGTTTGCAGCACAGAGGGGCTGGGACCACCCTGAAAATTCCTATGATGGTGCCCAAATCCCAAACACGCAGGTGCCCAAACCCCCTTGCCCCCCAGCACTGATGGGGATGATCCCACCTGGCATGGAGGGATCTCTTTGGAAGGATTTTGGGAATTTGCCACAGCAGGGAAATGTGGGAATGTGTCACGGGTGGGAAGAGCTGTAGAGGTGGGAGCATCTGCTTTGATGGGGTTTAATACAGCAAATTTTACTTCAAAATTGAAAGCCTGATAAGGAGCATCTCAGATACCTAAAATGTTCAATAATCTTTTTTTACTCAGGGCATTTTCCTCCTATGGAAGCAAAGGCTTGTATTTTTATAACGCATTTAGAAGGAAGATATTTCTGGCTAATTCCTTACATGGAGCCAAGATGAAGTAAAAAGTGCACAATCTTTCCCTCTCCTACACAAGGGGAAAAAATATTCACAGGCAAAAAAGACAAAAAAAATTTAAAAATAAATTTTAAAAAAAGCTACTATGAGGGAGCTGGAAACGAACCAGAGATTTGGGGTGTGGGAAGGAAGATGGGAGAGAGCTGTGAGTGCTCCAGTTGGCAAAGATGAGATGGGAGTCAGGCACAACAGCCCTCCCTGGACCACTCTGCACAAAATCCCCAAATCCTTTTCACATGTAGGGCACCAGAAAGCCGCTTCCCAGCTAGAGCATGAGTCAGAAGGAGGACAAAAATTCACATGATTTTGAAGGACGAGGAATTCAGGCATCATCATCATCATCATCATCCCCCTTCCCCCAGCCAGCTCTCTCCCCTCTCCACTTTCCCACCTCACAAATCACCACCCCCACGACATGAAAAGGAGCCCGAAAGCGAAACCCTGCCTGAATTAAAATCACAGTCGCTTCAAATTAAATCCACCTAGTAACTCTTGGCTTAGAAACCCCCAAATAACTGGAGCGGAAAGCTTCGACTCCTAAATAAGTGGCCTGGATTTCAAAGGCACCAGCGCCCAGCTGCTCCCAGGGAGGTCAGCTGGAAGAAGCATTTCTATTTTTAAGGCACTTGCACCCCGGGGAGAGGGCAGGGAGCACTAGGTGTACTCCGAGGATTATTTTTTTTCCCCCCCTCCCAAATAGTGCTATGCAAAATCCCCAGCTTCCTAAAAATAGCACCTGGAGTGGTAAATAAAATGTTGCGGCAGCTGCTGTGATAAGAAGCCCGAAGGGGTGCTTAGCTCAGCGATTTTTTCAGGAAATCAAGTCACTGGTGCAGCCTGAACGCTGTCAGGAAGACGTGCCAGCTCCTGGAGAGCCACCACAGGCACAGGGTGACATGGGGCAGACAGTGATGCTGTCCCATCAACCAGTCGGTGTGTGTGCCATCCATACCCCAGTCAGGGACTGGCAGATATTTTATAAATGAGAAGGGACAGGGGTATAAATGTAATGCCAGGGTCTGAAATGTGAAAGTCACGGGGATAGATGGGGAAAAAAATTGACTTTAAAAATCCAAAGGATTAATGCAGCAGGTCCAGAGAGGTGGGAGAGGGAAGTACAAAAAGGGAAAGTCTGGCAGAGAAGGGGAAAAAACCCCAATTTCTGTGAGAATGGGATACTCACCTCTGATGGGGTTTACAGTCTTCAAACTTCTCTGAAACACCAAAACTAAAACCTTTCAATTCCCTCTTTTGTTCCACTGCTGCTCCAACGTCAAACTCACCTAGCAACCCGTCCTGAACAGTGGCATCAGGCTCTGGATGCATCCCAAAATAACAGCTCCAGACTTCATTCTCCATCCCCTTTGGAAGAACCTACTGGTCACCAGCCAGCCTTCCCTGTCATCAAAATGCCAGCACCAACTCTGACTAAGCCATGATTCACCCTCCTCTTTTAATGTCTTTTTTTTTTTTTTTTTTTTTAATTTATTTATTTGATTCCCTCTAAAGGAAACTTGGAAGAGAAGGACCAGTCACGTTCTTGCCTGCATTCAGTGCAACACACATCCTGTCCTTTGGATGTGCAGGGGTGGGGAGATGCCTGGTGGGATCCCAGTCACACATCCAGGAATTCTGTGCACGGCTGGGATTTGGAGAGGGTGCCTGGGAGCTGTGTGTGCATCTCTGTGTAGGTGCAGCCACACATTGTGCTCCATTCGTGTCAGGGCAGCTTCATCTGCAGCACTTTCTGGTGTGGCCTCGGTTTATCAGCCTGGAATGTGGGCACAGAGTTCAGAATCACAGCAGGGTTTGGGTTTAAAGGGATTTTCAAGATCATCCAATCCCACCCCCTGCCATGTCCAGGGACAACTTCCACCATCCTAGGCTGCTCCAAGCCCTGTCCAGCCTGGCCTTGAACATTTCCAGGGATGAGGCAGCCACAGATTCTCTGGGCACCCTGTGCCAGGGCCTCACCACACCCACACGAAATAATTTCTCCCTAATATCCCATCTAAATCTACTCTCATCCAGTTTAAAGCTGTTCCAAAGTGCTCCCTACCCCGGGAGAGTGGTTGCAAAAGTCAGGCAGCAGCTGCCCAGACTCTTATTAGTGCGTTAATGACATTTTCTCGCAACTGAAAAATTTATTCCTCTGGGCTGACCAAGGGGAATTGATATGGTTTTCAGGGAAAAACAAACAAACAAACAAACAAAAACCAACCAACAAAAAAAAAAAAAAAAAAAAAAAAAAAAAAAAAAAAACCACAACCAAAAACAAAAACAAAAAAACACCCAACAACAACAGCAAAAGCAACAGAGAAAAAAGAAGTGCTAAATTTTGCAATCACAAAAAAATAATTATAAATAGTGGGATACTGAATAAGCCAAGAAAATCGTCTGCGACATTTTTGGGGGAATGAGATGCTTTCAAGAAGGTCGGGAAGGAAACAAAGTGGTTGCCCGACCCCTCCCCTTGCCAGCTGGATGCTGAGCAGTTTTCACCCCTGATGGCGCTTTCTTTGGAAGGACTTGAGAAAAAGCTGCTGCGGGTCAGCCTCGTGGCGGGGAGGGTGCTAAAAGTCTGATTTTATCAGGCTGATAAAAATGTTTGGATTTGGAGAGGCAGCTGGAGTTCACGGTCCTTTGCGCCTGCAGTTTTCAATTGCCTCCCTCGCCCCTCGCAGGTATTTCAGTTGCAGCAATAAATAAACAAGGAACGAAGTGTGAACTGTGCCTGTACCACCACCCTCCCTCTCCCTCATCCCACCCAGCTCCTGATGCCCGGGAGGGAACACCAAGAGCTCCTGCATCTGTCCCTGTAATGGATTGGGGTGAAATTGAAAAATAATTTTTTATTTCCTCTCCTCTGAACAAGTTGTGTTTTGCTTCCTCATTTCTCTCCTCTCACCTCCTCCCGTTCTTGCAGTCTCGCACTGCTTTTCTTTCTCCTGCTGCAAAGGGGAACAGAAACCAAGCCAAAACATCTCTTCACGACATTATTTGCAGACAGCAACATTAGGGAATCACAGAATGGTTTGATTCCCATTAGGGAACCACAGAATGGTTTGGGTTGGAAGGGATATAAAGATTACCCAGTTCCAACCCCCTGCCATGGGCAGGGACACCTTTCACTATCCCTGGGTGCTCCAAGCCCTGTCCAGCCTGGCCTTGGACACTTCCAGGGATCCAGGGGCAGCCACAGCTTCTCTGTGCACCCTGTGCCAGCACAAACTCTGTGCCACAAATAGGAGCAAATAAACTACCCCAGACAGGGTTTCCTGCAGGGATTAAGGGTTGCTGAGCACGGGATTTACCCTGAAATCAGGGGAGCTCCTGGTCCCCCTGCAGCAGCAGCGAGGGCTGAGCCCTGCCCGGGTGCGGGATGCAGGGCAGGAACATCGCGTGCCCAGGGCTCTCCCTCCTTCCACCCACCAGTGCAGACACGAGTGCTCCTTCCAGGCTGTGGACAAGTTGTGCAGTTTTCAGCCCGTTGCACCCTCTAATTGCACCTGATGTGCTCATGAAACTCCTTCCTGGGCCGGTTGTGAGGAATTCCAGTCATTGCTGGCAGCAGCTGGGCGCTGGGACACCGCTGGGCTGCCACACGCCTGCCTGTGGCTGCAGCTCTGCCTAAAAAATAACCACAAGCAGAGAAAGGGGGGAAATCCAGCCTCTGGCATTGAGAAAGCAGGGCTGAGCCCCAGAAGGGGAAATCCCCACCAAGGCACGGGGCATTGCTCACACCGCTATCAGCCCCTGTCAAACACTGCACCCAGGGCTGGCCTTGCTCTCCTGGCAGCCAAGGGACAGGGAAAGCCAGCAAGGGGTTGCAGAAATGCAGATGTCAGCCTCATTCAGGTGACAGCAGGTTGGGGACGTGCTGGTTTTGCTCAGCCCTCTGCTCTGAGCTCCCTGTGTGGTGTCACTGCCACACTCTGAACCACGCAGGAACTCTTTCAAGTAAACACTTCCTGAAGTCAACACTCTGCAAAGGTGTTTGTTTGTTTAATTTCTTTTAATTTATAGCTCTTCGGGCAGGAGGACAAGGGTTCAAGCCTTATTTTCTTTTGAGTGGTTGGATTTGTGCCCTAACTTAGAGGTGTTTGGTTATAACTGGCTGAGTTAAAGGGTGGCAGGAAAGGACATGGGAGTTGTAAATGCAATGCCTGGCTTTGATGAATATGGGGAAGAAGGAAGGATGAGAGCCTGGATTCAATCTCAATTCATCAAATTAAAATTTAAATAATGCAAGGTTTCCTCCGCTGTCCTCAGAGAGGTGGACATGCACATCCAAATGTGTCTTGGGTGATCCTTGGGAAGACCCAGTAAATCTTAAGATCAAAAATGGGGAGGTGTACAATGGGTATCCATTAGCCAGGATTGAAGACCCCAAAGGAGCCTCCCAGATGGAGGTCCATATTTCAGAAAGGAGGTTTATTTGTAATTTTAAAAAATAATTACATTCTGCAGTTCTCAAAAAAATATAATTTGGAGATAACACTCTGAAGCTGCAAACATCCATTAAAGCAGGGACATTTCTCAAAGCTGGCAGGTCTGCTCAGAAACTGATCCAGCAGGATTGAGCAATGTCCTGTGAAAGTTCCTGACCATACAAGACCAGTACAAAACAAAACTCACCCCATAAATGGGCTAAACCATAAAGATAATTGACTCCACAGGTGGCAGAGAGGGTAGATTTAGGGTAGATATTAAAAAGAAATTATTTATTGTGAGGGTGGTGAGGCCCTGGCACTCAGAAGTTGTGGCTGCCCCATCCCTGGAAGTGTCCCAGGCTGGACAGGGCTTGGAGCAATCTATTTTTGTGGAAGGTGTCCCTGCCCTGGCAGGGGTTGGAGCTGGATGAGTTTAAAGGTCACTTCCAGCCCAGGCCATCCTGTGATTCTACGAAACACGGGTTTCTAAAAGTAGTTAAGGGGTAATTAAATGGCAAGAAGTTGGGATATTCCAGTCTCAGGAATTTAATACTGGTTCTTCTTGAAACAAAACCTGGCTGCAGAAGTTCAGGCTTGGTCTCAATAGCAAGGGTCAAAGAGTGCAGATCAGTCAGAGAACCTCAATTCAGGTTTTGGCATTGTCAGAGCTTCTGAAAAGACAATATTCACATTATCTTGGCACTGGGTTGAGCCTTCTGCTCCCAGGTACTTTTAGTTCCGTGAAAGGAACACTTCCCTGTTTGCACTGTTATTTTAAGGTGTGAAATTCCCCGCTGAAAATCCTGGGATTTGCTTTAGGGTGTAAATCCACGGCATGTTGAACTTGACTTTAGGTTACCTCATCCCTAATCAAGAGGCCACAGCCGCCTGCGACAAGGCACTGATCCAGCAGAAAAATCCTGCTGCTCCGAGGGAAAAGTGTGTTTACAGGGCTGCTCTGTCCCCGCCGCCAGATCAGATGTTCCCTGTCCTGCTGCTGCCAGCAGAACTTGGCACGTGTTACCACAGTGCCTTCTCCGGGAAAATCAGCAGAACTACAGCCGTGTGCTCACACCTGAACCAGACCTCATTTAGGATTTTAATGGTTTAACCCCGGCTGGGAGCTCAGCCCCACTCGCTCAGTCCCCTCCAGCAGGATGGGGGAGAGAAGTGGAAGGTAAAAGCGAGAAAACTCATGGGTTGAGGTACAAACAGCTTAAAGGATAAAGCAAAAACCCGCGTGCACAAGCAAAGCAAAACAAGGAATTCATTCCCCACTTCCCACAGGTTTCCAGTGATCCCCAGGAAAGCAGAGTTCCATCGCACGCAGTGGTGGCTTGGGAAGGCAAACACCATCACCCCTTTCCTAGGCACGACAAAATGGAATCTTTTATGGCATATTTTGGGTCAGTTTGGGGTCAGCTGTCCTTGCTCTGTCTCCTCCCAACTCCTTGTGTCCCCCCCCCCCCCAAACCTCCTCACTGGTGGGGAGCAGAAAAGCCTTGACTCTATGTAAGCCCTGCTCAGCAGAACAAAAAACATCTCTGTATTATCAACACTGTTTTGGCCACAAGTCACAATCACAGAGCAGCTCCTCTGAAGAAAATCAACCTGTCCCAGCCCAAACCAGCACAGCGCTGCAAAGCAGTGCAGCATTCTGGAGCTCTGATGGGAAGAACTAAGAATTTCATCCCTCCTGTATGCATAGATTGTTACAGAATTTATTTTCATGGAGGTGCCCAGTGGCTGAAGTTGATTTTGCTCACGAAGAACTTAATTCCCAGGCTGGTGATGCAGGTGGGATGCAGCTCTCCAGGTGAAACCCCCACGGATGATGATTCTGTTCAGCCCATTTAGGGTGGGCATTTATCACCCTCCGGAAATCACAGCCCGTCATTATCCCCTGGACTTTGCCGCTGAACTGTTTCCTAACTTCTCATTACCACCCACCTTTCATTAAGAGCCTGGATCGTTATCTCGTCATTGCAGGTTATTAAATCCAACAATGGCAAAGGCTGTGGCCTTTCTGCGGCTGACTCACCCCATTATGTAACAAGCCCGGGCCAGTGACAACCTCAGCATCGTCATGGTGACAGGGAAGCCTCTGAAAAGTTGTAGGCAATGATGTGGTGAAGTCAGATACACCAGAGATGCTGGGGAATCTCTTCAAAGTAATGCAAAAAAAACCCAACCTGAAACACAAAGCTCTGGGGGAGAGCATGGGTTTGTGCTTCTGATCATCAAGGAGGACGTGCTTGTAGGCAGCAGCGGGCAGCAGATTAATCCCAGCCCAGGAAAAAGGGTATTTTTTTATCTCAGGTCTCAACCCCCGCTGCTAATCAGTTTGGCTCCTGATACAGATCCTTTTGAAGCAGCATCCCAGGAGGATCTGCACTGCCTGGGAGGCTCAGATGGAAAGGCTCCCCTGAGGGATGCTGAGCAGGGAGGAGGCGTTGGAGCTCTCAGCTCCTGCTGCTCTGCCTCCATCCACGGCAAAGCTGTGGGTAGAGTTGGGGAAGGATTTATGTAATTTTGGGGTGTCTGCAAGGAATTGGTCACCTCTGACCGCTTCTACCACCTGTGGAGAGAAATGGGCACTCACTCGCACAGGGAACAATCCAGCTGCCCTGCTGTGGGTACTGACTGCAAAGCGGGATGAGATGTGTCCTCTGAGGACACACGGAGGAGTTTGTATCCTCTGAGCACGGAGGGAACCTCAGAGCTGTGCCCAAAACCATTCCACACACACCTCAGTGCTCGAGGTGACCCAAAACACAAGTCCTTGTCCAATCCAGAGCCCCGTGCAGGGAGGCAGAGCAGAGCTTTGCTGAGGAGCTGCATGTTGAAATCGCGTACGTGCCCAGGATCTTCCCACGCACACCTCACCTTGGTGAGCACGTCTGCCCCACGGACAGCCTGCTCACCCCTGCTTCCTCACAGGGCTGGCATGACCCAGACAATGGTCACCCAACAGGGGCCCACAGCACCAAGAAGAACCACTTTTGGGACCAGCAGCACCCCTGGGGCTGAGCTGTGCCCTGGATCAGCCTCCCCAAGGGCTCCTCTCTCCATTCAGCTGCTGGAAACCACAAGCTGAGCTCTAAGTGTCCCACTTTTCCAGAGTGGTGCCATGTGCTTTTTAAACCCAACACCTGCAGGCACTGCTTTTAGGAGCTCTGTGAAAGACAAGAGGGAAAGTGTGGGGTCAACAAGCTGAAGTTTAGAATAGTAAGGGCAAGTTTTGTTTCCATATCTTTTGCTGGAGCTCCTCACAGTCACAACCTCTCTCAGGGAACCTCCAATTTCCTAGCACCTCTCCTAACCAAGTTTTGGACCCAAGTCACTGGAATCAGATCACACAGATGACTGGAATGCAGAAATTAAATAACCAAATTTCCTTATCATGGTTTTCTTAAAATTCTTCCACGTACAGGGCAATGATTTTAGTGCATTTAAGTCCAAGCAGATGATTTTCATTTGTGTATTTCATTTACTTTTTCCTATGCCATGGAGACCTGGCCGGGGAAGAAAAAAAAAAAGTCTAAAATTGTTAAAAAACAACTACAGAATTTGTTTCTTCTTTCTCTGATATTTTCCAATCAGACATGAAAAATATTAATGGAAAATTTCTCTGGAATTTTGGGGCAAGCTGAAACAATATGGGGAGCTCGCTGCCAACATATTTTCTCAAATACATTTGTATTTTCCAACCCACAATGACAAGCTGTTAACAGCTCCTTGGGGGGAGGAAAAAAAAAAAAAAGAAAACTGAGCTCAATGTTTAGATTTCTGCCTTGGAGTTTAACAGGGAGTAGCAAAGCAGCATCTGGGTGCCTGGCAGGGGTCACAAGGAAAGATGCTGTGCTTCAAAGCGCTTATGAGGGCCTCAGTTTTCTCCCAAATAACTGAAGTTACTTGAGCTGAGAGCCATAGCCAGGAGGGCATGGCACAGGTGGAAACACATCTTGGCCATTGATTATGACTCATCTTCACTGTATAAAACTGGAGATGGGGGAAAAGCACTTTTATTGTGTCTGCTTCAGCATTGTCCTTGTCCTCCTAGCTCGGGTGTAGGGGCGAGGCTTGAGGGGAAAGAAAGCTCAGAGGAAGCCTAGGAAGAAGAAGGTTTCTGGTGTGATGAATGAGGCTGTTCTGCCCTTTTTGTATGGTAGGGGTGTGATGGCCAGGGGTGTGATGGTGTTTCCAGCAACACCACCCATCAGGGAACCACAGAATGGTCTGGGTTGAAAGGGACATAAAAGATTATCCAGTTCCAACCCCCTGCCATGGGAAGGGACACCTTCCACTATCCCAGGTTGCTCCAAGACCCATCCAACGTGGCCTTGGACACTGACAGGGATCCAGGGGCAGCCACAGCTGCTCTGGGCACCCTGTGCCAGCACAAACTCTGTGCCACAAATAGGACACCTCTCAAAACAAACAGATAACCCCAGGACGGGGGCTCACCTCACATTTCCATCCCCCTGTGCCCCCCTGCATGGCTCTGGTGGGTTCCTGCTCCCTGCAATTCCCTGGGCTGGCGCCTATGGTGACAGCACAGCCACAGCCAGGGTTTCACATTTCCCAGCCCAGCTGTTTACCCAGAGCCCAGCCTGATGGAAAACAACTGCTAGACAGTCAACAAGAGATCTGAGGGACACCCGACTCCTGGGCAAACTTTCCTGCCAGCTTCCCTATAAAGGAGAGCCAGGCTCAGGCTCAAGGCATGACCTTCCTTCAGTTCATGTTGTTATTAACCAGGCTGGGACAGCCCCATGCTGCTCCTGATTGATGGGCACCTTTCACCCACAGCCGGGTGAAATGCTTGTGATGCCTCAGGGGTTCCATGGATGGTCACTGGGGCACTGGGAGATGCAGTTTGTACCCGTGGAGCAGAGCCCACAGCAATTCCCACACCTGCCAGCTGTGCAAAAGCAAGGCCTTTCTGCAGCTGTGGCTAAGGGGGATCCTACCAGGATGGGTTTGTGTGACAGTGTTCACAGGGGTCCAAGAATGAGAGAAGAGGTGAGGATCTGACTCCATGTTTCAGAAGGCTTGATTTATTATTTTATGATATATATTATATTAAAACTATACTAAAAGAATAGAAGAAAGGGTTTCATCAGAAGGCTGGCTAAGAATAGAAAAAGAATGAAAACAAAAGCTTGTGGCTCAGAGTCTGAGCCAGCTGACTGTGATTGGCCATTAATTAGAAACAACCACATGAGCCCAATCACAGATGCACCTGTTGCATTCCACAGCAGCAGATAACCATTGGTTACATTTTGTTCCTGAGGCCTCTCAGCTGCTCAGAAGGAAAAATCCTAAGGAAAGGATTTTTCATAAAAGATGTCTGTGCCAGGTTTGGGGTGAAGGTGGGGCAGCCAGAGTGCCACAGGAGCTGTAGTACCTGCAGGACATGCTTAGGGCATGGATGTGCTGTGCCCCTGCCTGTCCTGCCCGAAACACTGCTGCTCATTCCAGACCCAACCAGCTGAATATCCCTGAAATCCCATTCCAAACCTATTTCAAAATCATCTCAAACCCATTTCAAACCCATCTCAGCCCAGAGCCAGAGCAAGCACAGCTCCCTTGCACACGTGCAGGAGCACACGCAGCCACCCCAGCCCTGGCAGCCTCCAGTGCCTTGGGATGCCACTCACAAATCTGGTCCTCTTGCATTCAGGCAGAGCCAGTCATCGATGACAGGGGTGACTAAAGCTCAGCACTGGCACATGCCAGCCCCATCCCACGCTGCTGCCTTGTCCCATCTTGCCTGCAGCTGGGCCACCCAGCCCCGTGTGACAGCACACGCCAAGCCAGGCTGGAAAAGGTAACCTCAGGTCGTCCAGAATTTGGGCTAGGAAAGTCACATCCATAAAAAAGAATGCTTCCCACCCTCGTGCCTTCCACCTAATTGCTGCTGTTGCAACAGCCCTACATGATTTAATGGTTTATTGCGTTGTTCTTTTATTTATGGTGTAAATGTTTTGGATGTGATCGGTTTCTCAGCAGCTCAGCTGCACCCAAAAATTATTAAGAGAAGGAAAAGAAAAAAAAAAAAAAGGGAAAGGAGAAACACGACAGCAACCAGAGGTGATTTAATGCTTAAGGGAAACAAAGGCTTTGCTGACTGTGCTCCCCTGTGCACATGATCCTCACAGCTGGCAGGAGGTGGAAATCCATTCCCTGCCTTTGGCAAAGCCACCCTGGAGAAAAAAATAAACACAAAAATCACTGCTGGCAGGTGCCTCTTCTGCCTCAACTCATCCTGCTCAGTGTGGTTCAGCAACATGGAGATTTTGGTGATGAAGCTACTTCTGAGCCCTTCTTCCCACCCCAAAGCCTCTCCCTCAGCCATGAATGAGATCCAGCCCTCCAGGTGAGAAATGGACCCAAGCTGGATAAAAAACCCCAAACCCTACCATTTATTTTTCTTTATTATTATTCTATATACTGTTTATTCTATAAATTTATTTTCCTTTATTTTGCTCTGAATGGGAATGTTGTTTTGTGAGCATGGATCCATCCCTGGAGCAATTGGTGTTGGCATAAAGCCATCCCACATTCCTTTTGTGGAAGGGCTTTATCAGGGTGCCTAAGTCCAAATCACAGCCACAGCTATGTCCTGCTGCTCCTGTGAGAAATCCCTTGCTAATAAGGAGGATTTCTAAGAAAGTCAGTGAGAATGAGAAGAAAAAAAAAGTAAAATTCTCAAATTTCTGCTCCAACCATTTAGAGTCTCCTATTGGCATTAAGGTGAGTGCTTGCCTGGATCACACGTGGCATGAAGTTATGAGTTTCCTCCAAATAAATTCATAATGGTGACTGAGGAGCCTTAATTTTGCACTTGTACCAGTGACCTGGCAGTGCCCACTTGCATCTTTAGGAGTGGAAAACTTTGGTCTCCCAGGCACAGAACTCAGCAGTTGTTCAGTCCTCACCTTCAGGCCAACGAGCAGGACCCAGTGCAACCCTGCTTATCTTGCAGTAAAAGCAGCTGAAACACCCTGGCTCAACAGAGACTGAAACTGGGAAGCCACATCCCTCCTTGGGGCTTGGGATTTGAGAGCAGGAGATAAAACACCCAATTTTCCTCCCAGTACTGAGGTGGTTTTGGACCTACCGAGAAACAGAGGCCAGACAAAGTTAAAAGAATAAAAATGGATATATTTAATGAAGGGCCTTAAGCTACATTAAGGGCAGACAAAGCGTCCCCAAGGGGCTACACCCAAAAATGAATGACAGTCACAAGTTTTTTAGACATATATGAGTTTGGTCTGTTTGCATTTCAGGGGTTAATGAAGTCACATACCCCCAGTTTTCTCCCCTCCCCAATTTTGTTTAGGCTTTTCAGGATCTGAGGCTGTAGGGTGTGCTTGAAACTCAGGTCCAGAGGGATTGCTTCGTCTGACCAAAACGTGAAGACGTTTTGTGAAGTTTGTGAAGTTAACTAACCCTTTATATGGAGTAGACAAAAGTGAATGACAGTCACAAGTTTTTCAGACATATATGAGTTTGTTCCATTTGCATATCAGGGTTTAATGAAGTTATGTACCCCCAATTTGCACACACACATAACCCTGTCCAGTTCACTTTTGTTTAGAGTTTTGGGGACCTGAGGCTGTAGGGTGTGCTTGGATCTCAGGTCCAGAGGAATTGCTTTGTCTGACCAAAATGTAAAGACATTTTGTGAATTTAACTAACACTTTATATGGAGTAGACAAAGCTTCCCCAAGGGGCTACACCCAACAAGTTTTTCAGGCATATATGAGTTTGGTCCATTTGCATATCAGGGGTTAATGAAGTCATATACCCCTAGTTTTCTGCCCCCAATTCACTTTTGTTTAGAGTTTCGGGGACCTGAGGCTGCAGGGTGCGCTTGGATCTCAGGCCCAGAGGGATTGCTTCATCTGACCAAAACATGAAGACATTTTGTGAAGTTTGTGAAGTTAACTAACCCTTTATATGGAGTAGACAAAAGTGAATGACAGTCACAAGTTTTTCAGACATATATGAGTTTGTTGTTCCATTTGCATATCAGGGTTTAATGAAGTTATATACGCCCAATTTGCACACACACATAACCCCGTCCAGTTCACTTTTGTTTAGAGTTTTGGGGACCTGAGGCTGTAGGGTGTGCTTGGATCTCAGGTCCAGAGGAATTGCTTTGTCTGACCAAAATGTAAAGACATTTTGTGAATTTAACTAACACTTTATATGGAGTACAGAAAGCCTCCCCAAGGGGCTGCACCCAAAAATGAATGACAGTCACAAGTTTTTCAGACATGTATGAGTTTGGTCTGTTTGCATATCGGGGGTTAATGAAGACAATACCCCTAGTTTGCTCCTCTGCCCAGTTCACTTTTTTTAGACTTTTGGGGGCTTGAGGCTGTAGGGTGTGCTTGGATCTCAGGTCCAGAGGAATTGCTTTGTCTGACCAAAATGTGAAGGCATTTTGTGAAGTTTGTGAAGCTAACTAACCCTTTCTATGGCGTTCAGAGTTACGCACCAACCCAGCACAGGCTACGAAAAACAGAAGAGCCAAAGTCACCAGCACCACGGGGAGATCCTGACAGATTACCCGCGTTGTTTACCAGCCTCAGCTGCTCTCGGGGCTTCCTGGAAAGAGCAGCCGAGGGCACGCACACACACACAGAGCAGCAGCAGGGCTCTGCACGCTCCCTTCGCGTGGCTGCCGAGGAGCGGAGCCCGGAGCGCTCCCGGCGCTGCCGCCACGGGATCGGGGCGTGCGGGGCCCGTGGGGCCGGCCCTGCCAGCAGAGCCACGGAAATGACAAGTACAGCTGGTAAACAAGTTCACCCCGGTGCCCTGGGAAAGGCTCTCCCGGCGGCCGGGCGGGTAAACAAGCTGCAGCGGCGGCTGGAGGGGAGAGGAAAGAATAAATATATTGGGCTGGGTGAAGGGATGCAGCTGTTTAGCACCAGCCCAGAGCGGGGCTGGGAATGCACAAGGACACGGCAATGCCTCCTTTCCTTCCACCTCCTTCCCCATCACCCCTTCCCCATCATCCCTTCCCCACCATCCCTTCCCCATCACCCCTTCCAGCAGCATCCTTTCTCCCCAGACCATCTCACAAGGAGACATTGGTCTGTCTCATCTTGCCCTCTCAGTCCTCAGATAATCTTTTTCAGGGCTGAGCAAAGTTTTCCTTTCCGAATCAACATCTCTGCAGGTTTTTAACGCCCCGTTCCTTCCCCACAGGGGTTGATTTGAAGCTCTGTGCTGCGCTGCAATGGAATCTGCACCGGTAATATCCCCCAAAATGGACCTAGACAGGGGAACACACCTCAGGATGCTCTGGCACTGCCAGGATTGGTGCATAGAGAGCTGGATCCGTGGATTGAGCAGCTAAGGCACCATCAGCACAGCCTCCAGCCCATTCTCAGCCCTCCCGTGCCTCAGTTTCCCTGCCTCAATTGATAAAGCTGTAAATCATCCAACAAGGAGGAAAGGACTGGGGAGAGGGGGATTCAAAAGGTCTCAGCAGTCAATTCTAAACAAAACAACATGAAGTCCCAGAAGTTTATTATTATTATTATTATTATTATTATTATTATTATTATTATTATTATTATTATATTTTCTTTTATTTCTTTTATTTATTTATAACTAATAGTAAGGCAGGGAAACCAAAATGAAAGCCCAATGCCATGATGTTTTAGCAAGAGCGTGGCATACAAAATGCAGAAGGGTTGGGTTTTCTGGACTGGATGGTGCTGCTTCCTCAGCACCAAGGAAGGGCGCAGCTCACTCCAGGCCCTGTGGTTTTTGGAAGAGGTTTAATCTGGGATAGGACAGGGTGGGCAATAGCAGAGAGATGTTCTCAGGATTTGGTATATGGGAAAGAACAAAATGAGAGTGATGTTGTTCTCCAGGAAGGAGAAAACTGGGGAATAGCTTTCAGCCTGGAAAAGGATGCTATGGAGAAGATAACAGCTGTTCTTTATAGCAAGGAATATTTAAGGTTTATACAAGATATGCTGCCCCAGTGGAATCCTAGTTAGTGGCATCCTTGCCAGGACAAGGAATTCTCCAGGGGAAACACAAAGGAAACCTAAATCTGCTTGTGTGGGCTTCATCTTGACTCCCAAGACGGTGCCCCATCCATTTTTATTTTTTTCCCAACCTTAAAATGTAGTTCTGATGGGGAAGAGAATCAGGTGCCCTGCAGAGATGTGAGTGCCTGCACGCACACACCAGGAAAACAGGGATCACACCTTGCTGGCTGCTGGTTTTGAAATCCTCCCACGTCCCTCCATGAAAAAAAAAAAAAAAACCAAACCTGTGGTCATCTGATTTAAAGCCTTTGGAGCTGTTTTGTGCTGAGATCAATTTCTCCATCACAGAGGGTGTGTTAGGGAAAGGTTCAGCAGGGCAGCAGCTCTGCTGGCAAGGCTCCCAGTGGCACAGGGATGGTGGGATGCCAGGTGGAGAAGGGGCCTGGGCTGTTTGTGGTGGGATTTCAGCACTGGGGTGAAGCCCAAGCCCAGTCTGAGCTGCTCTCTTGTGTGATATAACCGCTGAGCTTGGTTTCAGTGGTGGCTGGAGATGCAGCAGTGGAGAATCCTTCCCCATCCCCACCAGGAGGGAGGCAGGACAGCAAAAGGAGGGGTTTTCCAGCATCCTGAGTTGCTTGGTGGGGTGCTGGCCCTGGCAGGGAGGTTATAGGTGTGTCTGCCTGCTCCCAGGCTGGGCCATGAGGATGTACCTTCAATATTGTTGCATGGTTTAACTCCCAGACTCAGGCAGTCTGAGAGGCGCGAACAACCCACATCTGTCCTGTCCCCACCGGTGGAGTTATCAAAATGCAGAGTGGCTCCCAAAAATCCCACTGCACCCTTAAGAAGCCTCCTACAAGAGTTTCTAGTGGAGTGCTGGTTCCACCTGGCAGCACCTTGAGACATGGGGGGATCAGCCACTTGGTTGTGCATGACCCAGTGAGCGACAATGGGAACAAAACCAGGCATGGTGCCCCTGAAATCCATTAAAAACTCCTCATGAGCGGCCATAAATGCTAAAGAAAGTGCAAAGGCCAAGAGGCAGTGGAAAGGTCGTGCTCACCCAGGGCTTTCCTGGAAGTGCGGGCAGGGGTGAGATGTGGGACAGACACCTGCTCCTTTGGGTGAGGTGAAAGGGGATGAAATGAAGCCAAGAGCCAGAGTGAAAATACCGCAGTGAGAAACGCAGACCAGGGGACTAAGCAGGACAGGAGGGGATTTCCAGCCTTCCAGGGAAGGTGTTCAGTGAAAACAAGGTGCTGGTTTGACTCGGGCATGGGCCAGTGAGTCAGGAGAGCCAGGGCCAGTTCTGCCACACGTTTCCTCCCTGCTCTTTGAGCAGACACCCACGGTGTCATTGTCACCAGGGAGCTGCAGCAGCAGGACCCCCTCAGGCAGCTCCTGCCTCCTCACATGGCTTCTCTGGATCTGTCAGTGCTTAAAAACCCTGCCCAGTGCCTCTGACAGGAAATGCTGGATAAAACCTTTTCCAGGGCTGCCAGGAAGACGCGACATCGAGGAGTGATGGGGGACATGGCCAGCAAAGGCAGCAGCATGTGGGACTGCAGGGCATTGCCAGCAACCCAGAAACCTTCCCAAAGCGATGAGATCATCCCTTCCAATACATCAAGAAAGCTGCAGAAAGGCAGTTTTCCACCATTCTGCAAAAGCAGAGTTTCCCATCAGGGGCTGTTGTGATCTGAGTCCCTGCAGGAGCTGGCACAGCCAGGAAGGGCTCGGTGGCACAGGGGACAGGCAGCGCAAGTGACAACGCTGGGATGTGGCACAGTCCTGCCCTTCCTCTTCATGCTGCAGGCAAAAGGCAGCTCTGCCCCTGCTAACAAGAGCCTCCTTGATCTCAGCAGGCAGAAATGGGAGCAGGGATGTTGTAACTTGTGCTAACAGGATGCACAAAGCAGTGGGAGCAGCAGGAGAGTGAGGGGTCCTGCTCCTCCACCTCACTCTAATACAAGAAAGATGTGGAGCTGTTGGAGCAAGTCCAGGAGAGGCCATGAAAATGCTCCAAGGGCTGGAGAATCTCTGTTATAGAGACAGGCTGAGAGAGATGAGGTGTTCAGCCTCAAGAAGGCTTTGGGCAGATCTCAGAGCCCCTTCCAGTGCCTAAAGGGAGCCAGTTTTTAAAGGGGACAGATTTTTAGCAGGGTCTGTTGCAATAGGACAAGGGGTGATGGTTTCAAAGTGAAGGAGGGTTGATTTATATTAGGAAGAAATTTATATATATAAATTATATATATATATATAAAACATATAATATATATATAATATAAATATATATTTATATAAAAATAGTATTATTTATATATAATATTATATATAAATTTATATATAATTTATATTATATATAAAATTTATAAAAATTTATATAAATAAATAAATATAAATATAAATATATATATATATAAAATTTATTTACATAAGGAAGAAATTTTTGATGATGAGGGTGGTAGGACCCTGTCACAGGTTGCTCAGAGAAGTGGTGGATGCCCCATCCCTGGAAGTGTTCAAGGTGAGGCTGGAGTGGACTTTGAGTAACCTCATTGAGCACAAGATGTCCTTGCCCTGTCAGAGGGTTTGGAGCTAGGTGATCTTTTGCATCCTTTCCAACCCAGACTGTTCCATGCTTCTATCATCCTGTGTTCATTCTCTGCTCACTGGCTTTCACTCTTATCTCCAGCTCCTTCCCAGGCAGCAGCACAGGGATTTCATTTGTCCTTTGACAGATGACAAATGTCCTGCTGGCTGGCAGTGCCCTGCCAGCTTATCACCTGCACACTCCCAGGCTCCCTCGCGTCAGCTGCAGCAATTAAATCATATTTTTCAGGAAGGGCACTTTGGGTGAAAGTTCCCAGCGCCTCCAGATAGCAGAGCTGCAGCCACAGACAGGCCTTTGCCAGGGTAGGGGCACTGCCTGGGGATCAGGGCTCTCTCCAGTGCTCCCAGCACTGATGCAGCAATGCTGGGAGAAAATAATTTCTGTCCTAAGCTCGTTCCTCCTGGCTGTGCCTCAGCACCCCTGCTAGAAATACCTTTCTTTAATATCTGAAACTGCTGAATGCCTTGATGTTGGCTAAATGGCAGCTGTTACACAGCCAGGGAGTGCAGATCCTGTGGCAGTGCCACTGGCTAAGATGCCCGAGGAGAAAGGAGGCAGAACAGAGCCAAGGCAACCAGGATTTCACACAGACTTCTCAGGGAGACGCAGGAAAAGGATGCCAAAGCTGCAAGCAGTGAGAAACCAGCCAGAACAGGGGTGGAGTTTGCATTTTCCACCACAGGATGCTCCATTTCCACACACAGGGGTGTGCAAAGACAGCTGAGAGCGTCCAAAACGCTCATCCCAAAGTGTCCTTGTGCCTCAAGAGGGTCTGCAGGGCAGCAGCCCCTGGGCAGAGCTTTGTCTTTGCAGCCTGGATCAGCCCTGAGGTGAGATGCTGCTCCCAAAAGGCTCCCAGAGTAAAGGCTGAGCCTCCTTGCCAAGCTGCCTGGAGTCCCCAGATCCCTCTGGGAGCATCAGGAGCACAGGCAGATCCCAACCCAGCTGAAGCCACCACCTTGAGCAAGGATTGTTATGCACCGAGCTGAACTAGAAGGAAAATATCCTCACACCCACCTCTCCTGCACACTCAGCATGTGCACAGCTTGCTGTGGGCAGCTTTTGGAGGGCAGCCACAAGGCCATGCTCTCCACACCCCTCCTGCCTTGGTGGCTTGTGGAGGTGTCCCTGGGGAGCCCAGCAGCAGCCACTGAGCAGGGCTCCAGGCAGGGCTGGTGCTGTGGGGATGCTCTGAACTGAGGTTGGAGGCTGCAGCCAGGTCACAGCACTGCTAAGCCACCACTAAACCACGTCCCCAAGTGCCACATCTGCAGGTCTTAAATCCCTCCAGGGAAGGTGACTCCACCACTCCCCCAGGCACTGCTTTTCCAGTGCTTGACTGTGGCATTCACATTTTCTGAAAAATCCCTTGGCCCAGGATTTCTCTCCTGGGAAGCTGAGAAGCCTCAGAGAAAAAAGAAAACAATGTTATCTCATTTGCTTCTCCTGTGTTGTGCTCACATGTGGAATGTGTTTGGAAATTGTTTATCCAACAGGTTATTGTTTCATTGGTTTCATGGGAATTATTTTGACTCTTTGGCCAATCAGTGCCAGGCTGTGTCGAGACTCTGGAAAGAGTCACAAGTTTTCATTATTATCTTTTTAGCCTTCTGTAAGAGTTCTTTCTGTATTCTTTAGTATATTATTCTTTAATATAATATAGTATCATAAAATAATAAATTAGCCTTCTGAGAGCATGGAGTCAGATTCCTCATTCCTTCCTTCATGTGGGGGACCCCACAAACACAATACTTGATAACTCTTGTGGTGACAAAATGATTCCTAAAGTACACCAGCAATGGACAAAACCCATCCACACGGCCTCTCTGCCACCTTGGAGCTGGAGCTGCCGAGAGCTGCTCTGGCATTTCAAGGTTGACCTCTAGAGGAAGTTGGAGGCAGACACGGCTGCCACAGTGCCACAAGGGCTGCAGGACAGAGCTGCCGAGCATCTGCAGGTCAGCTGTGCCCCCCAAATCCGGCAGCGATGGCAATCACAGCGTGGTGCCCCAGTACACCCAATGCAGGTGTGCTGGGCAGCACCGCATGGAAAAGCATCAATTGCTGCAAATCCACCGTGTGTCCCCAACTGCTGGAGCCCTGCCCTTCATTTCCACCCCGGCAGGGCCACGGGAGCTGCCCAACAACACGGCAAATACCCCCGCTCCTCCCTTTTAAAGCCTCACACGCTCTTTCCCCCCCCCAGCATCTCTCCCTCTGCTCCCAATTAATCCGTTTATCACCTAAATTAAACAGAGCCCTGCACCCTGCTGCGAGGGTGTGAAGCGCATCCCGCTACGCTGAGCCTCCAAAGGCAGCACTGTCACCCTGTTTTTTTAAAGATTTTTTAAGCTTTCTGATGTTGACACTCTTGTAGCGAACTTTCTCACGCACTTTCTGTAAATAACTCATTGTTTTGCATTCCTTTATGGAGGAGGAGAGTTGACGGAATGTTGGTTTGTCCAGCGTCATTGGAGAGATGGCACTGTCACCCTCCAATCCGCTGTCACTCTTGGAAAACTATAAATGTTAGAGTCAGAAAATAAACTTCCCTTTGTTTCCCCTTCACCTTGAGAGCAGTGGTGTGCGCTTGTGTTCTTTCGTGTCCGTAGCGACAGAGCACAAACCTCGGCGCCTGAGATGCGGCTCTGCGAGCATCACTGCGGGCACCCCCCGAACATCCTCCAAAAAACAAACCCAGCCCTCTCCCCGCCGGTTTCATCCCCTCCCTGCTGCTTTTCAATGCGCCAGCGCCAGTGTGGGACACCTCTGTTCCTGCCCCAGCACTGCCCACCTGAGCACCTGTGTGCGATGCTGGGCAGCGCCTTCCACCCGTGTCCTTGCGCATCCCGAGTTAACCCTGCCTTCCCTGCCTCCTGGAGAAGGCTTTTCCCTTCCATTTCTCCAAAAGAAGCCACCACAAGCACCCCACTCTGTGTCACACCGCTTCTGGAAAGCTGAGGAGGTGACATTTGAGAGTCTCTGCCTCCCCTGTCTTCCCTCTCTCCTGGAGAAGGCTTTTCCCCCTTCCATTTCTCCAAAAGAAGCCACCACAAGCACCCCACTCTGTGTCACACCGCTTCCCTCTGGACAGAGGAGGAGGTTGACATTTAAGAGCAGCCCGGAGAGGATGGAGAACTCCTCCACAACAGCACAGGAGCACCATCAGGGCTTCAGGTCCCATATTTTGATGCTTCTTGCCCACACTGCCAAACCAGGGGGGGGTTTCTGTGGCAAAGGGATGGTTTGGGGTGCAGATCTGAGGCATGGAAGGTGAGGGCTGTTTACCTGCCCAGCCTCTCCTTCCAGCCCCTCCCAAGGACACAAACGCCCGCAGGCTGCCAATTCTCAGCTGCATCGCCCCCGGCCAGAAGCATCCCTCTGTCCCCAGCCCCCGAGGGGGGGACAGCAGCTCAGCCCCCTCACCCGGACACGGACGGAAAACCCCACCGGGAAGGCGGAGAGGGCACAGCAGCCCTTTTCAGCCCGCACAACCTCAGGGGTGTCCCCATCCATCCTCCCCCAAAGCCCAAAGCCGGAGGTGCGGCAGAGCCGGGCACAGCCCGCGGCTCCCATCGCCCACCCTGCAGGAGCCACCCCTGCGTGCCCAGGTAATCCCTGGATACCCAGGTGGTCCCTGGATGCCCAGGTAATCCCTGGATGCCCAGGCGGTCCCCTGGATGCCCAGGCGGTCCCTGGATGCCCAGGCGGTCCCTGGATGCCCAGGTAATCCCTGGATGCCCAAGTGGTCCCTGGATGCCCAGGCGGTCCCTGGATGCCCAGGCAATCCCCCGTGCGAGCATCCCGGGATGCTGCCCACCCCTCCATCCCTACCTTTGCGGAACGGCATGGAGCGGGAGGAGGCAGGGCTGGCTCGGACGCCTGGGTTCCCCGGACGCGGGCGCCTCTCTTCGATATAAAGGCAAAAAATTATATATCTTTCTTCTGTATCTCTATTTCTTTCCTTCCTCCTCCGTCTTTCAGGAGGAAACGGACATATTTGGGCAAAGCCCGGCAGAAACCAGCGTCATTCCGAGGGTGGCACTGCAGAAGGGAGGAAGTTCTTGCAGTTTCAGAGCTTTTAAACCCTTCGCTTCCCGGAGACAGCAGAGATGGGAGGGAGGTGACAGGAGCAGGACAGGGAGGTGATTGCCTTAGAAAGGAATGGAAAGTATTGGGAAAGGGGTTTTGAGTTGATTTGTGGCGGTTTTGATTTTTTCTTGGTAGGGGCAGTACAGAACTGTGTGTAATGGATGTGGGTGTGACCATGGAATTCTGGCCTCCTGCATCACTTTTGCAAATTTCTGAGCTCATCAGAGCACCAATCCCATCTTCTCCGTGGTGGCACTGGGACAAACTGGGAAAACCCAGCTGCTTCAGAAACAAGGGGGTCACAAAGTCAGATCCCCCTGTTCACAGCTCCTGCCCTTGCACAGGGCACTGGGAGTTCAGACCCTGCTGAGCTGGATCCTGAGCAAACACCCCTTGGTGGCATCCCTGGGCTGGGCTGAGCCAGGAGCTTTGGAACAGCCCCAGGGCTGTGTGTTCTCATCTCTGGAGCTCAGGTTGCAGCAGGAGGTGAAGGTGGAACATTTTAACCTGGGAGGGGTGTTTATCTGTACTGTGGTTCCTGTATGCCCTCCCTGGAGGTAGAAAGAGGCGTTGGCTTGGAGGGAGCTCAACAGAAACTCCTTGAACTGTGCAGGATGGGACCCCATTGATTGTATTTGGGTTGCCCCCACATGAAGGAAGGAATGAGGAATCTGACTCCGTGTTCTCAGAAGGCTAATTTATTATTTTATGGTACTATATTATATTAAAAATACTAAACTACACTAAAGAATACAGAAAGGATACTTACAGAAGGCTAAAAAGACAATAATGAAAACTCGTGACTCTCTCCAGAGCCCTGACACAGCCTGACCATGATTGGCCAAAGAGTGAAAACAACTCCCATGAAACTAATGAAACAATCACCTGTGGGTAAACAATGTCCAAACACATTCCACATGAGCACAACACAGGAGAAGCAAATGAGATGAGTATTGTTTTCCTTTTCCTCTGAGGCTTCTCAGCTTCCCAGGGGAAAATCCTGGGCCAAGGGATTTTTCAGAAAATAGGAATACCACACCCATCCTTTCATCTTGGTGCTTGACAGTGGTACCATGAGCTCCCTGCAAAACTGCTTCTCCCTCCTGCAGTCAACAAAACATTCCTCAAACCATCCCTGGGGTGCTCCAAAGCCTCCCCATGCATCTCCTGCAGGCTCCAGCCCCATCCAGACCCCCTGGATGCTCCAGGTGAGTGTTCTTCATCTTCCCCAGGGCAAAGTCTGACAGGTTTGGCCTAATCTCCACTGGAGAAACCTGTTTAGGCCAGTGGGTGAGGAGCACTCCAAAAAAACATGCCCCAGGCTGTTTATGAGAGCTGTGACACCAACAGGAGTGGCAGGGACAGGGACATCCATGTCCTGCATGGCTTTGCTGCTTCTGTCCTGCTCAGGCAGTGCTGGCTGCTGCAGGTGCAGCAAAAAGGTGAACAAAATTGTTCAAGATTTGGTGGCATGGGCTGCTGGGCTTCTTCCAGCAACTGGAACCAGTGACAGCAGTTGTGCCCTGCCCCTGGAAAACACAGCAGGACACGCTGGGGATCTGCCCAAGCACATTGAGCAGGCAGCCATTTCCTTGGGGAAAAATCATCCAAAACTGGAATTTCCCAGGATGTTTAGTAACCTTAAAGGGCTGGGATAATTTAAGGCAGGTAGGTGGGACATCCCTGTGCTGTTTCCAGACAGCCCAGAAGGTAAAGGGGAGTCCCCCTTCACTCCAGGTGGAAGGGAAGGACAGCCCAGCCATGGCCAAGGCCAGGGCAGCCAGACCCAGGAGTTCTCCTCATCCACCTCAACTCCAACCCAGTCCTCTGCTCTGGCAAACAAGTGAAATTCCTTGGAGTGATGAGCCTTCAAATCTCTACAAAACCAGATTTTTACAGTTTTATTTCCCAGGATAAGTGTGGATCAGCAGTTCATCTCCAGAAGGATATTTCCAGCACATGATTCCAGGGCTTGGAAAAAGAAACTTAATGCAATATATTCAGGGTTAGACCCAAAACGAGTGGCTTATCCATGAAAATCCATGTTTGGATGCTCATGTCCAAGTTTGCTGTCTGTAACACCCTGCTCAGTGCCTGCCCATCTTGGAAGGGGCTCAACTCCTCAGATGGTTTTTTTCCAGCACTGATCCTGCCTGGACAATGCCACCTCAGCTCCAAAACCTTCCCAGCAGGAGCATCCCAGAGTTTTGTAGTTGTGACCAGGACCTGTAGTAGAGGATGATGGCTCAGTCCCCATTAAGGTGCTTCTGTCCCCTGGTCCTTGCCCTGGGATTTGCTCCAGTTATTCTGTGCATTGACCTAGAAAGATCCCAGATGGGACCATCCTTGGTGTCCACACCAAAGGATCTGCTTTCCATATTCCAGAAAATTCCAGAAACCAGCTCCCAAGCTCCAGCCAAGGCCATCACAGCGGTCAGAGCATCATTCCCTATATCAGATATTATTGGGTTTCACCCACAGAAAGCACCTCAGGCAATCTCAGTGGTGCCAGGCAGTTTTAATAAGCAGAGAAGACTTCAAGCGTAGTCTGGGGATTCTGGTATACGAGGATCTTCAGCCCTTGCTCACAGCTCAACAGCATTTCTGTCTGGCATCTAGAAAAAACAACTGAAAAGTAAAAAATATTAATAATTAAAAAAGAATTACTGAGAATCAAGCTGGTGGCAAAACAAGATTTAGATGAAATCAACCAAACTCTGGTCCAGGATGGTGAAATCAGAGCATCTCTCCTGGCAGAGCACAAATGCCAGAGAGGGTGGCAGTGGCTCAGACTCCCTCAAACTTGAGGTTTTCAGAGCATGTTGAGCAAACATGGTGGGAAGGGTTTCAGCCAGCACTGATTGTGCCCCAGGGCTGAGGGATGGTCCAGAAAACTTCCTGAGACCTTCCCAAGCCCTGGTTTCTGTGGGAGAGGCACTTGGAGCCTCAGTGGTTGCTGCCAGCTTTCCCAGCTGTGTCCTGTAGGAAAGGGTCTCCAAAGGAAGCAAAAGCATAATTTAATGACTAATATGTCAAGGGGGTTGTTTAGTTAGAGCTGACCCTGCAAAGGATCATTTTACTTGTCTCACTGGTTTAAAATCTTGCATTTCATGGAAACATGGAAAAGTTTGGGTTGGAAAGGATCTTAAAGACAATCTAGTTCCAAATCCCCTGCCATGGACAAGGACACCTTGCACTGTCCCAGGTTGCTCCAAGCCCCATCCAACCTGGCCTTGGACACTTCCAGGGATCCAGGGGCAGCCACAGCTTCTCTGGGTAACCTGTGCCAGGGCCTGTCCACCCTCGCAGCCAAGAATTCTCCCCTCAACTTCATCCTTAAGCCCAGAAAAACCTCTTTTTCCAGGATGGAGATTTAATTTGCCTTCCCCACCTTGTGCTGCATCCATCTGTGTGCACAACCAGGCAGCGAGCTCATGGGTGGGAGCAGTGGGAGGCAGGAATGTCAGTGCTTCCAGCCTGAGAAGCAGTCACAGGGATCTCCTCCACTGCAAGGCTTGTACTCTACAAGCAAATAAGAATGCAAACAGCTCCTTTGAAATATTTATAACGTTGGGGATGACTTGCATGGCACAAACCCAAGGAAGAGGAGGGTGCTGGGAATTGCTCGGCACACCAGGGGACTTGCTTACATGATTGATCCAGCTTGCAAAGTTCTGTTTTGTCCTTTTATGAGATGTCTGAGTGCTCAGGCAGGCTCTCCTCCTCCTCCCCTGAGTTACACAGGTCCTGCTTTCCCTGTCAGCATCAGAGCCCTTTTCCCACAGCTCAGCTGTTCCTGGCTGAGCTGCTGTGGTCACAGCTAAGCCAATCTTCAAGGTCACACCTCAGTGGCCCCGCAGTGACCATTACACCTCTGCTTCAGCCCATGCCCAGGGTCTCCAGGCCTTTGCTGACCCTCCCACACTCCAGCAGCCAGACACTGGTACCCAGCTGTCACTGTCATATTTTCTGGAAAAATCCCTTCACCAGGATTTCTTCTCCTGGGAAGCTGAGAAGACTCAGAGAAAAAGGAAAACAATATTATCTCATTTGCTTCTCCTGTGTTTTGCTGCTTTGGAATGTGGTTGGAGATTGTTTATCCAACAGGTGATTGTTTCACTGGTTTAATGTGAATTGTTTTAACTTAATGACCAATCAGAGTCAAGTTGATTTGTTCCTTTTCCTCCTTGACTCTGTTTATCCCAATAATCCTCATCTCTGCAGAGTGTGAATCTCCAGGAAGGCTGGAAATGCTGAGACTTGAATGTCTTATGCAGGGAAGCAGAGAAATGCTCCTTTAGTGTGGGACTTGAGGGAATACAAGTTTTTTCCTGTGTTATTTGTATTCTTGGATGCAATTGTTTTATAAATTCATCATGTATACTTGTGCTCTTCCTGAACTGCTCGTCCCTCTCCGAGTGCTGTTGAAGAAATAATTTCCTGCTATATGAAAGATGTCTTATAGGAGGTAGAAATTGATATCTTGATCCTGGCTGTGCTTCCAGGTATTTATCAGTGATAATTTCTTCAATATTCCCTTGATTTGGGGAAAAAATAACCCTGTCTCTTCAGAAGTGAGTAGAATGAATGTTATTGTACCATGAGATGGATGTAGATTTAAAATTGACTCAATAGCAGCTGTGGGACCCTGGAGAGAGTAATGAGTTTTCATCATACTCTTTTCACCTTCTGTCTGTATCCTTTCTCTATTCTTTAGTACAGTTTAGTATAGGATTCTTTACTATAATAATATAATAAAATAATAAATTAGCCTTCTGAGAACATGGAGTCAGATTCATCATTTCCTTCCTGCCACGAGGACCTCAGAAAATACCACACCCAGCTCCCTTTCTCACAGCAGGCTCTCCTCATTCACATCTCCACTGTATCATCCCCACACCTTTACCTCTGTGATATGAAGATGCCAGCACTAATACCAGAGGTTAACAAAAGTAATCTCTCTGGGTCACCCTAGGTAATCTCTACATTACCTAATATCTCACACCTTACCTAATATCTCTACATAATCTCTCACCCTAGGTAATTTCTACATCTAGAAACTAATAAAAAATTAGCTTTCTGTAAATATCCTTTCTCTATTGTTTAGTATAGTTTAGTATAGCATTCTTTAATATAATAAAAAAAAATAGCCTTCTAAGAACATGGAATCAGATTCATCATTTCCTTCCTGCCACGAGGACCCCAGAAAATGCCACACCCAGCTCCCTTTCTCACAGCAGGCTCTCCTCATTCATGTGCTCATCACCAGCCTGATGCTTCAGCCTTGCAAATTTAGCAGGGAAAAGTTGCAGAGGGGCCTGTGGCCTGGTCCTGCTGGGAGAACAGACAGCACAACCAGGTCATCAGGGCTTAAGATGCAGAAGGGACTGGGAACAATCAGCTTTTGGAAAGTTTACAGCCAATCTCCCCCTTGTAGCCTGACCTAGAGAGATTACTTTTGTTAACCTCTGGTATTAGTGCTGGCATCTTCATATCACAGAGATTAGGTGCTCTATAAAGGTGTGGAGATGAGATTGGATTAGAGAGGTGCAGGTCAAAGACTTAGGACAAGGAGGAATGGCTTTAAACTGACAGAGGGCAGGGTTAGATTAGAGATTAGAAATAAATTCTTCTCTGGGAGGGCAATGAGGCCCCTGCACAGGGTGCCCAGAGAATCTGTCTGCCCCTGGAAGTGTCCAAGGTCAGGTTGGATGGGACCTGGAACAGCCTGGGATAGTGGAATGTGTCGGAATGAGATGATCTTTAGGGGCCCTTCTGACCCAAATAATTTTGTGACCAGGTACTCTTGGTCCCTTGCAGATCCCAGTCTCCTGTTTTGCACAATTTTCAGCTTTTGGGTTTTGGAGAAAAAGAATTGGACAGAGTTTTCCAGGAGTGATCTGCAGGCAGTAATTATTGCAGCTGTCAGGTAGAAACCTTCCCAGCTTCTCTGCTGCTGCCAGCTCCAGCAGGTTTCTAAATTTGATTTTGCTCTTTCCATGCAGAAAATTCACTTTCCCATCTCCTTTGATTTCTGTGGCTTTGAACTGCTACCACACACCCACCTTGCACTGAAGAGGAAATGTCACATTTGGAGAAACATCTGCATCCTTCTTCTGATGTATCAAGAGTGACAGATAATCAATTCTATTTCACACAGTCCAGGCTTGCTGAGGCAAATTCTTGCCATGAAGTTACCTCCCTCTGTTTTTAAAACGGGGGGAAAAAGGATGTATTGATTTTATTATGCCAGCACCATTATTTTTTAGCATAAATGCTGATAGCAGCCTCAAGTTTCCAGGCTTTTATGTTCCCCAACACTGCAGGAAAAATAAAAACCACCAGGCTTTGCCCATGAATAAATCAGCCTGCTGGATAGAAATAAAACAAAGCAAACCACTTTTAAATGATGAGGTAGAAATCCAAGTGGAGAAAGGGGAAGAAACTATGACTAATATGTGATAGCTGAAGATATTTTTAGAACTTAATTTCCTTATTATCCCTAAATTCCTGACTTCCTCAGAAGAGCTGAGTGCTTGCAGGTGAATGTGATACTTCTGGGACAGTGTCTTTGGGTGCAATGGTGTTGTGTCATAAGGGATGATGGGCAGGGCTGTAACTGGTGCAGGGAGATGGATCTTCCTCTGAAATTTGTGCTTGAAGCAAATCTCTGAACCCCAGTTTGAGTATAATCTTGCCACAAGATTATTTCCCTGGCAAGGTCTTTAAATTTTGCTGCTCAAGTGCAACATCCCTTCCTGCAAAGAGGGGAAAGACACTGGGAATTGCTCCAGCTCACATCCTCTCCCAGTGGTAACTGCATCACTTCAGCTGCACAAACCCAGAACCACAAAACCCCACCAGTTTTCACTCTCCATCCTCCCAAGAGGAGCTCAGTGTGTTTTGCCAGAATATCATTTGAGTTCTGGTTCACAGTTGCCATACAAGTTTTACAAGTTGAAAGCAGAGAAGTCCAAAAGTGCTACCCGGCTTTGTGCCTGCGGCAGAAGGTGGAGAAACCCAAGAGGAGTGGAAGACCTTTGTCTTGGCAGGACCATGTGGATTCCTGAGCTGTTGACTTGCTGCAAGCTCTCAAATGGAGGCCAGAGATCAACACCTTAGAGACTGGGAGAGGAAAAACAACTCAAGGGCTGTGAAGTGGCAAGATGCTTAAAAGCTGCTTTGAAAAATATCCCATGCTCCTCCCAGAGGAGGACTGAGAAGCAGAAGAGAAGAAAGGAAAGGGTTAGGCATCTTGTTTTCCATAGAGCTGAGGGTGTCTTGGGTTTTAAGCATGTGCTGCAACTGCTGGGGCTGCCAAAGCAGGGCAGGGGGATGTCCTGCATGGGAGACAGGGCCTGCTGGGTGCAGGACATTTGTGCCCTATCCCCTGATTCCCACAGCTACAGGGCTGAAAGCTTGGGGTGGGTAAGGTTGTTCGCACACCAGGTACTTGTTTGGACACAAGACATAAGGCTGTGCTTTTACATTTCTGTACTAACAACCCTGTGCTCTGAGATTTCCCAATTTCCTGATGCTAAAAAGAGAAAAAGCCATAAAGCCACAACCATGAGCTCAGCAGGAATCAGGGTGTGAGAGGAAACCTCTGCAGGAGCACACACAAACTACCCCTTCTTCAACTTACAAAATGTTTCCTTTGGCTTTCATTCCTGTTCTTCCATTGCACCTTTTGCTCTTCAACATCCATCTCCCCCCCATTCAAACAGCACTTTGCTTACTGACACGGAAAGCCTGTGCACAAAAAGCCACCAGCAAGATCCAGCCCCACCTGACACAAACAGCAGCAAGATCCCTAAAGAAGAACAGCTGACAACAGGATCACTTTTGTATTTGTGGTCAGCAACTGCACAGCTCTGGTTAGAGTACCAAACACAGGCACACAGACAGGATTTTTTCATTCATTCTCTCTCTAAAGAAACAGAAGTGAAAGACTTTAGGTTTGCCCACGTTTTTGTGCAGCAGTTAAAAGTCCTGCAGAATTTTTTTCCTCCTTGCTACTACTGAGTTGCATCTTGAGTGGCACAAAATATTTTTTGCTGTAAACAGGAGGTAAAATCACACTGGACATTCAAAGCAAGCAGCACTTGTAACCCACTGACCTGCAGGAAGAGAAAGGCAATCTTACCAATCCAAGCACTCATTTAGAAAAAGTTTCAGAGTTAATAAATTCTTCAGTGAGGAGGAAAAAGGAGCAGTTACTCCTTTACTGCTCCTGACATAAGGCATGATTATCTATGGCTACATCCAGGGCTGCCCAGGGGTTAAGGTCTGTCAGCTCTGGCTGATGTTATGAGCAACTCATATAATCACCAGTTTTTGCATCCTTAAAAAGTCCTGTCATCCTCTGTGAAGCAGGAAATGTTACTAAAGTCTTTTGAGGAAAAGATTAATTTTTGAGCAACCCAGTCTAGTGTAAAGTGTCTCTGCCCATGGCAGGGGTTTGCAACTAGATGGTCTTTGAGATCCCTTACAATCCAAACCATACTATGATTTTGTGATTCAAAACGAGGCAAAGCAGATGAATTCATCCTCTAAATTACATCACAGGTAAGAAACAGCTGTGTTCACATATTAAACATAAAGTCAAGTGCCACATGTCCTGCCAGGAGCTGCCTGATCATCTCCAGCTGGACTTCAGAATTACCTTCTATAGCCACAGTCAGAAGCCAGTGGGGATGTGTGAGGATAAACCAAACTGATGGATGAGAAAGACACTGGGATTGCTCTTTAACTGCTCTGCTCTGTGAATAAAATCACAGCATCACAGGGCAAGGGGGAAGTCTTTTATCCAAAGTCCTGTCTATAGGACACACCAAAAAATTCCCAAGCCCAGGTGCTACTTTCAAACCCATCTATGAAGAACCTACATCTGCCCAGAGCAGCACAGCAGGAATCCAATCTCCTGGCTGAGTCCCCTCATTGCTCAGCCACAGCAAATGAACAGAGCACACACTGCTAGACACAATCAATCCCTGCTTGTCTTTAAGGACAACTCAGCACCTAAAGGCAGGAATCCCCTTAAGAACTCAATCATTACAGTACTGCATTTACTGTGACACAAAGTGCTTGTAAGTGACACCAAGTCCTCCATGACCACAAGCAGCTCCTGCTTTCTTGGGAACAGGAACAGGGTTAGTCTTGCACCCAGCTAGGAGCACATTACCAGTGCCTGATGCATCCATACATGGACCTCAGCTGTGTGGATGTTCTTGCTCTCTTCCAATTTTTAGAGAATTTTAAATAATTTCTACAACTCTGGGAGTAGCTAATCTAACAGTGTTTTTATGAAGGACAAGAAAATCAGCAGGTCAGCTTGGCTTCACTGAGGGGAAATCATGCTTGCCCAGCTTAACCTTCCACAATCAAAGACTGGCCTGACAGGGGAGAGCTGTGGGTCTACCTGGACCTCTGAAAGCCTTCCAAACATTGTCACCTGTGAGATCCTCCTCACAAAGAAGCTCTTGAAGCTGCAGGAGCAGACACCAAAAGCTGTCTGAATGCCTGAATACTCAGTGGCTCAGGGTCTGGCTGGAGGAGAGGAGCTGTTGGTGAACTCCAGGGGTCAGTGCTGGGTCCAGCCCTCTTTAACACCTTCATTAAAGCAAATTTGCACATCACACGGACTGAGAGCAGTGGCAACCACCTCAGAAGGTCATGCTGCCACCCAGAGGGACCTGGGCAGGCTGGGAAGAGGCTGGCAGGAACATCATGGAGCTCCATGAGAAGTGCCAAGTCCTGTTCCTGAGGAGGAACAATTCCAGGCAGGAACATGGGATTAATTCAATGTAACATAAGGTGAAAATTAGTCTTGCCCAAGGTCTCTTGCACCAAGCGCTGTGAGGACTGAAAGTTCTCACTCCCCCATTAGACTTCCGCTTGTGGAGCAAGAAGGATCTAAGAGTTTAAGATCCTCTTTGAAACCTTCCATATATGTCTTTCTATCTTTAAGAAAACTGTATGATGTTACAACACATATTTTCTCTTGCACAGAAGGGTAGAATACCCTGACACAATCAAATCTCCCACAGGAGCCTGATTTCAGATAAGCCTCTCCTAAGGCAACCATTTACACACACTGCAGCACATGAATTACATCTCCTTCTGAACTTCCTTCAGAACTTCCTTCACAATCCAAAGCTCAAGGCTAAGAGATTCTACCATTTTCTGTTGCCACAATAAAAAGCAGCTCCACCAGGAATGTGGGTTTTGGTCGCAGAGTTGCAAGTACAGGGGATTAGGGTGTAATCCCAACTCTCCAAACCACCTTCTGCATGTCCTTGGGCAAGATAATTCTTGTTCCTGCCTCTCTCCCTCCATGGCTATTCAGACAGAAAGTTCTTCAGGGCAACAACTCTTACCTTTCATGTAAGATTGGCAAAGCAAACTTAAGATTTTGACAATAGTAATGTTAAAGATGTTCCCTGCAAGCTCCATCTCACATCAGATTTTAGTGACTTTACTGAGCAGGCAAAGTGATAAACTGACAGTGAAATTCAACACAGGTTAAGTGCAGAACAGTGCAGGTGGGAAAATAAATCATAATCCATGTGCTTAATGATGGGCTCTGAAAAAGCTGCTACAGCTCAAGAACACCTTGGGGTTTTAACAATTAGGAAGGTAATCAAGTCACTAAATCCCCACTATTAATATAGTAGCCAGTGTTCTGAATTAAGAAGAGAACAAGGCAGTGATGCCACTGTGCAAATCCCTGTTCTTAAGACCTCAGGGTTGTTAATGCACCAGGCCCTCATTCAGCCCTGGGCTGACACGTGGTCCTACACGTCCCTCTCAGCTCCTGCTGGCTTCAGGACACTCAGATCTCTCTAAGCAGGCATCTAATCTGAATTCCCAGAAGCAATGAACAGTTCATACTCAGCCCAAGAGGAGATGCAGTTATTCAATGCATTAGAGAATCAGAGCATTTACGCAGGTGCTTAAGCCAAGGAATTAAAGCTTAAATTTAGGAAATCATGCCTGAAAAACACCCAGTGCTTCACATGAAGCACTAAACCACTCCTGCACTGCCACTGAGGTAAATGTTCCTAACAGCCCATCATCCTCTTCACTTTCTGTGAAATCAGAACCTTTTAGGGCACCACACAAAAAGAGAAACAAAAATATTACTACTGCTTCAGACCAGTCACCATGAATGTACACGACAGAATGAGGTGGCTGCACAATATCCAGGGTGTAAAGACAAACCACCAAATAAAACTTGGTAGCTGCAAAGAGCTCCAAATTAAGTGCTGCTGAACCTTTGGAAAGGGCACTCACTGATGAAACAGAGGAGAAAACTGGATGTGTAAGCAGGAAGAGCTGGAGGTGTTAGATAAAAGTTTCTTGAGAAGCTACCAGAAATAGAAATCAGTGGCAAGATTCCAGAGGAGGCCAATTCTCCAGCAGAGAAGTAAATTCAGAACCAAGTATTTCAAGGTATGCAAGATACAAACATGCCTGAGGAAGTCTGAGCCAACACACTGTGTTGAAAACCAGGGAGAAGGTGCAGTTGCTAAAAAATGCTTCCTGCTAAGGAGACAAAGTCTGACCACAGAGCTCAGGGAGTGTCTGAACCTTTGCAGGTTTCCAGAGCTGTGCAGATTTGCTTGCATCACCTGCTCACACATCTGGCTCCACTGTCACATGCTTGTGCAGCCTCCACCACACAGATGGAACTCAGGGGATGTAAATCTGCTCCAGGTTTGCTTGCTTCAGTGTCCCCAAAAAAACGATCTCATTTATAGCATGAATCTCCTACACAAAATACTAAATGAACAAACCCTCTCCCCTACATTTTCATGGATAAGTTTTACTTCTGTCTTCAACCACAATAAGGATTCTCAGAATTAAATGGTTCAAAAGTTGCCAATAAAGCCATTCTCAGCAAAAGGAAAAACTTCGAGTTATCAGACTGGAAGCTGAGAAGCTGGTGCTAAAAAGCAGAACAGCTGGTTAAAGGCACATAAAACAGCCTGTGTACCTCAGGAAATACTTCCAGCCTCGTCACTCAAGAGGTATTTGCTAAAATAAGAGCCATAAATATATCACATTGCTTAAAGCCAAGTCATATTTCAAGTTTAGTTCAGATGACACTCAATCTGCTACCAGCGTTAAACTTTCTACAGCAGCCACTCAAATTATTTGAGTACTACAAGCAAACCTATGCTAATTCATAGCAGGCTTATCTATTTTACTACACAGCAGCAAAGGCCCTAAAGTGTTGCTCAAAGTCAAAGAGAAAACAAAGAGCAGAGGCAGGAACAGAATCTCGATTCTGTTTTTGCCCCAAGTCCTGTGGTTTTGGTGTCAGGCCTGTTCCTCACCTCTGCTGTAGTGAGGGTGGACCAGAGAAAAGTGCCCAACTCTGAGGGACTGCCCTGCACAACACAAGAGCAGAGTAAGGAAGCCAACACACAGTAGGTAAAATACCAGTTTTTTTAAAAAAATCAGTTTTACAAGCAAATGTTTTGTACAGAGGTTGGTGGAACACAAGCAGACAAAGTAAGCAAAACACAAGACCCAAGGGTTTGTCATAGAAATCTGCAGCCAAAACTCAACAAAAGGGCAAGAACTGGAGATATTCACAGCGTTGAACTACAGGTCTGTCCCCCCTCCCCCCAGTCCATGTGTGTAACAGGAAAAACACATCCAGCATCAGCTTTCAAACAGCTAAAATGCCCTCAGGACTCACAGCCACTTCGGTATCTCCACAGTTCTGGGTGCAATGGGGCACAGAGACAACTGCCACCATTGCAGTCCCCTCTTGGCAACTCTTTGTCACACACTATTCCCAAACAAAAAGCAAACATAAAACCAGGAGCAGAGCTGTGTACTATTTTACATCAAGTTAAAACTAAGAGTAGCAGTGTTTACTAGTTTGGTTTGTGAACGCTTCAGATTTTCATGAGAACTCCCCTCCATGGCCTCCTACTTTGAAAACTTCCACAATCACTCCTTCCCAAAAGAAAGCCTAACGTTGATAGTATTTGACCTCAAAAATAGAAATATAAACAGAAAGAGCAAATGCCAAGTTTGAAATGGTTAAACAAAGTTAGTTGTCTGTGTATGAGTTAAAGTGAGATTCTGACAGCTGGCCAGATACGGGAAGGAGTTTCCCTTCTCCCTACTAATGACCTGCAATCAGTTATCCCTGGATATTCCCAGCACAGACTGCCCAAAAGCACAGAGCTCCTGCTAAGAGTCTCAATAATTCCCTCCTCTCTCCATCTCCCTGGATTAGACATGGGTTTTCTTTTGCTCTGTGAAGACAGGCTCAATCCTTGTTATTTCAGTCTCCATTCTGGCACAGAAGCTTTGTCCTGGAGTCAGAACAAACCAGCTGCAACTGTCCAATGACCCAAATCACTGGTGTGCAAAGATGAGGACTCAGGAGAGCAAGGCTCTAACTCTAGGAGAGACCACCAAGGAAGAGAAGATCTTAGCACACAGTCCTTGTCCAAAGCTTCACACTTACTGTGGATCCAGCACAGGGACTCCATGATGAAACACCAGAACAAAGAAAGCAGGAATATAGACAAAGCATCTCCTCAGCAGTGGGTTTTCAACAGAGCAAAGTCATCTGAAAGCTCAAAAAAAACAGGATCCCCAGAGCAGAAAGCAGAAATGTGCAATTCAAAACCACACAGACGTGAATCTTACTTTCAAAGGGCTTTATATTACAAAAAACCAAAAGTCACAACGAATGTGTAAAATCCATTCAATGGGGCTTGTTTCCAGTCTGCTAGGAAAGCTACTTTTCTCTTCTTTATTCCCAGCCTACTGCTGAAAACGTGATTGCCAAAACAATGACACCTCGAGCTAGATTTTTAAAATCAAACTTGTTCCGCCAGATCCAGCACTCTGAACTTGTCCAGGTTGTAGAAACAAGCCTTCACCACTCTGCCTCCAAAATATCTTCCATTTAGATCCACAACAGCTGGAATTGAAACAAAGAGCAGATCAGCAAGCAGCAATTCAATAAAATAAGCATCTCTTTAACTAAACAGCCCGACCAGTGAGACTGTTTAATCTCTCTACAAAAGTTAGTTCTGAGCTTCACAGGACACAATTTAGGATCCTACCTTTGATGGCAGATTCAACCCGTTCAAACTCTAAAAATATTCTTACAGCTTCATCATCAGGGGCACCAGGGATCTGAAACAAAACAAAAACCCCAAGGCACAAGTAATTAAAACAGTAGTGAGAACATTGTTTTCAATTGCTTTTCTTCACAAAGGCAGTGAAAGAACGAAATAAAAAGGTTCCAAAAACACAGTACTCAAGTGTTTTTTACACAGTTACTATTGTTAGAAGCTTGTATCTTACAGATACAGAAAATCCAGAATTCCAACACAGTAAAGGACCTTGAGGGATCTTCTATGTATGCCCCTCTTAGGTAGTAACACTCCAGTTGTGAGGGACGAGTGCCCAGTTTACTTTCAGAGCAGCCAAAAAGAGAGAGAGATTATCTCTTACCTCAAAGATGACACATTTCCCAACCTTGCCATATTTCTCACATTCCTCCTTAGTTTCAACTTCAAGGTCTTCATCCACCTCCCCAGCACCAACCATGTTCTGAAAGTCAAAGAACAAACCCAATTCACTAGATGGAGTCTGTGCAGGTGATTGTGTAGACAAATCACAGATGCTCTGTGAACTGTGACCACAAATACTTTAAAAGCTTAACAGCTACAGGAGGAGACAGTTCCCTGTCCCTAAGGCAAGGGAAGGGAACTGCACAATTTAAAGCAGTGTTGATTTAAAGTCACAGCTTCTACCCCAGAAGTCACATAATTTCTCCAGAACACAGAACAGCACGTGGGTGCAGGACAGAACCATTTGAACTGTGCAGAGTTTTGTATCAGGAACAGAAGTTTAAACATTTGAACACCAAGACACATTCCCTTACTCCCAACTCACCCTCAGTAAGACCACTTTAGTTGGGCATTTCAGGATCTCAGTTAAGGGGTTGGAATCTGCCTTCTTGCCCGTTTCTGTTTGAAGACAGAACAGTGATCAGGGTATAATTTAAAATTAAAGCTCAATTAGGGACTTTTATCAGAATCTTATTGATCAAACAATGGAATAAAAGCCACAAAATGTACTTTCATATTGGTGAGGAATAGTTATTCACAACTTGTAGCTACCTGGAATGACAGTAAGCAGAAAAATCAGTTCCAGTGGTGTGAATTAAGCAGTATCACTGACAATGTACTACTTCTTTGAGGGAAATGATTCCTAAGCTCAGAATTGTATAATAAGAACTACAAGAATAAAGTATTCTGACTTCTACCACTTGTGCTCAGAAGCCTGGATGTTGTCTCAAGATCAGAGAACAGCAGGGAAATGAGAGCAGTATCAACAGGATGTGACAGGGAAAAAGCTCTAAGGGCAGAGCAGGATCAGCCCTGGAAGTGAAGATGCTTCCCCAACACTAAAAGAGGACAACTGATGGAGGAAGGGAAGGATGAGCTAAAAAAATGCATACAGGATTAGTTTACAAAAAGATAAAAAATATAAATTTCCACAAGAAAAAATATGAGCCATTTTTCCAACTCCAATGTTTTCAACAAGGACAGATGGTAAACAGAAACCCAGGAGCTTCATTTCTCACACACTTGGTGCAGGACACAATTACCTTTCTCTGTAGATTCACCAACAATGATCTTGCCACCCCTCTTGCTTGTTTTCTCTACTGACAGTGCTGTGCTGAGCCCCTGTTCATGTTTGCCCAGCCCCTGGCCCTCTCTGAAACCATACTTCTGCATGATTTTGTGAGCTACTGTCCCCCTGCAAGAAGAAAAAGAAAAAAAATTCATAAAGGTTTCTTTCACAAAACATTAACACTGCATTTCTCCTGAGTGCTGGAATATCCTACCTCCTAAAACTTCCTTAGACAGGGCAGAAAGTACAGGAGCTTCTACAAGTAACATGATTTTTTCCTAAGCAAAAGGCTAAAAAGTCTGGCTATGTAATGCTGAAAGATTAAAACACTAAGTAACAGAAGAAATAGCCAATTGTGTGGCAGATCAGGTCAGATTTTTAGCCCTTCTTTCAATGAAGTCAGTGTTCCATGGTAATACTAATTAGAGGTGGTAGCAATGCACAAGCTGGTCCAACTGTACCAAGTTTGGTTATCTTTACTGGACAATTAAAAAAACCCACCAAACCCAAAAATGAGGTCTCTAAGCTGTTTTTAGTTATAGATTCACCTTCATCTGTTGCCACAGTAGTTGACACAACATCACATACAAGGCAGGAAAGTAGCTGGGCAGATATGCAGCCACAGCTGCAACATTCATGTAAAATCCACTCCGAATTTTTCAACAAAGCAGAGCTGAAATGATTTGAAATATCAATTTGCTGGTATGTAGCAAATTTAAGACAAAGCTGGAAAAGTAACCTAGAAGAACTACCATGCCACCTGTATTTTCAAGTACACTTCATTGCCATAAACACTTATGGTGGAGTGTGGCTTAAAAGCACAGCCTTGAACACAACCACCTCAGATGTGTTTTTCCCAATCCTGTAAATCCCCATTTTTCCCTGTATTATCCTGCCAGTTTGGACTCTCTGAACTCAGACTAACCACACACATGCAATGGGTTGTGCTCTTCTCTCCTGACAAACTATTTCAAGCTCTTGGTTTCCACCACCTTCCAATGCCTTTTCCCACAAAATGTGCAGGAGAAGTCGCTCATTTATTTACCCCATGTTGGCCAGGAAGGAGTTGCTGGGTCCTGTGGGGGAACGAGGTCTCTCTGGCTCATCATACACTGGGGGAGGAATTGCTGCTTTGGAAGAAGGTGCCCGAGGTCTTGACTCCTCCTCATATGGGAATGATGCTACAGCTGGAAAAAACAGACATATTTGGGGTTTTTTCAGTAAAATTCTAACAAACTACGAAAAGGTTTTACACATAAATCCAAATCAGAAGAATGTTTCCTTTGCACTTGCTGTTTTGACATTCTCTCACCTCCCTCTCTCTCCCCCTCTCTCAGAAACAACATCTGAGTTATTCTGGGTTTTCCTCATTGGATAAAGATTGGATTTGAATCCAATCCAACACAGAATCTATATCCTCATTGGATACAGATTTCCACAGCTCTATAATGTATTTATTAACCTCTTAATAAATGGAGAGAAGGAGCATTAAGAGACCACTTGCACTACAACCCATTCATCAGGAACAGAATTATGACAAAAATGGATCAATGCACACAACTCAAGGCCCAAGGACTGTAATAAAAATACACTGCACACTTGCAGAGAAATCAGTCTACTAAAAAGAATGAATGTAACTCATCTCACTGGAAATATCTGAACTGCAGCTATTCCTGGGGATGGAGATGGATCTGGATATCTCAATCATACTGATTAGATTATTAGATCACCTTCCACTGACAAGTCAAATAGCAAAACGAAAATAAAAAAAGCCTACAAGAACACTAGAAAAAAATCACTTTTGAATGGACTTATGGACTTTTATCAGACTGACCTAATTTTAGAATATTTTCTTGTACACTAGCTCTTGTATCTTGTCAAATAAAACGTCAGACATGAAGTTTGAGGATATAATATAAAGAAAAATAATTCCTATTTAAATGGAAAATGAACTGGACTATGGGACTTTTGCTACACCAATATTTTCTTGTTTTCTTCCAGCCTGGATCTGAGCATCAAGTAAGAAGCAATACAAAGGTTTCCTTGTCACAATTAAAAGCTCTCCCCTTAAGGATATTTCTACTATTTCCAGCCTATATTTACTTTTCCTTGACACTGATCAGTTGCTTTTAATTATTTACTCAAAACAATGTCTTTCTCTTTTGACTGTTTATACATATCAAATCCTTTCACTGTATCATTCACTTAAGTTCTGAGGTACTTTCTACATTTTAATCTTGTCATAAATACAAGGAGGAGTCCCAAAGAAAATTTTGTGTGCATAAGATTTTTTCTTATTATTTTTTAAAGTAGAAACATATGGTAATTGTTTTAAATTGCAAAATTTACAGTTAAGAGATGGGAAAAAAAAGGGAATGGTTTTGTTCCTATAGCAGGATGATGCCATCTCGTGGACAACTGAGGTCCTCACACCACCACTGCACACAAATCTCTTCAGCTAAACTGCATCCTGGAAAAATTTATAAAATTCTGTCTCTAGTGCAGAACTCCTTTAGAAAATAGGATACTAAGTACCTCCTCAAGGAAAGAGCAATGGAAAAATTCCTTCTCCAGACTGTGGAGGTTTCTAATCTACTCAGAGAAACCTGCCTGTGACATTTCTTTCATATCAGAAGTGGCACATGGTTGTAAGAGCCTAGTTTGCCAAACCTCTTGTCCAGCAATACAGAAAGATTTCTTCAGAACAGAGATGTGAAGCAGGGCAGCACCACAGGTCCCCACAGCCTCACCCCACGAACAAAGAACTTGTTCATGTCCTGCTGCTACAAAGAATCCAATGGGAAAAGCAGGAACTCAACTAAATAGAAAGTTGAGTAGGAAATAGGAAATGAACACTGCTGGGTTTAGAGAAGAGGATTTTGGAGTACTCACGTTCTTTGTCCTTCTCCACGAGAGAAGTGGGTGGTGCAATGGCAGCTCCTCCCATACCTATGAGCAAAATGGAACACAACACATTTGGAGGATATCACAACAGACTTGAATTATTTACTCTAACTTTGCTGCTGAAAAAGAATAAAGACTAATTTTGTTTATGCAAAAACGTATTCTGATCCCCATCACCTGACAAGCTCTAAGGGCACTGTAACAAACAGAGGAATGAAAGGTGGCAATAATGAAAACTCAGTGATTCTCACAGCCTGATTTTATGTCATGCCTCGTCCCTTCCTGGAAACTACACCAAGCAGAAATTTGCAACAGGTATCTACAAACTAAGGTTAAACAGAGGTATTTCCACAAGTAATTTGGCTGCCACCTGCCTCCATGGAAAAACACCAGTATTCTACGTTATATTATGTTGTAATAAAATGCCAGATTTATTCTAAAGGCTCAGAATTAACAGTGTACTCATGTGAGGACAGAGAAATACAAAATCCATGAAACAGGACTGTGAATTCCCCTCCCTCTTTTTCTCCCCTTTCCACACCAGAACCATGAGCAGTTCCCTTACTTCTTTTCCGTCTCTCCCTTTCATAATCTTCATCTTCATCAGAATCTGGGTCCGGTCGTCTTGAAAACCCACTGGCTTCATGTCTGTCTTTACGCCTTCTAGGAGACACAGCAAGTTAGGATGAGAAACCCTAGAAGATAACTCTTGTTTTTCATTTGTGATCCCACCTCTGCAGGGTGAATTATTCTGCTCCATCCAACTGGCATTTAACACACTTCCCATGAAAGTGCAAGTTAACACCTTCACCATTTGTTTCTTTGCTTTTACCACCACGGGGCATTTTTGGTTAAACAGAAGATGGATCTAAGCCAAGATCATTTTCTACTTGCAAGTGAGCCAAGAAGAATGCATGGAAAGGAGGAAGCACCTGAATAAATCCTGTCCAAACAGACCAGAGTGACTGAATGGAACAGAGAGCAAGGTAACAGACATTAATTAATCAATCACCCTGCTTTGGACAGAATCCCTTTTACATTTCCCATCACAGACTACACAGAATAGTATCATTTACTGAATAAAAAAATATCATCATGCTTTAACATCAGAATGTTGAGACGCTTGCTTGGCAATTAAAATAAGATTCAGGAATAATTTCTAATAAGAAGTAAGGAATGCTTCAAGATTTGTTTGCACTTCAGCTGTTCCCTGATGTGATCAGGAATTACTCATTTTAATACAACAAAAAGGAAAAGCACTTTTCCTCAAAAGTTAAATGTACCACCTGCTGCACAAACCAAATCTTATTCCTAGCATAGCCACCAGAACTGTGCTAAAGGATGACAAAAACAGATCTGCTGTGGAACCACACAATTTCTGAATCTCTACCCTATGAAATCAAAACAAATGTCCAGCCTGAACTTCCAAAGCACACATCTGATAAAGGTTTGGTTGAGATTGTTTCCCCAGCTTGAAATCAGATTTTATTATGCATTTTTCATTTATTTTCTCTGATGTTTACATGTATAAAGACTCTTGGCCCACACACAAGTACAAACACAACCAAAGGGCAGTCAATGCTGAAGCTGTGGGAATGACATCCCAGATTCCTGAGGTCTTGCATGCCAGCAGGGCAGAGCCTCAGGTATTCCTTCTCCATCAAAAGAAAGATATAACCAAAAGAAGACAGAGAAGACTCAATGACTAGATATATTATTTTCCACAATTTAAACAGGACAGCAGAACTGTAATTCCAGATTATTCTGATGAGGATGGTTTATTGACTTCACTTGAAATGAGCAAATGTAATCTTCTGCTTGGCTGGCAGACATTTTACTACTTATAAGAATCAGATACTGAATCTGCACTCAACTTCCTTAACATGATTACAGAGATTTCTTATTTCAGGGAATAGGCATTAAAAATAATAGATCAATAAACACATAATTAAATTACCTAATAATTAAATTACTGATTAAAAAAGGAAATGCAATGATGCCTCTCAAAGGCTGTACTAGCTACATTTAAAACTGAAACGCATCCCTGGATCAGTTTGTAGTTTTTAGAAGCAGAAAGGATGGTTCATCACTGAGTGTTGAAAAAGTTTTTCTGTAGTCAGGTGACAATGACATCAAATACTCTAAAACACCTGCAAGGTCAAAGTATGATAACGATGCATGAAGTAGCCAAATATTGCTGCTATTTTTGAAACAAAGTAAATTTAAAATAACTTTAACAAGGGACTTTCACCCAAAGAGGCTGCAAAGCTGATCATTCTTACTGGTTTTGCACTGTTTGGTGATTTTTACCAAGAGCATTAAAACATATTCATTAAAACACTGCTCTTGTTTCTACAAGCACATAGTATTCACAAACCCTCTAAGAACTTCCAAGAATGTAAAGAGATAAAATTAAACAAATTGACTTGCCAATTTAGATAAGAGTGAATAAGCCAAGCCTCTAAACAAAAGCCTTACTTTTCTCTCTCTTCAATCTCCTTCTGCCTCTCCAGCTCCCGCTGCCGCTGCCGTTCCTCCCTCTGACGTTTCACCACTTTTTCGTAGTCATTTGGGAACATGGGATCATACTCATCTGCCAGGGGAATCAACACATCTCCTGCAGAAAAGCCACTAGGGACAGGATCCTGGAAAAAAGAGAAATTTTAGCTGAGATCTGAAAACAACACCCAGTTGGAAAGCAAAAATTTAACACTTCTGATTCCTGACGTCTGTAATGTCAGGTAATATCCTAATCCCACTGGTGCTAGAAGAAATCTTGGCTTTATTTAAACCTAACATTTCATCCAGTCTCTCATTGCATGAATTTTTTCCCATGAATAAAGAACCACCCCCTCCCCTTGCAAAATGCAAAGCAGCAGCAAACCAGCATGCACAGGAATTTTTCAAACCCCACTAATGCATTATAAGAAGATTTATGACATCTTGTTGCTGCAACCATCTCCAGGGTCCTCCCACACAATCTCATCAGGCTTTTTATCAGCTGCTATTAATATAATACTAACAGAGGCACAAAGACTGTTCTCTAATCTGAAAGAACCATTTCAGAACTTTTCCTTTGAAAAAGCTGCAGGGAGAGAGTTCCTCTTGATTCCTTACCACGAGAAATTAATTTAAAAGGTTAGGTGGCTTTAGTTCTTCTATTTTTCAGTTGATTGTTATACAGGTCCAGTTCCAACACTGGTGCAAACACAATTATAGTCATTATTTAGCTGCCCAAATTGCTGTCTTGCCAAGTAATTTGAAGGATTCTAGGATTCTAAGATGTCCAGGATTCTAAGAACCCTGTTTTATAACTGCACATTAACCACGGTAATTCCATGCTGTACCACACGTAAGTCTGAATAAAGCTGAAATGTTAATTAAAAACTCTCAGCAGAGGAAGATATTCCCAGAAAAAATTCAGTTTTTTGACCACTAGGAAACATTCAACTTCCAAAACATTTGGAACTTTCAGCTGCCCTGGGCTTACCTTTAGCCCAGCTGCTACATGAGGGGGTGTGTCCACGATCTGTCTCTCATCAGAGGAGCTGCCTCGTTTCAGGTCAATCACTGGAGCAAGGACTGTGGTTTGTTTTGTTCTCTGACTCTGCAAAAACCACCAAAACACACAATGTCTAAAAAAGATAAAGCAGTTTTCTAAAAATCAGCTTACTTGATACACTTTGCTGCGGTAGGTGAATGGTCCTAGGTTTTGACTGGAGCAGAATCACACATTAAAAATTCATCCATTCACTTCAGGTGAGTTTGAACTGAGTTAAGTTTCTTAGAAACTCAGATTTATTTCAAAGATCTACTATTCTTCCCATTTATCATCAGATAAAATATTTTCAACTCTTCTGAACTCTTGAGTTTTCTAATCCTATCCTATTCTTCTGTTGGGCTATAGATATACTGCACATCAGTTACATGGACAAAGAATATAACTAATACAGCAGTCAGTAAAATTCATCCATGCTGTTTGTTCCAATTATCAACTAAATCCTGCCCCCAATTTCAGCAGCATAAATCAGGAGTAATTCCAGTGAAAAATGCTGTGGCTATGTGAGTATCTGGCATCAGTGCTACTGCTTTCTTTATATTAATTAATTTCACTACAGAACCTACAGAGCCCAAAGAGTACCTGTGTTCTGCCTGAATCAAAATACCAATACTGCTCAAAGAAAAAGGGTGAAATATAAAGAAGCAGCAATAAAAAGAGAAAATGGCTCTGTCACAGTCTAAGAAGAATCAGCTTGCACTCCTCCTTTTCATCTACTCTGGAAATACGTGCTTTAAAATTTCTAATACATAATGATTGGCAGCACCAACAGCCTTTAAACAACAAACCATAAAATGATGTAAACATGTAAATAATTAACCACAGAGTGACCCCTATTTACATTAAAAATAATTTTATAAAGCTGAATCTCATCATCTTTAGAGATAAACTTGATGAGCTTTTGGCTCTGCTAGCTAAAAGCTCAGAAGTTTGCAGCACATACATCAGTGCTTCCTTCAGTTTTAATTTTGAAACACTCCCTCTAAGAAAAATGAATTTTCCCTTTTTCCTCTTGAGCTTTGCCAGCTCTTTGCTACAAACTCACAGACAAATGCCAGCAAAATTATCTCAAATCAGTATTCTGAGGTCACAAACACAATGCACTCAACAGGAAAGAAGGCTGAAAAGCAGAAAGGGACTGTACCTTTGCTTGTGTGAGAGCTGCTTTCTTCACCTGCAGCTGAGACTGCAGCAGTTTGAAATTCTTGGACCAGCCTTCTGTTTTGGAATCGCTGGTCTCAACCCCCAGGTCATCGTAAAGTGACATTTTCTCTTCAATTTAAAACTGAAAGACAAAAGGAAAAAAACCTCCAAATGACACCACAAACCTATTTCCAGGTTCTTTGCTAATAATTTGCATATATGAGTACACCACCTTTTATTTCACTTTTCCTAAAGCCAGAGAAAATTGACATTTTTCTGGCTAGTGGTAAATACACATAACTAGAGCGAAGCTGTATAAAAAGTAACAGTTTGAAGGGTGATGAGAACTGTTCAAGAATTAATTTAATCCTGCAGTGGTTTATGAACAATTAGGGCTCAATAGCAAGAAATTTACTGCAAAAAGGAAAAGGAGGCTTTGAAGATTATTAAGATTATTAAACCTTGGGATGAACATAGAGGGGGTTATAAAGGCACAGATGAGGACAGGGTGTTGCAGGAATTCCCACCTGCCACAGAGCAGTGGGATTTTGGCAGCAGGACTGATGCTATCCAGGGGGAGACAGCATGCACCGGGGAATCACAGAATCAATCAAGTTGGAAAAGATCTCTGAGATCATCGAGTCCAAATCTTGTCTGAAGACCAGCCTGTCACCCAGACAACAGCACTCAGTGCTACATCCATTTTTCCCTTGGACACCTCCAGGGATGGGGACTTCACCACCTCCCCGAGCAGTCTGTTCCAAACCTTAACCACCCTTCCTGACAAGAAATTCTTCCTAATGTCCAACCTGAACCTCCCCAGGCGCAACTTGATGCCATTTCCTCTTGTCCTGTCGCTTGTTACCTGTGAGCAGAGCCCGATCCCCCCGGACTGTCCCCTCCTGTCAGAGACTTGTGGAGAGCGAGAAATTCCCCCCTGAGCCTCCTTTGCTCCAGGCTCAGCCCCTCCAGCCGCTCCTCCTCAGAGCGGAGCTCCAGGCCCTTCCCTGGTCGATGGATGGAGGGATGATGGACGGATGGCGCTGTCACCGCGGGGAAGGGACAAGGCAGCGAGCCACAGGAGCTGTCCCCACGATAAAAGGAAGAGCGGGCTGCGACCTCCGTCGCTCTGGGAACAGAGGGGGCGAAGCAGGCCCTGAAGCCCCCCCCCCACCTTCCACACAGGCCCGGAGCCGTCCGAGGAGCCGCTGAGCGTGGCACACCCGCCCTGCCCTGCCCTGCCCTGCCCTGCCCTGCCCTGCCCTGCCCTGCCCTGCCTCCCCACACCCCGCAGGGCCCGGAGCCGCCTCCCCACACGGCCGGGCCGGGCCCGGAGCCGCCGCTCACCCGTCCCGGCGCCGCCGCCGCCATGAGCCGGCGCTGAGCACGCCGGGAAGGGGCCGCGCCTGCGCACTGCGCCCCGCGCCAGCGCCCCCCGGCGGCGGGAGGAGGGAGCGGCAGCGCCGCCATTGCCGCCCCTCACGGCCGTCCGTGTACGGAGCGGAGGGGATGGGAGGGCGGCACGGCAAATCCCGGGAATGGGAGGGCGGCACGGCTAATCCAGGGACTAGGAGGGAGGCACGGCAAATCCCGGGGGCTGGGAGGGCGGCAGGGAGTGCAGGAGGCGGGTGGAGTGCTGTCCCCGCCCCAGCTGCCCACGCGGAGAATAAGAAGCCGGGGTTCCTTCGGGTTCTCTCTGCGCTCTCGGAGGTTTTATTTAATCATAGAATCTCCGAACCACGTCCGAAGGAGGCCACGGGGATGGGGAAGGGTTTGGAGGGGAAGCCCTGAGGGCGCTTGGGTTGTTTAGGAGCACTGAACAACCTCACTGGAATCTTCAGGGGGGCAGGCGCTGGTCTCTGCGGGGACAGGGACAGGAGGGCAGGGCAGGATTTATGCCCAGCACTGTGTGGAAAACGCCTATCACTTGTTTTTTAAAATTTTGAAAGTTTAATAGTAATAAAATGGTTATAAAAATAGTAATACAATTAGAGTAATAATAATTTGGACAATTTGAATTAGGACAATATGAGACAATAGAAACAAAGAGTTACGGCCAGTCCGGGTACCTTTTCTGGGCAGCACGATCCCGAAAAAGGACCCACGTTAACAGAGGATTAACCCTTAAAAACAATAACCTGTTGCATATCCATACACTTCATACGTGATGCATAAATTCCATTCAAACACAGGATTCTGTCTGGTCAGTGTCAGCTTCTTCCTCTGAATCCTGACAGCACCTTCGAGGTGGGAAGTTCATTTCTTCTGATAATGGAGCAATAAATTCTTTTTCTCTGAAAGATTCAGGTGTCCTGTGGCTGCTATCTCACTGTGAGTCCTTTCTTTAAAAAGAGTATCCTACATAGCATAGTTTCTATTTTAACATTATGTTATAACCTAAAACTACATTTAACACACTACTTAAGAGAATTAACACAGCATTACTTTCTATCACAACACATATAATATTCATTTTAATATTTGCAAAAAGCCAATCATAAAATACATGCATTTTCACAACTGATAAGAAATCATAAACACTTGAGTCCGAACATGAACTGCCACCTCAAGTGCCTTCAATCCAGATATTACAAAATATTTGGCTACTAGCAGGTCTTGCTGCATTATGTCATTTGGTCCTGAAGTGGACTTGTTTTGTCTGCAGATACAATTTTTGTTTTCTAAAGCAAACCTTAAAATTCTGCATCTGTCCGAGCCTGGAATTTACCCAACCATATCAATTTCCCAGCCCAATATCTTGCACTAATTATTTAATATCTTCTTTTTGACAGAGGTAAAAATGGATTTTCTTTTTTACTTACACTGGGCTGGTGTACCTCCAGCTCATACCAAGCACATGAAATAGATGAGCTGAGTTTTCTAAGAATTATGGCCACTTGCACCACATGATGATGCACATGAACATGCAAGACTGCCTGCAAAGCCAAACAGAACCTCTAGCCCTGAAGCAGATAGATCTGGCACCTCAACCTCAAAATTTTACAAACACTATCTCTGTATTAATCAGAAAGTCTTTATCTCCAGCATTGCTTCCGACTGTGCTTCTGTGCAGTTTATTTCCCTGTGGTTAGCTGAAAAAATAAATAAAGCTACTACTTCCTCTCCTACCTATGCTGCTTTCTATTAACCCCATCTTTCTAAAAACATTTACAGATATGTCTGTTTTCATAATGACAGTGAAAGCTCCTTAAATATAAGAAGAAATTATCTTCAGTTTATTTTTAGAGGATCTCCCAAGCATCTTCCTATGGTTTTTTGTTTTAGCAATGCCTGCATTTTTTAAAGGAAGGATTGATATAATTCACACATCTGTAACCTTGCAGAAGGAAAAAAAAAATCAGCAAGACACTATTTTTACAGCATAAGAATCCCACTGAGAAAAGAACTATGTATCCTATGTTAAAGGAAGGAATCAAATAATTAATTGCATCAGAAGGAACTTGTGGGATTGAAATGTCACAGAGCAATATCACAGCATGACAGCCACTGGGAGAAACTCAAAGGAGATTGGAGTCTGCCAAGGTGGAAAACACGAGAGCAACGGGAGATTTCAGTTCCTCCTCAGAACAAGTCATACCAGGGAGGGTAAAGGTTGAATTATCAGACCTGTAAATAACTACCTATTAAAGCCAGGAATCAGATAACTCACAAGGAGAGGAGCAGCTCGTGGTTAAGCCTGGAAAGTGCAGCAGGCACGGATCAAAACTGATCCATCGCTGTAATAACAGCCACAGTGTATTTGTACACACCTACTTAGGAGCAAAGGAGCCAAGAAAATCCTTCTCATTAAATTCAGGGAGGCTGCAGGCAGGTAAAAAAACCTCACCCTGCTGCCAAGGTCCCAGACTGGAAATGGAGATAAATATGTGAGCTGATCCCCAGCACTGCACATCTTGAAGGTGGGTTCATTGTGGCTGAAATCTCCTTTTCATCTGCAAAGGTGGGGGAGCACTGGCCAGCTCTGTGCCTCCCACAGACCCTCACAGATGTTGAAGTTTGATCTTCCAGCTATTTTAATTTTTTTTCCCATTCATATTTCAAACCTTTCCATGGTGGTGCTTTTCCTCTTGAATCCCACTCATGATTTCTGTCAACAGTTCTACCTCTCTGCCTGCCTTTCTAATCTCAGGTGGCTCTGTCTTTATGTTTTCTTGCAGCTCTTTTCTCCCAGATTCACAATTTTCTGATCATTTTGAGATTAGTTTGATGCATCTCGGGGAGAGGAGAGGAGAGGAGAGGAGAGGAGAGGAGAGGAGAGGAGAGGAGAGGAGAGGAGAGGAGAGGAGAGGAGGGGAGAGGGAGAGGGAGAGGAAGAAGGAGAGGAGGATTATGGAGATGGGATTAATTACAGGGAGGTCCAAAAAGCTGTGAATAAACCAATTTTCCCACTGTGAGAAGAGCCACCAGCCCTGCTTGGAACCCCTCATTGTACCAACAGGCCACTTGGAAAAGGTGAACAGCCAAGGTGGTGAAATGTGCTGCAAATCCCAATTTTTTCAGAGTAATCAGCCAAAAGCTGGAAGCAAGAAGTTGCAGAAGGATGGCATGGCACTGGCTGGGTGATGAGATGGCAGATGGGACCCAGTGTTAATGAATGCAAAGCAATGCACACAAGACAAAATAGCACTAACAAAACACACACAGCAGCAGCTCTAAATCAGCTGCTTCCATTAAGAAAAGAGATGCTGCATTCATTGGGGATAATTTTCCTGAAATGCCTACTTAGTGAAGGAAGGAAGCAGGAAAGCAAACAGGCTGCTGGGAAGCATTAAAATCTTAAAAAAGGAGAAAGTATCCTCATAAATCCAACGTGCACATGCACGTTTGAGTGGCCACCTGCACTCCTGGGTATCTCATCCTCTCCAAGAAGCAGCAGTGCAATAAAAGACCTAAAGAAATCAGATGTGTTGAGTGAAAAGAGGCAGCTGAAGGGGACCCTGGAAGCATCAAGCACCCAAAATGGTCCAGAAAAGGTAAATAGGGAGTTCTCATTTTTCTCCCTGATGGTGATCTTTAAGAATGCGTAAAATAAAGCAGTGCTGAGGGGAAAAAAAAGCAGGCATTAAATGTCTCATTTATGTCTCATTTCTCTAAAGCATTGATAGCAGTTTTTGGTGGATGTGAATGGTTTGTTTTATGTTACAGATCTTCTCTGAGAGTGAGGGCTGCTAATATGCCAAAATGGCATTAGAGGGCAGTGCATGGCAACCTAACTGGAGTTTTTTGGGGTGGCTGTGAGAAACCACCCTTTAGAACCTCTGAGGATCGGGACAACAGAGCAGTTCCCACTCACACAGGTGGGAAATGGTGGGGATCAGCATGTGGCACAAAAGCAAAACATGAGGGCTGGTGAGAGCAGTGTCAGCCTGCTCAAAAAGCAATTAAAACCTCACTAAATGGTGGTTTCCAGCCAATGGTGGAGATCCCAAGCAGAGAACCAACCTTGCTACACACCACACTTTTTGTGGTGACCCTGCCAGAACCTCCAAACCTTTCTGGATTTGATTATTTGATTTTCCTTTTTTTTTTTCTTTTTTCCAGCAAATGCTAGCTCTTGTCCTCCCAATGATCTTCAGCTTTGCTCACAGGGCAAAATGAAATATGAAGAGGAAAGTCTCAGAGTAAAACTTGTCCTGGCTTGGGAAGATTGGCTTAGGTTTGCTACCTTAGAAAAAATCCAAAACCCAAACTTCAGGGAGTAGCAACCTGAAGGAATTGAAAATGGTTAGAAAGGCATTTGAAATATTCTTTTTTCTGCTAAGGGAACAGCTGAAAATGTGACTGTGAAAGCAGTGAAGGAAACAGTGCCTTTTGCCATATATAGAATAACCCAAACCCCCAGAAAATTGTGGGGGTTTTTCCCCTATTTTTTACTTGCTTCACAGTTTCACCTAGTTTCATATTTGGCTGAGTTCCATAACTAAAATGAGTAAGAAATGTCTCAGAACAGAAACATTTCATCACAGATGAAGTTTCCAACACACATACTTCAATATTTTTGATGACAACTGAAAAAAACTCCATTGCTTTTGACACTGCAAAGGGAGTGTTTTTGTTTGGCCAGCCATGGGAAAAAAACATGCTTTAAATGAGGAAATGACCATTTTGTCCTACCACTGTGATCTCAAGCTTGTTTGAAGAAGTGAGAAAATGTCAATAACACAGCAATGAAAATATTACACATGACTAGACTCAGTACAGATGGGATATCTGCCATCTCTGAGGAAAAAAAGGGCTGTGCTGCTCTGCTAGAGGAAGGATTTGGATAAGAATATATTCAGAACTCCCCCGTGTTAGCCACAGTGGGTTTCTGTGCCAAAAATGCAGGTTTCTTACATGCTGAAAATCCCACTGCCTGAGAAACTGGAGGGATTCAGGAGGTTTGTCTTTTTGGAATTCTAGAAGATCCTGCATTGAAATGGACCTACAAATATCTGGATTAAGAACCTTTGTTGGGTCACCCCTGTGTGTCACTTCCAGCTTAAAATGTTCTATGATTCTGTGATTTTATGAAAATGAAGGGGATGGGGGGGAGTTAAACCTATGTTGCATTGGTCACCAGTTTCAAAACTAATAACTGAGAAAGACACTGTAAGCCAAGGCAAACAGTGAAGGAGGGTTTGGAAGAGGACAAGAAAATCAGCTTTACAAACATCTGAATGAAAGCTCTATCCAAATTTACCGGCAATCTTTTTGGACTGAAATAAAATTCTGGATGTGAGACTAAATTCTAAGAACTGTGGGTTGTTATCGAGCGGAGTGGCATCGCTCTGGAAATGCCTTTGCTCTGATGATTCACAGATAGGTGAGGCTACCCTTCCTCTTGCTCAAGATTTATATCAAGTTCTTATGAACCACTGTTTTCAGCCCAAAACAGCTGAGTCCAAGAACTTGAAGTTCAAACAGAATTCTCTGATGCTCTGTTGTGGTGGCTGTTACGACATTCTTGGTATAAACAGAATTATTTGGCGTTAGAAGCACATTAATGGACCCTGAGATGCTCATGGACAATAACAGATTGCCCAGAGATGTTGTGCAGTCTCCATCCTTGGAGATTTGCAAGGCCAAAGTGAATAAATCCAGGTGGGATCTCATTACCAGCCTTGTTTCCAATTTGAACTGTTTGATGAATCTGGGATTATTTCTATGGCTTTGTTACTTGCTGTACTTCTCCAGAGAGATGAAGGAGAAGATTTAGCATCCAGACTTGCTCTGGATTTACTTTCCAAGTGCTCTGACCACTGGGAAAATGTCAAAAGGATTTCTCCTCCATTAGGGATCTCCAGCTTTTAAACAGAAATTCAGCTTCCTTTCCATGCAGAATTTTGTGCTGGGACATGATCTTGTCTTTTAGTGTGGATTTCTTCCCATGTGGGTGAAATGCAGCATCCTGGGCCCTGAAGTGTGTCCAGTGGCATTGATATTCCAGGTGAATTTTTGAAGCTAAGACATGTTCAGAATCTGTTGAATGAAGAAATGCTGGTTTAGGGTAGTTGTAGAGGACTACATTCCAACCCTTCCAAATGTTTTTTTCCACAGAGGTGTGTGATCCCAACAGAGACAGGAACACTGGAACACCCTCATCCCTGACCAGTCTGGTCTAAGGGATATGACTCTGGTTTAGGATTTGGAATGTCCTCAAACCCCAAGCAGCATTTTCCAGCTGTTTAGAAGTTACACTTTCCATCTCACAAGAGGACCATATACATGGATATATGGACACAGGGATGTTGGCTTATACAATTAGAATATAATTAATCTCATAAATGTTTATCTTTCTAAAATTGAGATGCCTAATACATTTTCAAGCATGGGCTGTGGCCAGGTGGTCAATTATCCCTAGAACACAATCCTTGGATCAGCACTTTCCTAATTTACCAGGACACTTTCCATATTCCACTTTATATCCTAGGACTTATTTTTGGTCACAGTTTTAATTTTATGAAAATACATAATTGTTTGTCGTGCGGTTTTTGATAACTCTACAATTCACAAGACACTGCTCAAGTAAAGAGCTGTGTGTTTATTCTGAGTCTGTATTAACACAGAAAAAACTTTTCTATGTTATAAAACCACCTAATGACTGGAAGTTAAAACAAGATTAGGAACAAAGGCTGATTATTCTACATTTTTCTGGGCAGAATTTCTTGCCTCTTCCTTCAGAAATATTATCCTGGTTCCTGAAGAAGGCCTGATACTGAACTATCCTGATGGATAATGTAGCCCAGCCTGTCAACTCATATTTCTTTAAAAAACAAAAGCAGTGTAGCCAGAGATAGAGGACTCTAAAGTCCTTAATGATATGATCCCACCATGGATCAGACTATTGTATCATGGAAGGCAAATGATGGAAATTGAACACTGAGCTTTCTTCACCTTTTTCAACCTGACAGTGTTCACCATGTGCCTTGTTTTTCCTCCTACACTCATTCCAATGCCTTAACCATAAATGAGCAATGGCCAGGTGTGAGCATTGTCCTCCCTTCTGTTCCTGAAAAACAAAGAAGACATGAAAAAAAACACCCTAAACCTACTCTTCAGGTAAACAGCATTATCTCCACCATCAGACCAGACCACATGCACGTAAAAGGATGTGTTATCAAAATATCTGTAATGGTGACCTTAAAAAAGTACGAGCAGTGCTAATGAATTTCTTGTTATTTTAGAAAGGGACTTTCTTCTCCGTTGGTGAAGAGAGCTTCCTGAAGCAAAAACAAATGAAGCTTTTCTCTCTTTCTTTTTAAATGTAAGCTAGAAACATTTTGACTAAATTTCTGCTCTGTTGTTTTCTAGTTATTCAGAATTAGGAGGAGATGTTTTCAATGATCCTTCAGCCCAGAAAAGAGAAGGGTCTGGGGAGAACTTCAGGCACCTTCCAGTACCTAAGCAGTCTCCATGAGAGCTGGAAAAGGACTTTGTGCGAGGGCATGGAGTGACAGGACAAGGGGAGATGGCTTTAACCTGACAGAGGACAGTGTTAGATTGGATATCAGGAAGAAATTCTTTACTGTGTGTGAAGTGAGCTCTGACACAAGTAGCCCAGAGAAGCTGTGGCTGCCTCATCTCTGGAAATGTTGAAGGTCAGGCTGGACAGGGCTTGGAGCCACCTGGGATAGTGGAAGGTGTCCCTGCCATGGCAGGGGGGTGGAACAAAATGATCTTTAAGGTCCCTTCTGACCCAAATGATTCTGTGATTCTAAGACAGAATCCTGTCTTAGCTCAAAGACTGCACATGGCATCAAGCAGGAGAACATAGAGACATCTCTGCAGTTAACATGAGGGTTTTTATCAAGAATTTATTGTAATCAAGAGTTTGCAGGTGTTGGACAAGGGGAAAGGCAAGGAAGTGACTTCAATCCACATTTGGAGTTTGTGGAGGTGCCAAAATTAGGACAAGGCACTCTTAGCTGTCTCCTCAGATGGTAAGAGTTATTGATTAGTGCAAGATTTAAGAGCAATTAACAAAATTACAGAGGACATACACCCAGTGGTAGGCAATCCCTATACCCTTTTGACCACACTGATGGATGAATTAGGGTGGTTTACTGTTAGACCTGAAGGATGCCTTTTTCTACATTCCTGTGCACAAAAACAGCCAAGATACAAACCAACATATAAAGTGTTAGCAAGTTCTCCTCACAGTTTAGTTAGACAGAACAATCATTTTCCAGCCTGAGAACCAAGAACAGCTTTGCAGCTTCAGGCCCAAAAAGTGTAAACAGGGAATTGAGGAGAGCATTTGGGAAGATGGGATTTGATAACCTGGAGCTGTAACTGGACAATGAACCCCAATATGGAAATGGACCAAAACTTATCAAAGTGTGAAAACTCATGACTCAGGGTCCATCTTGGGTGTAGACACAGCCAGGCTCTTGTACTGCCCAAGGTGTATCATTTGAAGGCCTTTTTAATAAATACCTACTTTATTCTTTTAAATCTGTCTAGCCTCTGTTCCAGACAGCCTCTCAAGGCATCGTGGGCTCCTTCTGATGCTTGTTGCCTTTGGCAGCTGGTCCTTTTCATGAAGCTCCTCTGGTTTCCCATGTATTGGAAATTCCCAGTTGTTGGTTATGATTTCTCATTTCAAAGCTCCACACTGGAGCTGGATGTTGCCAGAATGGAGCATTCCAAGGGCAGAGCCAGACTGTGCCACCATGGGGAGCTCACAGCAATGCCTGTGACAATCAGTGAGTGCCAGCAGCTCTGCTCAGGCAATGTCACTTTTGGGGGGAGTGAGAAGCTGAGGTTTGGCTGTGCATGGACGTTTGAGATGCCACAGCAACCAGGATGCAAACCCAGTTGCATTAAAATGGGTGCAGTTACTGTCTTTGTGCAAATATTTAATTTGTGAATTTTCTTTCTTCTCATTAAAGAAGGATGATACAGATGTAATCATCTTGGTGAATACTGAACAGCCAAGCAGGTAGATACTATCATTCTATTATGATTTATTTTACATATTATATTTCATCTATTCTTTTATAGTCTAAGCTACACATATCTGGCAGAGCATCTGGAGTACGTTCCACTTCTAACTTTAAATGACCTGACAAAAACACTCCAAATTGAGAAAGCTCAGTGTCTGGCTTTTATAAGTTATTCAGGTTTTCCACTTGCTCACCGTGAAAACGGCTAATGAGGTGTTTTTTGAGTGCCACTCTTTGTATCATGCAGGTGACAGATATAATGAAGATGGTCATGAGGGCATCTGAGCGAGGGGCAGTCTGGCTGATAGGAAGTAAATCAGCCCTGGAAATTGTCCTCTCTTTGTTCCTCCAACACAAGTGACATCAGCCTCTGTGGGACATGGGGACATGTGAAACTCTAGCCAAAATATTCTCACTTTCAAAGGCATATTTAATAATTCCCTATATTAAAAGTAAGCTGCAAGTCAAACTCAAGATGAGGGAATGTTGATCTCTGGGAGCTAGAAATAAGAAAATTAGGAGCCATCCACCTTAGGACAGAGCCTAAAATTACAAGATTGTTTAATGATTTCTTCAGAGGACTGCATAGGGTTATGGTTATTACCATGCAGGGATCAAAATAGACAGGACTTCAGAAGGGCTGAACTGTGATAATCAGAGATATCAATAGAGAAGAGGGTAAGTGTACATCCAGAAGAGATATCAAAGATCCCACATGTTGTTTTTTTTTCATCTGATCTCCTGCCTGCAGTGTCACTGTACCCTTTCAAAGCACAAGATCATCCCACACATGATGGAATTCTCCTGGATGAAGGTGACCTCCAGCAAAATTTACACATTTTGTGCAGTTGGTAAATACAACCAGATTCTAAGCCAATTGCACTCACTGTGTGAGCTCAGCATTTTGGGGTGAGGACCCCTTTTCAGCACTGAATGTCCTTAAGTTACAATGAGCTTTGTCCTGATCTCTGGGAAAAAGCTTGAGGCCCTTTGCCCCACATGAATGATTCCTCTGCAACTTCCAAAACCAACCACCAGGCAGTTCTCTCAGCTGGATGGATGCAGGTGATGAAATAAGGTCTGGCTGTAAAATGTGGACAGTTTCATTCCTTAGGGTCAGAGGAGAACTTCCTCAGGGTCAGAGTACTTGTGAACAGCCTGATAAGCAGCTGCTGTTTTCTTGGAAGAACAGCTCCGGGGCATGAAATATGAACTGCTTTATGGAAATAGCTCCTGGATTTCATTAGCATGCTTTACTGTCTAGGTCACCTTCCTCTTTCCTTTTCCTCCCAACAGTAGAGAGGCATTGACCATCAGAGGCCCTGAACAGAACAGGTGTTTGGACTCATGTGGACATCTTGGACCTTTCCATAGTACAGATTTGCTGGCTGCAGTCCATTGCTTTCACCTTTAAAGAGTGAAACTGTCCAGAATCCAGCCCCAAACCTGCTGTGCTCCAGCATTTATAACCTGTGCACAAGAGTCAGAAAGATGGTGAGGGTCTGGATCCAGGACAATGGACAAATCTCTAGCTCATCTGATTGAAAGGATTAAACCTGGTGGTAGAGAGGCTGGTTTTGCCCAGGTCTCTAAGCACTGGGAGACTGTTATGGACGCCAAGGCAACGCAGGGCAATGTTTGGTGCTAATTATAGCAGGCAGAGTTTGTTTGTGCTAGTTGAATGCCAGGTGGGAGGTTTGGTGGGTATCCTCAAACCAGATGTGACGTCTGCAGCATTTGGGTGCTCTCAGCCAGTGCAGCTAAGCAGCCACTTCACAGTGGAGCTCATTTCACCCCAGTGCAGGCATCAGAAATAGGTCATCTGAGCTGCTGCTTCTCCTCTCCTTTCATTGTGATAGCAGACGGGTGACTAACTCAAAAGTCTGGGTCTACACCAACATCTCATTAACTGACAAAATGTAAAAATCACCTTGTTGATCTAAAATTCTTTCCTCATCTTGTCTCAGCAGTTGAGCTCCCTCAGGAGAAAGACACAAAGTGCTCTGGAATCCTCCACAGGCCTGTGAAGTTACTCAGAGCTTCTCACCTCAAATATCCATCCTCTCCTGGCCAGGGAGACCTTAGAGCAGCATTCCAGTATCTAAAGGAGGCTCACAAGAGGGCTGGAGAGGCACTTCTCACAAGGGCATGGAGTGATAGGACAAGGGGAAATGGCCTTAAGCCAAAGGACGGTAGAGTTGGATTAGATATTGGGAAGAATTTCTTTACTAAGAATTTCTTTGCTGTGAAGGTGGTGAGGCACTGGAACAGGTTTCCAGAGAGACTGCTGACTCCCTATCGCTGGAAGTGTTCAAGGCCCAGTTGGACAGGGCTTGGAGCAACCTGGGATAGTGGAAGGTGGCACTATCCTCAACTGGGAGGTTGAAACTGGATGATCTTTAAGGCCCTTTCCAACCCAAACCATTCTGTGACCCTATAATTGTATGATTTGATAATCCAAAGATCCCATCCCAACCCCACTCTTCTCCACTGCACAAATAGTGCTCAGTCAATGAAAATGGTTTTCGGTTAACTGCACCAAAACAGGCCATGGAGATCTGACCCAATGCAAAGGGTACCCACCAATGAGCTATTTATTTAATATCTCACCCATAATTTTCTGTCTTCAAGTGTCTGACTCTGCTGAACATCACTGCTCCCTCATTAATTCATAATTGTCCCATTTTAGTTTGCCTTATCTACAACTGCTTGAATACTGGTGTCACTGGAGTATTTGAGAACCACTGAATGTGCATCAGAAAAATGCCCTACAAAAAATCCTACAGCCATCACAGGAAATCATGGTTTCAAAATTCTGTCCCAAATCATCAAGTCTGACTTCTGTAGCAAATCTCAGTCTGAGTTACTCTGGCAATAATTGGAAGGATTGCACTTAATTCTGTAAGAAGAGGATTTGGGATTCATCACAAAGATGTTGGACAAAGTCCTGAGCCTCATTAGAAGCATAGAAACAAGGCATGAACCTTATTCTGCACTGAATGACAGGGTCAGGTTGAATAATTTCTGCTCAAGAAGGAAAAACTCCTATTATTTTCCATTTCTTTAGACTGGCTGAAGCAAAATGCATTCTGAGCTTTCTACACAGCTTTTTATTTTCTCACTCTGTACTTGTTTCCTGAGTACCACACAAATTTTTACACTTGAACACCAACTTTTCTTGGTTAGTGGTTAGATCTAGAAATTTTCCCAGTTACTCAAGCTGAACGACATCTCTAAATAGTTCCCACTACTATTTGCATTTAGAACTTCTAATTTTTTGCATTTCTATAGGTAATCCTCAAAATCCATCCAGTTCAGAAGGTTTTTTCATTCCCAGGGTAAGGCACTACATTAGGGTCTAGGACCTGAAGTGAAACTGTTTGCTTTTAACCTCTGTGGCAGAGAATTTAGCCCCAGTTCCTGGAACATCTACATCAGCTTCCTACAAAGTGGTAAATTCAGGGCTGACTCAACAAAACTCATGAAGACAAGATTATCTGTGCTTTTACTGAGCTAAACAAAGTCACTGAGCTCTGCCTTCCTAAACAGAAGCATCTACCCAGCCCATGAAGGTAAAGAAGATGAGAAAGGTGCCCTCTGACATGCAACAGAAAAATTTCTAATGGTAATCTTCAGCCATGGGGAGTTCACTTGGCAATTTAAGGGCCAAAGGTGGAATGGCAGTGGTGGGATGTGCCAAACTGAGCATTGAAACTTGCTCACATGTCTCTCTTGATTTTAGATGCCTCTAATAGAGGGGATGTGCTCTATTTAAATAACCCCTAGACTCCAGTGCTGGAAGGAGATTTGAGGGCTCATCTAGTCCATGCCTAGATGAGCTCCATCACTACCACTGCTCAGGCTCTTACCTTGTCCCCTTCTCCATCATCATTCCTCAGACAGCTTCAAGTTATTTGGTTTTTTCTTTTGGAAAATATTTTCTAGACCCTTTTTAGTAGGGGGATAGACTATAAATAAATAAAGGTAGCATGAAAAGTAATCTTACCCCCTAAAGAGTTGAAGCTGGGTTAATTATTAAAGATTAGGAGCAGACCTGATTTTAACAGGCCACAGCTATAGCCAATAAGAAGAAGAGTGTTATAAAAGAGTGGATTGGTTGGGTGAGGGGAGATGGAGTTAGTTGGCTGCTGTGAGATGAAAGGAGTCAGTGCTTGGAGGAGCTGCCTATGTGACGCATCAAGGGGGTATGAAGCTCTTGCACTAAGGAGACAACAATATGAAACCTTTGCAATATAATGATAACGTTTTTTCGTTCCCATTGCTGCTCCATGGTTTTCTCAGTGTGCAGTGCCCACAAGTAGGGGCAGCATCCTGTCCATGGCTTCACTGTCACAGCACAAAATAAGAGGTTTCTTTGTATGTGCTGTACAGTTCAGGGTTAGATTTAGGTTTTTCATGTGTGGCATTGCCAGCTGGTCTTCATAATCCAGGGAACTGCTGGAAATGCTGAATAACCAAAGACTCACCTGAGCACTAGCTTTGAGTGCATCCTTCTCTTCTGGCAGTTAATCAGTGCCTCTCAATATGACCTGCCATTTGGCACAGTTTTGAACCATTTTAAGGGCACTTTTCTTTTTGGAGATTTTCCAATAAATTTCATACTCATAATTCATCTAGGTTATATTTCCATAACTTTATAGCTAATACAAAAAATATTACTGAAATCAAGGAAAGAAATGGTATCTTGGATAAGAAGCTCACTGCAGGGTGCACTTGTGCACTTTACAGGATTAAATAGACTTGATTCACTATAACTTCCTTATCAGAAAAAGAAGAGAAGGAGCAAATACAGCCATGGAATAATACACTTCATTTACCAGTTCCTCAATTTTTTTGTTTTGCTCAAGCTAAGGGAATGATGACTGCAAATAAGAATAGGAAGGAAGTTATCTGTACTATTCAGCTGTATTTGCATGGGGAAGTATTGAGGAACCCAGTCTAGGCATTGGTGTGTTAAGAACATTGTGGCAGTACTCACTACATGGAAACTAAATATATCCAAGAGTTTTTAATGTTCCTCACATATTTATCTCAGCATCAAAGAAAGGAATAGTTAATATGAGCCATGATGACCCATATCCAGGATGTTTGGCAGAAAAGACTGTTCTCAGTCACTAAACAATCAATTTAAATTCTGTTTTCAAATTCAGTATACGTTTTCAGGATGGATTTGTCTCATCCAGCTGGGGCTACCTAAAGGAGCTGTTGTGCTGGTTTAACAGTTGTGTGCAGATGGGAGGGAGAGGAGATAAGAGTGACTCATCTGGTGGCTGTAGATGTTCAGAAGAGGAGTGAATCACCCTCTAGGTGCTCTTATTGACTCTCCACTGACTCAAGGAGGAACTTCAACAACTGTACTGACCATACAGCTCTCTCTTGAGTTGAGCTCTGTATGGACATGGTAATGATGCTCCATTTAAGGTGTGAGATTTGTCAGCTCCATCTCACTTCTATGGGAAATAAAAAGTGATTAAAACTTGTTCTACCTTTATAGATAATTAGGCTGGATGAAAATTTTCTGATGATAATTTTGTGGGGGTGGTATAACTCAGGCTTCCCCAAACCTCTGCCCTGCAGCAGAGCTGGATGCTGCTGTGGAGGTTGGGAAGGACCCTTGTGGGTGCACAATGTGAGTTCACAACCTCCATTACCATAATTTTAAGGTTGCATAAACAATATGCTGATTAACAGAGTTGAGGTGGCTGCTGGAGCCACCCCCACACCCTCCCTGGGGAGGTCCATATGAAACATCATTCCCTTGAATACAGGACTTGTGTAAGAGTGATTAACAACAGAAAAGTTGACTAAAACACAAAGCTTGCTTATTTCTGTGAGTTACATTGATGTTTATGACTGCTTTGAACTGGGAAGGGCTGCAGTAAGATCACAGTGTTGCCCTTTCTTCAAGCTGGCTGAGAGACCAGTTTAAGGAAAGGACAGTCCTCCAAACCAAATGAGTTTGTGCAGAGCTTTAAGAGCACTTACAGGATTTCAAAAAGCCCTTCTTAAACCTAGACCTAAGAAGGCTGTAGCTGTGTTTGTGGTTTACTCCATGGCAACTCCATTTCTGTACTTGTGATATTGAATAAAAATAATCTTTACAATCTTGTCTGTGGTGGTCTGAGCTACGTGACAGGCTCTTTTCCTCCCAGCTCTCTGCTGAAACAGAGGGACTTACCTGAACAGCAGAACTCTGCTGATCAATGGAGGAAAGTCAAGGAGCAACAGATATCCTTAATTCTCAAGATGCCTTTTTTCTTTTTATTTTTTCCTCCACCACTTCCCAGAGTTTTCACAGCACCTCCTGTCCTTTATTGTCACACCTAATTCTGTTGCTAACATCTCATGTTGATCATCTAAATTATAATGCTAGTTATGTTTGTTTCCTCATAAACCCCAGTTTTTATCTGTGCCTGAGTGCCTTTCCCCCGTTGCTGGGTCTCTGCTGTCACTCTCCCTTTCTCTACCTCACTCTACTTTGGGTCTGCTGCTTGCAGAATCTGCTCTGGGGTTTGTTTGGGTTTTTTTTTTTTTTTTTTCATAGAATCATTCATCAAACGGACCTATTTCCAAAGCTGATCTGGCTAATTCCTCTCACAAACCACAACTGTTTTTTCTGACCTTTAAGAGGTGTAAATGCTGACTTACAGGTCTTATGCAATCTGTGTTTGTAGCAATGAGCCACCTGAAGTCACCATTCATTCCAGTACAACTGACTGTGCTTTCCACTTATTCCTGGATAAAAACTCACCTTGTCTGATAAAACCTTAGTGGCTGTTACTCACCTGTGCTGAGGCTTGCTACCTGAAAACAAATGGCTGCATGAAAGACTGAGCTGGATAGAGAACTGCAGAAAACATCCCTCATCTCTGTGTCCATCATTAAAATAGCTGTGGAATTTAATAGTTAGACCAAGCAAGAAATTGAAGCAGATACTGGCAAGTAAATCTCTTTACCTCAAAAGAACAGATCCTGTGTTTAGTAAGGAAAGGATAAAAAGTTTGGGATTTCTTTCCAGGCAACATAAGAAATATGTTTCACCAGTCCAAATGACTGCAGGGTTCAGGCAGTTACAATATCTCCAGGCATCTTGGAAAAAAGTGAAGGATTGGGTTCTAAGATTTTCAGACAGATTTTTCAGAAGTGAAACTCTCTAAGTCCTTCAGAGGGCTTTGGCACAAGCTTTTCCTATTACACTGTTAAATATGGAAGATTATTTGATAGTGAAGCAAAGGCAGTAAATACTGTGGAGCATGAAGCAGCCATTGAGCAGAGCATTTTACCCACAGCAGTTGCTTCAGAAATCTTACTTGTTCTCCATGCCCTGTTGCATTTGGATTTGAGAAGTAATCTCCCGGCAAAGCCTCACAGCTGGCAAACCCTGCAGGAGGATTTGTCACCTGCATCACAAAGCTGCACAAAATCTCTCATGGAAAGAGCAAAGGGAGATTTATCAGGAGAAAGGTGGCAGACTGATGGATACTGCCATAGCAGCAGTTAAAAATGTATCATCACATCTATTCCTTAGCTTGCCTGTTAAGATTTAATTCATTGAGGATTTATAAAGGAGAAATAAATGCCCAGCATGTAATAATCATGATAGAATACCACAGATAGTTTCAATCTGTTTTTTTCTATAGTCTATTCCAATTAATTCTCTAGTTACGAAGAGAAAATTATTTCAGTGTAAATGGCTGAAGAAAAAACTGCATAAAGTGTGATACTTCCTTGGTAATTCCCAGTTTTCCACTGGCATTTGCAAAAATTTCACTGAAGCATGTCACACCCAGACAATTTGGGAGCGAGGGAAACCTTTTCCAAACCTGGCAGCCTCACCTTCATGGTTTTTTTGCTTTTTTTTTTTTTTTTTTTTTTTATAATCAAGCTGTCCATCCTTCAGAAGCTCAGCTGTGATTCAGAGAAACTGCACACGTGCTTCCATCAAAACCAAATGCAGTATGGCTTTATCATCACTAAGAGAAGACCTCTGAGACCCAAAAGGTTAAGCCATGGAACCTTTTCTTTGCAGGTAGAGCCTGAGATCCATTGTCACACGCCAGACATCTATTCCACAGCCCCTGGTCCCTCTCTAATACCTGTCCAGCCACAGATTTGGGTCTCAGTGCCTGAACAAACCAATCAAAATTTTCCTGCTTCTACTGACCTCAGCTGTAGTGAAATGTGAAAGAGCTGTGGAGCCAGGAGCCCTGATGTGTCAAACCACTTCCTGTACACGGTGGCACGCTCCGCCACACCGAGCATGGACTTTGCTTTCCTGGATAACAGACTCAAACCGGAACAGAAAGCAACCTTTGTTCTTTCCTGCGGAGCCAGCAAAATTATGATTTGCTGACCAAAGCCCTTGCTGCACACGTGGGTGATGCTCCCAGACAGCCTCATCAGGCAGTAATCAGCTCCTTGGCTTGGCTGGCAACAGCTCATCACTTCTGAGAAACTTCACCATCCTCAGAGGTGTGGAGAAAAGATGGGGACGAGTCCCCTGGAGCGCAAGTGGCTTTTGATGTGGCTCTTGCTTGGATTCATCCAAGCAGGAACAGGAACAGGTAAAAGACTCTTTTTGCCTTTTGGGGAAGGGAAAAAATGATTTGGGTTTTTTGGTGGCTGTTAGAGCCACCAAAACTTAGTCACAACATCCTGACTCCTTTCAGCAAAGGAAGGATGCTAAGGAGCTTAAGGAATTTATTATTCTAAGGAAATGAGAGAAATGGGTTCTGTGCCCACAAACTGTCAACTGCAGAAAATCCAGAGCTTTAGAGGATATTTTTTGTCTGACTAATGTACGTATCCTCCAACCCATCACTGGAACAGTGGGCAGATCAAAGCAGCCTGAGGCAGCCCTTTGAATTTCCTTTTTCCATTTTGCTTGTAACTTTAGGAAACAAAAATAGACACTGAAATGCCAGCACCCCTGTAGGTAAAATTGATGGCAATGCTATTAGTTAAAAGATACCATCCAAATTTGCTATGGATACTATAGAAAAATGAAATATTTTTTCAGCCATGCCTTTCAGTCAGCAGTGCCTATAAACTGTGAATGGAGACAGCTAATCCAATTCAGCATAATTTTACACATTTATAAATGGTGACACTGCTTAGATTTGGCTTATTTATCGTGACAAGTGGGTGCATTGAGAAATGGTCTGGTGATGCATTAGTGTATTTAAATTTAAACTGCTTTGTTCAAAGGCAGGGGGAAAAAAAAATCCCTTCCATTCTCAGCGCTCCATAAATGTGATATTTCTTTCTGTGTCTGATGATGATGTCCAGGCTGAGAGGTATGAACAGACACAGCCTAAGGCAGGCTCTCAGATATGCTGGTGCTGTAACTGCTGATGGATCATCCTCAGCAGGGCTGGGAATTTTCCTCAGGGCTGGCCATCTCAAGGGAAGAGTGTGTTGCTAATGACTGAACTGATTAATGCAGGAAGGACCTTCGGGAATGTTGAAGCCCCAGGTGATTTTATTCTCGTTATTTTGCCAGCAAGTGCTGCACCTTCTCCTTTCACTGCCAGATGAGGAGCCAGAGTCCAGGGGAAGTGTTTGGTGCTGCGTGCAGGAGCAGCACCACAAGCTGCTCAGCCAGAGATGTGTCACTGGGATTGGTTCTGGGATGAGTCAGGTTCCTCAGATCACACTTTCTGAATTACTCTGCCTGGAACACGTTGTGAAATTTCTTTCTGGCAGTTCTCGTTTATCAGAAACTGTTCTGGTTTTTTGGAAAAAAAATCGAGGGGTTTCAGAGCAGTTACATTTTATGCTATTTCATGTAATTTTATTCACCACTGAATGAATTATTGCACAGGATGGCATTCCCCACTGTATTTCTAAGCCCTTCTTTCCTCAGCTTCCTATACTTATTTTCAATGTCTTTCCCAATGTTTAAACATAATATTTATATATATATATATATATATATTTGTAATTTCTCCCTGCAAATAATAAGCTAAGGTAGAAACACCACCTTTCACCAATTTAGGGGTTTTTAATCATGGAGACACTTAAGGCATTGTGGCTGTAAGACCTGTTGATTTAATTCCTTAGGGGAATCAACAAGGAGACCTGGGAATAGACATAAGCAAAGCAAAGGGAAAGGGGCTGGGTCAAACTGGTCAAAAATCAACCAGGCCTCAGCACATACAGTACTTTTTTTATTATTTTGCCTTAGTATTTTCAGCTTGTCCCAGCACCGCAAGTTCAGTTTTGTAAATAGATCTGGCCCTAGATGGTGTTTGTAAAAATGCACTCTCAGGAATAAATATAATTAGAGGGAGAGGGAAATAAAAGACATTTGTTTTACAGAACAGTTTAACTGATAGTTCTCAAAGAGTTTTGAGAGGGAAAAAACCTGAGGGACTGGGGAAGCTCAGGCATGGGATGATCATTCATTTAATAAAAATTAAACTACACCGCAGTGCTAAAAAGAAGGGAAATGCTGGTTTTCCTGTGAAGAGCATCACATTTATCTCCTTTATTCTAGCAGTGCCTAGAAGCTGTAGGCATGGGTGAAGCCTGAAGTGAGGGTCAAGCACAAGGTAAAAGCTGGTCTGTGCTCCTACAACCTTTCCATCTTGCTGTTCATCATACAGGGATACACTGAACAGATTTGCAACTTAAACCCGGAAAGGATTAAAACTCACAAAAGAAAGAAACTCATTCACGTGAATTTCATTCACACAAGATGGGTACCAGATCTCAGTCATGTAAATGACAGGAATTTCTTTCCCATTATACTTGCATATTAGTACTGGCTCCCATGGATTTGAAATGCAATGCAGAATACATTAAAGTTGCCAAACACAGACAAGTGATTATTGTAAGGTCAACTAGAGAGCAAATACCTTTATAAACCTTTCAGCTACAGTGGCCTTCAGCAACAAAGGGCTCAATATGCAGCTACAAGTAAAAAAATGTAAAAAAAAAAGTTTTAAAAGTGTGATCCTACTGAGGAAAGCAGATACTACAGACAGAGATCCTGCAGTACCTGCTTCTTCTGCTGGAGGAATTGTTTTCCCACCTCATCAGAGGTGAGATATAATGTCCTTTTTCCTTTTATTGCAGAAAAAAATCCACTCTTTAGCTACTTGTAGAAAGCCACTGCTCCTGACTTTGCTCACTGCTGCCTTCAGATTGTTGTTGTTTTGGTCTCCCTACCTCCTCAACATTCAGCTTTGTCTGCCCTGTTCTCCCTGTTGCATTAATGCTATTTCAAAGCCCAGCTTCTGGGTACTTTCTACCCACGGATTCCATTCCCTGACCTTGGTCCTGAATTTTGGAACAACGTGGCTCACTGAGTCTTTGCTGCATCTCCTCCACTGCTTCCCCAAAACTCACATTTCCAAAGCTCTTCCATGACTTCCCTCACTTGACTCCCTGTTCCTCAGCCCTGCCAGGGGAGCAGCACTCTGTCACCTGCTGCTTTTTCTTGGTGTTCTTATTTTGTAAAGTGTGAGCCTTCGCATAAAGAATATATAACCCTCTCTATGTGGAAAACACTCATGCATGACATCAGAAAAATCATGTTCATGTGCAGAAAACTTCCATTTCACTTTTGAGATCTCCAGGGCAAAGTTCCATGACCATGCTAAGTCCCTAAGTCAGGTGAGATGAGTCCTTAGGGCATATTTGAAATCAAAATTTCCCCACTAGACCTTTTTTTCTTTACTTTCCCAAGACTGAGACACACACTTGTCAGACCATTCAATTATTTTCAGAGAGGATATTCTCTACTGCCCTTTCAGGCCTACAAAATCAAGGCTGAGAAAATTCCAGACATGGGAAAGAATCTGTATCTCTGTTGTTGTTTAAAAAGACAATTTTTGTTTCTTTTCAAATGAAAATATCAAAGACATGTGGGTTACTGAGATTGTCTATTTTAGTAAAAGTGTCACACACCAAAACAAGGCTTTCATGTATGATACTCTCAAAACTTGGCTCTGTGTTCTGCTACAAAACCATGTGCCATGGTTGCATTCAGAGTCTGAGCTCTGTGGCTTTACCACAGAACCAAGGATGTTATAAAGAAACAAAAACAAATGTTCCCCATTCTTTACTTAGTGCACTTTCTATGCAGCACACTGTGCCCAGGCTAGTTTTCCTTCCTCTTCCTTCTTTGCTAATGTTCCCTCCATCCAATTCCACATTTTGAGTTCAAGTCCTCAGCCCAGCCTCTCTGCCAGGGCAGGCGTGAGGTCTGTCAATACATCAGGTTAAACCACTCTGATTATCAATGTGAGCATGGAAGAATGCTCTTCCACCACTGCAGTTGATAAAAAAGAAAGGAGCACCTTCAAGCTTTGCTAAGGAGAAGGTAAATTAGGTGTCTCTAGAGAGATTTGGCCAGCTCCACTTCTCACAGAAGGAGCTAAGAATGTCACTTTCCTGAGGATAAATTATGCTTAGCATGACAAAGCTGAGTCCACTGTGCAACCTGCTCTAGCCTTGCTGTATATGGATTTTTTTTGCATTAGATTCCACTGCCGAGGTCAATGCAAACAGCTGGTTTGAGCCAAGAGGTAAGAGAAGTGCATTTCTCCCAAACTCAGTTTTCTGTGGTCCTAGAGCTCCTGACAGTTCATATTCCACTTTATTTTACATTGTTTTTGAACAGAGATATCTGGCACAGCAAACTCAACAGGGACTGAACTGCCAGATCCTTAGAACAAGAGATTCTTGTTCTCCACTGCTGGGAATATTCAAACCCACCTCCACCCCCTAAGGCTGGTCTCTCCTCCACTGCTGTTTGCATTAAAACTTGTGCCTGGTCATTTTATCAGCATTGTATTTCTGTCACTTACTGCAGACTCACTATTACTCAAATTATTTTTTTAAGATAATCTCTCTGTAATCTAATGAATCTAATGAATCTAATTGTAATCTCACAGGCAAGTTACAATAAAATTGGGGTCTGTACCCCAAACCCCACATCTGGGATCTATTCCCATCTTACAAATTCACATAAGCAATAAATGACATTAATGGGGGAAAGAATCCTGCAGAGCTGAGGCTTGCTTGTTAAAGGATCCTTTGGGGATAATTTTTGAAGTAAGAAAAAGTTCATTACCATTTCAGTCCTGTTGTTGGTATCAATTCCTTCGCTTTGCCAGTATCAGTTTCATCTTCATGAGACTCCACCATTTAGAGAGCCCAGTTTCTCACAGCACATAAATCCCCAGGGCTGATTTAGCTTTTCAGACACAGCTGGGGAAAAAAAAATCTTCATTTTCACCTGGTTTGATTTGTTGTTGTCTCTGGGGAGAGGTGCTCTTCATCTCTGAACTGGGCAGGTATGTGCAGTGCCTGGTTTCTTCCACTGCTTCTGCCCAAAACTTCAGAGCATCAACTTTCCTACCAATCCCATCCTACTGCCTTTATAGTAAGGGGAAAATTGTCCTATTTTGGAACCTTGCTGCTTTAACTTGAGATCAGAGTAATGTCAGTGCTGGTGACACACAGCCACGTGACAGAGGAAGTTCTGAGTTTAGGTTAGTGTGGTGTGACTCACTAGGTCTGTGTTTTACCTAGCACTAAAAATACCTGTTACGAATTTTCCACACTCACTTCTTGTGGACTGAAGGTGTTGTTTTAGAGCCTCGTCTGTCGCTGCTCTGCCAGCTCAGACATGGAAGAGAAACAGGAGGGAGGGTTTCATGAAGCCTGGTACTGCCAGCACACCCACCAAAAGCAGTTTTGTGGTTGGGTGAGTAACAGAGGTGAATGGGAAATGTGAGGGAAGAAATCTGAAAGGGCTGATGCTGATTTAGATGCTGGGTTTCTTTCTCTCCAGTATCTCCGTGTGATATCTGACAGCTCGTGTGGAAATCCCAGATGCCCTGAGACATCTCAAATGGCATCAGACACCCCAGCTCACACCTGTCTGTTGGCTCAGATGACAAGGCTTGCAGGTCTCAAAAAACTTTTCAAATTTAATTTAGGGAGCACTTCAGCAGAACAAATAACTACTTTTTTAATTGTTATGCTTCATGGCTGTCTATTGTCTCAATACACAAGTCTCCTTATTCCAAGGGTTTGTCTCCATCCAATCCATCATAATAATTGAAAACACCTCCAGAACTTCCACAAATGCTGTAGGCACCAAAAATCCATGAATATGGGGAGAAACAGAAATTCCCATCTGCTTTAGGAGAGCTAAGTGTTCTCATAATTCTGCAACTGACAGAAAGGCTAAATCCCTGCGAACACAATTACACCAACCTCTCTGTTTGGCTCATTTACTGCCTCCAAGTGCAGAGAAATGGAGTCCCAGGACACTTTTGGGGTGTGGGAAGTGAGAATAATTGGTAAGGGCTGATGAATTTTGTGAATGAAGGGATGAGAGAACAGTGGACATCAGACAGCAAGAGAAGGAAATAGTGGCACACAACACCTTATCATGGGGACAAAAAATTGGAATAAGTGCAGAGGGAAAATGAGGAGGCAAACAGAACATCAAGACATCTCAAGGTAATGTGAGGGCAGTATTTCAAACCAGTAATAGCTGGATTGCAACCCTGGAGAAGCTGAGAAAGGATACAGAATCCAGGGAAAGCTGGGCTGTGCAAAACACCACAGGTTGTGAGGCAAGTTATGCCCAGATGTGCTGGCCTTTTAAAAGATTGACATTTTCATATCATTCCAACTCAAGTTGATTGGCTAATTACCAGCAAGGTGAAAAAAAACAACAACAACAAAACAAAAAAAACCAAAAAAAACCCAAAAAAAAACCAAAACAAAACCAAAAAACCTAAGCTAATCTCCCCATAAAATGTAAAAAGTCAGATATCTGGTAAAGAAAAAAAATCTACCTGCCATTCCCTACTCCCTGGATTCTTCCATCCCTTGGGTTTTTTTTTTACCACTCACACAGCAAGGATGTTGATTTTTTTAGGGGCAAACCATGTAGTTTCCTTGGGCACAAAGATGGAATGAAGTTTTAAGCACAATTCACTCCAGAGGTCAGTATGGTCCTGATCTCTCCAGGTCTGCATCCTCTCTGCAGTCTTCCCAAACTATTACAGGAGATGCCATGGCATGAAACCGAAGAAGGACATGGAGATGCTGGAACAGGTCCAGTGGAGCTGGGGAAGGGTCTGGAGCACAGGTCTGATGAGATGCTGAGGGATCTGGGGGAGCTCAGCCTGGAGAAAATGAGGCTCAGGGAGGATCTTTTCACTCCCTAAAACTGCCTGGCAGGAGGGTGCATGGATTACATGCCGAGTGCCTACTCTTTCTAGAAAGAGGAGTAAAAACCACATAAAGAGAAGCACTTCTGAAGATATATAAGATATTTTGAGACAATTAAGAGCAATCATGGCAAATGATATTTTGCAATATCTGTATTCATTCACAGCTCCTCCCAGTGTGAGGACTGGCGCAACAATAAACCCAAAAGTTGACAACTTTGATCAAACACATTGGTGAGAAGTATGGGAGGAGAAGCCAGTGTTTTAAAACATTATGATGGTTGCAAAGGAGACAGTTCTTGAAAACGGGAGCAAATTATTCAATGTGACAATGAACCAGTTAAAAGTCAAAGGGAGGCAGGCACAAGGTCACAACAAGAACTGGGAAATTCCTCTTCCAAAATTCATTCTGGATTGGAGAAAGGAATATGGTTGTAAAGGTCAAAGAAGATACTGCAGTTATTTAGATGTGAGAAGACAAGAACTTGAGCAATGTGGATAAAATTAAAAGGCTGGATCCAAGAAAGGTTGTGTGTGATCCAGCTGCAATGTGGATGTTCACCCTCTCTCAAGTGCACCATTTCTGCACAAGCCCTGTCTGATGTGTGCAAGTTCAGAAGAACCCAACATCTGATCATCAATTAAAAGAATGTTTGCCCTTTATGATGAGTCGGTTAAATGTTGTGGGTTTTCTCAAGAAGAGACTAATGAGTTGTAGGTTGGAGTGCCTTATGCTGAGATTCAGATCTGCAATCTGCTTCAAAGAGGCTTTTGAAGTCTTGAGGGAAACAAGCTTTTAGCTTTCAGGGAAAGTGAGAGTACATGATCTCAACTTGCTGCTGATCTGATAACTCTTTAATTTTAATCACCCTGACAGTCTGTGGTAAAACATGTGGTTAACTATTTCGGGTGCAGTCGCTTCTCTCTAAGCCACAGTCTGATGTCGTTTACAAGGCGAATCCTTTGATAACACAAAGGTACAAGGGGATTAAAACAACCCTTATGCAGATTAGCTGTTAAACTGCTCACATACCTTTCGTTGTTGCCTTCTTCAAACTTTGTGACTTACTAAACAGCAAGACAATGTAAAGTAAAAAGGGCAGAAAATATTGAAGTGAGGAAATAAAAGAAAAGGGCATTGCAGGGCTGGGGCTGGGAGTCACAAGTTGAGTTGCTGTTGGTCTTTGAAGGAGAAAGCACTTTGGGAGTCAAGGGGAGACACCAAATGATGAACAGCTATCAGGGACTCAAGGGCCTTTGGCAGTCATTCCTTCTGGCTGCTAAGGCTGCATTAATTATGGGTGTAGAAAATGTGAGGATATGATGACTAAGAAATTTCAGTCCTGATAGCTGTTGTTGTTGTGCATAAGCATAAAGGACCATGGATCATGCACGCAAAGATCCAGAGTGCCAGGCCCGGTGCAACCAGACTATTTGATTCTTTAATTTCTCAGCCTTTAGACCTTAAATAATCATTAAGCAGTGCCTTTATCAACCTCTGGGTCCCCAGCTCAGTTTGAGCAGGCTTTTTAGTGCACTGAAATTATCTAACTTAATTCATTCCAACTGATTGAGAAGTATATTTAGATATGATTTGCTGATGACACAACACTTCACGTCCTTGTTTTGGGACAAGTTATATTTAGGTTTGCAAACTTATTTCACAGTAATCTGCTCTTTGGTGTCCTCAGACAGAACTGAAAGTCTATGCCCTTTCCCAATGTTTGCTTATAGAGAATTGCAACTTTTAATTGCTTACTTTTGCCTATTGTGCCTCACTCCATAGACTGAGGGCTGCCACTCTGGTGGTGGTAGCTGCTTTCCAAAACAATTATTAACAGCTTCATTAAGAAAGTGTTGATAATAATGATTCTTCATTAAGAAAGTGTTTCATGTTGTCCATCTGCTGGACATGTCTGGTATTGAGAACAGGGCAGTCCTTGATCCATAAAGTAAAATGCCAGGCTGTCCTGATTCTCAGGCTTTCTATTTGTAGATGTATGCCCAGATCCTCCAGTGACTGAATTTGCTGATGTTACTGCTGACATGTATCCACCAGAGACCAGACTGTACTATGAGTGTGAGCCTGGCTATGACAGACCAGCTGGTGCATACCCAGGAATTCAGTGTAAGATTGAACGGCAGGGAGCTGTTTGGATATACCAACCATTTAAATGCTCGGGTGAGTGAGTGTTGGTTTATTTTTCTATACATAGAGGTGTTTCTCTTCCATGTGTAACTTGGTATAAAACATTAACAAAAGATCTTTTGTGCTTATTTTTCTAAGTTAGAACTTGATGCAGTTTTATCCAACCTCTAGAAGCTTGGATGTTCTGGCACTTTGTTCTGGTATTTGTCTTACTGTAACTCAACAAAGGTAACTTCACCACAGGTAAGAAAAATTTGTCGACAGTGGCTCCCACGATGGAGTCAGAACTTACACAGAAGCCAGAATTAGAACCATTGAGCACTGCACCCCAGAAGCAAGAGGACCTTTCAGAGTACAAACAAAAAGGTAAGAGCTCATTCGATACTTCTCCTGCTGATTTCCATGGAAGTAGTGAAGAAATGGTGAATGATATTTAATTATTTTGCAGGCAGAGGGAAACAAACAATTTCTTCAATATCTTGTCTGAATAAGGTGATACAGTAAAAGCAAATGAGTATTTGACATCCTAATCAAGAATTAGAAAGGCTTGCTATGTCCTGCCTGTCTATATTATCTAAGAACGCAAGATTTTCAAGAACAGAAGCAGCGTGCAAAATCTGTCTGCTTTAACCATGTGCTGCCTTGTGCTCCCACAGGTTTCTGTGGTCCTCCCAAGACTATTCCACATGCCTTCATAAGGGAGCCCCACAGGCATTACGTGGGACAAGTCTTACATTTCAAATGCCAGACAGGTTATGATAAGAGACCCCCCACCTTTGGCAACAGTACGTGCAAGGAGGTGGATGGCAAAACCTTCTGGACTCCCCTTGATATGAGATGCACCAATGACAGCACCCAGTGGCCACCACAGACCACTGAGCCAGGTAAGATGGTTGTGATTACATCACAGCAATGTCCTGACCTGCTCGTGTGGAGTTCAGACCCCCCAGCTGTCGTGGGGAAAGTAGGAGCTTCAAAAAAGTTAACTGAAGAAGCCCTGCCACTGAGGAGAAGAAAGAACTCCCTTGTGTATTTAAACACCTTCACAGAAAGGGGTTGAAATGAAGGCAAATCCTTCCTTAGCCTCGGATTTTGTCAACAGTTTAACTTTAAGGAATCACTCTGTGCTGCAAGTTCTGTTGATGGCAAATCAGATGTATTTATATAAAAAGGAATTATTTATTAAGACAAATGAACAGGAGGTAAAAGACAAAAGTCTTTCATCAGAATTGCTTACTACCCAATATAAAATTAAAATAACTACTAGCAGATTATAGCATAATATAAAACTGCATCAAGATACCTATATTAAAGCCAACAAAAGAAATAGGATTGATTAGGAGTCAAATATAACTTACCACTGATATGATGATAATGTACACAGACACTAGAGTGAAGATTCCTTCACTCAGTCCCTTGGGAAGTAACCATGAAATAGGTGTCCCTACTCATGGGAGAAACTCCACACATTTCCAGGAAAATGTACAGATTTCTGCTTTGTGAAAGTTTGCTGTGGCTTTTATATTTGTAAAATGAATGGCTGTCAATGAGAAATTCAGCCTAGTTTGTCATTCCAGCCCTTGTGACCACACCAGACCAGTGCACACACTGTTTCAGCATCAGCCCAGCACTTTCTCCCCTATTCCATAGATCTATTTCTCTGTGGTGCCTGGTTCAGAAGTAACAATTTGGTGTCTGGTCTTTTCTCTTCCTTCATGACACCATTGAAAATTTCACTTGGTGCTATCCAGATAAAAGAATTTCTTGCTGTGATAGATACAACCCTTCAACAAACCAGTCCTAGAAAATAATACAGCCTATTGGAATTACATCTATTTAAAAATTGCAAATATTTTAGAATGTTTAAATTGGGATTATGAAAAACATGGTACTGGATAACAAAAGAAGCTCCCTCGGTCTTTAATTCAACAAAACAGTAATTCCAGTTTCCTGCAAAATGCTCCCAAACCTTTGCAAGGTCAGGTCCTTGAAAATAGAGCAACAAATGTTTGTTCCTCTAAAGTGTTGCCTTTGTATTTGTTATGATCTGATGTCTGTAATGAGGCTGGAACTTTCTCAGTTCTCCTTCAGCATTCAGCACAAAAAATTTATCAAGAAACCACTATTACAGGATGTCTTGTTAAAAATCTTGCCCCATACAGGAGCAAGTTCAGAGCTTCCTTTCCAGGATAAGAGAGAAATTCAATTAATTTCTCGCACCAGGGAAGGTTTAGCTTACATTTCTGGACAAAACCAGGTCCTGGTTGAAACCATGTTTTCAAGTACTACCTTGACACTTTGAAAGTCATCCTTCCAGTCTTATATGAAGTAAAGATCTTAGATGGATCCCATTCCCTTTCACTTCATGCCCACCATTAACAGGTATCAGGTCAGCAGATATGTTGGTATCCAGGCTGGAAAGATCTGCTGATGGCCAAGAAACAAAGATGGCAATTTTAAAATGTTCTGTGCAGAGGGAGAGCTGTCAGACTCCACCCCTGGAACTGCTTTGGTGCTGGAATGAGCTGGCTCTTTGCCTGACTCTGTCCTCATCACTGCTCTGGTGTTCTTCATCAGAAGAGCAAACTGATACAAAAATCAAGAATTTCTCTCTCTCCATAGGTTTGAATCTTCTGTCCTCTTTCCCTTCCTCATCAGGGACACTGCCAGTGACAGGTATGCCATTTTATTAAAGACTTCACTCCACTACCCAGAGCACTTAGTTGGTCTTTCAGTTTGGTGTTCTATTCCAGAGAGATCCATTTCTGTTAGAAGAGCTACTAAATATGCTGCAAGAAAAATCTATACCCATGTATTCTGTGAGAAGTTAGTAAAGACAGTATAAACAATTGTTTAAGCACTTAAGCTTTTATAAAGAAATTTCCAAATATTTGTAAGGCATATAAAAGAAAATAGATCAACCAAAAGTCTGGTTTTTTAAATGGAAGCATTTTCAGATTCTTCTCTGAGACTTTCTGTGAATTCAGTGAATTACTTCAATTGGAAAAAAGCAGAAAAAATGTAAATATTTAAATGCTGAGGGTTTTTTTCACATTTTCAAAGGAATAAAAAGATGGGCAAATAGAACATTTCTTCACAGCTACACCAGTGCATTTAGATAAGTCTGAAGAGATTTTCTCCTCCCCCTTCCCCATCCTCTACTCAGCCATTAGCTGATGAAATAGAAATTATGTCTGACTGTGCAAATGCTCAAGACTTTGCACAAGGACTCTTGATTCCAGCTGGAGTCTGTTGAAAACTGTAGTGCACATTATGGTGAGAAGGAATAGTGGAGTGAGGTGAAAGAAAGGAAGGAGGAGTTTTGCAAACTACTCCAGAGACCCCAACATCAGCAGTCCCTGGTTATTTCACTGTTGTCAATCTCTAGTTGCCCAAGTCCCCTCTGGTTGGGTCCTGGGAGCAATGGGGAAACATGGAAAAATTCCTGCCTCTGGGCAGAGGGGCAAAATGAGACCCTATCCCTAATTTTGCCTGTTTGTCCCAGATGGAGTAAATGTAACAACAAAGATAACTCCAGGTGCTAACCATATTAATTTTCAGGTTTTACAGCTATCTGGTTTGTTCTGCTTATCATTCCCATTGCCTTTGTGTGACTCACCAAGCAGCCAATAAGGTAGGTGAGACAGAATGAGGAAAATATGAAATCTAACAAAAAAAAATCCCTAGAGGTGGAAGAGTTGTCAACTGGATCAGCCTTTCCCTATTGCACTGATGAGATTTCTGGACATCCTCTTTGATGTTAAATATGACCCTGGATTTTGAGATTGTCAGATTTAGCTGTTAAATACTGGCACAAAAAAAAAGAGGAATCAGAGCTTTTGAAATCAAAAAATCTCAGAACAAGTTGCCCAGAGAGGTTGTGGATTTCTCATCCCTGGAAGTGTCCCAGGCCAGGTTGGATGGAGTTTGGAGTAACCTGGGATAGTGGAAGGTGTCCCTGCCCATGGCAAGGGGATGGAATGAGGTGGGCTTTAAGATCCCTTCCAACCCAAACCATTCTGTGATTCTGTACTTCTAAAAGGAAGTCTTTGTCCCAGCCATTGTGGTACTGAGAATAGCAGTTTGACTAATGAGTGGGATATTAATTCTGTGGGAAAAATTAAGGTTAATTATGCAAATACGTTGTTTCAGATAGATTATGCAATCAGTTTTTTCTCTCTGGCCAAACTGTGGGAAGTCTGGGGGAGCATCTGCCAACACAACCACGTAATTCTGTTAACTTCATCCCTCTAATTTCAGAGTTATGTCATGACAACTTTGTACTTCAGATTTATTTCAGTCTGGCCTCCTCCCTGTTTCTGTTACTACACTGAGATGCACCAAGTCTGTTCCTGTTCACAGGCTCCCCTGCCTAGTTAAGCCAAGATGTTCCTATTTAACATTTCGGAATTCTCCTCGTCTCTCTTTGCTAATCCTCATCCCTGTTTCTCTTCATGTTCCTTACTAATCACTGCTGCTTCTTAGCTGAATGGGGATTTTTCTTGAAAAGTGGGAAGGGAGGACCCTGTGAAACCACATTAGAAGTGGATTTTTGTCAATTCATGGCTGGAATAAAGACATATAAAGTGTAAACAATGCTTTGAAACATGCTTTAGTGAAGGTAGTCAACCATAGTGCAGATTGCCTGGGCCATTGTAGGATTTCTGAAAATGTGCTATGGGACAAAGTGTCAAGAATGATCTACATTGTACTGGCTCTGTGGTGGAACAGAGGTGAAACAGCCAATGCCAGATGAAATAGTAACAGCCAAATGAAAGAGTAACTGAGATCCTTAATGTGTCATCTGCAAAAAATACTCTGTCATTTCTCATAGTAAATATAGAAGAAGCCATAGAAAACCTGTGTTTCCCCATCTGTAGTAAAGTGTTTTTCCTGTTGTAGGGAAAACTTCTCAGGGATTTGTGGCAATCAGATGCAAACTTGTGAAAATAATGACTTGCCACAGAAGAAACCAGATTGTACCAGCGATTCCAAGATCAGCAGTGGCAAATGAGGAGGAAGCCTGGACACAAATCTAACGTGTGAAGGTGGCAGAAGATGTTACAGCTCAACTCTTCTGGGGACAGCATGACTTTCCACCTACAGTGTGGGGTTCACATTCTCTGAACCTGAGAGAAGCAGTGAGAGAAGCAGAGGAAAGAATGATCAAAACAATTCTTATCTCATTTGCTGCTCCTGTGTTGTGCCAAAGTAGAATGCAATGTGGAGATTGTTTACCCAGAGTCATGGTGTTTTGTTTCCTTGGCCTGTCAGGGCCAAGTGTGTGTGCAGACTGTGGGTCAGCAGACAGTCATGAGATGCTGGGCAGTTGAGTTGAGTTGAGTGCTTTGTGCAGATTCAGTTTAGATGTAGTGTAATATAATACAGAATAATATAGTATAATAAAGTAATTAATTAGCCTTCTGATAAGATGGAGTCCTCCTCATCATTTCTCCTGGAGGTTGGGCAAAAATATCACCAATACTAAGAGGACGACTGCATCCCATCACTGCCTGCTGGGGAAAGAGCCCTGCCTGAAACTGCTTCCCAAACCCACTTCTCCTCCTCCTACCACACAGCAGATGTGTTTCTAATATAACTGCAGCCCCTCCCAAGCCACCAGGAGCACATATGGACCATTCTCCCAAGCACACTAAATGGTGCCACTGTCATTTCAGCCCACTCACCATCCTCCCCACAAACAGAGCAGCTTTGCTGGACACCTGGTGTCCCCCTGCCTCTTCCCCACCAAGGTGCGTCAAACACAGGCACGCTTTTCTCCTCAAATTGTTCCCCTTGGAAATTAAACCCCTTCACCCCCTGCACTGCAGCTGAAAATCTGACTGGATTCCCTTATGGTTTGCCATATACATGCATTCCTCATCACTCCCCTCTTCCCAATTATTTTGGATTTGTGCCTTCCATGACAGTTCCTCCATCATTCCTGGAGCTCAGACAAGGATGATGCAGATCGTGGCAGCCAATTAATTTGACAGCTCCTTTCATAGCTGCAGAGAGTGAGACAGCCCAGCACAAAGGCATCTGAGGACAGGCTCAAACACACATAATACTTGACAGGTTCTTGTATTATTGGGAATTTGCAATGTCTGGATATTCTTCTGCCTCTTTTTAGCCACGCTTAGCTGGGTAAGATGGCTTTCACCTGGATGAATACATGTATCTGTGTCTCCGGCAGGCAATGGGGAGGAACAAGTCCCTTTGGAGAGCAGTTCTCACCCTATTGCCTATATATATAATAATAATAATAATAATAATAATAATAATAATAATAATAATAAATTATATAAAATAATACATATATTATTATTCTGTAATATATATATGTGAATATATATATATATTTATGCACATACAGAGACACATAGTTATTTATGTATATATACAGGTCAAATGACTCAGGGTCTTGACCAGTTTCTCTGCATTGACTTTAACAATGCCCAGATTGACCAGATTAACTACAGATGCTTACAGGGCATATGACAAAAGCCAAATGGGATGGATCCCTTCCTTATAATTCAGAAGACATGAGAGGGTTTTGGTCTAGTTTTCTGTTTCAAGATACAGCGTATGTGTCATTGCTTTACTGGTTAGTATTCCTGTTGAGTTATTCTCACTCTATACCTTGATGTTTATATTCCCATGGCTTTTTTTATTCCTGTTGGGATAGGATTTATTTGTACTATGTATCTTATTGCATGAACCCTCATTAAGTTCATAGATAATGTCAAGTATGCTGGGAATATTGATCTGCTGGGAAGGTAGGAAGGGTCTGCAGAAGGACCTGGACAGGCTGGATCAATGGTGGGAGGCCAACAGAATGAGGTTCAACAGGACCAAGTACTGTGTCCCACATTTCAGCCACAATAACCCCAGGCAGTGCTACAGGCTGGGGCAAAGTGGCTGGAAAGTGTCCCAGTGGGAAAGGACCACGGGTGGCTGGTGACAGCAGCTGAACATGAGCCAGGGTGTGCCCAGGTGATCAAGAAGGCCGATGGCATCGTGGCTTGTAACAGCAATAGTGTGGCCAGCAGAGATTGCCCTCCTGTGCTTGGCGCTGGGGAAGCCCCACCTTGAGTCCTGTGTCCAGTTCAGGGAAGACATTGAGGTGCTGGAGTGAGTCCAGAGAAGGACAATGAAGCTAATGGAGGGCCTGGTGGGCAAGTCCTATGAGGAGTGGCTGTGGGAGCTGAGATTGTTTATCCCAGAAAAAAACAGGCCCAGGAGAGACTTTATTGCTCTCTGCAACTCTGGTGAGGGTCTGTCACTTCTCCCAGGGAACCAACGACAGAATGAGAGGACACAGCCTCAAGCTGCGCCAGGGGAGGTTCAAACCGGACCTCAGGAAGAATTTCTTCACTGAAAGGATGGTTAAGCATTGGAATGGGCTGCCCAGGGAGGGTGTGGAATCACCATCCCTGAAAGTGTTCAAGAAATGGTGCCACAAGGTGGTCAAAGATTGGACTCAGTCATCTTGGAGATCTTTTCCAACCTAATTTATTCTGTGATTCTGTGACATGGCTCTCCACTCTGAATGAGAAAGAGGGTTTGAAAGTACATGCAGCAAGAGTAAATGGGAAGCCATTTCCTCTTCCTCCTCCTTCCTCCTTTTCTTCTGAGAAGGTCCACAGGCTTGGATGGCAGTAAAGAAGACAAACCCTGAAGAGGTCAGTGTTGGAAGTGAGGGGAGAAGCCATGCACACAGACAGTGGGTATTCAAAGAGAAACTCTCCATTTGACAGTGCTGTCTTCTCAATGACGTAGAAACATAAAAATACAATATGGTTTTAAAAGAGAGCTTTTGATTTATGTCAGATATGAAAATACCTGTGAATGTAATGTGTGCTTTGCAGACAGAGGTGTGTTCTAAGACTAGTTCTCAGATTTCCATTTTATGAGTTTACCTGGCATATAATGCTTTCATATAGAAAATTCTGGCACTACCATTGTCACTGAGAAATTTTTATGTGCATTATATAGGAGTGCTCCTCTTGTGCCACATGAGCAGGAAAGTGTGTGTTGCACACACTGGAGTTACATCACTGGAGTGATGTGTGTTACTGCACTTCACGGGGTAAAGATGGGCAGGTTTGGATTCTCTATCTGCAGCCATATTCCAGGGTAGACACTGAGACAGCTGGGGATGTTCAACCTGGAGAAGAAATTACTCCAGGGAGACCTTGGTGCCACATCCAGCGGTACTAAAGATCCTTCCGGAGAGCTGGAGAAGGAGTTTGGACATAGGACAAGGGGGAATGGTTTCCCACTGCCAGAGAGCAGGGTTAGATGGGATACTAGGGATATATCCTTAACTGTGGGGGTGGTGAGGCCCTGGCACAGGCTGCCCACAGAAGCTGCGGCTGCCCCTGGATCCCTGGAAGTGTCCAAGGCCAGTTTGGACAGGGCTTGGAGCAACCTGGGATAGTGGAAGGTGTCCCTGCTCAAGGCAGGGAGTTGGAACTGGATGACGTTTCATGTCCCTTCTGGTTTTTTTTTCCTGGGATAAACAATTCCATAAATCAATGAAGCCCCAGGAAGTGTCTTTCCCCTTTTCCTATAGCAGTACAGCTGCTTAAAACAAGTTTTTTTGCAGCTGTTAGAAGAAAATGATGTGATGTGTCAACCTGGAGTATCTGCATGTGTATTTACAAGAGCTGGCTTATACATTCCCAAACCATGTGGTCAATGGCTCATGTTCTGCCTTCCCCACCTGTGCTCACTGATAATCACAATCTGTCTGATACTCTTAAACTGCTGTTTTCTGAACACTTCTCATGCTTGAAACTGGACTTAGCAGCCAAACTTTCTCCTCATTTTTTTCTTTTCCTTTTTTTTCTCTCAAAAAATCAAGATAAAAACTACTTGCTTTTAAATCTTTTTACAAATCTAAGGTTCAGAGTTTACCCAGACACAAAGTGGTTGTGGGTAGCCATAGTAATTAAATTCCACCTGCATATAAACCAGCAAGGGAAGGGCAGAGATAAATCACTGCTCCTAGCATTTACTCCCTGAAGGATGGAGGCAGTGCAACCTGTTTACTTCCAGCTCAGAACCACTGGCTCAGCCTCCTTGAGCTTGCAGGTTTTTCTATCATATTTATATCACACAATTTCATTTGCTTGGGGCTTTGAATATTTTGTGAAGGCAGGAAGGGGAAAAATGTAACTTCATATGAAAAGAAAAACAAAAGGATGCCAACTTGCACTCCCAAGGTACAGTACTGCCATTGAATGGGGTTGGCATTTTCTGGACTTCTTCAGCAGCTGATGTAAAACCCCTCAAACCCCCTGGCACAGCAGAACCATGCATCCAGCACTTGAGACAGATCAAGCTGATCTTGAGCGTATTTCCTCTCTTAGGTCTCTTTGATATATGTATCTGCCATCTTGGAAGGTTCTTTAGATTATGAAGCATTTTGAGGCTCTGAGTTTACAACGAATCACAAATTAGCAGTTCCTTAAAAATAATATCAAGTAAAATCAGACTTCTTTTACCGAAGCAGTTGTTATTTTCAGAGGAAATGTGAATGTGACATGTACTCTCAGAAGCAGCTCGTGTTGTGGCCTTTGAGTATTCCTTAGAATGGATCTGATGTTTACATAGATATAAATAATCATCTGGATAATCTTGCTGAGCCGCTCTTAAATGGAGTGCCATCCACTGGGGAAGGATGTATTTGAAAGTATAAAAGACTTTGTATGTTTGGGGTTTGTTGTTGGCAGTTGGAGCTCCAATATTTGCACAGTCGCTATGTGAAAGCTGAGTTTGTAAATCCCATTGAAGGAGGACCCAGACAATAACCAAGAGCAACAGTAAAAACAAAACAATAGGGAAACTCTCCTATTGTGTAATTAGTTTGAATAGGTTTGGTGGTTCTTATGTACATGGTTCTTATGTTCACACAATCCCATCCAGGTACACAAGAGATAAGTAGCTCCTCAGAAATCAAAGGAGGTTTAATCTTATAAAACTTTCCTAATAGGTGTGGCCTTTCTATCCGGAGGCTAAGATGGTTAAGCAAACATCTAATATGGACTTAATGTCTTAATCTGACTTTGGATGTGAAAATAACACGTGAAAATCAGCATTTGGGTTTTGATAAATTTAATTGTCCTCTCCTCTAAAAACTCACAGAAAGATAAAGCACTTAGACTAGTGAAAGTAATCTTATCTTTCCTTTTTCTAGATGAGCATTTAATTTAAGATGGGAAATTCCCAGGGGAACGTCCTGTGAGACTCAGGAATGACCCTCATGCCTTTGGTCATCAGTTCCCAGGAAAAAGCCTCTCCCTGCAGGGTGAGATGAAGAGCTGGGCATTTTCCCTGGAGGAGCAGCTGGAGATTGGCCTGGCAGTGCCACAAACAGAACATGTTTCATGCAGAACCATACACAGTACATTTGCTGCCTACATGAGAGAGATCTGGCAGCTCCCGTGTGTCCAACCCAGGAGATGGGGATGGCATCTGCTTTGCCCAGGGGATGGCAAAGCACCAGGAAGCAGCTCCCAGGCTGCCTTCCCAATAAGCAGCCAAAGATACTCCTGGGTGGACCAAAGGAGTTTTGCCCAGCAGAGGCCAGGTTATGCAAATGTTTTGATTTTGTTTCCTTCTCTTCCAGAACAGCACTTGACAAATGGTTCATTTAATGCAATCTGAAAACTTGGTGTTACTGGAAAAGGATCCAACACTGTGCAGTGAAGTGGGCTGAGGTTGCACTGTCTCCTCACAGCTCCCAGCAAAAATAATTTTTCCACAGTGACTAAAACCCCTGTGACACACTGGAGCCCAGAGCTCTCCCCAAAGAGGGACAGACATAGAGCAAACTGCAAAATTACCCTGCCATGTCAGTGCAGCTGCACCTTCCCCATGGAACACAGGTGCTTCCCACCCCACCGTGGGCATGGAGCAGCTCTGGGCTCAGCAAAGGGCTCCATCCCTATTGCCATTCCCAGCAGGCTCAGCAGAAAGCAGAGGCAATGCCAGATGAGAGGTGCCTGGCAGCATGCTTGTGGAGCTGGGGCAGCCCTCTGCTCAGCTCAGAGCTGGTTCCCTGGGAGAAACACCTCTAATGCCTGTGGGAAGGCAGCAGCCAGGCTGATCCTTTATTTTGTGTTTTCCAAGTATTTCACCTCCTGCTGCGGAAGGCAGGGCATTTCTGCCAGAGTGGCAGAGGACTCTCTAATGCATCTGCTGCAGTCTGACAGTGATTATTTCTATAGGATCTCCAGGAAGGAAGTTGGGTGTGATTTCCCAAACAGGGTTTTGACTGAGTTTGTCCAGGAGTTCTGCCCGCACTTGTGTTGGTCCAGAGGAATTCTGCACTGTCTGGGAAGGGTTTTGGTATTCACAATGCTCCTATTCCCTTCTAAATAAAAGATTTGGTGTTAGTTCTCATGGTGACTAGGTTGGAGTTTGTTCCTAAGAAATAAATTAGCAAATGCTTAATTTATTGTAATGGGAATGTAAACTCTGTTGTGATTGCAGTTCTGGAGAAAGGGGATTTTGAAGTGACTCAGATGATTCCTTTCTCTGTTGGGCCTCCCAAGTGTTTCACATGTTGCTGTGCAGGGCAGGGCAGTTCTGGGTACTGCCATGAGTAAAGGTCCTGAAAAGAGCATAAAGGAGGGACTGATGGAGATGATCAAGCAGCCAGTGGTTCCAGAGCCTGGAAATTGAGGGCAGTGAGGCATGGCACAAATCCTGGTGAAGATGAGTGTGGTCCCAATCCCCAGCCTGTGGGCAGAGGTGGGTGAGCAAGTCAGAGGGAGCCATAGCCTGAGGTACAGCAGAGATGTCTGCAGAGGAGCCTCAGCCTGAAATCACTCTGATGCTTTCAGCCCAGCAGGGGCTGTGTCAGCATTTGATCTCAGCAGAAAAATCCACCCAGACAGAGGACCTGGGATGGCAGGAGCTGTCCAGCAAAGGCAGTGAGAATGATGGGCTCACTTTGCTCTCCTAAAAGCAAAATCTTCTCCTAGGGGTGTGTGCAGCCCAGCTGGCACAAGGCAGGGCTCTTGCTGCTGTGGCCATGGCAGCTGGAGGCAAGAGGAGCAGAACTCCATGGTGCTGCCAGGCCGTGCCCCGTGTCTGCCCTGGGATCTGGTGCCTGTGCTCAGGTGTGCAGAGCCCCCAGAGCTGGCCCTGGGGAACGGGCCTGGCCTCTGGCTGCTGGCCCAGCTGGGGGTGCCTGTTGCCCAGGATCCTGCAGCACATCAGCCAGCCCCAGTGGGGCTCTCCAAAGCTCAGGGCAGCTGCAGAGACCCAGGGTGCAGCTCTTTATGCAGCTGAGGCAGGCCTGGAGCTCTGCTGGCTGTGGTCACAGCTGGGACACCAGCACACCTGGAGACACCTGCATGGGGCTGCCTCACTCTGCACCCCCACCACAACCTGTGTTCTAGTGCAGCCCCAAACAGGTTGGTCATGGCTGAGCAGTGAGACCCAGCAGGACAATGAACAACAGCTCCTGAGCTGAGATGTCCAGTCCCAAGCTGGCACCTCTGAAAGTGACACAGCTTGCATGAGCTGTTGGCACCAAGACCCACTTTGTTCATGCCATTCACAGGAGAATACCTGGTGCCTGATGCTGACACTTGTGTGGGTGTTATGGCATCCTCTGACTGAATTTGCACACCCAGCGTCCTGCAAGGATGCTCTGGGCACTCTGACTTAATTGGTGGGTGTAGAAATTTCAGTGAGAAGCAAATTGTGGTTTATTGAAGACGTGACCCTGCAATCCAGCACTGCAGCAAATCACTTTTATTGTAAGCTCTTGCAAACTACATGATTAAGCACACATTGATCTTTGACAACCAATGAATACATTTCCCCAAATCAGTTTCCCCTCAATCTGCAGAAAAGCTTCAGAAGCAGAGCAGAGCATGAAGGTGTCCAAGGAGTGCAGCACAGGAATTCAGCTTTGGCTGCTCCAGGCTCTCTATGGATCTGATGCCAAAGCCTGCCTGTCTGATACAACAGCTGCTGCTCTCCAGGTGCACTTTCAAAAGCAAGCAAGCAAAAGCATGTGCCAGGATCACAGAATCACTGAATTGTTGTGTTTTGGAGGGATTTCCCAGGACCTTCTAGTCCAGACTCCAGGCTGCAGCAGGATCAGCTAGAGCAGGTTGTCCACAATCATGTATTGTTGGGCTTTGGGTATCTCCAGACATGGAGATCTGCAGACAGGATCTCTGGGCACCCTGAGGTGCTCTGCTGCCACAGCCTGGCTAAGGAGGTGAGGGACAAGTCAGCTGCTCACTCTTGGGGACAGCTGAGGAGGAGAGGACTCGTTCCTCAGAGCTCTCTCCTGACCTGGGCAGCAAAGCAAAGCAGCTGGAGGCTCTGCCCACATCTTTGTGCCTTTGAGCAGAGCAGGAGCTGCCCTGAGGGACAGAGCTGGGAACTCACCAGAGAAGGAAGCAGCACAGCCTCTGCACAGGACATTTGTGCCCCTCTACTCTGCTCTGCTCAGACCCCACCTGCAGTGCTGCCTCCAGCTCTGGGACCCACAGCACAAGAAGGATCCAAAGCTGTTGGAGTGGAGTCCAGTGGAGGCCATGAAGGTGCTCTGAGGGCTGGAGTGTGTCTGCTCTGGGGAGAGGGTGAGAGAGCTGGGGATGTTCAGCCTGGAGAAGACTGGTGAGAGTGCAGTGCCTCAAGGGTCTCCAAGAGGCCTGGAGAGGGTCTCTGGACAAGAGTATGGAGTGAACACAGGAGGGAATGGTTTCACACTGATGGAGGGCAGGGTTAGATGGGATATTATAAAGAAGTAAATTACTCTGAGCAGGCTGTGGTACGAGTAAAAGTTACCAGAGCTGTTTTGACTGCCCCATCCCTGCAGGGGTTCAAGGCCAGGCTGGGCAGGGCTTGGAACAAGCTGGTGTAGTGGAAGGTGTCCCTGCCCATGGCAGGCAGGTCAGAATGAGATGAATCTTTAAGGATTTAAGGTCCCATCAAAACCAACCCATTCTGTGATTCTGTGATGTGTGGGAAAAGCCACTGAGCCTTTTCCATTGAGGAAGTGAGGCCTATTTCTGGGAACAGGCATTGTTGAACAGGGTAACCTTTCCCTTGTAGAGATTGGTCAACCTCTTCTCCAGCTCCTCCAGAGTGAGCTGCTCTACCTTATTCTTGCTGTTTTCAGCAATGGCCCCCCAAGCATCTTTGGGCTCTTTCCTGTTCCCCAAGCAGCAGGCAGCTGACCAGATGTGGCTGGGTCTGTTCACCCTGTTATTGGATACGTAGATGTTCCCAGGCACAGCACCTGTGATCACATAGGTGGTTGTACAGCCCTGGGTCTTTTGGGGCATTGTTTTACACTCATAGGCCATCCACTTGCCATTGTTGAGAGTGCTGTCCTGAGGCACTACGTTGGTCAGGGTGAAAGTAGAAATCTTGCTCTCTTTACCGCACTGATGGCCAGTGGGATTCAAATGGCCACGGTCCAAACCCTTCAGTCCTTTGTAGTCATCAGAAACAGCTTGGCTCTCTTTGATTTGGTCTAAGGTGAACTTGTAATTATTTATGAGCGTCATCTCACTTGTCATCTCTTTAAGATTATTTTTACCTATAAGCTGGACAGGGAAAGAAAAAGTGGTGTTAGAATAGGGAATGGGAATAATGGAGAAGATTTCCCTGTAGCAGAAGTCTCTGATGGTCAAGATGCCATTTTTTTGTCATCTCAGTGTAGAAAAATGTATGAATGTGGGAGAAATCATACCCATGCCCCTCCTGCATGAATGCAAGAGTTTTAAAGAGAAAGTAGCTCAGAATCTGACTGCTCTCAGTTTGATTTGTGACCTTTGTGATCCTGCCTGCAGCCTGTGCTGGGAGCATGGATGCATGAGACAAGGAGCATTTCCTACTCCTAGGATTGAAAGGTGACTTTGGTGGGACTTCATCTCATCTGCCAAATCTGCTTCCCTTTCCTCCTGTCTCCACAGCCCAAATCTGCCCAGGGCTCTCCCTGGATCACCTCACACCACACTGTGATTCTATGATTCTGTGATTTTATGTGTGGTTGCTACAGGTGTACCCCAGTCCTGGAACACCAGAGGTTGCCTCCTGTAACCCCATACACAGGGAGATGTGTCAGGAAATCAGTCCTGGAGCTGAGGTTTCCCTGGGAGGGCTGCAGTTCGTTCAAGGATGAACAGTTTTGCTCAGTAGGAAAAAAGATCTCAATGTCAATGGAATCTGTTACAGCAGTGCTGGGAATGTGTCTCAGAGCTGATCTGGGCCAGGGAGAATTTTCTGCAGCATTGCTGAAAAGTAGTTACAAATAATCAGCCTTTGAGAGGGGCCTGTAATCCCAAAAGAGTCCTGGGGAAACTAAATACTCCAAAAATGCCTATGGAGAAAGTTAAAAAAATATCAAAGGTTTTTTTGTTGTCTGGGGTCCAAGGTCCAGGAGGAAAATGCCAGGTTGGACAGGGCTTGGAGCATGCTGGTCTGTCCTAGGTTGACTATATGATGCTTTTATCCCCAATCACCTTGTTCTGTTTATGCTGAATAAGAAGTTTTGCAACTTTAAGCCTTGTTCCAGAGAGTGAAGGGGGGAGAGAAGAAGCAGCAGTTTGTTTTCAGACACTGCACTTGCTCCTCCACATTCCTGCTCCTGGTCTGTGCTCTCTGTGGATAGACAGACAGTGGGACAGAGCTCTCCTTTGCTTTAGTTAGTTTAGCTAGCTGAGGCAAAGAAGTTCTCTGGACTGTGGATTTTTTTCCTTTGTTTTGGACCTTTACAAACCTGCTCTGGCCTGAACACCAGAGGAACACCGGCAGCTGCACCTGTGGCCCACCGGGCCAGGCCTGGGCCGCGGCATTCCCAGCAGTGAGGGACCGATCAGAGACTGAGTGAGCTGAACTGCAACACAGGGAGGGGACTTTTCTGAGTTTGTCACCTCTTTTGGAGCAGCAAGTGGTTTTATTGTTTAATATTGTTCAGGTTTTATTGTTTAATAAACAGTTTTTTTCCACTTTTCTCCAAGGAGGTATTTTCTCCCAGACCGGTTGGGGGAGAAGCCAATTGAATCTGCTTTCCTAGAGGAATCCCTTTGGGGGTTCTCTCCAAAATTTGCCCTGAAGCAGGACATGGTCTAATGGCAAGTGGCCTGGCCCATGCAGGGGAGTTGGACTGAGATGGTCAGTAAGGTTTCTTCCAACACAAACCATTCTATGATTCCTTAAAAGAGAGAATGAGGAGGCTGCAGTGGTGCAAGACCAGATTAGGTGCTTGAGTTCCTATGCATAAAATAAAACAATTATTATTTTTTCATAACTTCAACATTTTTTGGTTCATCTTTAGGCAAACATATTTCGCCTTCCTTTGGAGTAGGGCATGTGGTTTCCCCCTCTGGGTCACCTTCCCCCATAGCTGTCCTGCTACTCTGTCCTTACCAGTGACAGGAATTGCTTCCTTTTCTCTCCTGCAATTGGCCTGTCCTGTTCTCCTGAAGTTTGTCTGAAAGACATTTGTGAGGGCTCTAGAGCTTGTGGAGTTCTGTCTGTCTGCTGGATCCTTCTGGACCAAGCCTGAGCCAAAGGTGCTCAGGGGTCACTGCCCATGGGTGGAGATCACACCCTTGTGACTGGACCAATACTGATGCTCCTCCATGGAGACCCTGAGGGGCCATTCCCTGGTTTAGGGAGAAACAAGAAACTTCACCCAAATGCTGTTAGACCCCATTGGCTCCTTCCCCTGTTCCTATGTCTGTTCCTATGCCCCTGAGCCACATCTCCCTATTCCCTGATTGGCCCCCTCATCTTTGAACTGCTCTGAGACCAAGCTGACCCCCAGGGCCCTTGGCAGACCGAAATTTACACCCTGTATGTGTGGGTGCTGGGACCTGAACATCGCACCGCAAGGCTGAATAAAACATCTGTGCATATTATGCAAAGGCCCTTTATGCTTCCTTACCCTAGACTATGCTAGCAGCAATTCAGCTTGCTACACTCCTCACTTCTCACTGCTTGAAATGTCCCTCCAGAAATCCCTCCCCAGTTAACATGATCCTTTCATCTCCAGTGCCTTTTTCCCTGAGGCTTTGTCCCTGGGCCATCTCACCCCCTTCTGAGTTTCTCCTCACTTGTCTAACACCACTCACAAAGCCTGTTTGACTCTTCACTGGGAGCAGATAAGCTCTGCCAGGGATGCAGAACAGCTCAGGGCAAAGTGGGGATCAGAGCCCAGCAGGACTGTTGGTCCCTCAAGTTTAGCCTCTGCTGGATGTCTTTTCCCCATCCCTTGGTCACCCAGCAGAGCAGGGCACAGGGAGGGGAAGCATTTGACTTTGTCATGTCATGCCAAGTAATGTGATTTGCTGTTCCTGTCAGGTGAAGGCAGAGAGCTGGGCCCCTTTGGGATGTGATTCATGCTTCTGCTGATGTCTCAGATGCATCAGAGGAGCCATGTGGTGCAGGAGTTTGAAGTTCAATGAGGAAATTCCCATCCAGCGTGTCCATTTGCATGTGTTTAGAGGGGTGGTATGAAATAGAAGTGGTAATTTAAATGCTGCAGCTCATCTCTAAGTGGATGGAGGGTGATGTGTGTAAGAGGGATACTCACCTGAGGCTCAACCATCCAGTACCCTGGAGGTCTCTTGTCAGATCCAGGCCCATATTTGTAAGCAGAGTACACTGGAATTCTCTTGTCTCTGTCGTACAGGGTGGCATAGCGATGCGAGTTATTGAAGCGCTGACAGATCAGGGCTGGGTTCTTTGGATTCAGGGCATCACTTGGGGGAATCTCATCATAGAAGAACTCAGAACAACTATCAAAGGAGTTCACCACCTCACTGTGTCCCAGCCAGAGGCAGCTGGCCAACACCTGCAGCAGCAGCAGCCCCAGCATGGTGGCAGGATTTCAGTGAAGGGCTCTTGCTCCCCTGGAAGGCAAATGCAGAGGGACACTCAGCTTGGAGAGAGCAGGTCATGGCCTGCAGCCTTTATGTGCAGGGGGACAGAGCTGGCAGAGGATAGCACCATGAGACACAAGGAAAGGAGTAATTTCTGTCCTCCTGAATATGGAAAAATCACAAGGGCAGTAACAGTAGAACCTAAAGCAGGGTTTAGATGCCCAGAGGAGGCAGCAGTGGGAGCACTCAGCCTGTAGGAGGAAGGAGCCAAACCCACCAGGACTGCAATCAGCTCTCACAGCAAAGTGATCTTGCAACTGAGGCACAGCCCTGGGACAAGGTCACCTTTGCCCACCTCCCTCCTGCTCTCAGCACCTTCCCACAGCACACACCTGCAGCTGGGCACGGACTCTTCTCAGCCCCCTGCAATGCTCAGCTGGGCTTTAATCTCATGGGCCATTGGGCAGGCACAGAACAGCAATGCTGCACTTCCTACAGCTCTCTGGCCCATCCAGGTTCACACAGACACTCAGCTCTTCCAGTCAGACCCAATACTGAACCCAAATCATCCACCTGGGGTCCTGCCTCTCAGCTGGCATTGGGCATGGGTGTCCCGCTGCTCACCTTGCATTTCCACGTCATCCAACCCCAGACTCTGAACTTGCAGACACATGCAGAGAGCAAATGAAGGGGCCAAGCAGATGGCAGCAGCAAGCATGAGGGAAAACACCTCTATCTTATCAGCACAATGGCTGCTACAATGCCAGCCCTGAGGGGCAGCTCTTGCCCTGGTTGCTTGGGATTCCTGCTGATACCCATCTTCAGCTTTGCTGATTGATTTCCCTGGACAGGCAAAGGCACCATTGCAGCAATTTCTTGGGACAGCAACCTGTCCTGTTTTGTCTTTCTCGGTGCTGATGTGATTTTCAGCAGTCAGTAAGCTCATTCCTTTATGAGAACACTGCTGAAAACCTCACTGGGATGCTGGCAACCAAGCAAGGGTTTTTTCTCCCATCAGAGGCAGCACAGGTTTGGGAGAGCAGGGATGCTTCCATTTGCATTGCCAGACACTCATTGGACAGATTTAATATCATCAGCATTTGGAGTAAGGCCGCTGGGACAGGCAGTTCAAAGGGCTCCTGGCAGACAAAGCTGCCACAGCCTCTAAAGCACAAAGCCCACCTTGGGCTGGCCAGGGGCTGAGCTCAGGACTGCTGAAGGCTTGACAAATCCCCTTGCACATTTGCCCTTGTCTTGTTCTTCTCCCTGCCCCTCATCTCTTCTTTTCCACTGGATTCAGTATTCTGGAAGCATGCACATAGCCCTGCTCTGACCCCAGATATCTGGTCCTTTTTCTCATTTCATCCCTTGATCAGGAATGTGGTGATCAATGAGCTGGAAACTGAGAACTGCAACTACAAGTCAGCATTTTTACAGTGCTCTGCAGAGCATGCCCAAAGCTGCCCCAAATCAAGCAGAGAAGGGTCAGAAAAGTCCTTCTGCATGACCCAATCCATGAGATTGAAATATCTCTAACTAACTTAATATTGAATTTAACAGCTTCATAGACAAGAACGTACTGTGAGAAGGAGCAGCACAGGATTGTGCTCGCAGCCCCAAAGTGGCAGAGGAGTCTCAAATGCCTCTGCTGCAGTCTCAGACTCTCTGGGTTTATGTGGTCTCCAGGAAGAGACAGTTGTTAGATTTCCAAAGAAGCCTTTAGAATAAATTTCCTCAAGTGTTCAGACCACACCTCTGTTTGTCCTGAGGTTTTTTGAAAGACATAGGTGAACTTTTAGTACTCGATAATCTCCCCCTTCCTTCTTATGCAACAGTTTGATGTTAATTTTCAGGTGAGCTGACTCGAGTTTCTTTCCCAAATCATTCCCTCCCTCCGTACCCTCCTGACTGACAGAAAATACCAAAATGCTGCAAAATTCAATGCATGCATAAGCTCTGGTTGCTCCTTGGAGTTAAGCAACCCTAGCCTCGGCTTTGTCCATATATATGTTTTTATTTCAGAATGTCAGGAAAGACTTTGAATATTGGAATCAATGGTGAGGAAGGAGAAATAGCTTACCTTGGTGCAGAGTCTCAGAACAGGCAGCTGAACTGTTCCTTCTGTCTTCTCCCTGGAGAAAGGAGTGTTTGAATCCTAGGCAGTGCCATGGCAATATATACCCATGCATAAATGTGCCCCTTGTTATAAGCAAGGAATTCTACAGAATAGAGAAGTTACCTGTTTTTATTCAGGGGGTATGTGCACACCCACCCTGAAATGTGCCGACTGTTGTTTGTCATAGTTTCCCCAGAATTTCTCCCCACTTTGCTGACTTGCAGCATGGTATGTCAGGATCACTTAACTTATACACCCAGTCATGAAGTTGCCCTTTTTTGTAAACAGGGAATTCCACAGAAAAGAGAAGTTTTCTATTTTTGTTTAGTGAGTTGGTTCACACCCACCCTGAAAGATGCTGACATTGTTTTAGTTTCCCCAGAATTTCTCCCAGATTTGCTGACTTGCAGTATGATATGTCAGGATCAGCTAACAGGGTCTGGTGACTGCCTTGATCATTTCATCAATCCCACCAGCTGCAGCTGCTGCTGCTCCAGCACCTACATGTGTTTCTGCTCCCAACAGAACACCTCTGGTGACATTGGATGGACTGGCCTGACTCTGAGTGCACTCAGATATCCACAGTCTGTCCTTCTGCAGCCTCTCAGAACATCATTCCCATGGCCAGGCAACAAATATTCTCTTGCCTGGTTGCCATGGCTGTGTGACAGCTCCATGCCAGCAGCCTGGGAAGGAGAAGGCTCTGGGGATAGCTCAGAGCACCTGCCAGTGCTTTAGGAGTCTACAGGAGAGCTGGAGACAGACTTTGCACAAGGGCTTGGAGCTGAGAGGTGTGCTGGGTTCAGAGTTAATGTTTTTGTCAGTGGCAGGTGTGGGGCCGTGTTTTGGAGTTCTGCTGAACACAGAGTTGATAACACAGAGATGTTTCTGGTACTGCTGGGCAGAGCTTTCACAGGCCAAGGCCTTTTGTACTTTTTGTACTGCCAGGCTGGCAAGGAGGCTGGGAGTACTTGGGAGGCTGGGAGGAGACACAAGCCAGGACAGGTGAGCCCAACTGATCAGAGGATATTCCAGGCCATAAGACATCATGCTGAGGATATAAGGTGAGGGGAAGGAGGAGAAAGGAGGGGGCATTTGGGGTGGTGGGTTTTGTCTTCCCAAGTAGCTGTTAGGTGGGATGGGGCCCTGCTCTCCTGGAGGTGGCTGAACAACTTTCTATTCATGGGAAATGGTGAAGGAATTCCTTGATGTGCTTTGCTTGTGCATACAGCTTTTGCTTTCCCCATTAAACTGTCTCTATCTCCACCCAGGAGTGTTCCAGCTTTTCCCCTTCCAGTTCTCTCCCTGATCCTGGTGGTTGGGGAGGGGGGGAGCGGCTGCGTGGGGCGTGGTTGCTGGCTGGGGTTAAACCACACCATTGGGACAGAATTCACAGAATGACTTCACTGGGAGAGACCCTCAAGATGATCAAGTCTAACTCATGCCCCAACATTGTAACTAAACCATGGCACTGAGTGCCACATCCAGTCTTTTTTTAAACACTTCCAGGGATGGTGATTCCACCTCCCTGGGCAGACCATTCCAGAACTTCATCACTCTTTCAGTGAAAAACTTTTTCCTAGTATCCAACCTGTATTTCTCTTAATGCAGCTTTAGACAGGGTGAAACAGCTTGAAATGGAAGGAGTGTAGGTTTAGACTGGATATTAGGAAGGTATTTGTGACTGTGGAGGTGGTGAAGCCCCAGCACAGGCTGCCTACAGAAGCTGAGACTGCCCCGTCCCTGCAAGTGTCCATGGTTAATTTGGCTGTGGCTTGGAGGAACCTGGAATAGTGGAAGGTGTCCCTGCCCCTGGGAGGGCATGGAAGTAGCTGGTCATTAAGGTCCTTTCCAAACCAAAATATTCTGTGATTCAATGATCCTTCATTCAAAACTAAACTGGATAAATTTTCTTCTATTTCCAAAAGTCCAGGAATAATTGAATGATGACTTGGTTGTTACAATCAGAAATATCCAGATGAAGTGTGTTAGACAAAAGTTGGTTTAAACATGCTTGTTGAGTCCTGTGGTTTGTCTCTGGTAACCTGGGACTGATGTCTTAAGTGGGATTTAGCCAGAATGAGGGAGAAAGCCAAGAAGAAGCAGATCTGGTGGAGGTGGGGCAAATTCCTTCTTTCTGATGAGGCCCAACTGACAGAACAAAGCAGGGCCCAACAGTGCTGACATCATTAGAAGGGGCCATAAACCATCAAAGATCCCCAAAGAGTCCCCCAACTTCACAGTGCTGCATGACCCAGTGTACAACCCCTCCCAGGGGAAAAGTGGGGCAACCCCACATAGTCCTGAACTCACAGAACCAGTTGGACTCTGTTGCACAGGACCTCACCCCCAAAGGATCAAAAGTAAGGATATCAAAGTTGCAGTCTCATTGCAGCAGGCATGGGGATATCTTGTATGAGCTGTTGGCACCCTGACCCACTTTTTCATCCTCACTTGTTGGAGAAGTATTTGGAGTGTGATGCCAACACTTGCGCAGGTGTTACGGCATCCTCTGGTTGTGTTTGGACACTGAACCTCCTGTGAGGATGGGCACTGTGACTGTACTGCTGGTGGAAATTTCAGTGGGAAGCAACTTGTGGGTTATATATGAGGTGAACCTGCAATCCAGCACTGCAGCAAGTAAACTTGATTGTGAATGCCTGTGTTGGGACTGAGCAAGATAAAGTTCATAGCCCTTACATTGCTGTGCTGGTAGCTGCACAGGTGTTGATAAGAGACCAGTGTTTTGGCTACTGCAAAGCAGCACTGTCCCTCTGACATTCCTTCCCCCATCAAAGGGGACGGGAGTGGGCAAGATCCTGGGAGGGGACACAACTAGGCCAGCTGACCTAAATTAGCCAAAGGGATGTTTCATACCATATGACTTCAGCTCAGATATTTAAGCTAAGGGAGATAGAATGAAGGACAGGGTGTGTGAGAGTTTTCAGTGCTGGCCTTCTAGAGGGATTGTGCCCTGCTTCCCAAGGAGTGCCTGAATATCATTGTTGATGTGAAGCAGAGACTGGCTTTTGCTCTCTTTAGCTCTTGCACACCAGGCACACACCTTCCTGGAGAGTCTGTGTGTGTGTGGAGATTCCTCGTTGGAGTGGAGATGTCTCTCAAGGTCACTTCTTGAGGCTGAGTCAATGAGATGTAATCATGGTCAATGGTATGGGTGATCTCTATTTAATTGTTTTTCCTGGTTTTAACATAACTGCTTTAATGTATTTGCTTCAATGCTGCTTCAGAAATGCACAATATTATACTAATAGTTATAGCTTCCACACTGTGAACTAAATAATTCTCATTAACATATTTTTGCCTTATCATTATAATCTTAAATAATACATAATTTTATGTGAATAGGTATGGTTTGTAATCCTCAAACCTATGGGATAACTTGTATAAAGTTTCAATTACATCTATATAATCCTTTAGATGGAAACAATTGACAAAATCTGGGGCTAAGATTGGATCCAGCTGAATCCAGACAGCTCCCTGAGAAGGAGTTTACCAAGCCAGGGAGTCCTTTCTGCAGATCATGACTCAACAGGAAGGTTTCTCTATTAACCTTTACCTGAAACTCCCAAAACCACTTTCAAGGAAAAGGGACCCCCTCCAAGACCCCTAAATGTTCATGGTCAAAAGGAACAACAAAAATCAGAAGATATGTAAAATTCCACAAGATTTTATTAGTAAATTACACACTTGGCAATGAAATTGTTATGTTAGTCCCCAAACTACTCTATAAGCCAGCGGCAGTGGGTATCCTTTTATATATAAATTTTCTTGACCTGAAGACAGGTTTCTCACTTCCTAATGGAACATAGATATCACGTGAAGTCTGCTCTCCCAGACCTTCCTGGAAACGATTCAGAGGTCTTTGGGAGCCTTGAGTTGTCTTGCTCCCTTCTATAGTCCATTTGTCCCCCTCTGTTCTGCTCTGGTGAGACCTCACCTGCAGGGCTGCCTCCAGCTCTGGGATCCACAACAGAAGAAGGTGACAAAGCTGTTGGGAGTCCAGAGGAGGCCACAAAGATGCTCCAAGGGCTGGAGCACATCTGCTCAGGAGAGAGGGTGAGAGAGCCGAGGGTGAGAGAGCCTGAAGAAAAGACTCTTGAGAGAATTTGGACACCTTCCAGTGTCTAAATGGCTTTAAATGAGAAAGGGACTTTGGACAAGGGTATGGAGTGACAGGACAAGAGAGAATGGCTTTAAACCGAAAGCAGATGGGGTTAAATTAGATGTTAAGAAGAAATTCTTTACTGTGAGAGTGGTGAGACTGTGGCATAGGTGGTCCAGAGGAGTTGTGACTGCTCCATCCCTGGAAGTGTTCAAAGCCAGGCTGGACAGTGCCACGGGCTGCTCCATCCCTGGAAGTGTTCAAAGCCAGGCTGGACAGTGCCACGGGCTGCTCCATCCCTGGAAGTGTTCAAAGCCAGGCTGGACAGTGCCACGGGCTGCTCCATCCCTGGAAGTGTCCAAAGCCAGGCTGGACAGTGCCACGGGCTGCTCCATCCCTGGAAGTGTCCAAAGCCAGGCTGGACAGTGCCATGGGCTGCTCCATCCCTGGAAGTGTCCAAAGCCAGGCTGGACAGTGCCACGGGCTGCTCCATCCCTGGAAGTGTCCAAAGACAGGCTGGACAGTGCCATGGGCTGCTCCATCCCTGGAAGTGTCCAAAGACAGGCTGGACAGTGCCATGGGCTGCTCCATCCCTGGAAATATCCAAAGCCAGGCTGGACAGTGCCACGGGCTGCTCCATCCCTGGAAGTGTTCAAAGCCAGGCTGGACAGTGCCATGGGCTGCTCCATCCCTGGAAGCGTTCAAAGCCAGGCTGGACAGTGCCACGGGCTGCTCCATCCCTGGAAGTGTTCAAAGCCAGGCTGGACAGTGCCACGGGCTGCTCCATCCCTGGAAGCGTTCAAAGCCAGGCTGGACAGTGCCATGGGCTGCTCCATCCCTGGAAGTGTCCAAAGACAGGCTGGACAGTGCCACAGGCTGACTGCTTGGAGATGACCATGGCTAGCCCAAGGTCCTGGCCTGTGCCAAGAGTGGCTGCTCCCTGTCTGCCCCTTGGGCCGCTCTGGGGGGCAGTGAAGCAGGGCTGCCTGGCTCTCAGAGGCAGCAAAGCTGCTCTGTGCGGCTGCTGCAAGAAGCCTGAGTCAAAGAGTCCAGAGTGAAGGAAAAGAGAGGGCTCACTTGTGTGGGTTCTCAAATAGCTTTAATTGGACAGGATCCAGGAACAAGTGACAGCTCCAACTGGGTAACAGCATCATAAGTACGGGGGAGGGAACATAGGGAGGATACAGACTTGGACCAATGGTGAGACACCTGGGGAGGGGCACAAGGCGGGGTGCACATCATGACATCCAGCGGGACACAACAGGGGAGGAGAGCAGGCCAAGCAGACCAATAGGTATTCCTGGGATCCAGGATGGACACAGAAGTTTCTGGAAACAAAGGTGGTGTTTCTGTGATGGGCAAGGAAGGAGGGAAGGGTCTCTCTGAGTGGCAGGGAAGATTCTGAAATAAGGGGTAGGTCTTTAGGTAGATGGACAGGGGAATGGGTGGATGTTGCTCAGGGACAAACCAATATCTATGGGGGACAACTGGAACAAACAATTTTGAACTTATAATAGCACAATTTCATAACAAAGAAACTTAATACCACATGACAGGGCTTGGAGCCACCAAGGATAGTGGAAGGTGTCCCTGCCCATGGCTCAGGAGCTGAGACTACAGGGATGGTGTCTGAAATTCCTTCAAACTGAAACCTTTCTGTGATTCTATGACATATGGCAAAAGCTCCTGAGCCTGTTCCAGCCAGGATGCAAGGCTTATTCTCGGGGACAGTCACTGTCAAACAGGGAAACCTGTCCCCTCCCATAGAGCTCAGTTAACGTGTCCTCCAGCTCTCCCAGTGTGAGCAGCTGAACCTGGTTCCTGTCGTTCTCAGCGATGACCGCCCAAGCCTTTATGTAGTTGTTGTCCACCACGCAGCAGGCAGCTGACCAGAGGTGGCTGGGTTTATTAACCCTCCCCTTGGCAATGTAGTTGTTCCCAGGCACAGCACCCACGATGACATAGGTGGTTTTACAGTCCTGGGTCCTCCTGATCATCGTTTGCTGCTCGTAGTTGTTCCAGGCGCCGCCGTTGAGTTTCTCATCCTGGGGCACTATGTTGGTGAGGGTGAAGGTGGCCGTCCTGCTGCTGTAGTCATCGTGGTGGCCATTGGGGTTCAAGTGGCCCCGGTTCAAACCCGTCAGGTTCTTGTAGTCATGAAGGACAGCCTGGCTTTGGCTGAGTTTCTCTAAGGTAACGTTGTATTGATTTAAGAGTGTCCACTCTTTTTCCATAGTTTTGGGATAAGATGGGCCAATCAGCTTGACGGGAAATAAAGAGAAAAAGGTGTTATTATTGGGGATGAGCATAATTGAACAGATTTCCCTAGAGCAGAAGTCTCTGAGTGTCAAGATCCTGTTTTTGTGTCTGCTCCTAATATGGTACAATAGCAGATTAGTTGCTTGAGTTCCTGTGAGGAACTCAAAGTGCAATCAAACTGCAAATATTTTTTTGTTTCAGAAATTATTTTCACATTTAGTGCATTATATTTAGCTTTCCTTTGGACCACTGCATATGGGTTTCTTCTGTGGTTCATTTTCACGTAAATCAATCCTGCCCTTCTGTCCTTAGCAATGACATGAATTTCCTCTTTTTGTGCCCGATCAAATAATAAATCAATTATTTGATTGGCCTGTTTTCCTAAAGTTCTGAAGTTTGACTGATAGACATCTGGGAGATCTCTGTTGTTTTGGAGTTCTGTCTGTCTGCTGGATCCTTCTGGACCAAGCCTGAGCCAAAGGTGCTCAGGGGTCACTGCCCATGGATGGAGATCACACCCTTGTGACTGGACCAACACTGATGCTCCTCACTTCTCACTGCCTGAAATGTCCCTCCAGAAATCCCTGCACACTTAACCTGACCCTCTCATCTCCAGTGCCTTTTTCCCTGAGGCTTTGTCCCTGGGCCATCTCACTCCCTTCTGAGTTTCTCCTCACTTCTCTCACACCACTCACAAAGCCTGTTTGACTCTTCACTGGGAGTAGATAAGCTCTGCCAGGGATGCAGAACAGCTCGGGGCAAAGTGGGGATCAGAGCCCAGCAGGACTGTGGGTCCCTCAAGTTTAGCCTCTGCTGGATGCCTTTTCCCCATCACTTGGTCACCCAGCAGAGCAGGGCACAGAGAGGGGAAGCATTTGACTTTGTCATGTCATGCAAAGTAATGTGATTTGCTGCTCCTGTCAGGTGAAGGCAGAGAGCTGGGCACCTTTGGGATGTGACTCATCTCATGCTCCTGCTGATGTCTGAGATACATCAGAGGAACCATGTGGTGCAGGTGTTTGAAGTAAAATGAGGAGAATCCTGTCCAGTAGGTCCATTTGCATGTGTATAGTGGGTTGGGACAAAATAGGAATGGTTATTTTAATACTGCTTTTAATGACTGGAGGGTGATGTTCTGTATGAGAGACACTCACCTGAGGCTCAACCAGCCAAGTTTTAGGTCTTTTGCCCGGTCCAGGCTGGTAGATGTAAGCAGAGTAGACAGGAATACGCATCTTCCTGTCGTACAGGGTGGCAAAGTAATACTGGTTCTTGTAGCGCTGGCAGATCCAGGCTGGGTTCTGTGGCTCCAGGGCTTCATTCGGGGGGATCTCCCGGAAAAAAAACTGAGGACATGAAGTTTCAAAGGAGTTCACCACCTCGCTGTGTCCCAGCCAGAGGCAGCTGGCCAACACCTGCAGCAGCAGCAGCCCCAGCATGGTGGCAGGATTTCAGTGAAGGGCTCTTGCTCCCCTGGAAGGGAAATGCAGAGGAGGAGACTATGAGAGACCAAGGAGGGGGTAACTTCTGTCCTCCTGGATACAGAAAAATCATCAATGCTATGGGGTTGTGCAGGGAGATGGCTGGGGATGAAAGGATAGTGGTAGACAAGTTACAGGAGAAAATACAGTTGCTCCTCCTTGGATGAAACACAGTCAGCATACCTGGCCTCCCACACACAAGGACTAAATCTAAGGTGGGCCTAACCAGCAGGCACAGAGTGGAGTTGAGATACCATGGCCAGGCTCTGTCAAAAGCCTTGGTGGCATTTTCTAGCTGATAATCTGTGTGACAACTGAAAACCATGGGAGACAAACAAAGATGTCCTGCTGCTGAATCTGCAACCATGGCAAAATTCCTCTCCTTGGACTGATGCACATCCCCATCCCTGGGTTACTGCAGGTACTTTACTGAGATAGTCACCCTCAAGGCATGAGAGCCTCTCACTGAGAAAGATGTATGACTACATGCAAACATCACTTAAATGTAAAGAAATAGTATAAAAGTGAATTTAAAATGGAGAGAACTGATGGAAGACTCCATTGTAACTTCTGGGGTCAGTTGGTGGGCTGAACCTGCCTTCTCTCCCTTAGAGATGCCTGTTGGGTAAGAATCCTACTTTAAGCATGCTGAATGATTACCTCAAGCCAGATTTGCTGGGGATTAAAGCTTCTTAGCATATTGTTCTGAATTAATATCTCACTTTGAATATCTCTTTGCAGTCAGATACTTTCACTGGCAAGCCTCAAACCTCAACCTGTCAGAGTTTTATTAATAGGGTTATTCTGTAAACAGTTAAAGTGACTCCTTCAGAGGCACTGGCAGTTTCTGGCAGTGGGTGAAGGTGTGGAGACCCAGGAGGGCTTTCTCTGGTTGGTGTGTGACCCTGAACAGGTCAGTCAAACCCTCTAACCCAGAGAACTGCTCTGTGAAGGGTCCCTACCACAGGACACCTGAGGGGGTTTTGGCTGAGAAGGGTTTTGGCTTTCACGTGGCAGTAACAGACTGAAGACACACTGAAGGTTTGAGCACATCTCCCTTTTTCACATGAGAGGATGAAATCTAAAATAGGTTTTAGGTGCCCAGAGGAGGCAATGGTGGGGGCATAGTCTGTCTGAGGGATATTCCAAACCCACCCAATGCCTAAACAGCTCTCAAGGCAAAGTTATCATGGAACTGAGATATGGCACTGGGACAAGGTCACCTTTTCCAGCCTATTTCAGCTGAGCTCAGAGCTCAGCTTTTGCACTGGCACTGGAGAAAAAAACCCTTTGACAAAACAGAGCTGGGAAGCCCCTACTTCCAAACATGATCTCACAGAATCACAGAAAATGCTGAGTTGGAATGGACTCATCAGGATCATTGGGTCCAACTTCTGGCCCTGCCCAGGACAGCCCCAGAAATCCAACCATGTTCCTGACACTATTGCACAAACACATTTTGTACTCATGCAGGTGTGGTGATGTGACCACTTCCCAGAGGAGCCTGTTTCAGTGCTCAGCCACCCTCTGGGTGAAAACCTCCTTCCTGATATCCACCTTAAATCTTCCCTGACTCAGTTTCAGGCCATTCTCAGTCCCTCCTGCTCTCAGCACCTTCCCACAGCACACACCTGCAGCTGGGCACGGACTCTGCTCAGCCCCCTGCAATGCTGGACTGGGCTTTAATCTCATGGGGCATTGGGCAGGCACAGAACAGCAATGCTGTACTTCCTACATGTCTCCAGGTTCACACAGACACTCATCTCTTCCAGTCAGACCCAATACTGAACCCCAAATGATCCACCTGGGCTCCTGCCTCTCAGCTGACATTGGGGTGTTATGCTACATATACCCTTGGCTCTGATGCAAGACATCTGGTCCTTTTTCTCTTTAGCAATCCTGTGACCAGTAAGCTGGAAACTAAGAACAGGAAGAACAAGTGGTGACTTTTCACAGTACTCGGCAGAACATGCCCAAAGCTGCCCCAAATCAAGTAGAGAAGTTCCTGAAAAGTCCTTTTGTATGACCCCCTCCACAAGCTTAAAATATATTTAACTAACTTAATGTCAAATTTAATTTCAGATATATAGAAACCAGATACATAGAAACCAGATATATAGAAACCAGCCTACCGTGGGAAAGAGTGGCACAGGATTCTGCTCGCAGCCCCAAAGTGGCAGAGGAGTCTCAAATGCCTCTGCTGCAGTCTCAGACTGGCTGTTTCTATATGATCTCCAAATAGGCAGAGCTGTTAGATTTCCCACAGTGTTTAGAGGGAGTTTGTCCAGGAGTTCAGCCACCTGTGTTTGTCCAGAGGCCTCTTGCAAGGTTATGGGTGGAGTTTTAGTGCTCAATAAACTCACCCCTCCTTCTTATTGAGCAGTTTGATGTTAATTTTCCAAGTGACTTGGCTTGAGTTTCTTTCCCAAATCATTCCTTCTATCCTCCTTTACAGAAAGTGTTAAAGAGCTGCAAAATTCAGTGCATGCATAAACTCTCCTTGCTCCTTGGAGAGCAGATGTTGGAACTCAGCAACTCCGACCTAGGCTTTGCCTATTTATATTTATTCCAAAGCTCAGGAAAGTCCTGAAATATTGGAGTAAATGGTGAGAAAGGAGCAAGAGCTTACCTTGAAGGAGAGTCTCAGAACAGGCAGCTAAAGAGTTCCTTTCTTCTTCTCCCTGGAGAAACACTTGGCTGATCCCTCAGGAGTCCCAGTGCAATATATACTTGATCATAAATCTGCCCGTTGTCATAAACAGGGAATTTCACTGAAAAGAAAGTTTTTCTGTTATTATTCAAGGAGATTTGTTCATGGCCACCCTGAAGTGGGGTGGCAGTTGCTATTTGCAATTTCCTCAGGATTTCTCCCAGGTTCTTGCAGCATCATGTGTCAGGAGAAAATAAGTCAGGTGACTTATCTGTTCATTTCCTCATTCCCTATGAATGGGGACTTACATGTGTTTCTGTTCCTGGCAGAATATCTCTTGTGGCATTAAACTGACTGGCCTGTCTCTGAGTACACCCAGATGTTCACAGTCTGCTCTTCTGCAGCCTCTCAGAACACAATTAGTAGGGTCGGGCTGCATATTTTCCCTTGCCTGATTGCAAAGGCTTTGTAAGAGCCCTTATTCATGCAAAGCCTTCTGCTGAGAAGGCTCTGGGACACCTTAGAGCTCCTTCAGTACCTGAGAGTGGTTCACACGGAGAGGAGCTTTTGAGAAAGGTTTGGAGTGACAGGACAACAGGGAGCAGCTCTAAACTGACAGAAGTCAGAGCTAGATTAGATGTTAGGATTACATTTTAGTCTCAAAAAGAGCAGGCTCAGGGCACTCTACAATTGCCTGGATGGAGGTTGTAATGAGGTTGAAATTGGTCTCTTCTACCATGCCAGTAGTGAGAGGACCAGAGGAAAAGGCTTTAAGATGAGACAGGGGAAATTCATATTAGATATTAGAAAAAACACTTTCAACTGTCGTGTTGTCAAACAATGGAAAAGGTTGCCCAGAGAGGTGCTGGAGTCACCATCCCTGGAGGTGTTTCAGAAGCATTTGGATTTGGCATTGGGTGATATGGATTAGTGGTTTAAGGTTTACAGTGGTGGTGCTGAGAGGATGGTGTGACAGGATGACCTTCAAGGTCTATATCAACCTTGAATTCTGTCATTCAGTAGTTCTGTGAAACTGATTCCTTCTTCTTTTTGGCTTCCCAAGTATTTCACAAGCTAGCTGTGGAGGACAGGGCATTTCTGGTGACTGCCAGGGGTAAAGGTCCCCAGGACAGCCCAAGGAGGTGATGGAGGTGGGATTCATGGGGTTGGTCAATCACTCATAGTTCCAGAGCCTGGAAAGCTGAAGCAGTGGACATGGGAGGAGCAGGGATGAGGATGAGTGTGGTCTCAAGCCCCAGCCAGCGTGCAGAGGTGGGTGAGCAAGTCAGAGGCAGCCCCTGAGGTACTGGGATGTCTTTCAGCCTGAAATAGCACTGATGTCCTGGGAACTGTGACATTATTGGTAGTAGAAATTTCAGCAAGAAGGAACTTGTGGTTTATACATGAGATGACCCTGCAAACCAGCACTGCAGCAAATAATTTTTATTGTGAACTACTCAAGAAGTAAATGATCTGTCCTGTGATGATCTTTTGATTATGACATTGAATACGTTGAATACATTGAATACATTGAATACATGGAATACATTGAATACATTGAACACATTTCCCCAAATCAGTTCCCTGTAATTTTGCAGAAAAGCTTCAGAAGCAGGGCAGAGAATTAAGGTATCCAAACAGTGCATCACAGAAATTTATCTTTGGCTGCTCAAAGCTTCCTTTATATCTAATGCCTCATCCTGCCTGTCTGATACCACAGCTGCTGCTCTCAAGGTACAGGTTCAAAAGCAAGCAAACAAAAGCATGTCTCAGGATCACAGAATCCCTGAATTGTTGAGTGTGGGAGGGACCACTCAAAATCTTCTAGTCCATATCCTTGGTCAAGGAGGGTCATCTAGAGCAGGTTGTCCAGAATCTTGTCCTTGCACCTGGAGTGCTGTGTCCAGGTCTGGGGCCCACAAAATGAGAAGGACTAAAAATATACTGGAGTGGAGTCCAGTGGAGGCCACAAAGATGTTTCAAGGTCTGGAACATCTCTGTTCTGGAGACAGGCTGAGACAGCTGAGTGTGTTCAGCCTTGACAAGAAAAGGCTGTGGAGAGAAGTTCAATCCCCTTCCACTACCTAGAAGTTCACCAAGAGATCTGGAGAGGGATTTTGAACAAGGGCATGGAGTTACAGGACAAGAGGGAATTGTTTCACACTGACAAAGGACAGGGTTACATGAGATGTTAGGGAAAAATTCTGTACTGAGGGGGTGGTGAGGCCCTGTCACAGAGTGAGCAGAGAAGCTGTGGCTGTCCCACCCCTGGAAGTGTTGGATGGGGCTTGGAGCAACCTGGTGTAGTGGAAGGTGTCACTGCACAGGGAAGGGGATGGAACAAGATGATCTTTGAAGTCCCTTAACACATAAAGCATTCTGTGATTCTGATGACGTGGGAAAAGCTCATGAGCCTTTATCACCCAGGATATGAGGCTTGTTAGGGGGGACAGGCATTGTGGAACAGAGAAACCTGTCCCCTCCTATAGAGCTGGGTCAAGTTGGCCTCCAGTTGTGCCCGTGTGAGGTTGTGCACCCGGTTCATGTTGTTTTCAGCAATGACCGCCCATGTCTTCATGGTGGTGTTGGTCTGGCAGCAGGCAGCTGACCAGATGTGGCTGGGCACATTAACCCTCTTATTGGAGATGTATTTGTTCCCAGGAACAGCACCTGTGATCACGTAGGTCCTTGTACAATTCTGGGTATTCTGAATCATCGTTTGGTTCTCGTAGTTTTTCCACTGGCCCTTGTTGAGTGTGCTGTTCTGGGGCACTATGTTGGTGAGGGTGAAGGTAGCCATCTTGCTGTTGTTGCCACTTTGGTGGCCACTGGGGCTCAAGTGACCACGGTCCAAATCCGTGAGGTTTTTGTAGTCTTCGTTGATAGCCTGACTCTGGCCAATTTGCTGTGGAGTGATCTTGTATCGATTACTGATGAATTTCTCTGTAGCCATATCCTCGGAATAACTTGACTTGATGAGCTTTACAGGGTAAGAAGAGGAAAAGGTGTCAGTACTGAGGATGCATGTAATGAAACAGATTTCCATGGAGCAGAAGTCTCTGATGCTCAAAATTCCATTTGTTGTCATCTCAGTGTAGGAAAATGTATGAATCTGAGAGAAATCATACAATCACCCTCCTGCATGAAGACAAGAGCTTTGAAGAGCAAGCAGCTCAGAATCTGACTGCTCTCAGTTTGACTTGTGACCACTGTGATGCTGCCTGCAGCCTGTGCTGGGAGAATGGATGCACGAGACAAGGAGCATTTCCACTCCTAGGATTGAAAGGTGACTTTGGTGATTCACTGCCCCTGCCAAATCTGCTTCCCTTTCCTCCTGTCTCCACAGCCCAAATCTGCCCAGGGCTCTCCCTGGATCCTCTTACATCACGCTGTGATTCTGTGATTCTATGATTCTGTGATTTTATGTGTGGTTGCTACAGGTGTACCCCAGTCCTGGAACACCAGAGGTTGCCTCCTGTAACCCCATACACAGGGAGATGTGTCAGGAAATCAGTCCTGGAGCTGAGGTTTTCCTGGGAGGGATACAGTTCATTCAAGGATGAACAGTTTTGCTCAATAAGCAGAAAGATCTCAATGTGAATGGAATCTGTTACAGCAGTGCTGGGAATGTGGCTCAGAGTTGATCTGGGCCAGGATGCATTTTCTGCAGCATCATTGGTATGAAATAAAAAAATCATCTTCTGAAAGGAGCCTGTAATCCCAAAAGAGTCCTGGGGAAACTAAATACTCCAAAAAGGCCTCTAGAGAAAGTGACCAAAATCAAAGGTTTTTCAGGTATCCTGTGTCCTAGGGTCTAGGAATGTAAGGCCAGTGATGGGTTTGGAGCATGCTGATCTGGTGGCACATGGCCTGTCCCATGCAGGGGGTTTGGATTGAGATGATATTTAAGGTTCCATCCAAAACCAACCACTCTATGATTCTATGATTCTACAAACAGACAGAAGTTCTTATCCCTCCCTAATGTGGAGGCTGCAGTGGTGCAGGACCAAATTAGTTCCTCATGTTCATGTGAGTAACAAGTGCAAATGGTTATTTTTTTTCATAACTTCAACACCTTGTTGTTCATTTTTAGGGAAGCATATTTAGCCTTCCTCTAGAATGGGACATTATGATCTTGCACATTTTCACCAAAATCTCTCCCCCTACTCTGCTCATAGAAAGTTCCTGAATGTGTTGTTCTTCTTTTCCTTAATTGGTCTGGCCGATCTTACTGAAGTCTGTCTTGAAGGACATTTGTCTCCTCTAGAGCTTGTGGAGTTCTGTCTGCCTGCTGGATCCTTCTGGACCAAGCCTGAGCCAAAGGTGCTCAGGGGTCACTGCCCATGGATGGAGATCACACCCTTGTGACGGGACCAACACTGATGCTCCTCACTTCTCACTGCCTGAAATGTCCCTCCAGAAATCCCTCCCCACTTAACCTGACCCTCTCATCTCCAGTGCCTTTTTCCCTGAGGCTTTGTCCCTGGCCATCTCACCCCATTCTGAGTTTCTCCTCACTTCTCTCACACCACTCACAAAGCCTGTTTGACTCTTCAATGGGAGCAGATAAGCTCTGCCAGGGATGCAGAACAGCTCAGGGCAAAGTGGGGATCAGATCCCAGCAGGACTGTTGGTCTCTCAAGTTTAGCCTCTGCTGGATGCCTTTTCCCCATCACTTGGTCACCCAGCAGAGCAGGGCACAGGGAGGGGAAGCATTTGCCTTTGTCATGTCATGCAAAATAACGTGATTTGCTGTTCCTGTCAGGTGAAGGCAGAGAGCTGGGCACCTTTGGGATGTGATTCATCTCATGTTCCTGCTGATGTCTCAGATGCATCAGAGATGCAATCATGTGATGAAGATGTTTGAAGTAAAATGAGGAGAATCCTGTCCAGTGTGTCCATTTGCATGCATTTATGTAGGGAAGTGGGAGGAAATAGAAAAGTTGGGTTGAATGCTGCAGCTCATCTCTGAGTGGCTGGAGGGTGATGTGTGTAAGAGGGACACTTACCTGAGGCTCAACCATCCAAGTTTTAGGTCTAGTGCCATTTCCAGGCTGGTAGATGTAAGCAGAGTACACTGGAATTCTCTTGTCTCTGTCGTACAGGGTGGCATAGTGATACGAGTTTTTGAAGCGCTGACAGATCCAGGCTGGGTTCTGTGGATTCAGGGCATCATTTGGAGGGGTCCCCGCATAGAAAAACTGAGAACAACTCCCAAAGGGTGTCACCACCTCGCTGTGTCCTGGCCAGAGGCAGCTGGCCAACACCTGCAGAAGCAGCAGCAGCCCCAGCATGGTGGCAGGATTTCAGTGAAGGGCTCTTGCTCCCCTGGAAGGCAAATGCAGAGGGACACTCAGCTTGGAGAGCTGATAATGCACTGTGCAGAGGGACAGAGCTGGCAGAGGAGCTGTCTATTCCCACTGCTTATTCATTGACAACTAAATTGGATTCATTTTCCTCCACTTCCAAATCCCCAGGAATACAGTAATAACGTGTTGGTTGTTATAACCAGATATGATTATGAAGTAATGAATCTCTTAAGTCCTGAGGTCTATGAGCTCATGGTTTTGCATTTCACTGTTTTTTAATAGAAATCTCTGCTCCAGTACCTATTTACTGGATTTTCTCTGCCTTTCAAGTTAGTGGAGGCGTTGCCTACATGTTGCCCTTAGCTGTGTACTTTCTGGATGAGAGATGTTCACTGAGCTCTGCTGCCCAGTGATCCAACTCCCCTGTGGTCTGTTCCATAAGAAAAACCTTCATTTATTCTCACTGTAAAAAATTCTTCTGGATCCTCCAGTCTTCTTACAGTTGTGAGATCAGAGTCCTACATGAAGTACTTTTGGTAAGTTTTCCATATCATGGTAAAAAAAAACCCAACAGGATTTACAGCACTTTTTAGTGAAATTGTTTTGTAGTCTGGATCTGTCTTCTCCCAGTGGATGTTCTCCAGATTTCTCCCTCACTTTTCTTTCCATCAGATGCTAAATGCAGCAGTCCAACCTCATGGTAAAGCAGGGCAAGCTGGGAAGTAGGTGAGCAAATGCAGGGAAATGCAAACAGCTCTTATGACTGCAGTAGTGGAAAGAGGGGTTTTTGAACCAGAGTTTCTACTTTAATGACTGGACATGGCACTCAGTGCCATGGTCTGAGTGACAAGGTGGTGATTAATCAAAGTTATCACTTGATGATCTTGGACGTCTTTTCCAACCTAAATGATGCTGTGATTCTACTGAAAAAAAAAGAGATGTCATCAAAGCCTTCTCCTGAGTTTTCAGTCCCTGTGGGAAAAGGAAGTGAATAGCTGAAGAGATACTAAGTACATGGAGGGCTGCAGGCCTTCAGGGCAAAGTAAATCACAAAAGCCAAATGCACATGAGAAAACAAAATGCAAGAAACAGGAATGTTGCTAGGACAGGTGGATTGAGGAGATTTGTGCTCTTCAGGACTGCTCTCCTTCAAGGACAGCAAAGATCCCATGGCCACAGGCAGGATCTGTGAGTGAGGACAGAGAGGGAGTGTAGGTACCTCAAGGCCAGCACTCTTTACATCAGCCAGGATGGTGATACATACAGGTCTCACCTTACATGCCAGGTGTGTTCATAGACTCACAGAAAGAGTCATGGAATGGTTTGGATTGGGAGGGACCTTAGGGAAGATCCATTTCCGAACCCCCTGTTTTGACACCTTCCACTAGACCAGGTTGCTCAAAGTCCAATCCATCCTGGCCTTGAACACTTCCAGGGATGGGGCATTCACATATTCACCTTTGCCAGGTGTACAAATGAGAGTGAGCTTCAAGTGATGGGTAAAACACTGACCCAATCAGACCAAAGATTAGAGGTTCACAGAAAAGGCAACAGCTGCTTCTTCTGTTCTTCCCCTGTGTCCCAGAAGTAATCCTAAAGCACTTCTGCTGTGCAGCTCTCCCTCAAGGAACATTTTCTATGTAAAAAATAGGCCCCTTGTCCAGAGCTATATGAAAAGTATCAATTTTATGGAGAAAAGTGCAAGGAAAAGATAAGGACATAAAAGCTTGACTATGTTACTAAATCCCCCCCCCCCCAAAGACAGCAGATGTACATTATCCATTTTAAACAATTTTCCTCAAGCCTTTCTATGCAACACTCCAAATGCTGGCTCATGGCAATCCTTGAATTTTGGAGATAAATTATTCAATCAATTTTTTTCCTTACAATGATCAACAGCTTTTTAAATATTGTACAGTTCAGCTGAAAAAGTTGGTGTGGGATTTGGATATCTTTGGTTACATTAACTCCATCAGACCAAGTGCCATGGTCCCTGTGCATGCAGATCAGGTAACACTGAGGTGACAGAAAGGTCGCCTCCCTGCCACCAATGAAGCACCACCCTGCTACTAACACTCACAGCTGAGAGCTGTCAGGCTCCCTGTGGTTACACTCTTTCAGTTTCTTTCGGCTTTGGAGACCAAAAATCAGTGAATTATTTTCACTTTCAGATCCTCACGTGGCAAAACCTGTGAACTGCATAAGACAGAGGTAGTGAGCAACCACCATGGGAGGCTACAAGCCAGGTTTTGAGCTAAATAAGGGAGAAGATTGATAAGAAGCAGACCCTGTGGAGGCAGGATGGTGTTTTTATCATGGCAGTTGTACTCCCTTACACAACTGGCTCAGCTGTAGAACTCCCACCCCTTGCCCTTGGGGAAGGTCACATTCACACCTGGGGGTTTTCATCCCTTCTGATGAGCCATGCATCAACTTCCCTGATGTGAGAGGCAGCTGAGAAGAGGTCATAAACCATCAAAGACCCCCTGAAGTGTCCCCAGACTCATTCCTGAGGCCTTCCACCAAAGGACTGAGAGCTCCCCCCCAGGTGAGGTACCTGGGCATTCCCACCCAGCCTGAGCATATTTTAACTCACTGGGCTTTTTGTTTGAGGGCTTCTCCCTCCACACCTGATGGATCAAGACTGTGACTATCACTTCAACCAACAGACATCAAAATAGCAACAATAAAATCTTGTCCCTGGATCCATGGGAGGTGAGGTCTTTCTACTTTTATCCTTTCTTTCTTTTTTTTCCTTTATGTATTTCCTTAAGTGATATTTTAATGGATATATACAGATATATATGGATATATATATTTAAAAAATAAAAATATGGATATATATATATATATGGAGATATATATATATGGAGATATATATGCATACATATATATATAAAATATAAAATATGGATATATAGTATGGATATTAATAAAGATAATACTAATCAAAATTACTACATACCTCCTTTCCATTGCAACCAAATTGTTCTAAAAGAAGCCCTTCTGCATATATATATTATTAAAAACACTGGTCATTCAGTGTTGTTTCATTCTAACCCACCCCAAGGGATCTATTAACAAGAACCTGGATTACCCTTCCCTTCTGGTCTCTCACACTCTGCAGTTGTTCCTCAGGTAAAATGGAAGTCCCAGCATATTAATGCAACTCTGAATTCTGAATTTGTGGAATTTTCTTTCCACCATGCAATGATAACAACACACTTCCTCATAAGCTATAGCAGCAGTCATAACGGCACTTCAATTTCAATCACCTTTTGGTCTGTATAGAAATTAATCCATGCTGTGGTTTCAGACAGATACATTCTTAGGAGGATGAAATACCTTTACTTATTAATACAACCTGCTTATAAAGCCTCCTTTGATTTTTTTTTCCTGAAAAATGTTTGTATATTAGGATTCCACCATGTAGGTGGACTCTGAAATGCTGTTGAGATTTGGCTGCTTTGAAGTTGCTCTAGATATGCTACCAAAGTGGTCTGAGGCAGGGAGCACACACCTTCAGAAAGGGATTCACACCTTGTGGAAGGGATTCAGACCTGTTGAGTCTGGCCAAAGGGAGGCTGAAGGGCAGCCCAACAGCTGCCTACAGCTACTGAAAAGGTCAGGAACACTAAACCTGAGCTCTTTGTGGCAGAGCCAGGCACTGCAACAAAGGGCAGCACCCACAGACTGGCTTGGGAGGTTGCACAGCAGGATAAAAATTACCTCTAGGCACCTACTACAGCACTGGAACAGCTTGTTGGGAAATGACAAATGATGGATTGCAGAGGTGACTCAAGGCTCAGCCAGATGAAAACACAGCTAAATTAGAATCCTGTGCCTGATGTTGCCAAACAGCATTTCTTTGATCCTGTGGTAGATATATCTCCCATCTTCTACCCATCCCACCCCACCCTGGCCTGCCACACTCAGATATTGCCTGGAAAATAATGTCAACACAGGCCAAATCCTCTGGTCCTGAGAGTTGTACTTTTAAGTCTTTCTATAGCCCAAAGTCATAAAAAACACACCACATACCTCAGAGAGCCAGGAGGAGGATGCACTTCTAGAATCCTGGTTCAGACTCTTCTGGGGAAAAGGCAGCAGCTAGATGAGACCCCAGCCACTCATCTCTTTCCTTAAGGAGAGACTGATCTTTTTCAATGGTGTCTGCACCAATTTGGTTCCTCTGCCAGCCATCCCACACTCCAATAAATACAAGCTTTGCTGCTGCACATTAGTTATGCCAAGGGTAATTAGCAGTTTACGTCAACATGGTTTCCAGTTTGACTGCTGGCTGACTCCACGTGGACATGAGGCTGTTGATTGCAAGAGGAAATATGTCAGACCAGGCCTCAGAGGAAGAGCAGCCCTTGTGCTCAGGGTCTTTGGTCATCTCTGCTGGGCTTGGCATCCCCTGGAGCCCGTGGACGTGGCAGGGAAGGGAGGGCCAGCTGTATGCAGTGGGCAATGCTGATCAACCTTCACCTCTGAAGGTACCACTTGGAGCTCACTGCCTCCAGCCAGAAAAGATGTGATAATGCTGTGTTGCAGGAGGTGGCAGACTCAAATCCTGGCTTAATTAAGCACATGTCCTCATTAAAATGAGTTCACAAGAAACTGATCCTTGAGGACAGACTAACACGAGCAAACAGCTGTAGGGACTTGCTCCTTGCTCACCCTATCTAAATGACTTGTAGTCCCAGGAGCTCTAGTTTTGGCTAAGCAGGATTCACCCTGTTTAAGGGCTGGTTCTCAGCACTCCCTGTAGACTCAACACAAGAGGAATATCCATGTTTCCAGGGCACAGCTTACATCTAGAAGATTAAGGGAATTACACTCTAAAAGTGTTTCTTCCTCTCTGATGACCATGAGGATTCACAGAGGGCCAAGCTCTGATTTACACCTCCAACATTACATTAGCTGAGTCCTGATTTATGTTGCCATCTCTAAATCCATGATGTCTGTATCATGTTACTTAGCCAAAGCATAACAGAAAAATACAAAAGCCATCCATTTCCAAAGCCCTTTCCTTTGGGAGAGACCTTCAGAGCAAACAGCCTCCCCTCATTGATTTTCTTGATGTGTCAATCCAGCAGGAATTTCAGGGGAGTTTTGTAACCTGTGTGGGAGGATGTTTTCTTGAGAGCATAACAAACAAATAATCAGCAGAGCAAGGAACAGGAGGGAAGGATGCACTTCATGGAATTCAGTCTGAGTGTTCTCAGACCAAGATGCTTCACGTGATTGTGGAAGACGACAGAGGGTAAAGAACAGAGATTCTTTTTCTTACTTCCTGGCAGGGTTAGCTGTGTGTTTCAAGCCTTACTCAAGCCCAAAAGAGCAGATAGCACTATAAGATCACCTGGTTTGAAAATGAGCTCACGCTAAACTGGCCATGAACTAGATGCAAATTTGACTTCTTGAGAAGTGAAGTCAAAAGTTTTTTGTACAGGTTACTTGCTCTGAGTCAGACCTCCTGCTGGACTAAGAACCAGCTCATGGATGCAATGAAGCAAGTCAAGAGTCGCCTTAGGCCTTCTCTGGGCTCCCCTTGTGATCCAGCCTGCGTCTGCAACACTCCTATCTCAAACAGGTGACCTCTGGGGGGACCTGTGATGCTTCTTCCTTTGTGACTTGGTTTTCTGCGGCAGATACCATTTTATGGGACATGACCATTGCCAATGGGATGTGTGAGAAAATCCTAAGTCTGGATGCTATGGATGCCAAATTTTATGCTTCTTTTCACTCAGAAAGATCCAGAGAACAAGATTATGGTAAAAATATACCTCTGTCCATGACAAGCATCTGTGGAAATTTTAAATGGGTATTTCCAGCACTAGGTCAACAAGATGTGATGAGTCACAAAATGTGGTAAGCAAACTCAGAATTTCCTTTGTTTTGTGGGATTCTGCACTGATGTGGTTCTGGAAGTGTTGTACATGGGCAGCATCTCATTTCCCAAGTAGGAGAGAGAGGAATGGGAACATGGAGGGTGGATGGGTTTGCAGGGGTAACTTGGAACAGGATGAGAAAATCAGCCATAAGAACAGGCAGATGTTTTAGTGATGAGCCAAGATGTTCCTCAAACCAAACCAGACAGGATCCTATCAGGGAAAAGCAGAAATCTGCATGTAGCCAGCTCAGACCTCACCTCAGCCATCTCTTGGACAATGAAGGCACTTCCCTAGAACAAAACCTTCCCACCAGAGGCTGACTGCCAGGACTCAGCTCTCAGTGAGGGATATTTTCTGGGGCAGAGGAGGCAGCTGATGAGGTTAGGGAAGCTGGGCAGCAGTAGCTACAGCCCAGCTGTGGGTCTAAGGAGAGGCTGTTTCATTTTTGAGAAACAAAAGCAAAAGCATCTGCTGTCACAAGTGAGGAAACCAGCCCAGCAAAACTGGTTTACAGGAGATGAATTGAAATCCAGACTGCTGATAAGAGGCAAATTCCACAACAATGAAATTTTGGAGGGCTTTTGAGGTGTTTGTGCCGGTTTAACCTCTGGGGTTAGACCACACCTGGCTGCCCTCATTGGAGCTCTTGGTTGCCTTGGTAGAAAAAGTCAGATTCACCAGTTCTGCTACAGGCTGTTGTGCCTGGACAATGCAAAAGCAAATGTTACCATCATAATTTGGGTGTGGGGAACCCTAAACCAGAAACCCATCAACCTCAAGGTGGAGGTACTGAATGCAAGGAGATGGATTTGATCCAACTGTCCTGTGAGAAACCTTGGAGACAACATGAAGCTCAGGATGGAGCCAATATTGAGCAGCTTGATGGTAGATCTGCTGAAAGGATCTCAATGATCTTAGAGGTCTTTTCCAGCCTAAATGATTCTAAAAAATTGCCTTTCTGGTTACAGAGGTTGGTGCAGAGGTTTCACCTCTGGGAATGGTGGGGAGAAGGAGTCAGTGTGAGTCAAGTCCAGCCTCAAATGTCAAAAGGCAAATCTTTATGCAAGCATTGGTTTTGTGAAAAAATATATGTGCAGAATTATTCAAAATAATACCAAAATGCAGGTCAACGTGGGCAAAGCTGGAGCAATAAGAAGATTGAAAATACCAGGTTTAGCACTCAGTTTCTATGTGCTGGTTCTTGTTTTTCAGTCAGCTGCAGATCAAAATCACAGAAATCAGCACAAAATGCAATGGTTGATACTTTTATGGTTTTTATAACAACTGTTTCTTATAAATACAAAGCTGCTTTTGTCAGCCCCCACAGAGTATCCTGGGAGTCTGTACTACAGGAAACACAGCGCTGAGAACATCACCCTTTCTTTGCATACCACTGTCACACTTGTTCCTGAGTATTATAATTGTAGAATCATGTAAGGGTTTGGATTGAAAGGGAACTTCAAGATCATCTCATTCCAATCCCCTTCCATGGGCAGGGACACCTTTGAGAATATGAGGTTTCTCCAAGCCCCATCCATCCTGGCCTTGGACACTTCCAGGGATCCAGGAGCAGCCACAGCTTCTCTGGGTAACCTGTGCAATGGCCTCACCACCCTCACAGGGAAAATTTCTTCCCAATATCCCACTTAAGCCTGCCCTCTGGCAGTGGGAAGCCATTCCCCTTTGTCTTGTGCCTCCAGGCTCTTGTCCAACATCCCTTTCCAGCTCTCTTGGAACCCATTTAAGCACTGGAAGGAGCTCTCAGGTCTTCCTGGAGCCTTCTCTTCTCCAGACTGAACACTCCCAACGCTCTCAGCCTGTCTCCAGAGCAGAGACAGTCTGTCTTCTGTCTTCCAGCACTCCAGCTATTCTCTGTGGATGCATTATTTGGAAGGCACGATGAGGTTAGTGGCACAAACTTGCCATTAAAGTCCATGCAATTATTTAATATCAACCTTTCAAAGCATTGTTTTTCTGCAGGATTAAAACAGGGAACACCCCTCTTTATTGTAACCTAGGGCAACTGCTCAGCCAGATTATTCCATTACAGAGCTCTGCTCTCCTAAAGATCACAGGTGCCCTGCAGCTACTTGGGCATTATCTGTTAGTGCTTTTACTATGAAGTCCTCTGCTAATTTGAGTTTCTTTCTCTGTGTGTTATATTGTGTATTGAACTTTGGTTTTTACTCTTGGAAATCACTCAAACGTTCAGAAAACAGAGGAACCGACTTAAAGGTATTATTTACTCTCAAACTACTCTTTCATTCTCTAAATTATTTTCATTTAGTAGCCATTCAGGCAGCTCATCTTTAAAAGGCTGCATGTTTTTTATCCTCAGCCATCCAAAAAAAGTAACCTGCAGAAACAACCCGTCCCAAAGATAAGCAAATAATATTTACTAAAGGCAGATAAAAACTCACAGATTTTATTGGTTTGTCTGCCAGAGACTGACTTTGCTGTAGAAGATAAATTTCAGTGTGTTACAAACACTGCAATAAATATTTTTCAATTTCAATTTTGCAATTAGTTGTAATAAAGTTAGATGATTTTACTGATAAGGTTTGAGGAAAAATAATATGCCAGTATGGAGAATTTCTTTGTCTACTTTCTGCCCAGTGATGTTCAAGGGCAAAACACACAAGGTATAAAAACTCCAGACATTTTGTTGCCTGATTATGTTCTTTGAAGAAACCTCGTCATGAAAGTCCTGTCTTCCCAACCCCAGAGCTGTCAGGAACTGACACCAGCAATAAAACAGAAGGCAATCAAGTTTTACTTTCAAAAACCCCCAACTATTTTTAGTACATGCATTTCACTCACCCTACCCAGAGCACTGCAAAGATGTGGCATGGAGAAGGAACAGAGCCAGGCCGCCACGTCATGTTCTGCACCATGCTGAGATGGGGAAGACGCTGGGGAAGAGGCTTTCCTGGAACCAGGGATGTTTTTTGGCCATTTTTTTTTTTAAGGAGAAGCAGAAGAGTGTCAACAAGCCTGGCACAGGAAGGAGTTTCCTGCGCTAGACCGTGCTCAGCGATCGCGCGCAGGAAGTGGCGCAGCTCTTCACCGTACGCGGCGGCTGCTGAGACCGCGGTGCCCTGGTTTTGGTTGGGGATTGACACTGTTAGGAAAATTAATCTACAAACACCAGAGGTTTATGTCCAAAAAGGAGACAGAGGAGTCCTTTCTGGCTGTATTGGAATAAAGGGAGAGTCCATGGGGCATTCCCCTGGGATCTCTCAAATTTTTGGAGGACACAGCCTCCTTTTAATCCCAATTTCCTGGCTGCATTTCCCTTCGCTCTTTCTCCCTTGGTACTTGAGAGGTACAGACTCCCCAATATGCCTGATACCGAAGATTTCCCAAAAATTTCCCTCTAATGTATAACTCTCCCTTTTAAATTTTAATTCTTATGGAATTTAGGCATTTTTCTTCCCCATTGTTTCTTTCATCTCTCAATGTCTAATTTCATTTATCAGCAAACCTAAAGTTTATTTGTAAAAGCAAATATCTTTTTTCATTCATCAATCAGTGGAATCCTTCCCATTGTTTATTTTTAGCTAGTTTTATCCACCAGCAGACCCACAGCTTGTTTGTAAAGACAAATACACTATTCCTCTCAACACGAGCCCCATGAGGCAGCTGTATGGGATCCTTGCCTTGAAGCAGAAAATCTCTTTATCTTTGCTGTGAGCCACTCCAACCAGCAAGAGTTTCGCCGGCAAAGCATGATGGTGTGCGCTCAACTTGTGAACACAAGCAAAATTCTTTATGAGAAGTGTAAGGCTTGGTCTTCCTTTGGCTTGTCTCTGCTGTTATGAACAACACCCTGCCAAGTGCAGGGTGGGAGCCAGGGTTTCCTGAGCTCTGACCTCAGCTTTCACAGGTACGTGCCAAAGGACCATTGCAAACTCTTAAATCCTCTGCCTCAGCCTCCCTACCTTGATATAACCAACATGAAACATTTGGGAGCTTGTGAGTGTGTCACAAGGCACAGTAGATTATCCTGGAAAGGGCACTTAGTTCACCACCAACCTCCAGAAAGGTTAAATCCAGAATACACCAATCCTGGCAGCTGCCCGTCCCTTCAACTCACAAAAACTTCTTTATTGTAGACTCCACCACATGCCTGGGCAGCACATCCTTACCTGCATTACCTAACTGCATTGGCTGTCCTTACTGCTGGATTATTATTTTATTCCTATTGTAAATCCTAAACATGTTAGTTACTGACATTGCTGAAAGGTTGACTTAACATTCTGTCCGTCAGCCCATCAAGGAGAAAGAGGTCAGCATTATTATAAAATTATTTAGGTTGGAAAAGCCTTCTAAGGTCACCAAGTCCAAGTGTTAACCCAGCACTGCCAAGGCCACCACTAAACCTCATCCCCAAATGCCACATTTACACATCTTTCAAGTCCTTCCAGGGATGGTGACTCCACCACTGCCCTGGGCAGCCTGTCCAACACTTGACAACCCTTTCGGTGAATAAATTTTTTGCTAATATACAATCTAAACCTCCCCAGGCACAATTTGAGGCCATTTCCTGTACTACAATTGGTGATGCAGGACAGCTTTCAATAATTGAAAAGATTTTTTACACTAGTCAGGCCAAAGGGGAAATAACCTACAAACTCACCCTTTATTTCAAGTCCTAAAATCTGCTCTTTCCCTTAGTCAATAGTTCTATGACTAACCATCATTTTTCTTCTTTAAAGGTGTTTTGGAAGAGTTTTGAAATTCAGATTTGCAAATGCTTATAGCTGAACACACATATGCCTGTCCTTTTGACTAGTTCCTAACATAAAATAAATTATAAGAAGTCAAGGTCAGAGTTCTCTAAAGTGAAGGAAAGAAGCATCCCTACAGGCCAGATCAATCTCAAGCTCTTCACTGACCTCAGCTTCAGGGTGGCATAAAGTAGAAACCAGGTCAGCTTCAGAGAGATGAGCCTCCTTATGTACTGGGAATAAATGAGAAAGGCCAAACACAGCTCACACCTCTTCTGGGGCAATGGAAAATCCCTTTTTAGGTGCTCTGACCATCATCATATGACCAGGAGGAGCTCTGAATGTGCTGCTCAGTGCACAGGGTGGTTATTGATGGGGACATCTACAAGGCAAAGAGTACCCAGGAGCAGGAGATGCCTTGCCTGTCTCAGGGACTCCTCTGCAATGCTTAAAAACAGCTGCTAGAAATTGACTTGAGGAGTTTGAGCAGGGTAAGAAAATGCTTTCACATGAAGAAAGAGGGGAAGTCATGCTTGTCTTTAGAAATAAAGGGGTTGGAAGGAAAAGATGGACCCCAAAACCTATAAACCTGGGAGGATGAGCTTCATTTAATCCCAGAACAACTGCTGAGGCCACCTTTCTGCAAGCACCAGTAAAGTAGCATGAGAGAGAGGGTTTGTAAAGACCAAATTTTTTCAGACCGGTCTCATTTTCTCTTGTGAGCTGGTAGCAGACCTTGTGGGTAAAGGAGAGACAGATGATTTCATATTGCTTCTTCTTATAAAGACTTTGGATCATGTCTCCCGTGGCAGTGTTTGAGAGACCGGAGGCTGACACAATGTGTTGGGATATCTGTTGGTCTCGGAATCTCTGCTGCTCAGAGTGACCCTGAGATACGTTAGAAAATCTCTTTTCCCAGCCCAGCAGTCAAAGAAGGAGTCAGGATTCTTCTGTTCTTGTTCTCAAGGTTGTTTATTGTTTCTTATCTATAAAATTCCTTCTCTGGCCTGCTGAGATCTGTCCAGCAGGTCAGACAGAGGCACTCTGCCTGCCCCTGGGGTGGTGTTGTCTTTTATACTGAAAACTACATGTACATTATTTACCATAACTTCCCAATACCTATCACCCATGTTAGACAGTGAGCTTCTACTCTAAACCAATCCAAAAGTGCCCCCATCACCCAGAAGATGGAGGCTAGGAAGAAGAAGGAAGAAGGACAGGGCACACCCAAATTCCTCCATCTTGGGACCCCGAGTCTCCATTCTAAAAACCTCAAAAATCTATTTTTCACCCTGTGACAAACTAACTATTATTCTGCTTAGACTTTCTTGACTTGTAATTCTTCATATAAAGGTTGGTAATTGTTTTTCCAAGGGCTAGACCAAAGTCACAGGTGTTTTGGGCTCTGTGCCGAGGTCTCTGAGCCCCCCGGGCAGGGGCTCAAGCCCTCCAGAGCAGCCAGAGGATTTTCCTGGGTTCTGACAAGTGGGAAGTGATGGGAACTGCTCCCAGAGTACTGTGGCCTTTAATGGTCCATACCAGAGTGGAAGAACATGGGTTTCCACAGAGCCTCCCAAGGTCCTGTTCAATGCCTTCACTGGTAGCTCAGCTGATGGAGGAAACCATTTCCTTGTTAAATTCACATTCTCTTCCAAGCAGGAAAGGAGTTTAAGGACATGGGGGAGCGGGATTAATATTTAACAGGATCGAAACAAGTTAGAGAGATATTCTAGGTGGAAAAAACACCACCTTGAAATTCATGATGATGGTGATAACAGCATCGCCGCCATCCATTTTCTGCAGACACTCCTAGAAATTGTCCCCAAAGTACCAAGTGCCATTTCACAGCAGGAGCCTTCACAAACAAGGAGGAGGAGGAGGAGAAGGTGTTTGCAATTCAATCCCCTAAATGTCTCACACCCCACTGATTCCCAAAGCATCAGTGAACTCCTGTTGGTGGTCAATGGCAACTCAACTCCCCACAGCAAATACTGGCCGAGGATGGGAAGTGGAAGGAAGTTTTCTGTGCTGCAAGGAGCTTTGGCCATGAAAGGGAAACTTGGTGACTGGGAGCATGTGGGGTCACCAGCACAGATGCTTACCAGGCAAAAGTGAAAAGCAGAAGTTGAGAAGGTCAGATTTCTTACACTTGAGTTCAAAAGATCCGGAATTTTCCCTTTTAAAAAGAACGTCTGGGTGCAGCCAGGGGCCAGGAGCAGGATGGTGCCTCAGTCAAGTGTTGTCCAGCAGCTCACTGGGCATTATCCCCAGTCACTTCCTACAAGACAGAGCCATACTTGGTGTGGGGTGAGATCAGGAGAGGGCTTTGCCAGGCTGCTCCAAATCCCTATTCACTCTTGGGAGCAATCTCAGTGTGACCCTGTTCCTTTGGGGAATGCCACCAAAGGGAGAGAGCACCAATTTTATATGGGCACTGTGGGGTGGATAAAAAGCCATAATTCCTGGAGATGGGAGATGAACTGGCAGGCAAGCCCTGCAGCCCCTTGCCATGCCCAGTGCTGTTTTCCATCATTCCCTGCCGTCAGGTTTCTCCTGCAGCAGTGCCAGTGATGGGCAAATCCATGCAACACCTACAAAAACTCCCCAGCCAGGCCCATTGGCCAGCCCCAAAGAGACATCTCCCCTCCAAACAGCTTTCTAGCCAGAAATTCACTTCCTTTCATGAGACCTGGCAGAGAAGAAGGGCTGGCTGAATGCCTGCCCTCAAGTTTTGCCCCAGTGTGCTCAGCACTGCATCCTCTGGACTCCAGAGTGGTGTCAGAGGTACCAGGGCAGGACTGGGGGTCCTGGGGCCAGGGCAGGACCCTAACCCTGGTTGCCCATGTCTATATCCTGAGTCTATAGGTTTTTGTCTGGCTACACAGTGTGTGCTTAAATAGAAATAATCATAACTGCAGCTACTGACACAAATCAGCACTTGTGCATAGAAGAGCTTCAACTGCAGCTCTTCACCTGGAAAATGACCCATTGGACTGATTTTCCTTGCTCTTTCCCCCATGTGAAAATGGTGTTGGAACAGACTTGCTGTCCCTACTTTGCACTGTGTCCATCAGCACAGTCCTGGCTGAATTTTCACATTTTCTTACAGAATCACAGAATCTTTAATGATGGAAGGGAGGTCCTGAGATCAGCCTTCCTGCCTGCCTAGAGCAGGTTACAAAGAGCACATCCAGGTGGGGTTGGAATATCTCTAGAGAAGGAAACTCCACACCCTCCCTGGACAGCCTTTTCCAGTGCAAACCTCACTGCAAAGGAGTTCTTCCTCATGTTGAGATGGAACTTCTTGTAGTTTAGTTTATGGCCATTGCTCCTTGTCCCGTCACTGGGCACCACTGTGAAGAGTCTAGCACCATCCCCTTCACACCCACCTTTATATTTTAGGTACTGGTGACATCTTAGGCTTGCAAGGTCCTCCTGATCCACTCTGGGTAACAGGAGACAAGGACAGGAGGACAACCCAGGTGTCCTGACAAAGAACAGAGGATTAAAAAAACCAAAACCAAACATTCCTGAATCCAGCTCTTACAGCTGCCTGTGAAACTTCACATGTTCACTGGAGCTGAACATGGGAAGGCAGCTACTTAATTCTGCTGCTAATGGCAGCCCAAGAAACCTTGGTAAAAAAAGAGGAAAACAGCCAACAAAACAAGGTACTGCATCAGAAAAGTGGCAAACCCAACGAGTCGATGTCAGGAGTGAACCTGTGCCCTTTAAACTCACAGAATGGTTCTGTACCTGGGGTAATGTCATAAAGGACCAGCTCCAGAGGCACCATAAAAATGGAGAAAATGTCCCAGAGTACAGCTTGTGGGTGCAGAGGATGTGTTATCACCCAAATGACGAGCTCTGTCCCTAAGCTGAACCCAACCCAATGGAAAAGTTGTCCCTGCCAACTCTGCTGGCCTGTCCATGGTCCATAGCTTTGGAAGGAACAGGTGACCAGTGACACAGCCAGTGTTCAAGCTGGTCTCTCTGGCTTTTAGGGTCAATTACTGGTTGATTTAACCTTTACTGGGAGGTCCAGCTACAGGGGAACACAAAGCCATCAGTGGTGCTGGAAATTATCCATAGTCATGGCGTGCCATGGCATTGATTTCCACTGTGTGGGACTTTGAGATTTGGTAGGAAACTTAAGCACTGATTTGCTCTTTCTAGGCCTTGAGTTAGACTTCAAGTGTTTGGTTTGGCTGGTGACTGGGGCCACTTAAGCAGGCTGAAGCAGCCCTTGCCACGTGCCCATCTGTCCAGGAGTTTGGCACCACAGAACCAGGTTTCAACCAGCTTCTTCTCAAACAGCAAACCTGAAAGAAATAAATAATAATTAAAAAAAAAAAAAGAAAGAAGAAAAAGGAGCAGCTGCACTTGTTTTTGCTGTAGGAAGTTCTCTGATGGGGAGAAAACTTCCTTTTAAAAACAAGGCATTCATTAGCACTTGTTCTTGTTCTTTTGCCTTCAGGTCATCGCAATATTGCAGCCTTTTTGCACCCATCACCCAGCCTGCTGTTGCTCCAGTGGACAGTGATCCCCCCAGGAGTTCCAGTGGCCTCGGGAACAAAACACAGAAAACACAACACTATTTTTACTTTGCAGTCTTTTTTTTTTTTGCCTCTGTCCTCCCATGCAAGCCATTTTGCGTATGTGTCTCTCCCTCCTCACCCAAATCACTCCTGCTGGCAGTAATTTTTAGCTGTTGAGCTCAAGATCTAATACCAGCTAATATTTCATCTCCTGTTTCCAAACCAGCACTTTATAGCAGACAAACAAACCTATTTCCTCATTGCAATGATTTTTTATGTACCATAAACCATCTCTGCAGGAGAGATGGCATTGAGAAAAACAGCAAGTTAACCTGTATTGTATGAGGTTGGCAGAGAGACACAGCCCTGTGCTGGCCAAAGCAGCAAGTCCTGGCATTTCCAGGCTCCATGACCTGCACTGGGAGAGCCACAATGATTGAGGCTTGTACTGACACGGGCAGAACTCTGTCAGCAAGAGTTGTTATTGAACTAAACTCCTGGCAGCTGCTGGTGAATAGGTCAACTTTGCATCAAAAATCTCTCAGGAGCAGTAATAAATGGAAGAAATTTACAGGATGCATTTGTTTCCAAATATGCCGGGAAATTATCCTGATCTGCAGCTGACAAATGCTTGGGGGAAGTTTCCCCAGAGATGTGGATGGGCTGAAGGTGGGTTGTGGCCAAGGCCATGTGAGAGCTCAGGGTGTAAGTGGATCCAGCCCAGCATGCAAGGAGAGGAGGGGAATCCTCCAAATCTCCAGGGGTGAAGGGGGAAATGACTATTTTGGCTGCTCATCTTCATAAATGAGAAAATCTCCAGGTCCCAGAGCAGCTGGTTTGGAGATCAGCCTTGTCTGTGGGTGGTGTGGCTTCCATGAGTGTGTGCTGCACATTCCCCAGGGTCCATTGACCGGCAGAACCACCAACACAACCTGGTCACCCCCCCATGATCATCTTTACAAGGTCATCTCTCCATGGTCATTCCTATAGTCATGCCTCCCTCCATGGTCATCCCTCCGTGGTCATCCCCATGGTCATTGCTCCATGGTCATCCCTCCATGGTCAACCCTCCAGGGTCATCCTTACTTGGTCATCCCCCCATGGTCATCCCCATGGTCATCACTTCATGGTCACTCCTTCATGGTCACCCCTCCAGGGTCATCCTTACCTCGTCATCTCTCATGGTCATTCCTTCATGGTCACCCCTCCAGCGTCATCTTTACAAGGTCATCTTTCCATGGTCATTCCCAAGGTCATGCCTCCATGGTCATCCCTCCATGGTCATCCCCATGGTCATCCCTCCATGGTCAGCCCTCCAGGGTCATCCTTATTTGATCATCCCCCCATGGTCATCCCTTCATGGTCACCCCTTCATGGTCAACCCTCCAGGGTCATCCTTACCTCGTCATCTCTCATGGTCATCCCTTCATGGTCACCCCCCCCATGATCATCCCTCCATGGCCATCTCCCCATGGTCAACCCTCCAGGGTCATCCTTACTTGGTCATGCCCCCATGATCATCCCCATGGTCATCCCTTCATGGTCAACCCTCCAGGGTCATTCTTACCTGATCATCGCTCTGTGGTCATCCCTCATAGTCATCTCTCATGGTCCTCTCTCATGGTATCCCTTCATAGTCACCCCACCATGATGATCCCTTCCTGGTCAGCCTCCCATGGTCAACCCTCCGGGGTCATCCTTACCTTGTCATCCCCCCATGGTCATCCCTCTAGGACAATCTGGGGCCCTGTCCCTTCCTGTCACCTCGTTCCTCCTCCACCTTTGCCCCCAGACCCCATTAACCCATTCCTGGAGGGTGACAGCTCCCAGCAGGGTGGTGACAGGGCATGCCGTGCCCGATGAGCTGTCCCCACTGTCCCCAGGAGCAGTGCTGCCTCCTCGGCAGAGCAAACGGCGCTCAGAGTCCCCAGCCAGCCCTGCTGGCCACAACCACAACCCTGCTGGCCACTGCATTATGGGGTGCCCCTGAACCCCATTTCAGCCCCCAGTGTCGGCTCTCCAGCAGTGACAGGCACTGCAGAGAGGGGACATGGGACCCAAGTGTGTCCTTGGAGAGCCCAGCATCCCTTCAGCTGCTCCTTTTCCTGTCGCTGTCACCCACCACCCCTCGCTGGCGCCCTGCCCAGCCCAAGGGGACGAAGATGTTCCCTTTCTCCAGCTCAGAGCTGCTCTGGGTGTCTCTGCACGCTGTCCCCTGGCTGCCACAGCAGCTGCGGCGATGCCAGCCCAGCCCCGTGCTCATGGTTCTGCTTCCCTCTAGTGACAGCAGAGCCGCACATCAGCAGGACCGCTGCTCCTCCCCGGAGCCCGTGGGAATGGAGCGAACCCCAAGGATGGAGGGTGGGAGCATCTCCATCCCCACTGAGCCGTGTAGAGCTTGGCATGAAAGATTCGGTGTCCATGTGAATAATCTTAATTTCTCTGTCCATGTTCTCTGCCTGCAGCTGTCCATGGACATTCCCTTCCCCAGCACAGTGCTGGGATGCTCCAGACCCTTGGGATACAGGGAAAGGCTGATTTGGAGAGCAGCTGCACGAGGAGGGGGACAGTTGGTGGGAGAAATGACCCCCTCCCACATACACACAAGCCCAGCTCCAAAGCCCTTCCAACATTTGTGGTGTTGTGAGAGTCTCTAGGACAAGGTGAGATTTTTACTTCAAGTTCTCAGAAGGCTCATTGATATAGAATAGAATACTATATTTATATATTAATATATATAATATATAATATATAATATATAATATATAATATATAATATATAATATATAATATATAATATATAATATATAATATATAATATATTATATATATTACCATAAATATAGTTTTTATAGTAATTCTATAACTACTATGTTATATATATTAATATATAATTACTATATATTGTATATAATATATAATATAATATAATATAATATAATATAATATAATATAATATAATATAATATAATATAATATAATATTATATTATATTATATTATATTATATTATATTATATTATATTATATTATATTATATTATGAAATTATATACTAAAACTCTACTAAAAAAAGAGAAAGGATATATTAAAAGGCTAAAACAAGAATTCATAATAAAAATTTGTGACTGACCAGAGTCTCGACACAGCTGGACTGGGATTGGTCATTAAATTAAAACAATTCACATGGAACTAATCAAAGATCCACCTGTCATATTCTAAAGCAGCAAAACACAGGGAGAAGTGATCAGATAATATTGTTTACATTTCTCTTCTGAGGCTTCTCAGCTTCTCAGAAAAAATCTTGGCGAAGGGATTTTTCAGAAAATAGCATGGTGACACATGCCCACCATCCTTTTCCTAAAACAGCCTCATGGAGCAGTGATGAGGGGATGGGTGAGGATGGAACAGGGACAGAGCTGGACTCCAGTCTAGTGTCTGGGGCACTGAGCTCAGAAAAAAAGCAGCCCCAAATTCCTTCTTTTCTGATAAACCACCCAAAACTCATTTACAAATCATGGTTCCTTGCTCTACATAGGGTCTCTTCTATGGTGGCCAAAAGCAGCCACGTCCTAAGAAAAAAATCTGTACCTTCTGCCAGATGCAATCTCTGTGATGTCTCACCTCAGATTTTTTTAATTCTAAAGCTTCTGTATACTAAGCATTTTCTTCAAGAAACCTGTTTCTCTCCACAATTTTTCTAGGTTCTCCTCATCACTGTTTAACAGCTAGGCTGCTCCTTGAGGAGCTTTGAATGTACTTTCTATTAAATTTTAGCCACCCTCAAAGGTTGTTCCATCACCCAAACCATGATCCCAATATCTATTGTCTGTGATGCTCCAAATGCCTCATCCCATGCCCCAACAATGTGTTTTGGAGCTTAGGGGGCTTTTCATCCTGGTCCCTGGGACCCACCACCCATGCCATGGCAGTGCCTAACATCCCCTCCTCTGCCCAGCTCAGCATTTGCAGCCCACTTCCCCAAGCCTGAGACTCCTTGTGCTCCCATCACTTGGGGATGGCACCCAGCTCTGGAGGAGCCTCTCCAGGTCCCCCACGTCCCCATGGCAGCCCTGCAGCTCCTCTGCTGGGTGGACACATCGAGGGATCATCGCTCAAGGTGCCTCTGGCAGCCAGGCCTGACCATCATGGCTTGCTCACTCTGATTTATCCACTGCCTGATTGACTCCCTGCCAGTTCTGCATGTTTATTCACCAGGGGAAAACTTCCTTTTCCCTCATAACTGTTTCTGTTTCTGTGCTTTCTGCTTCATCACTGCCTTGTTTCGGGAAAAGGGGCTTTTTGGGGAGGTGATTCATTGCTCTGTGGATTTTCCTGCACACTCAGTTCATCAGCTGCCCCATCCTCTCCCCCCTGCTGCTGCTTCCCCCAGTTCACCCATTCCCCAGAGCGAATTGATTCACCATTGAGGTTTATTTTTGGCTTCCAGCTGTTGGGCTCCTTGCAGCTGCCTCGAGCTGGTAAATTCCTCTCTGCTCCCCCAGAGTCTCTCCTCCTCCTCCTCACTTTCCTCCTGCTGCTAATCCTGGCTATATTCCTCCATGTAATTCCCCTGCTGCCTTCTCCGTGCAATGTTTAATGGTCTCAGTGTGCCCCACCAGTGACAACCAGAAGCTGCAGGGCAGCAGGACTTGTGGCATGAACAGGGCTTCAGGATAAGATGCCACCAGCCTCTGGGCACCAGGTTGAAGGGCTGCCACCCATTCCCTGATCCAGGCTGAGCACACAAGACAGCAGGATCATGCCTATCCCTTCATTCCTCCAATTTCAGAAGGAATAAAATTCCGTAGCTGTGATTTACCTGAGGTGATGCCACAAGCCCAAGGTGTCCTGGCTGGCTTTCACCACTGGTACCCACCAGATCCAAAGGAGCTGCTGTCTTTGAAGATGTGGAGAGGGGGGATTTAGGTAGCTTGATGCCAACTGCAGCACCCAAAGCCAAGCCCTGGCTCTGTAAATCCCCCAGCTCAGCTGTTCTTTAATCCTGGAGGCGTTGCAGTTCTGCAATGCCCTCGGCACAAGGGAGATCCTGGCCAGGCAGTGGCTGTGTCCCAGGCAGTCCCAGGGAGCTTCCCCTGACCCTTTCCTTGTGTCACACCCTCCAGGATGTATAAACTCCTGTGGGATGTCAGCAGAGGGGTTTAGTCCCTGGGTGCTCTCCAGGCCACCCACCACAGGAACCAAGGACTGTGGTGATGGGCTGAAACCCACCCTCCTCATCTGGGTAGCACACTGAGCTCAGCTTCATCCTTTTGAGAGTTTTTCCTTACTCCTGGGGCTCTCCTTTAAAATCCTTCCCATTTTCCAGCCCCCTTTTTGCAGCATGGACCCCAAGCCTGGGCACAGCATCCCTGTGCCTTTCCCCACGTGCTCTCCCTGCCCTGGTCTGGCATTCACTCACAGTAGCCCTTAGCTCAGGTGGTGTTTGTGTCTCCCATTTGGGTGATTATTGACCCAAAACCTGTATTTTAGGGATTTTCCACTTCCCAAGTGCAGGTGCTGTAGCATTGGATCTCATCCCAGACCGTGCCAAGCTCAGGTTTACACAGCTGCAGGCACCAGGCAATTCATCTCATTCAGTGACTTTTCTCCCCATTTTTTGCCCAGCAAACAGTTTCTTCTCCAATTCCAGTTCCTTCTGGGGCTGGATGAAGTAGCTGGAGCAAAGATCCAAGCCCAGGTGGGCACTGCTGGGAGCAGACCTTTACCCACCCATTTGCAGTCCCATTGGTGTTGTGCTGGGTTTGATGTGGGCCAGGGGATGTTCACAGCCTCTTCCTGAGAATACAGAAACACAGAATCACAGAATAGCTTGGGGCAGAAGGGACCTTGAAGATCATGTCGTTCCAACCCCCAGATGATTTAGGGCTAAGCTGAGCACCTTCTGGAAACCTGACCTGGCTACAAACCGTGTTCTCAGGTGTGAATCCTGTAAAAATAGCTGCACTATCACACCTCTCTGCGGTCCAGCCTCCACCAGGCACAAATTCCACAAACTTCTGCTTTCCCCTGCCTGAATCCGCTCTGCCGTGACTCTGCACGTCTGGTTTTCTCCACTAGGTCGCAGCATTAACTTCTACTTTCCTCTCCTTACTAAACCAACAAACTGGGGACTTTTTTTTTCTCAGTAGGCAGCTCTGCCTTGTCACCCCTCCGTCCCCTCCTGTCCTGCACGGGGTTCCCGGGGGCTGTGGTGACTCAGTGTGGGGTGGCCAGAGAGTCCCCTGAGGTCCCTGTGGAAGGGCCTCAGCTCCTATTTGCATCTGGGCTCGCCTTGCTCGTGTTCATTGTGAAATTAAAAGTGAAAATATTTCTATTAATCGTTAATTACATCGCCAGCATGAAGCCTGGAGGAAGGGGACAATGAAGGACCACCAACGCACCCCTTATCTCTCCTCCCAGACAGTTCTTTCCCCCAGATGGTGATGACTGAGAAGCTTTTCCTGCTGATTTACAGCTTCAGCCTCACGAACTGGCATGTAGGAAGGTTTCCAGCATGGAAAACACGAGTGGTGTGTCCGATTCCTTCCCCTGGCCCAACGCTGCTGCCCCTCCAAGGGCAGGACAGGATGCTCTGGATGTTGTCTCCTGGATGGGGCTGGGTCTTGCAGGAAATCTGGACCAGATGCTCCCTCCAGGGCTTCACATCTCCCCAGTCTGGTTTGGGGGGAGTTGTAAGCTGCTCTCTGGACCCTTCCACATGGACAGAAAGGCCCCAGCGTGGGAGACAGGGCTGGTCCCGTGGGAGATGCTGCTGCTGGTGACTCATCCCCCACAGGTGTGCCCACGGATGCTCTGGCTGCTGCCCTGGTTTTGGGGGAGCACAGCAGGGTTTGAAGGAGGCTTTCTGTGCTTTCACTATGAGCAAACGGCGCTGACAGTGGGGAGAAAGCCCTGCACAGCCCTGAGGAGATGATGGTGGGCTAAGAACCAGCTACAAACACATGGAAGGTGGGTGTAGAGACCCAGCCAGACTCCTCCTCGTCATGCTGGACTGTGACAAAAGGCACCAGGGGCGAAGTGTGACACGGGAGACACATCCAGCTCTTGCTGGGAGACCCTGCTGCCCTGGGACACAGACCACATAACCTGTACCCCCCATACTTAGGTGATTTAGGGCCAGAACATGGCTGACACCCTGGCTATAGTCCTGCTCAGAGTGGAGGCTGGACTTCAGATGTTCCTTGGACCCAACATTTCTGTGCAGGTTTGATTTTAAAAAAATTGGTTTTCCTGCTTCTGTGTGTCCTCAAGCTGCTTTTGCGCTGTCTCTGCAGCCCTGAGCTCTCCAGCTTATAAAATACTGGTGTTTCCAACAGCAACAGTGATGCAGAGATCCAGAGGTGGAGGAAGCAGCAAGGAGAACAGGAATCCCCTGCAGGAGCAGGAAATGCCTGGACAGATGGGTGCCAGGTCCCCTTCGGAGCCATCCAGGCATTGTTCCATGGTGAATTACCATTCCTCCTGCTCCCAAGTCCTCCTCAGCTCTCTCCTACTCAGACCCACACTCCAGGGGCCTTCTGAGGTCTCAGCTCACCGGTGCTGTGCTTGTCTCCCCAGCTCCTGTCCTGCATTTGGGATAGATCCTTTGCAGACTCACCAGCACTAATGCCCTAAAGGCACTAATGCAGCCTCACAAATCCTCCCCTCACTGCCCCACTGCTGCCCTCTGCCAAAGCCAACTGCGGGGTGCTGAGGCTGGAGAGTGTTTTCAGAGATGGGACACAGTCAGTGAAAACCTGCCTGGCCAGAGGCCTCTGCAGCAGAAGTGAAAGGTGGATGTGCTGAGGCTCCAGCTTGGAGGGAGCCCAGGACACGTGTTCTTGTGCGGATGGATCCGGCCGTGCCTGGGGCACTGAGAGCACACAGTGTTCAGCACTGCTGTTCCCAAGGGCTCCAGGGGCTGGAACATCTCAAGAGGAGCACTGCAGCCTCACCCTCAGGGTTTTCCTGGCGTTTGACCAAGTCCCACAAGTACAAGCTATTCCCAACACAAGAAGCACACGCTGGGTACCGCTGGCTTCCCTCTGCCCTCCCACTCCTGCCGTGGTCTGCTCTGCTTCCCCAAACACAATTCCTCCATAGCTGCCTCTGCTAAAGCAGCCATGGACCCAAGCCCTGAGCACCTGAGGTAACCCCCAGGTTTTTTATCCCAGATCCAGCTTCTTTGTGACAGGGTTCACAGGAGCTGCAGAGGGCAGGAGAGGTGAAGAGATCTCCACATTGCTCATGAGTACTTTGGCTTGAATTATGTCCTGCTCTCTTCTTCCAGACCTGTGGCTTTTTACCTGCAGTGACCTTCCCTGACTCGTTGTTTACCTTGAGAGAAAGGGAACATTTGCTGCCTCAGGAGCTCAGCTACAGCTTTTCAGTAAGCGATGAAAACACTCGAAAGCTAAGAGCAGCATTTGAATTTAAAAATCGTAATTACAGCGCCCAAGAGACAGAAGTTGGAAGTGGACGATGAACAAAGCAGGGGGTTGGAAGAAAACAAAGAAAGGCATGAGAGGAATCTGCGCTTTGAACACAGAGTCCTGAATATCTTGCACTGGCTACTTCAAAATGGGCACCCGAAATTAATAGATTCTTTGACCTTCGTTTCTCTGTGCTCTGGTTCTTTGTAAAGCAGAAACCACAATAGAGCCTCACCAAGGGAAAAAAAAGAAAGATGTCATCAGAGCAACTGCTCCAGCCAAAGCACTCAGATGCAGCAGAGATGAAGGAACAAAACCACCCTAACCCTGAATGGCTTTTCAGCAAGTGAGTACCAGCATCGCGTGCGGGGAGCGGGGCAGTGTCCTCTGGAATAAAAAATACCTCCCAAAAGTGTAATTAAGGATGAACCACACATGCCCACAAGGGTTCTGTGGGCAGCCTGAAGGCAGGCATCTCTTAACTTTTAAATGCTGTCTCAACCTTGTCACTTCTGGTGTTATTTTGATGAGTTTTACGCATAGGACTCTGCTATATTAAGAGCATGTCTATGTATCTCACAAATAACTCTGCCTGCAAAGGAAAGCTTGGCACAAACAAACAGAGCCTCCGGGCTGCTCCCTCTGGTGTAAGGAGCTGGATATTGTGCTTGGGCAATTCCAAGAACAGGTACAGAGAATGGATGGGGAGCAGCCCTGGGGAGGAGGATTTGGGTGTGTTGGTGGATGAGAAGCTCAACATGACCCAGCAATGGCTGATGGCAGCCCAGACACACCCCCAGTCCTGGGCTGCTTCACAAGGGTGGGCAGCAGGTCAGGGAGGGGATTCTGCCCCTCTGTTCCATTCAGGTGAGATCTCACCTGCAGAGCTGACTCCAGACCTGGGGCTCACAACAGAGTAAAAAACAGGGATGCATTGCAGTGAATCAGGAGGAGGCCACTTAAGATACTTGTAGGGATGAAGGCCCTCTGCTCTGGAGCCGGGCTGGGACTGCTGGGGGGAAAAAAAGGCTCCAGGAAAATCTGAGAGCCCCTTCCAGTGCCTAAAGGTGCTCCAAGACAGCTGAAGAGGGAGTTGGGACAACAGCATGGAGTGACAAGACAAGTGAAAATGGTTTCCCACTGCCAGAGGGCAGGGTTAGATGGGATATTGGGAAGAAATTCTTCCCTGTGAGGGTGGTGAGACCCTGGCATAGGCTGCCCAGAGAAGCTGTGGCTGCCCCTGGATCCCTGGAAGTGTCCAAGGCCAGGCTGGACAGGGCTTGGAGAACCCTGGTCTAGTGAAGTTGTTGGGAAGTTGAAACTAAGGGATTTTCAAGGTCCCCTCCAATCCAAACCATTCTGTAATTCTGTTTCGGTGATCATCACTGACCACTCTTTCACATCACTGGACTTAACTGCTGGATCCTGCTGGATTTATTACACCCTGGTCTCTGCAATGGCTGCTCTTGCTGCTATGGAGGATGCAAGAGGAAGGATAAAATCCACATGCCCTAATTCTGGAGTCTTGCTCCTTTAAACAGATGTGGGAGGGAGGGTTGGTAAATCCTTGGACAGTTTTTCACCTCGCCTCGACTGGGCTGGGCTTTGGGCTCAGTCTGTTGTCTGGTCCCTTGTCACAGCTGCTGTTGTAATGATTCATCCATCTGGTTTTCTGGGAAAAGAAAATGAGCTAGGGAAATGTTTTTTGGTTGGTTTTTTTTTTTTTTTTTTTTTTTTTCCCTGGCTGTGTCTTTCCTGAAACAGTTACAACTTTGCACCCACTGGAGTTACGGGGGGAGAAGGAGTCTTACGCATCACTTTTCGCTGGCTGGAGCAGAGACAGAAGTGCTGAGAATCCCATTCCTCAAAGTCAGACCGTGACAGTTTTGTCCTGAACTGTGTTTTCAAGGAACAAAAAGGATCCAGAAAAACTCAGCAGAAGATCCAGGCTGTATTCAGTGGGTGCACTGGACAAAACCTCATGCTGATCACTCCAGGGACACCCGCTCCTTCCACTGGCTCCTTGCCTGCCTGAGCACTCCAGAAATGATGTGGGATGAGCTGTGAGGAGGCAGCTTGGACACAAATCCATGTGGAAAACACAGACACTGAAGGTCTTCTCACTGGATTGAAACAGTTACTCTCATGAGTGGTGTAATTTATCGTAAGTCAGATAAATATTGGGGGGAAAAAAATCCAAGGAGATCACACTGGGTAATGTTCAGTCTCAAAGTGCAACAGGAAGCCACACTGGACTTTTTCCTTGTTGGTCTGCACAGTAAGGATGAGACAATGTGCCCACCCAACTGGGAACACCAAGGCAACCCACTTCTTGCATAAGGAAAGTGGCACTGTAAAGTCCTTTTTCAGCAGCCCTTAAAAACACTCCCATAAACCAGCCAGCTCCAGAGGAGATCTCCTCCTTCTCCTCACTCCAGGAATGTATCTTCCTTGGTCCAAGCTTAGAGGTTGGCCTGGGGAAGCAGCAGCCTGCCTGGGAACAATCTCTCCTCCATTCAGACACATGTTAATGAATTTCAATCAGAAGGCTCAGATATCAAAGTTCTTTTCTATGCTGTTGGAGGAAACCTTCCTGTGAAAAATTCCTGCCCTTATTCTGGCTCCATATCTGTTACAAGTGACTCCTGTGAGAACCAAACCCACCAGCACAGGAACTACCCTCCTTGCTGGTCCAGCATCCTTCCTCTCCTGTCTCCCCCTTTTTTTCTAGGTCTCCTTCTCCTCACCAGCCCTTCCTCACACTTGCCCGTTCCATGATTTCATCCGAGGTGGGTGGTGAGCTCGCTCTCCCCCGCGCAGCCTCTTCCCAGCGGCTCCTGGGATCCCTGCCAGCTCCTCTCCACCCACGGCCTCTCCCGACGAGCCCAACCCCTGCCAAGGCAGCATCTCACATCTGCTGGGCTGGCTCGGCCAGGGCCAGGGGAGCCAAGGAGAACTCCTCTATCCCGCTGCACCAGTGCCTTCCAGGGGTTGGCATCTTCACCCCTGCATCCCATGGGATCCTCGGCTTCCTGCCCAGGACGTGGCGATGGGTCACTGAAGTGACTCTCGAAGGCTCGAAAGCTGCAAACCCAAATTTGAGTTTAGAAAGCAGCTTTGAGGGTTTGGGGGTTGAAAACCAAATGAAAGCTGCCTTTCTTTTTGACCCTTTTTTCCTGAGCTGCTCCTACACATAAAACCTCTGTGTGGATTTAAGCATTCCCAGCCTGGCCAATGCAGGAGCATCAGGCAGTGAAGTCAGCTGGTACCACGGCTTCGGAGACTGGAGCTGAAGCTGACAGAGCAGATTTGAATCAGATTTTGAATTTGTGTTAAAATTTAAACCAGAGCACAGGACAGCTTCTCAAACCTCTCGGGTTATTCCCTCTGCTCTCCTGCCATGATTTAAAAATATTAATCTTTTCACTATTCCTCCCAATGCCATTTCTGTGAGTCCATAAAACCATTTGCTCCTTGTCAGAGAATTCCGATGGCGGTGATTTATAGGCTTTGCTTGGAACGCAGCACGCAAGTACTTCACTTTTTCATTCGCCCTTTCTAAACGTTTTTAACGATCTGCTTCCTCAGATCTGTTTACATTTGGGACATTAAAAGCTAAGCAACAACTCCATTATGAGAAAGAACACCATAAAAATTCCACCATTGCCAGGAAACATCTCAATACAGTGACAAACGTAGCCACGCTCTCGTCCTGCTGCTCATCCGTGGGAAGACTGGTTTATAAATTATTCATGAGTGCCTTAAAATTTCCAGGCTAATCTCAACTAAAAAGTGGGGGGGGTTTACACCATTGTTTCACTCCAAAGTTCTCCAACTGAAATTTTGATTGGCATAGAGAAATCTTGAGAATTTACTTGCACTGAATTTCTCTTTCCTTCAAGTTGTGATTTCAGTTCTCACACTGGAAACATAGCGGAGAGTCTTTACGTGACAACTTATTTGGAAGCCTGGAAATCCGTGCTAATTCCCATGAATTTCCTGAGAAATTTAGGTTTTCCCAGAGGTCATTTTTAAGCAGGTTTGGATTTACAAGGATTTTGGCACCTTTCAGCAGGCAATCCCATCACTCCATGGTATTGTTAGTAATGATGGACCATATGGGGAACTATCAAGCCATTCTCTTCCCAGTCTGTTTCACAGTAAGGACAGGCAAGACTGAAGATTAAATAATGGCAAGATCTAACCAAGAAAATCACTTTGTGGTCCTCTGGAGGCTCCTAACAAAGCAGCTCACTCACCTGTGCTCATGGATTTTACACCTGTCAGTCTGTTCTGGGATTTAATCCGCACGGTGGCATTGGAGTATCTTCTACAGAAAATCATCAATTATAAATAAATCCCACTGGGTTTTTATGCAGTAATGTTACAGAAGAACAGACAATCATGACATTTGAAGCAATGAAGTTAGAAGAGCTGCCTTACATTCCCCTTGATGTCCATGCTCTGCCATGCATTGCTTGGCAAACTGTTGTCACAGCCGGCTCCTCCACGCAGGGCTTTGATGCCCCTTCCCAGCCACTTCATCCCAGGCTGTGCTGCTCCAAATCAGGGTCAGTGTCTGGCTTTCCAGGCTGGAATCCAGCCAGAGTTACACAGGGCTTGACACACGGATTGCTTTGGAATAGTAGAGACCAAAAAAACTTTCCTCTGCAACAATATGTGAATAATTCTTCCCTGTGAGGGCGGTGAGGCCCTGGCACAGGGTGCCCAGAGAAGCTGTGGCTGCCCCTGGATCCCTGGAAGTGTCCAGGGCTGGGCTGGACATGGTTTGGAGCAGCCTGGGATAGTGGAAGGTGTCCCTGCCCATGGCAGGGGGATGTAACTGGATGGTCTTTAAGGTCCCTCCAGCCCAAACCAATCTTTGATTTTCACTAGTACCAAAATACTCAACTCAATTCTTTGTGATCCCAAGGCTCACCACTCCTTTTTTTATTTTTTGCCAAGGGGGCTTAAAAAAACTTTGACACGGAGAAAATGGTTTTATTGATTTGTCACCAGGACAGATCATCTGCTTCCATGGCAGCTTTTCCAGAGAAGAATCCTCTAGGGGAGACAGACACAATGCTGAGAAGGCAGCACAGACAAAAACTGCACATAAGGGGACTTAAATACCCAGCAATCCAGGCAGCAGAGCAGGCAGCCACACATCTCTCCATGGACTGTTCTTGGAAAGTTGTTGGACATCCAGTAGAATATCAGGAAAAACATTTTTTGCCTATTTCAAGGAGCTGAGTGGGAATATCTTCTGACCCAGGGTCTGTAACCACTACACTGAGCAGTACACACTGAACATCCTCTTGCTCAGCAGCAGAGGTGGGAGCAAACAGCTGGTCCAGCTTTTCTGCCTGAAGCCCCAAAGTTCTGGATGTTTCCAGAGGAGATGCACCTGCAGCACCGGGAGAAGACAACCCAGCAGTTTGATGCACCATTGTCAGAAACCAGGAGAGCAGAGCTGTCTTAGTGATACCTGAAAAGTGACCTCTTGCTGCAGGCAGCTTAACCCAGTTTGGCTTCACTGCCCTCACTGGATCTGACTGACCAGATAGTTAGAAATTCTAACACTATTTTCATTAGGATTACCCAAACAAGGAAGAATTTGCTCTGCTGGCACCTTTACACTGCTGTGAGCTCTAGCAGCCAGTTTTACTGCACAGCAAAGCTCTGCCAACACAAGCCTCTGCTGTTTCATACTTAGCAAAGGTCCCAGCAGGACTCAACCAGCCCACAGTAAAAGCCACAATTCCCGAATTTATCCTCCTCATACCTCTGCTGCCCGTTCTGCCACTGGAAATGTCTGCTAAGGACACAGCAGATCCCACACAATTTTTGGTTAAGAAGTCCCAAATATTTTTGGTTAAGAAGTCTCAAACTGGCTTGAAGGAATCAGGGAGCGTCTTGTAGAATATCACAATTTTGTTTCATTTACTGTTCCACTCTTTCATAGGCATCTTATGCCTGGATGCTTCATCAACTAATGTTGAATGTTTTATCAATTATAATGAAAATCATAGTTCTGACCCTCAATTTATTTGCTGTGGAAACAAAGCAGTTTTTTACTATCACCCCAAGCCCCTGCTCAACATGATCAGGTTATTTTTCTCCCAGATTCCCAATATACAATGGATTTCACAGAACATTCCTTATGTAGAAGCCTAACATTTTGAGACTGTGATGCAAGATCACAAAAATTTCAGACAAATTAATTGCAACAATTGAAATTTCGGCTTGATGTAGCAGAATGAAGTGGTTTAGGACTCATTAATAAAAAATGTGTACACTGTCAGACATTTCTGAAATATTTTTGTATTAAAAATTTCCCAACAGACATCATCTTTCTCTCTCTCTCATCCTACAACCAGCACATTTTATACTAATCCAGAAGTGAGAGGGTTTTTTGGGAGAAGCCATTGACTTCCAGAGCTGCTTTTGGCTCAGTCCAAGTGTTGATTTCATTTTAACATCATTCCAGAACACTGGCAACGGGAGAAACTTTTCTGGCCATGGAAACAATCCCCCTGCACATTGCATCTTGTGACTGCTGCAGGGTCTGTAAATGGGAGGACGGAGCAGATTTGCAAACAAATAATTTAAGCTACCCATTGGTTGGGTAACTTAAATTTTTTGTGGTACCTGACTGGCATTTTGAGACTGGTGCAGGTTTTGTAGGCACCATTTTGCAAAAATGTCCCAAATCTACGTGACAGGGAAGACCTGTCTTCCAGTAGCTTCACTTTTTTAAAAGACCAGGAGCTGAGAGCAAATAGGATAAATTAAAAAAAACCAAACCAAAACAAAACAAACCAACTCGTTACATCCACTTCCCTCTTCCTCAGATATATTTTATGCTGAAATGCTTCTGTTTCCATCAGGCATTTTTCTTCCTTTTTTCATCCTTTCTTCCCCTGTTGCTGTAAAGAAGATCCACCATGAGCAGGACATAATCCTGTGTGTGAGCACACAGGCACACCACCAGCAGTGCTCACATCTGAAAATCTCACTTTCACAAGATGCAAGCACTTGGCAGCTCCATTTCTCTGACTACAGGGTGCAAAGAGCCTCTTGCCTTTCAACAGAAAGAAATAAAATGTTATTAACCTTCTTCACCTGTTTCTGCACCACTTTGTAACTGGCTTGAATCTTAAGATTACTTTTTGTGTTAACAAGTTGCCTTGGAGGCCAGACATTTTGATCCTACAGCACAGCACAAGCGGCAAAACTCCAAACAGATCCCTCTGCTCCTTCAAGGACTTCCCACAAGAAATCGTTTAAGCAACTGTCTGCATGGAAGCTACTTAGGCAGGGGATGTACTTAAAACATGGTGATTACTTGCAAGTCACACTTCCAACAACACTTAATCCTGCACAAGAACATCTGTCAAACCCACTAAAACATGCAGAGCTCAGCATCCTGCTGCAAACCCCCTGTGCTGCTAGCCAGTCTATGAAATATGTTTTCCATATTTCAACAATTGGTTCTATTAATTTAAGGGTTTAACCTACAGTCTTTGGTACTAAACACGGTTTTTACCACTTCTCAAAGCTCTGTCTGAAAAGAGACAGAGCATGAGGGTGGATTTCATGAATGGATGGGAAGCAAAAGACTTGAAAGAGGGCACAAAAGTCCCTCTTGGCTTGTAATGATCCTATTTAAAAATAAAGACCACCTCGTTCCAACCCACCCTGCCATGGGCAGGGACATCTTCCACTATCCTGGGTTGTTCCAAGCCCCATCCAGCCTGGCCTTGGACACTTCCAGGGATCCAAGGGCAGCCACAGCTGCTCTGGGCACCCTGTGCCAGGGCCTCACCAATCTCACAGGGAGAAATTTCCTCTTAATATCTAATCTAACCCTGATCTGTGTTCAAAGCCATTCCCCCTTATCCTGTCACTCCATCTAATTGCCAAAATTCCTTCTCCAGCTTTCAATACATTTTCATATACATAAAAAAATCTAGAGGGGATAAAAGGAAGGTAAATTTGCTTCCAACGACCAGCCATAAACTTAGAAATTCCTCTGAATATTCAAAAGTTGCTGCACTTGTTTAGAAAACCCCCTTTTTTCAGTTACCCCATATGGAACAGTGGGAAAAGCAGTACATTGCTGAACTCACCAGGACATCCAGGAAACCATCCCCTGCTACAGGGATGCCTTGCTGCAGGCTGGTGTGTGATGTGTTGCTGTAGGTTGGTTGGTGTTATTAACTCCCCAAAAGCTGGATGCAAAATGATCAGCTGATTGAAGGATGATTTTCAGATATTATCTTCATGCATAATAAGATCCTGCTGGAACTGGGGACAGGACCCACCTTTGACTCTGCCTCCAGCCAGCTGTGTCTCTGAACAACTGAAATTTCACAGGAATTCATATATATTAAACACGCTTGGAGAAGCTGTTTGTGTCTTACTCTGTAAGGGAGTGTACAAGAGGAGAATGGAAGAAGCTCTCAGGCTGGCAGGGAAAACCTCCATGAGATCTTGCTTTCAGCACATCCAGAGTATGGGAGCTGCAGATTGGAAAGTTTCCTGCTGCTCTTTTTATTTCCTCATACCTCACAGACAGATCATTAAGCCAACAGGGTGGGGTTCTTCTTCTTTGATCCAAAATCCACACTGGTAAAACCATCTCCCTTGATCTTCCCTCCCAGCATTATAAGGTTTTCCAAACCATTCCAAGGATCATCTTCACACAGAGGACCTAAACCACGATCTTGGGTTATACATTTTTACACTTCTCCACCTCCCAGAGTTGAAACTTGTAGCATTTCTGCAATTCCATTCACTGAAAGAACACACTTCCCTGTTTTCATACCGTTAAAGCTTCTCTCTGGAGCCTCTTCTGTGAAAATCCTCGAGGTGCAATTCCCCAATCACTATAACCGATTTCAAATGGTGCTAGAAATTATTATTGACTCTGAACACCAAAAGAAATCAGTCATCCTCTAAAGGGGTTATGGAGATCTGCAAGGATGAAGACAGCATTTCACACTGGAGAATCCCCAAATACTTGATATAATTGTTATTAAAGCACTGGAGAGAAAACAAGAGATTTAGACAGTAAAAATTTTCAACATCAACCATTAGGTACACACTTTTTTTGGTATAGTAAAATACTTCAAAAAATATAATCTTGAAAGACCTCTCCAGATTTCAGCAGACTTGGACAATAAGACCAACCACCTGTGGTCTAATTCTCAGTTGCTGGCCATTTCCATGAGCACATCCAACCACCAACCTGCACTCTGGCAGGTCTTGTCACACAAAATAAGTAACACATTTTGATCTGCCAAACATGCCACAATAAAAAGCCAAATACACAGGAGGGATGCAAACAGCATCCAGAACTCCAAGTGCTTCAATGCAGAATTACCTGTCTCAAATTTGATTGTCTGTCCTGTATGATACATGTACAAAGGACTTACAAGTGTGATGGAGTGGTAAGAAAAAATGTATCTAGGTAAGGCTGAAAACAGGTTTTGAGTTAAGAATTTAGAGCACATGTAGTTCCCTCCTTATTCCTCACCATGTTGTATGAACTAGTTGGAGTAGTTTTCTCTAGTTGGGGCATTAAAATCAACATCTTCAGTACTAAATTACAATTCTGTATTTTACTTTTTTGCCTCGTTTCTGCCTCAAGATCTTCTTGGGTTCTGAAGTTGTTGCTCACCACTCACAAATATTATAAACATGATGAGAGAAGAATTTCTGCCTTTGAAATCACTCTGTGCATTGCTCTCCCAGAGGTCACCTGGGTCACAGACCCACTGAAGGACTTTGTTTGGTGGTGGAGGTTAATTGGAGTGGCAAAACCACAAAAGGAAGATGTTGACTTTCTCTTCTTTTCCTCTGAGGCTCCCGAGGGTCCATTTCCCTGATGAAGGCAGGCATTCTTCCTCCAAGAACACTGATTTCAAATGGTGCTAGACAATGAATAGTTAAATCTAAACCACCATATGAAACCAGCTTCCTGAGGGAGCTTGAGTCTAGCTGGGAGGATATTCCTGTAACAATAAATTGGAAATGCCACAGAAGAATACCTAGCCACGTCGGGTTTTTATTTTTCCTGTTAAACAGTTGATGCTTTTTTCTTATTCTTACCCTTGATTTTGGTTTGAGTCACTCAAATGCTCACTTCTGTTTTCTATTACAGTGCTACCAACAGCAAGAGAATTGCTTGCAGCAGCGTCATTCAGAGGCATTTTGTTAGTCAAGCTTGAACAACATGTACAAGGCTTTAACAAGGAATGAAGGACCTTCATCCTGCTTGTGCTGCTGTCTTCTATTAACACATTCTGTCTGCTGAGCTCTGTCCACAGCAAGACTACATCCAGACACTCCAGCAAGGGCAGCACTGCTGCAAAACTCTCTCTTGTGACAGCAAAACCTGTAAGATGTTACCAAATCTTCATTTCAACAGCAGCAGCACCAAGACCAGCGTGTGACAGAAGCTGCACATCAGTGCCTAAAGGCTGAATATTCATCCCAAAGGTGTGCAGAGAGCCTGGAAACCTGCCCACCTGTCAGCTAGCTCTGGCTGAGGTGGGGTTTGCAAATTAGGGGAGAAGTGTTTCTCCAAACCTAACGCTAAGGGCTGAGTTGATTACGGGCTATTCAGACCTGGCACTTAGCACCTGGAGCCAGCACAGCTTCTAAGAAATCTGACAGAGGATTGTTTCCTGGAAATCTGCTAGTGAAGTGTGTTCTAGACAATTTACTCCCTTTCAAACAGACTTTTTTTTCCTTTTTTCATAACCTCTCTGCAGCCCCTCATCTCAGCTGGCAGAACAAACATCAGACCCAAAGCCCATCTGCAGAGCCATGTCGAGCAAGTCTTGAGTGTTTGAACAGCCCTGCTCTCGGTGACATCTTCTGGGAAGCACTCAGGTCCATCAGAGCCTCTCAGAAAGGAACAAATCACCCCTGGGCAGTGGCACAGAAGGCACCACAAAGTGCCTGCATGGCAGAGAGAGGCACAAAGACACCGTGTGCCCCATCTGGTGCAGAACAACAGTTTTAAGGAAAACAACCCATCAGAGCAGGCTGGGCCTCTGCAAGCAGGCAGTTCCTGCAGTTACTGGAAGAGCTGTCACCACGCCAGGCCACATCAGCACTGGATTTATTGTGCAGCTTTTCTGTCCAGAAAGTGCCTGTGCGGAGCAGAGCAGGCAGGAAGCAGCAGGACAGAGCTGTGCCCGTGTCCCTGGGCTCTGCCCTGAGCATGCAGCTGCCTGGGAATCTTCCACACAAGCTCACAAAACACTAATGGGTAAAATAAAGCCGCTTTCAAGTGCAGGCAGAACCAAACTCTTTTTTTCCTTCAGCCATGCAGAAGTCCAGAATTTTGCCTTGCTGCAGTGGTTTCAAGAAGAGTGAAGCATCTTCTTTTTTTCCTCTCCTGAAGTTTTTTGGGTATGCTCCACACCTGCCTCTGGAAGCCCTGGGAAAGCTGATTTTAGTTGACTAGAAACACAGAACCACTGAGGTTGGAGAAGACCTCCAAGACTATTGAGTCCAACCTTTGATTTAATACCACCATGCTCACTGAACCCTATCGTGAAGTGCCAGGTCCACTTGTTTTTTGAACATTTCCAGGGATGGTGACTCCACCACTGCCCTCAGCCTGTTTCAATGCTTAACCACTCCTTCAGTGAAGAAATTTTTCCTAATGTCCAACCTGAACCTCTGCTGGTGAAACTTGAGGCTGTTTGCCATTGTCCTGTCACTTGTTACCTGGCAGAAGAGGCTGATTCCCACCTCACCCCAACCTCCTCTCAGGTAAATGTTGGTCTTCAGGTAAATAAGGTCATCTCTGAGTCTCCTTTTCCACCCTCAGCCAGTCCTCGCAGAACTGACATTCCAGACCCTAAACCACCATGCAAGATGACCCCATCTGTCGAGTCCTGAGGACAGGCAAATATTCTCAATCTCCTCTTCAGGGAGCAGAAAACCATAAAAAATAGTTACATCTGTTCCTCAAGTTTCATCATCTGCTGACACACAGCTCTGTCTTCATTTAACCCAAGGACAACAAACCCAACCAGCTCAGACCAGGAATCCAACTCCTCAAGATCAAATCAAGCCAGTGTGGACAGTCCTCACAAGGGTATCTGTCAGCAGCACAGCTAACACACTCCTCTCCAAGAAAATCTGGATGGGAAAAGCCCAAGAAACAGGAGCTCCATCTGTGAAACAAGGAAAGCATGGACAATTCACAGCTGTCCCCTCTGGACAAGGCTAATTCCTGCTGCAGCATCACTTCCATGCAGTTGCATCCACGACATCCATGGATTTGAAGCTGAGGTCCAACTGCCTGGCTCTGCCTTTACCACCAGCCTTAGGATGGCTGCAGACCACAGCTTCTCCATATGGCTATCCAGAGAGCAAATTCTGCCATTTAATATCATTTGCACTTTTGAAGAAAGCATCTTTCAAAACTTGTAATAACTCTGTGTGTTCCCAGGACAGGCTAATGAGAAACACGCCGGCATCAGGGCTGTAAACTGTCATTTCTAAATTGGAAAACCAAATGAACTGCAGATAGAGAGCTATTGTGCTGCTCCAAGATGCCTCCTTCTAATTAGGTGCTGGAAGTTTTAAAACATTTTCAAATCTTGGACTGCTCCATCCTTCCCAGATTTCATGATTGAAGAGCTGAGGGCAATCTCCTCCTTGAACTGGGAAGAAGAAGAAGAAGAAGAACAGAGCAGTTAGTGTCTTCACATTTACAAGTAAGAACTTGGGAAACAGGAAAGAACAAACCCAGAATTCAATGACTTAGATTAAAAACTGTAGATGGAAGAACATCTGATTACACTTAGGTTTCTGCAGTTACAACTTAAGTGTTCTGTAATCCTCCAGAGAAAATTATGGGAATGACATGTCAGTGACTTTAAACTCTAATCTTACAAGCTTCATAATTCATGTTTTTATTTGACATTGATGGGATCACTTGAATGAGTAAAGTTTTGTCTGCAATTAAAGCACTGCAAGAATGAAGTTTACAAAGGCTTTGCTTTGCTGTTGAATAATTCTAGTGATTTACAGGTGGTTTAGCTGCATTTAAACACTTAGTAGGGAATCCTCTCTCTTCTAATGATGAAGTGCAGAATTCCTGCACTTGGAATGACATGAGAACTGTCTGTGACTCCAAGTGTCAGCTGTGGCCACTTTATCCCATTCATCAGGGGATAATCACACAGAGCATGCACTGGGTGTGACTTGGAAAGACTTCCATGGTGGACTAATGATTCTGTACAGGAAATTCATTAAAAATTAAGTCCTACTGCTTCCTTTCCATGCCCTGCCATAACAGGAGCCGTGTAAATGGATTTTGTTAGAGCTGCACTCACGACAGCTTTACGATCCATCTGAAAGGCAGAGCCAGAATGTGCAGACAATGGCCTGTGAGAACATCACATCTGACAAACTGCTCAACTTACTGGAACTTTTTAAATCCTTTTTTTTTTTTTTTTTTTTTTTTTAATAATAAAATGTAGAGCTGAGGGAAAATGACAGAGTGACAAATCTGCAGAAAGGCTCTGTCTGTACCATGGGCAGGGACTGTGTGAACTTCCTACTTAATGTCTGGCCATGGATCTCATTTATGAGCTGCTGCAGACACCCCATGGCATGATGGAGATGGAGGAGCCACTGAGAAATTATCTGTCAACTGAAAAACCAATTAATACTAACTGCAGTGAGAAAGAACTGTCTACCCAGACAGAAACTGGGATTGTGAAGTCAGTTACAGATGTCTTTAAGGGATTTTTTTTTTGGTCATTTTCAACTTGAACTTAAGCCACAGCTACGGGGGAAAAGCTGCTTCATCTTTTCTTTTTCTGCACCATCAATCCCCCAGCGTTTTCACCACCAGCTTAATGAATTCCAACTATCAAGAGAGCTCATCCGCTCTGTAATTTGTCTTTTTTTGTTCCCTTCACTAAACAAGCAGGAAAAATGTTTTTAATTTGCAATGCTGAATAAATACCTACTGTGTTTGCCAAGACTTTATTGACATTCATGGCTGTCCACAAAGCTGACTGACTTCTCACAGAGACGGTTTATCTCCTCAAGTAAAAAAAAATAAACCTGCCCTAACGAGAAGATGTTAATCTTCCTTAATAAAATAAATGAAAAGCAGCAGTTCAATAAATAATCCTGTGGCTAGTCAAAGCCCTTCATTCAGGATATGGTCCCAGAGCAGATTTTTGTTGACAGCAAGATCACACAGCTCTGGGACACCCTCCAGTGCTCACTGCTGCCTCTGATGCTGCATTTCTTGTCACCTTCAGCAGTACCAACACGACTGCCTGTGGGCCATGAAATTCATTCAAATGATTCTAATACAAAGGGAAAAAATGAAGAGTTTCTTTCCTTGACCAAGTTATTTTCAGGCATCTGGCTTTCCACAGGGTCAGGGAAGAGGTGGCACTGCATTGCTGCTGAGCTGGGAATGAATGGCTGGGAGTGGGCAGAAACTGATTAAGCCGGCACTAGCAGAAGACATGAACTGTGGAATTACACCTTGGATAGCATCAAATCCCATCTCTCTTGCTCAGCTGGTCATGAGGAGTTGAGATGAGTTTCAACCTGCAAGGAAACACAGTTCTTGAACTTTCACAAGAAAATCAATACACTGAACTCTCAGGTTCTTACTCAAGTTTTACTGGATTTTTACACACGGCTCAACCTTCCCCACAGGCCTGTCTGCCTGAATTTTTCCATTTGAATTTCTCTCAGTGAACAATTCTGTCATCTTATAATGAGCAACGTGCAAGAAACAATCAAAGCCTCCACAGCTGGAATTTAACATCATCAGAAGGTCTGTGGTATCTTGATATAAACAGCAAGAAAAAAAAAAAAGCATTTGGATCATTTGGGAGGAAAATAATAACAAACCATTACTGAAAAGATTCCTACACTGATAACAGTACTTCACATTCCTTCCTGTGCTTTGTTTAGCTGCACTGAGAAGTGCCATGAAGTGAAGAGATCTGGGGGGAACAATCCTCTGGAACAGGCAAAGAGCCCTCAAATGAAGGCAATTATTTCCCACTAGTGAAACATCCAATTTACCCATTATACAGGCACACCATGCATTTATCTCTGTACTTTCAAAGCTCCTCAAAGCTTTGAGCAGGGAAGGCCTGATGGCTACAAGGTATCTGCAACAACTGATACCAAGGAGGGATGAGGATGTGCTGTACCTGAGAAAAAACAGCCTCTACCATGCAGAGCTTTCTTTGTGTACCTCTGGAACAATTCATTACTGACAGGTTTGTCCTCAGAATCTGGAAAAAGAAAACACCAGAAGTTGTTTGAATTGTGTTGCTCTGCAAAGAGATGAATTAAAACACAACTTGAGAATCATTTTTTTTCCTGCAGGTTTTACACAGATTTTTAACCACATTATGACTCCTCACAATCGGTACTTGTGTGAGAGCACTCACAGTCAGAAGAGGCAATCGAGGTATGCCACTAACCCATCACTAAATACAGGCATCATGTCACTATAGAAAGAGTAATTTTGGATTGGAGCTCACAAAATTCACCAAAAAAAACCCTAACTGTCTTTTGTTTCCTAACAAAATGTGTGTGGGCACTCCTGAGATGTATCCAAAATACATCCAAACCTCCTGGCAGAATCCCTCGAGCTGCAGTCCACTTGTGCACTGACTGTGGCAGTGGTGCCACAGGGAAGCAATTCTTTGTGGAGGCAGAATCCAGAGATAGCAGGTGCCAGAGAATCACCTGCTGCACAGAGCAACATCTCTGATGTAAAAGTTGTCTCAGATTTACTCTGAACTCTGTTTTGAAACCTCATCAGGCTGATTTTGGGGATTAGCAGGGAAGGAAATCCTAAAAATACAAAAGCAGGCTTATCAAGCTGGGGGAAAGGCAGTAAGATGTTTTTGTGACAAAGGCTTCAGGATATGAATTATGCATTACCAAAAACTGACTTCAGTCTGGATGGGAGGAGGGAGATTTCTGTGCATCCAAATCCCAGCACAACAGGCACAAGCCGCTCTGCAGGGAATTACATACATCCTGTACAAACATTATCCATTTGAGAATCTCACTCTTTTTTTGTGCCTGAGTATTATTTTGTGCTAATTGTGAGAATCTGAGGCAGAAAACCACAAATAACCTGTGAAATCCTTGGAATCAGTCTCCATCCAATTCAGAGAGGGCTACTGAAACCATAAGGAAGCAGGAAGAGTCTGGCTTCAGCCTCCCTCTATTTCTGTCCACATTCCCACCCTGTGCCCATCACCATAGCAGCTGACTGCTCCTTCTGCAGAATACCAACCTTTGGGGCAGCAGAGGCAGGAAAATAGTGGCGTTTTTTTTCCCAAACAGATCACCATTTGCTGGATAAAAGCAGCTGATGTTGTATTTTAGAAATTGGACAGGACAGCCATAATAAAAAAATGTAATTCCCTGCTGATTGCTGAGGTATGTTAATGAGGTTATGATAATGAAGCAGCCACCCACAACAGAACTCACTGTTGATTGTCCATGTTCTTACATTATAAAAACACATATTTTCATTGCCACTGCTGCCTGACACATTTAAAATCATCTCAGTGGGGTCTGGAAGAAAAACAATGGCCAATAAAAAAAAAAAAAAAACCAAAATATTTCTTCAGCTTAAAATAGTTCTTGACTTACGGCTTTTGGGACGTAAGAGTGATGAGCATCATTTTTAGCAACCACCCTGGCACCGTGGCTGTTATATAAGTTTCAATAGAAGCTCTAATCCCAGCCCTGAGCAGAAATGCCCCTGTCATGAAGCACTCCAAAGCTACACCTGCTGTTTGTATCCTCGTGCCACGAGCTGGATCACAGCCACTTCTGTCCCTACAAAGTGAGCTCTCCAAGCCAGGCACTGCTGCCCCTCTGCTTATCTCCAGCACTGGATTAATTTGTGCTGCTCCACACTTCATCGTGCCACTTTGTCTGTCAAAGCATGCAAAGTGACCTGGAAGCAGCTGCTCCTCTGTATCTTTAAAAATAACAGTAAACAGCACCAAAACTTTTATTAGTCTGTGTTTTTTTTGTCTGATATAACAAAACTCAGACTACTCCACGATTACCCAAGAGGAAGCGAAATTAAAATTATCACACAGAAAGAAGATAACAATTAAGAAAGATAGGAAGTTCAATCAGACCACTTCAAGTTTTAACCTCAGCTTAATTCCCACGCCTGCAGGAACGCACTGTAGAGGACCTTTCAGTGAAAGACAAATATTCTGTACTCCTCCCATCACATATGACACTGCAAAAAAACCCTGAAACCCAAGCCAGGAATATTTTCAGAGTGAAACAAAGCACTTTAGAACCCTTCCTTGTTATGCTGAAGAAGCAAAGAAGCCAGATGAGGCAATGAGCAACCTGGGATAGTGGAATGTGTCCCTTCCCGTGGAAGAGGCTGGAACTAGATGGTCTTGAAGGTCCCTTCCAATCCAAAACATTCTGTGACTCTATGAAGCAATCAGTATTTTTTACAGATATTCACTTCTGCTGCTGCACAGTGACAAATACATATGCCAGATACATTTATATACTACATACTTCATAGCAGGAAAAATAACCAGTGCAGAGATCTTACTCCATCAGTGTACTGGAAACAGAAATTATTTACCTTTCAATTTGCACAGATTCATAAGCAGGTTTTCCCACAAACAACATATTCCTCTGGCATATGCAAGATGCCCTCTTGAGATTAGCACCTGGAATTTATAAAATGGTTTATTTAAATGCGTCTTTGCATTTCCACTTCAGCTTCCCCTCATGAAATGCAGGGAAGTCACACAGTTATGGAAAAAATAAAGATTTTAGGGATTGATCAATGCCCTGCTAGCCATGCTAAGGACTGGGAGATCCAGGAGATGAGAGGGATCCTCACTGCATGCTGAGCAAGGATCATCTGGATCAACTGGTGAGCACCTGGCAGTGCTGCAATCTATCACATCTGCACAACCATGCACAGCTTAGAATATTTACTGAATATCCTTACTCCTGAACCCCTTTTACTACTCAGTTTGTGCATGTGACTTCTGTGGCAGGACAGTCACATCATGAGGATAAAAGCAGACACTGTGTTTCAATAGTAAACACTCATGCTGGCACACACCATGGAAATTACAGAGCTAATTAGAGGACAACATAATGCTCCATGTATTGAACACAGCCAGGCAAGGGATGGGAAAAGGGGCTGTTGGATTCTGAAAATAAATTTGTTTTTGCTTTGATCTACAACATCCATTGAACAACTTTAGTTGCATCAGAAAAATTTGTCCCTGTCCATCAGAAAACATAACATACATCCAAATGACTGCTGATCTTTTTAGTCTCCTCCCCACAACTGGCTCCACCTTCTGAAGCTGCAAACAAGATCAGCATCTCATAACTAGAGCATTAAAGAATGGATGAAGTTCTGATTTTCTCTGGGACCTGAGAATCTCAGTTTGTGCAGTAGATGTTTACCTTCCCAGTGATTTCCAAAGAAGGAAACTACTGCAGCAGGAGAGAGATCAAGACACACTGATCTAGAAGCTTCATATAAAACAGAATAAAATGAGCTTGGTTTTCTAGTTTACTGCCTGAGGAAAGAAAGAGAGACATAAAAAAAAAAAAAAAAAGAGAAAGTATAAGGAATAATAAGACAATAAAACCTGATATGAAGGCAGATTAACAGCCTTTCTACTGCAGGCATCATAGGAAGATAAAGTTTTAAAACAGAGGCTTAAACACAAAGGTGTTTTTGTGGCATTTACAGAGGGTTGGCATGGCAGAAAGCTCCTTTCTGTTGATACAGAGCTGGGCTGCAGCAGATTGCTATCAATCCACGTGTACAAGCCACACAAACATCCTGGAAGGAAAACAAAATGATGTACACAGGTGCAGGTCTGGAACTTGACTAACACACAGAGAGAGAGCATAATCAAATCCATTACTGCAGTGGAAATCTGGGAAGAGAGAAGATGCATAATGTGCACACAGAGAACACAACACCAACTGGGTACATTAAAAAAAATGATTAAAGAAGACCACAAAAAACCCCCACAGTCATGGTTACCCAGTCAGGATGGAATCTCAAATGGAAGCATGACTGATGCTGTTGAAAGTCTGACCAGTGTAAAAAAGGAAGGATGAAGAACTGGTGCTAATATTTGGTTAAGAAAAAGCAACTGGAAACGTCAAAGTTTCCAATGAATTCAAGAGGCAGATGTCAGTCTGGAAGTGGTGTAGGATGGAATCACAGAGGTGAACCCTAAATTGCAAATGACTGATATAACTTCCTAATTCTAAAAATGTGGCCATTACTAAACTAAGGAAAAAGAAACCTAAAAAACCTCTAGTGATTCAGTCAATGAAAGATTTCACTGTTTATTCTGCCAGCATTCAAGTTCTCCTGTTTGCAGACATAAGTTAATTCATCAATTACTAAATGAGTTCAGTTAGTTCACAGCGTGTAATTAATTTATTCTCCTCTGTTAACAGGCACATCCTAATGTCACTTGGTAGTATTTTGCAAATTCAATTACTAGACACAATGAGAAGAAGGGAATTTTGAAGGCAAAAAATAAAACTGCAGCAAAGACAGATGCAAAACCTATGGAGATAATGTACAACACAAATAGCATCTGGCAGCAAGGTCCTTTCCCTGCCCAGCAGGGCTGACTGCTCTGAATTAACTTTTCTGTGGTTGGAACAGGTCTGGGAAGTTGGGTGCAGGAATGTGGCAGCTGCCAGCCCATGGTGGTGTCTCCACAGCCATTTCCCTGCAGCTAGACTGACTTCTCATTTCTCTCACCCCCTTCCAGTCCTTTGCAAACAGTTCCATCAAGAGATCCCTTTTTTCATGCAACTACTCTAGATTTCTTTGTGGTTTTAACAGTGGCCAAGGAAATTCATTCAAGAGGAAATTCACTCCCCATAATTCCTACTGTAGCCACTGTGAAGGTTAAAAGGATTAAATGGTTGAAGTGATGACTGGGATAATAAAGTATGTGCTGTGTAACGCCAGCTGCACAGGCCTTGACAGAATAAAGCTTTAGAAAAAATAGAAGAGGAAAGTCTTTAAATATAAAACCTGACAGTCCCTTGAACATATCTGCACTCCAAAGGCCACGTGTAAAGCAGGAGCTTGGAGGAGAGCTCTGGATGGGTGTTGGGATGGAGGTTTCAGGCAGCACCTGCAGCAGTGACAAGGTGGGAGCAACCCCAGTTAGGTCAGACCCGCCTCTCACACTCACCAGCCCTTCCAGCACAGAGGGAAAACAGCACTGGATGCACCCCCAGCCAAGGAGGGCAACCAGCTGAACCATGATCACAGTAATGGACTGCAATCACAGCTTCATTAACAGGAAAATTAAGTTAGGTTTCAGTAACAAGCCATCAAATTTTTCTTGTGTTAGTGCAACGCACACAGGGCTGGAGCTCTGGGAAGGCCAGTCCTGTTCCAGGGGTGATGCAGCAGCAGGCAGGGACTCATGGCTGTCCACAAGCATCAGCCACGTGGCCTGTCTCAGCTCTGCCTGGGTTTTGGCAGGATTTAGGTGCCCAGACTCTGGAGTGATGGAACTTTCTATTCAGGAGCTGATGGGGCATCAGCATGTGCTGTACCACAGCCAAAGGTGTCCCAGCTGGTGTGAGGGAACCTGCTTCTCACCTAGACTTTTCTGTGGTAAAAAAGCAGCCTGAACACCACTAAGTGCCCTGGAAGAGCCTGAAATCCACCCAAATCCATGCCAGCATCAGAGCCCTTTCTAGAACAAGGCTGCACAGAGGCCCTGGTGGTCACCAACCTTTCACTGGATACTGAGGCACCACCTGAAAAGCAGGAGAGCCCCTTTCTGTGCCCGTTCAGCCTTCAGCTTCCCTCCACCCTGGAAAACTGGAGCAGCACAGGTGCAAAATGTGAGGCTGAACACGTCTCTGCATCATTTGTGTGGTTCCTGGTACCCAACAGGCTGCTCCACACCAAACCTTAGCTTCCCTGTGCTCCCTGCCAGGCACACACAACCTCAGAGCAGCTGATGCCCAAATCCCTGTCTAATGTGTCACAAACAAGGTTCCTCTGGAGTGTCTCTCTCTACAGTGCTTATTCTGACTCCAAAATTACATGACATCCATACCCCTTCCACCCTCTCAACACCTCAGGGGTCCCCCCAGCCTTTTCAGTCTCAATTCTGTCCCATTCTGGTGGAAACAGAGCTCTGCCCTGTGATCCAGGACTTCTTTTAGCATCACATGTAGGAATTATTTCCTAATTCTGGCCCAGGCAGTTGAGTTCCACACCCAAGGGCAAAAATCCAGCACAGATACAATAAACTGGGCATCTATGTGCTTTAAAAGCTCAGTACTGAATATTTCTAAAGAGGACGTATGGTGCATGTGCAGAGGGGATACAGCTAAGCATCATTTTGGTCTGAAGCTTAAAATACACAACCCTTCCTGAACTACTTCTATATTTGCATGGAAAATTGGTGATATTCTTGATAAAAAATGAATAATTAAAAGAATTTTGAAAGTACTTAAAAGGACAGTACAGGGAAGACAAAACTGATTCAGACTACAGCACAGCACTGCAGTGAGACAAGGAATTATGATGCTTATGTTTGAGGTGTTGTAATTTAAGACAAACTGTAGCAGAACTGCTACAGCAGCTTGCTAATTCTATTACTAATCCTTACATCACACTTTCCAGACTCCTTATGGATTTCCCTCCTAACAGCCTCTGCTTTATCAGCATTTTTTTGGCAAAAGGAATTACAGTAACTTCTGCTACGAGGGAAGAATTGTGTCAGGGGGTTGGTGGAATATTCCCTTGCATTTCCACACTGGAACAGCACTCTGCTTGTGCTCTCTCTAACACCTTACTGGAACAATCCTCATCCTGCCCTCAGGGCCATGAAAGTTGTATTAGGTTTCCAGTTGAGGTGAGGATAATGTGTTTCCTGTGTGGATGTGACAAGATAGGTTAAACCAGCTAAAATAACTGAAGTAAAAATTGCATTATATTGCACTGTAAAATCCCATACAGATCTATAAAGCAATGCAGACTCAAAGCAAGAAGTCAGAATTCTGACAGACCATAAGAATACAGATTATGAAGCCATGAAAATTCATTTAAAGCTGGATAATTAAGCCCACACCACAAATACTTCTTTTTCTTCTCCTTAAATACAACAGGCCTCACTTCATGAGTCAATATTATTAATACACTGCTTTGTATCATTGCCCATGGCTACAAAACCTCCTTCTTTAAACAGCCCAGTCCTAGATATTTTCAGATGCAAAGGAATGGAGGGGAAGGCTTGGCTACAATGCCCCAATCAAAACTGTATTTTTTTTATCTGCTCAAATGCACAGTTCTGTACCCTAAAAGCCAGATGCTGAGCATATCTGCTGCATCACTTCCCTGAATCCCTGCCAGCTCTGTGTGCTCTCTGAAATCCCCTGCGGAGATTTCCACCACACCGGGAGCCCTGCACAGCTCCGCCTCCGACCCTTCCTGCGAGGGACTCCTGAGCAATGGCTTTTATCTCATTAATTCAGTGTTTTTTAGGAAACTACTTTTCCCTGCCAGTTTTTAAACCCAGAGGAATTTTCTAGATGTGCAGTGACAGCGCATGAGTAATAGCTCCCTCATTAAACGACCAGGGAGTCATAAAACAAAACAAATTGTTCAGCTTCCCAGTGTTTTTCCGATTTGCTTTCCCTTTCCAAGTCCTGTAGCGCTCACAAACATCCCAACTATCTAAGTGACGTCATTTCTAGTCAGAATTCTTAAAGGAAACAACATGTCCTTTGCCTGTTGCTCAATTCTCTGGTATTCTTGCAGTCATTTATTTGTGCCCCTGAGTAGTTTTGAAGTAATTTTGTTTTTTTTTAAATCAAGAGCTAGTTTTGCCCATGTGAAATATGTACTTCCAAAACATACCATGAAAAGTTAGTCTGGCATGGGAGAGGAGCTGTGTTGTGTTTACTTCTGCTGGGAAAAGGTTCTTTATCCCATTTTGAAACCTGGGAGTCACAACTATACAATTATACAGAGGAGTGATTCAAGGAGTATTTTGAAAGGCCACAATTTTTGCATTGGTTTGCGAGAATGAGAGAAGATCTCAGTCGCCTGTGTTTCTGTTCAGGATAAAACAAAATACCAAAACAACTCTGGGAGGTGAAAAGGCTTAAAAATATTTGCATTTAGTATGTATTTTGGCAGGCTTGCAGAAGCGCTAACTATTATAGTTTTTAGAACAATCGTTTAAGGTGCTCTTGCAATCCTCACCTTAAGACAGCAAAGGAAGGACTGAGTAGAGTCAGTCTGAGGTGACCTGAATTCAATGTTCAGTGTTTTTACTGAAAAATGTGGTTTTCTTCAGGAAAATTTCATCTCCTCTCGCCTGAACAAAATCTGGGAGCCGCAGAACGAAAACCATTTCAGACAGCCTGAACATCTCACACCACTGAGATTCTAATTCTTTTTAGATCTTTTAATGAGCAGCAGAAAGCAAAGGAATGAGATAAACTGGGAGTTCCAGACCACAGTCCCCAAGACGTTTGGCAGCCTTGAAGAGACCCATTACACACGCCAGGCTCACTGACCTTGCAGATTTCTCCAGAATTAGAAAACAAACCAGCTGAAAGCTTATTCCCCTTTACAGGGAACTGTGCTCTCTGTATCTACAAGTAAATGTTTTGATGCTGCTGAATAATCAGCAGCTTTAAATACACATCTGAGTCAGGCAAAGAAGTGATGAATGCCAGGGAAAGACTACTTGAGCAAAAGGTGAGCAGAGAGCCCAGCCCAGAGCCTCAGGGATGCTCAAGAGCCTCACTGCCGATGATTTCACTACTAGTTCAGTATTCAAACCCCTCTAAGGACACAGGCTGTCAGAATTTGCCTCTTTACACTGCTTTATAATTGGCAACAAAGGTGGGAACAACTTGCCAGCTTCGCTTGTCACATCATCCTTACGACAGCGTGCGGAGGTACCGCTGAGGAAGGGGGATTTCGTCAGGACTGAAATACATCGCAGACACCGTGGCAGATGGCACTGGGTGAACTGAAATGGAATTGAAAAGTTCAGGGTATTTTAGAGAAGGTTCATTTAAGATGAAATGAGGTAACAGCTTAAGAAATAACAAGAGCAGTGAAGGGAGAGAAAAACGTATCCTCGTCATCTTTCTCCCGACATACGGAGATGCTCAATGAACTGAAACGATTGTAAATATTTTGGCATTTACATCACGGCCACAACGGAATGCTGACTTGTCCTGATACCCTGGAACTCCCCAGACATACAACCTCCACTGCCCTGCATGCTTTGCAGTCCAAAGGGTGAGGAAATCTCTCTTGTCATCTGTTTAAATGCAAACCACAGGTGAAGTGGGGACCTCACAAGAATACACCGAAGCCAGGACTGGAGAAGGGTTAAGAAATTAAACTTTTAGATAGATAATGGAAACACCCAAGGTTCTTAAGACTAGTATGAAAGAGCACAAATAACCCTTTGAATCTTTAATAATTGATTTTTACAAGGACTCCATCACCTCTCCCTGAAGTCTTTTGTACTGGCTGCTGCCAGAGATGTTACTGGAATGGCACACCACAGGTCTGAGACTCTGCTGATGCCCTAAGATACAACTCACTTTAACATTCCAGGAACAAGCCTGCTACTGAAGCAGAGTTTGGACAGCATTCCCAAAGCCACAGAGCCCATCAGGCCTGTGGACAGCTCCTCATTAAAAGAAGCAACAAGGAACAAAACCCCAACCTCTTTTCCAGGCAGTGAATGACACCAGCATGAGACTGACAACTTTCAGGATGAGGTCACCTCCGTTTCCCTTCAGAAATGAAGCTGGCAAGTACAATTAACAATAATTAAAAACTCCTTTCACAAAGGGACACTACACTTTTATTATCTCTGCTGAAGCCTAATCAAAAGCATCACAATGGGCTTGTTGATTTTTTTTTTCAAACCAAGACACGACAGAAGATAGAAAGAAAACTGGCAATTAAGAACAGAAACCCTATTTTCTTAGGTGCCATAGCACTTTGGCTCAAAATACATATTGTCCCCCTGCTTCCCTAAAAGAAACTCAGTACTTACTAGATAGCCATGGGAAAACATAACCAAAAATTTTAATTTACCAAAAAAAGAAGCTTAATGGATAAATAAAAGTGCTTTTGACACTGAAAGTCATATGGGAAGTGCAAGCAACAAGCTGTAATCACAGTCATGAAAACTTCCTGGCATTGGATCCCAATGATTTTCTTCAGCACAGAGTTCCAGCTGCAGTAAGTTCCTTTGCATCCTAATTGGCTATTAAAAAATATAATTATATGAGAGCCAAACCCCATCCATGGATTCTGCTGCACATCTACAATTCAGTAACAACTTTATGAATCCTGTTTTTATTTTTGCTGTGCACACTGAAGGTCCCACTGCTCTTTGTCAGGGAAGGTATTTTGCTGTTGGTGTGTCCCCCCATACGCAGGAAGATCTGCCAGGTCAGATTTACCAGCACAACTTTAGGGTGCACATTAAACCCTGGCAACTGTCTTTCACTCAGAAACTTGAGTGCGTAAATCACTTCTTAGAAGCGTGATTACTTTTGAAAGATTTAGTGTTACAACCCCAAAATGACCCTGCTGCTGTGCAGAACACGCTGTGCTCCTGCGCAATCCGAGCGGCATCGGGCACATGGATCCCCCTCTCCCAGGAGCGTGGGTGGATGATTCTCCCAAGACTGAGCCAATTTTAGGACAGAAGGGTAAGCCCAGGGACTGAGGGTGAAGTGGGAAGCAGGCAGAGTGGAGGGTGAGCCCTGCAGCAGGGAGCCCACCTGCCCCCGGAGCGATGCCCGCTGGACGAGGAGCGGTGCCAGCCCACAGCCTGGAATAGCAGCAGGGCTGGAGGAAGGGAAGGAAATGTATGGGCTTAGGCAAGAGGTCACCCAGTCTGAACACATCAGCACTTGAAGTGTGGTTTTGCAAGGGCCTGACTCCACAAATCCCCACTGGTACCAAGGGTCATGACAAGAGGCCAAGGACCAAGGATGATGCTGTGACACGATCCGGTCACTCTGTCACTTCACAGCCAAGTGTAAACAGGGAAGTCACATGGCATCCATCCCTAGTGTCATGTAGTGACTTCCTGAGTGCCACCCAGGCTCAGAACATCTCCTGCCACATCTCTTAGCCCACACACAGCGCCTGCAAAAATGGGAACCTTGAAGCACCTCCTATTACCGGCACCCATCCCCGCATCCTCGGTGACTCAGGAATCCGTCTCTGGATGCCAGCGCGCATTTCCCGCTTCCTCTCCCTGCAGTGCACGCAAACGGAGCTGAGTGCTGACACAGTAAGTAGATTGACTGCAGTATTCTGCTTTTTGGACCGAGTCCCAACTTCAGTCTGATCTGGTTCTCAGATAGGAGGCTGTACATTGTCACAGCGTTTGTAAGAGCGGTTGCTACACTGATTCCACCAGATAGGCGAGGCTGTGCATCTGCATATCAGAAAACCAGATCGTGCACGCTGCAGATGCATCGAATTTTCTCAGAATAATAAAGTGGAGAGACACTGAAACCAGCATGGAAATCAGTTGATGGGCTTCTTCCAAACACGCTGGTGTAAATACAGGTCAAATTTGCATGGTTATGTTTTTAAAGCCTTTTGAAAAGCAAATATTTTATAGCAGTTGAGACAACAAGCCTGGGCGACAGCAGATTTGGACTGGTTTGTCCTGTTACTACAACACTGACTGTGGATCATGCCACAGAAAAACTCAACTTTCAATCAACTGCTCAAGTAACAGGTGAAATTTTCCCAGTGCTCAGCATTCAGAAGATGTCACCACAAGCTGGAATTAAGCACACAGGTGCTTCCTGCTGCCTGGCTCATTGAAAATCATACCTTTCAAAGGATGGTTATACACTGAAAATGGAGATGGATTAACCAGTCCTTATCACTAAATACATCTGAAGTACACAAGCAACTCAGAAGCTCCTTTCCTACCTACTATAATCCTAACAGATCCCTGCACCTTTTCTTTGGCACTATTTTATTAAGTTTACTCAGGAAACAATGCAGCCTTGCTCATCCACATGGCACAATCATTATCTTTTAACAGCTGTACCATTTTGAGACAATTTTTGACAGGAACTCTCGTGCTATGATACCACTATGATTTGAAATACACATATTAGATTACACATATTAGAATACACATATTTAGACCAAAACCTGAAAGCTTCCAGGCATCACCTGAAGGACTGGAGGAAGAAGGTCCTCAGACCCCTCACTTTTTGTTAGTTGCTCAGCATTTCTTCTGGTAAATGAACTGTAACATTTTAAGCAGAAAAATTGCCTCTGACAAATGTATTGGCTCTACCAGACTGACTAAGACAGACAAATAGTGAAAACTTGTTTCTGGCAGTAAATAACAAGCTGCTTTGAACTATTTTTCAGCCCAGAACTGCAAATTAACAACTCCGTGCACAGTCTCCATCACAAAGCACTGTAATATGTAAAAAGGGTGCTATGAATTTTAATGCAGAAGTGTGTGACGTATCTTCCAGATGGGAAGCATTAGAAAAAATGTTATTACACACACATATTTTTAATATTAGGCAAATGAGACATCTTGCATGCAGCCACGTTCTTGGGGCAGCTATCAGAACTGAAATGCGTGGCTGATCGAAGGGAATTAAAAAAAAATTATTCAGACAAAACCACAAAATCACAAGGGATGGGTGATGTATTTTTTTACCACCCTCCTTGCCCTACCCCTCTGCAGCAATTTAAATGGTTTCAACATGTTAAAAAAAAAAACCAATTAAAAAAAATATATCTTGTTTCTTGAAGCTGTCTGGTTGTTCTCCTACAGACACTATCTCAGCATTACGCAGCCACTACAGCCATGAGCTGCTGCCTTCTGGTTTGCTGAGATCAAGGCAGTGCTTCCCCTCACTTTCCCTTGAGCGACAAACAAGAAAAACTCTGGGTAATGAAAGCATTAGAAGACAGAACCTCCAGTAATAAAATCTATTTTACAACAGCAGGAAACAAACTTAAGATAATATATAGGGCCTTCAGGGAGACATTGAAACAGCCTTCCCCCACCTAAAGGAGCTCTAAGAGAGCTGGAGAGGGACTTTGGACAGGGACATGGAGTGACAGGACACAGGGAATGGCTTCCCACTGGCAGAGGGCAGGGTTAGATTTGATATCAAGGAGAAATTCTTCACTCTAAGGGGAGTGAAGCACTGGAACTGGCTGCCCAGAGAAGATGCCCCATCCCTGAAGGGTTCAAGGACAGGTTGGATGTGGCTTGGAGCATCCTGGGATAGGGGAAGGTGTCCTTGTCCATGGCAGGGGGTTGGAACAAATGATCTTTGAGGTCCCTTCCAACCCAATCCTGTGATCCTGTAACTTCATGTCAGTGTGGTGGTTAAAATATGAGCTGAAAGGCTCAGAACTCTCTGGGGCAGAATGAAGTGAAACAAGCCAAGCCAAAAGGTTTTACTTCTCATCAACGCACTTTTGATCATGTTGTTCACAACTTTCACTGCAGCAGCTACAGCACACTGACCCCTTATGCAACCCAAGCCTTGGAAAAGTCAGTAACTCCACTCCTGAAGCAGCTTCCTGCACCTGCCCCTACAGGTAATAAAGGATTACATGGATCAGAACTCTTGTGTTTATGAAACTTTGGGGTTTTTTTTTCTGCTCAGCAAGCAGCTAGTTTATTCTTAAAATAAAAGGAGTGGCTGTGTTGGGGAAGAAAAAAAAAAAAAAAAGGAAAGAAAAACAACATAATGAAAAGGAAGAACACACCCATATGGAAAAAATGGCCAAAGACAAAGCAGGCTTATTGCAAATGCTGCACAGCCCTGTCACTGACAAAACCAAACTATGCATTAGCCAGAAGGGAAACTTCAAGGTTCTCATCCCTGTGTGCATTCAGAATCTGTCCACACTTCCACAGAAGTCTCACACTGCTCTTATGATTGTGGTGTTAAGTTTTACTATCAAGCAGAACAATAAAGAAACTTCTAGTTAGTCCTGCCACTGTAAATATTTTAACTGTGTCCCTGCAGACCCACAGGTGGCAATTGGGAGCAGAGTTTTTTGACAAAGCAGTTCAGTTCCTGCAGCTCCCAAAGCACGTGTAAACACCACCAGGATCTCTGCTTAGGTAAGGAATGCAAATGTGAGGGTTTGACAGATCTACAACCCAACAGGCTTGTATTAAACACACCCCACGTTCCTCTGGATTTTATTCTGCACAGTTACTGCAGCATTTGAACATCAGCAAGTGATCTGAGCTGTTTTAATGGTAAGGAGCATCTGCTTAAGTACAGCAAATTGTTTCTGGATTTGTCTAGGATTAAAAAAATGAGTAAACACTGAGTACTGTACAAGCTGTCTTGGCTGCAGTTCCAAACTTTATAGGAAATATACTTTGCAACAGGTGACCGTGTTCAAGATGAGGAAGTTTCCACTGAAATTGTCCAAAGTCTGGAGCACATCTGCCATAAGGAAAGGCCAGAGAACTGGGGTTGATCAGCCTGGAGAAGGCTCCAGGGAGACCGTAGAGATCCTTCCATTGACTGAAGGGGCTTCAAGAGAGCTGAAGAGGGACTTGGGACAAGAGGGAATGACTTCACACTGCCAGAGGGCAGGATTAGATTCGGTATTAGGGAGAAATTCTTTATTTTGAGGGTGGTGAGGCATCTCATCTGACTACCAATGAAAACTTGCAGGGACTGGCGTTTTCAGAACACTGTGTATGAATTTATTCCTTAGTAAATACCTTTTTGGCAGCTAAGACAAGACTTGTCACTTCCTGCAGTCACTCACCTCTATTTGGGCTTGAAAAGGACTTACTCTATTGCAGTTAGTATTGAGAATGTACTGTGTACAACTTAATATAACAGGGCAGCAGAGACTTTACCTTGGACAACAGCTTGGCTGCACCTGACTACAGAGAGGTCACAGCTGGGGTTGTAACTCCATCATAGTAATTAATAAAAACAGGTACAGATTACTCACAGTGAGCTATATCCAACCTTACAGCACTTACAGTTAAATATCCCAATAAGAGCCTTGTCAGGCAGGGTCTCGTAATGATTTAAAGTTACTTTACTTTCCCATCTCCTTCATTAAAATTAAAGGAATTTCAAGTTTGGGAGCTGTCTTTATGCTGAGGCATTGCAAGTTTGTAATTCCAGCATATCCTTCACCTTCACACCTTTTATTAGTCAGGTAACTTTCAGCTCCTGGGAATGCCCACTACAAGCTGCAATAAATCATATGGATTAACAATTTCTGTCTGGGATTTTGTTAGAGCCAAAAAATCCTGCAAATGCATAATTATGGTCTGACATCTTTCTGCAGGAATAGCATCAGCATGCAACCAGCTCACCAGGGTGAGGATTACTGCTTTATGCCCAGACACAGTGAAGTTCAGGCAGAGTAAATCATGTGCCAGGGGAAGCAGCAGAGGTCAGCAGGGTCTGTGTGCTGCCCTGCACACCCCACAGCCCCCGTGGCAGCTCCCATCCCCTCTGCCTGCCTCCAGGAGGGTGGCTGCTCCCAGTCTTCCAAGTATCCTCACAGAGCCAGCCCATAACACCACTCCAACTTTTTGCTGCCTCCCTCCCCACGCACTCACCCCCTCCCACCTCCTCTCTCACTTGCCAGTCTCGTTACCCACCCACTCACCCTTTCCCTTACTCACTCCTAACCCACCCATTTTCACGTTCCTCATTCATCTCCCTGCTCAGCCACACACCCCGAGCCTCAAACACCTCCAATACACTCAGGGAGAGGAACTCTGCCTCCCAAGAGCCACCTGCCCGTGCCTCTCTCATCAACATCCCCATGCCCTGCATCCAGAGTTTGAGAGGAGGCACCTTAGTGCTCCGCACTCCCCGTGAGCATGAGGCTCCATAAAATCCATCTCCACTCACACCACTGCTACTCTTTCCAGCCATCCCTTCTGGATGAGCCAAACACTTTCTCTGGACAGAGTGAGGATGGATGGATGGATGGATGGATGGATGGATGGATGGATGGATGGATGGATGGATGGATGGAAGGAATAAGGACTGGGCACTGCTGGCCGTGCCTCTGCCACATCCATGCGTGCTGTGCCTCCAGCAGGTACCCAACACACCCCAACCCTGCCAAAACCCCATTCCTGGAGGCTTCCAACCCAACCCTCCAAACCTCTGGGATACTCTGGAAATCAAACCAGAGGTAATGCTTCAGGAACATGCAGAGGACTGGGGTAAAGGCGCTGGATCATGTCCAGAGGGCAGCTCTGAAGGGCCTGGCTCAAGCCAGCGTGGCTGTGCGCCAGCTCACACCAACCACCCACCCTGTCCCTTCTCTCATGGGGTGACTGCAAAAAAAAAAACAAAGTCCACTTGTCCTTTTTATAGTCAGCTGAACTATAAAAAACTGAAGTTTTTTGGTTTTTTTAAGGGGGGATATGGATCTAGCTCTTAGTGGTCAAGACAAAGGAAAACTTTCGAGACAACCCTCCCTGGGCACTGGAAGCTTCTGGTAGTGAAGAGCAAGCCCTGAGGAAGAAACAACAAACAGGCAAACCCCAAATCCCACAGAAACAAGCAAAACTATAAAAAGAACAATAGTTATGAAGAATTTGAATGGAAAGCTGGGACAGGGGGTTGGGGAAGACTCCAGCAACTAGACTGCAACTTCCACTAATTCTGTCACTAATAGAAAACTAGTTTTTTTGGTTTCCCTGCAATGCCCTCTGCAGACTTGTCTGCACACATAGCTTCCTCACAGTTTAAATGCCACAACGGAGTTAAAAATCACTTAAATTTTATCTCCCCCATACAAAAACATTTTCATTTCCAATTCAAATTGGCCTTTTCAGGTAATTTTCAAGAATTTCTCAAATGACACCAGAACAGACCACTCTTGTACTAAAATAAAATATGCATCTGAGAAATTATACTATTAGCAGTTCCATTTAAAATCTATCTTCAATCAGTAGAATTTTCCCAAATCCTGAAAAACTGAACATGCAGCACTTAAGATAAGTGATACATTTAATATTCAAGAGCACATAATACTATTCCACTCATATTTACAGGCTGTTTAACACCCGAGCGAATTATTCAAAGATGAGAACGTAGGCTTGAAATAATATGAAATATTATGAAGTAAAGAAATGGAAAAATTTAGGGCACATATTAGGCAAAGAAAAATCTCGCCATTGAACTTCGTGGGAAAGATTCCAGAGGATCAAACTGGAAGGCCCAGTTCTTAAAGCATCTCTAGCCATAAAGTTCAAGGAAAAAAAAAAAACAAACCCACAACCACCCAAAACCGCGCAGCAGGAAACATGTACTGGCAAGACCATGGCCTGGATGATCTAATGCACTTTCCATCTCTAACATCTCTGATTCTGTAATTCCATAGGAGCTCTGAGCACAGGGCTGGCCAACTTCTGCAGCAGCTCAGTCGACGGACCGGTGTGTGATAATCACAGTGCTCAATTCAAAGAAGGCCCTTGGAGCTGGGTGTTGCAGCTCCTTCCCATCAAAGCCCTGCCAGTAGGGATGTGACTGGCAGGGGCTTAGTAATGACAGGGTTGTGGGGAACTCTCCTAACACAGGCACAACAGAATTTATGTCATTAAAGAGACAACCATCATCTTCCTTGCAAAACGCCCGGGGTCAGCTTTTGACAGTGGATTTGATAACACAGAGCTCAACTGTGTCAACATTTACGTATGCAAATAATTTTGCTCCTCCGTGTCAGCGAGCCTTAGAGCGGCTGGATCTATATTATACAGCATTTTTAACTATTTAACTCTTGATTTGTGCGCTGAGAAAATCTTCCCTCAGGGTAAAATACCAGCTTGTTTCTCAGATCATGCGCTTTGTTTGCTGTTTTCAAGCCGTTAGGTAAGCACACACACGCAAGGAGAAGACGGCGCAGAAGAACGCACGGCGTGACACGAGTGCACCTCTGGTGTTTTAAAGGAGCTTGTCTGAGAAAAATGGCTTATTGCATCTGCAGTAAGAATCAATCAGGAAAACTGAGAGAAAAATGCAGAAGAAGAGGAAAAAACTCCAAAGCAGTAGAGTACATGTAGAAATGTAATCCTTCCCAACTGTGCTCTCTATGCTGGAAGCCAGCTGCCCGAACTACTGCTGCCCCAAAACCTCCTGCAGAGAGGGGGGTTCAGGGGTATTTTGCCCTTTTTTTTTTTTTCCTCCTGGCCAATGGAAATTCTATCCTGATTCTAATTACAACAGGAGGTGATTTGTGGAATAACAGACAAAGGGAAGTTTTTTGAAAAGTATGAACAGAAGAACAACTTGCGATGCTGTAGGAAAAAATGCCAGTTTGCTAAATGCCATGAGCCTATCAGGCTCCATAAAGTTTATTTCTATATATTTATATGTAATAGTAAGGTTTAAGGTTCAGATTGGATATTGGGAACAAAGTCTTGGCTGTGAGGGTGGTGAGGCCCTGGCACAGGTTGCCCAGAGAAGCTGTGGCTGCCTCTGGATCCCTGAAAGTGTCCAAGACCAGGCTGGATGGGGCTTGGAGCCACCAGGGATGTAGTGGTAGGTATCCCTGCCCATGAAAGGAGGGTTGGAAGTAGATGTCTTTAAAGTTCCTCCCAGTCCAAACCATCCTTTGATCTTATGATCAATAACCAGAAAATTTACCAAAGGGATGGACTCCTCTCAGGCACTACACAGTATTATCATAGGCACTTTTCTATTTCTTAGGTACTTCTGATCTGAACACATGCTGAAGTTAAATGCAGACACCTAAAATCCAGATACCAAAGGAACACAGGAAAAAGTGTGCAACAGACTGCTTGTTTTGGAGAAGAAGGTTAAATTAGCTCTTCCTTGAGCTCCACTGTGGTGAACAGACAGGGAAGGTGAGGTTTCCTGTACATGCAGATGAACTTCATGCAGCTGTCACTCTAAGTGACAGTGGCACCTTCTCTTTTGCTTCTGGCCATGAATTCCTGCCACCTCCCCATCAGCACCAGCAGCCCTGCAGTCATGTCATGGCATGGAGCAGCTCTGATTTCCCAAGAGAAAAGAAATGGAGAAGAAAAAACACTTTTTCAAACCAGCTCAGCAAACTGAGCTCTTCAGTTTGTATCACTCCAAGGCCATCAGGGATGGCCACGGAAGGAACTGATCTTGAAGCCACATGTGAAACCTGCAGAGCAGGTACCCTCTGCTCTCACTGAAACACCGAAGGCAAAACAACATCCAAGAACCACTGCAACCCAAAGCCACATCCACAGAAGACAACACTGTCACCTTGAGAGAGTCTCCCACTGGTTAAGAGCCCACCCAGGAGGCTGAGCACTTCTCCCAGGGCTGGGCATTTCCCAGCTCCTGCAAAGTCCCTGAACCAGCAGGCTTCAAGCAGAGCCTGGGCTGAGGCTGCTTTCTGCCCTCCCGCTGGAGCTGGGCCAGCTCAGAGGAATTCAAAACTCACAAAGCCATAAAGAGAAAGCCCTGGAGGGCAAGTATGACTCCATGAGAAAGAGACTCCCAGGAGTAGGGGCAGAGCCCTGTATTCTGGTCCCTGCTCATGCCTACTGCACAGAAGATTAGATAAAATGTATACACAGCTCCCTTTATACTAAAGCTTCAAAAATACATCCTACCAGCTATGTAAACACACCTAAGAGCCAGTGAGAGCTCTGCCCTAACAGGAGAACAGCATATTCCTACCTGTATTCTTGGAAATATTTTTATACTTGGTGGATAAAAGTAAATCAAAGAGCAAAGCTGAGATCTTCCCAGGTATGACTCACTTCTGCCAACCTCATGCTTTGGCAATAAAACTGCATGTACACTCTCACCTGAGCCTGTAATAACAGGTCATGTGGGGAATTTCTGTAGCCACTTGGGTTCTTAAAGGTACAATTCAGGTGCCCAAACTTTGGTGAGAAGTGAAAACTGCCTGTTAGTGTCCATTTGCTGCACCAGGGAGCACCTGCAGTCCCAGCAGGACACGACAGCACTGCCTAGAGGTGTCCCAGTTTGGCAGCAGAAATAAATCCAATTCTGGATGCCCCATCCCTGGAACATTTCCAGGGCACACTGGACAGGGCTTGGAGCAACATGGTCCAGTGGAAAGTATCCCTGCCCATGGCAGGGTGATGGAATTGGATGTTCTTTAAGGTTCCTTCCCACCCAAACCATTCTGTGATTTTATAATGTGAGAAGCAAGGGGATGAGACAGCAGAGACCATCACACACAACTCTACCCTGAAAATGCACTGATAGAAGTGGCTTCCATTCATACCTCATGCTGCTGGAAAACATGAACTTTTATTTACCTCAATTACCTCTTTTTTTTAGGTGTTGGTGTTACCATTCCAGCAGAGTGATGGAAGACTCCTCACTCCTCTTTTCCAGGTCCAATTTTGAGCTCACCATTTCCTATGCAAACTTTAGCTGCAAACTCCAGATAGCTACAGGCCATAAAAAAAGCCTTGAAAATTTACAAAACAAACAACAGCCTGTGAACTTCCCCATGGGAATCCCTCAGACATCAGTAAAAATCAACACTATCAAACACTACCCAGACCTAAAACATCAAGTACTTGGTACAAGACATCACACCACACACCTGTGCATCCAGTTTTGGACTGTGAAGTGTTTTCCTTACATGTAATTTATGGCTTGTGTTTCAATACATACCATTTATGATGAAGGCAGGTTTTCTGGTTAATTTTTGTTAGTTTGCCTGTTTGCTTTTTTTTAAAATCTAGACTTTCATAAACTACTGCAATGAACAATACTCTGCTTCAGAGACAGAGTGCTGTTCCACCTGCCTCCATGTGCTGCCTTTTTTTTTTTTTTTTTAAACTCAAGATAACAACCAAATGCACGGAAAAACATCACCTTTGCAACATATAATTTAGAAGTGTTCAATAATATTAGGTGATATTTTCAAAGCTGCCACTAAAAGGAGATACTGCATGCGTGACCAACTCAGCATATTCTATGATTCTGTGACTCTACGTAAAAAAAAAAACAAAACAGGTTTCAAAATGTGTTTTATTCAGTTTTTTGGGTGAAAACCATCCCTGTGCACTGCATCAATGGTAAAAGCCACCTTCCCAAACCAGATTTTCAAGGGCAGCACTTTCCCTGTCCCATAGGTGGATACACAGCAGTGAACTCAAGATCTAAGACTCCTTCTCCTCAAACAGGCCCTGTTTGGGATTTTTCAGTAAATGGAACTGCTCCCCCGTGATCCTGAGGAAATGTGATCTGCTGCTTCACTACAGGTTTAACAGTTAACAATTTAGCAGCAATAAAAATCCGCAACTTCCTTTCTTTTCATCTGAAGTGATAAGAAAACAATGATTTTTTTTTTCTTTTGGAAAAAGAAAAAAATCCCTTCTGAGTACATTCTGATAAGGTTACGGTTAAATAAAAGATTTTCAGGAGATACGCAGTTAATTTACAAAAATACTTGGCAAAAAAATCTACCTCTGAATATCTAATTCATATAACGTTCCCCTTTATTTGTTTAATTCAAGTAAAATATTTTCCTCCACCCTTTCCTTTTCATAGGCTTTTCACACCCACATAACAACCAAGTGACTCTTCCCTGACCCGGCCTCCCACGCCTTTGGTACAACTGCTCCCCACTCCTGAGCTCTTCTCCCAGGATCCAAAGGAAGCACTTAAAGAAGGGAAAGGAAACCCAGTACAATGCTGAACCTTCCTTTTTCTTTTTTTTTTTTTTCCTTAATTAAACCATTGGGTTTATTTGGTGTTCCGCAGGGATGTGTGGTGCATGGAAAGCCTCCTCCGCAGATGTTTTGGAAAAAAAGGGAAAAAATATCCCTGAGTGCTGTCTGTAAGTGGCAACACAAGTGGGTTTGGGATGGCAAGGTGTGCTGGTGTCACCATCCAGGGAAATAAAAGCAGCAGTGGATCCCTCCCTTTGTGGAGAACCTGCAATTCCTACAGCTGCTGTTTGGAGAAAACACGTCACAGAGCATGACAGGGTCAATAATCACTATTCTGCTATTCCCATTTTCTAATCATCTCAGCATTCCAAAAGATGCTCTGGAAATCCAAGAGCTACAGTATCCCATATCAGCATCCTCTCTAAATGGAAAACACAGTCTTAATGCTGGTAAAGCACCAAAGGGAAGTTAAATATCACTGCCCTCATTTCTGCGACAACTAAAAATAAACTACTTGCCCAAGAAGCTCCCCCTCCAAAGAATTCCAGCGACAGAGTCGACAGCAGATTCAGGGAGCACAACTTCCAGACCCAGCTCTGTCAGCCAACGTGATTCCTTCCAGCCAATAGTATGTTAATGATTTGGGTTTTTTTTTTGAGAAACCACTAATTGATATCTTTTTTTTCCTTGGCATTTCACAGAACCACTTAAAAATAACAGAGTTTCTATTTTAGGCATATTTTAGGGAAAAGTATCATTAGATTTAATTCCAGGGATGAACATCTGATTTTCATGTGAAATTCTAGAAGACCAGAGCCTTGTTCATTCAGTGTAACAGGGAAATTACAGCTTAGCCATGACTCTGGGATGATGTGATCCCAAAGCTGGAGCTCTGGCCCATCCCCTTTGCTCAGCACCAATATCAGCAGAGGTTTGTAGGTAAAAGGTGGGAGGGAAAAGCAGTTTCAAACTGTTTCTGTCAAGAAACAAACCCACCCTGATCAAGAAAGTTTCTCCCTCATTCACAGACTCCTAACCTGTGGCAGGGCAGCCAGTGCTTTCTGCAAAAGCTCCAGTGGAAAAAAAAAAATGAAAGCACCTCTTTAAAGAGCTGCTGAAGGGCTTTCTCTCAATCCCATTTAGCAAGATACCATCTCAGCACTGAAAATAAGCACATAAACTTACCAAAGCAGTATCAGGAGAAGCATCAGAAATAAAGTTCAGGCGTTACTCAGCCGTCAGCACCTCAGCTCCTCCCTGGCACCAAGTAAATCCCACAGCAGCAGGTACCAGAACTGCCTCTGCTCTGCTGCTCACACCCGAACGCTCACAGCCGGGCTCTGAATCTGCCACCAACAAAAGAAACCACAGGAAGACTGCTTCCCTAATGCTTCAGAACTGAGTCAGTGGGTCAACAATTCCTTTGGTTTAGGAGCCAGACCAATTCCCTTAAACACCCCTTCTTTTCTTCTTTTTTTTTTTTTTTTTTCCTTTCTGATGGAGAAGCCAACTGTCTCCTGCCAGTGGCAGCCCATCTGCTTCCAGAACAGAACCAAACCACTCCAAACCACCACCTCGTTTTGGCACAGGCATCCATCCTGACGCAACTCCATTTTGTCTCCCACGTCTGGGAAAAGCCATGAGAAAATACTTACAATGGAAAAGGCAGCCGGGCAAAAACTGCTCCGCGTGCACCTTGCGCAGGCTGTGCCGGCTCGCAGCCCGCGCTCCCATCTCCGTGCCTGGCATGGAGTGGCACAAAGGAGAGCACTTCTTGTGACCCCACACCTGTCCCCTGGCGTGCCCAGGCACAGAATATCCCGGGTGTGCATTTCAGGAGCAGTGGCTGAACAAAGAGAAAGCTCCGGAGCTGCTAGCCCTCTTCCCCATCCATGACTCAAAACCGTCTGGTTGAGAATTGGTTTCGTAATAACCCTTTAGTACCACCTACTCACATCACAGAGCGATTCTTGCAGCAAATGCACAGGAAATCACCAATGACTGCCAATGGAGCTACTATTCCAAGAACCAGCTCTTTCGGTTATTCCTTCATCACTTGGAAACCGAGATGCTTTTACTTTCCCTATTGCACAGGGTGTAGGGTTTTTTTTTAAGATGAGCCTTTAACTACGATCCTGTAAAATACTTTGTTGATAAATCACCAGCTGAAAACTTGCCCACTGTATTAAAAAAAAAAAAAAAAAAAAAAGAGAGAGAGAAAGAATTTCACAATAGTCATTCCAGAAAATACAGTAACTCCTTTCTGGAAATAACTCACTGGACAAATCAAGCGGGGAGAATTAATTTTTGGAGACAGTCTGCATCCTGCAGAGCACACAAAGGCGGTGTCGTCAGCCACGTGCCTTTGTGACCACCAACAGCAGACCCCTGACTCACCCAACCACGAGATGAGTCGCTATGAATGAGTTTCCTCTTCTTCCACGCTCCCCAGGGGTGCTCTGTGCCATATCCTGAGCCTAATCCCGACTTTGATGGAAATTCCAAAACTCATCTGGGAAGGCTGTGGCCACCAGCTAACGACGTGGCCATCTGCTCCCTCCTGCTTTGAGTCACCTGTCAGCAATACAAAAGGAAATTACTCAGCAGCGAGCACGTGGAAGCCTCTGCTACAGCCTCTGTCGTACCCCTTACGGGAATGCAACATTCTGGAGCACTGGGATCACCCTGAAAGGAAAGTGTTACGTCCTGCAGCACTCCCATTCAAAAAAAAAAAAAAAAGTGAAATTTGGTTTAAAATAAGGATAAAAATGAATGCCAGGAGTGCGGGGAGAGCGCGTTTCAGCTGGGTTCTCAGTGCCAGCATCACGGAGGCTGCCATGGAAGGGGGGACAAAAATAAAAGAAGACATTTCACAAACACGAGACCTTCACTGTGCGTGACAAGAAAAATAATTAAAACAACTGAGAGAACTAATCTGTAGCTGCTTAGGAAGTTAACTCTTCGAAGGAAGTGATTAAGAGAACAAAAGCAAAGTGTTATGTTTATCAAACAAGTGAACTTAACCCATGGAGAGGGCTTACTCCTGTGAGTAAAGGTGGAGTAGCGTCACAGCCCTCCCTGCAGGCACCAGTTCACACTGGGCTGGGATCTTAGTGAATATTAACTAATTATTATTTCAAAGAAATAAGTCTTATTAGAAATACGAAGCACAGCTTTGCCAAAACACCAAATACTAGCAGAAAGGCAGCCACAATGTCCCATGCCTCTTTACAAAATCCCCTTGATCTAATGCCTATTCAGGACAAAATTCACTAGTATTTTCCTGAGAAGACCTGATTAACCACTTACAACATTCACAAATTCAGTCCCAGCAACAGACATTTTTTGTTTCATCACACATTACACAGCACACAAATTCAGCCCTGTGAAACAAGGCTCCCAACTTCTCCCCGAAAAAGCAACCGACAAATACGAAGACAGTTACTACAAATGCTGCTTTGAATCTCCAGGAATTTCACAAAAAAATTAATTAATACTAAAGATCTAATTGTCTAACCTGCTTCTGCATGCAGAAAGAGCCAGACCTGGTGCCTCTACAAGGGGGGGGGGGGAGGGAAGCGTTTCTTGTTCCTGTTTCGTACTTGACTTTTTTCCTGCGCAGGAGATGATCTAATTATCCAACGTGTCAGTATATTGCTTCACCCTTCCTCGTGTGTCTCTTTACATTAACATATTTTAACAATTCAGCTCATTAGGAAGGAGGCGAGGAGCAAAATGGCAAATTATCCTTAAAAATCAATCACAAAGGCAGAAGTCTTCCCATGTTTTGTCCTGTACCTCTCCCAAAACTCTACCGGAGCACACAACCAACAATGCTGAATGCAAACGGGTCACAAATCTCCCCAAATCTCACATCCTGACGTTGCTCAGATGGAAGTGTACCTGTTGAAGACAGGAGCCTGATGGGTGAGCTGTGCAGGGGAGTAATTTTGGGTCCTGCCCAATTAGAAGGGAAAGAAACTCCCAAATGCCAGCCCCTTATTGTTCCCAACCGTGCTGATGCTCAGCTGCAGGCACTGTGGCTTCGAGGGGCTGGTGGATCTCATGTATAAATAATTGAGGATGGGTGATGAAAGCCAGCCATCAAACCACATAAGGCTGCTACCCATCGCCTTGAAATGGATCTGAAAAACCCTGAAATCCAAATATAACATGGACAGCACCTACATTTGCATATGAAGGATGCCAGCCGAAGTTTCCAAGCCTTTTTGTCAAATGCCTTTTTTTACAGCCATTCAACACCCAGCCCTGCCAGCAGACATGGATTTGAGAGATGATCTTGTGTTTTAAACCTTCCCCCTAATTCCTACAACAGGTTTAGCCTGAGCAGAGTCCCCATGGCACGCAGTAAAACCACGGGATCTCGGGAAACGTTTCTTCAGCAAGTTTAGTGTATAATAGCAGTGCCTATATATAAATGTGTTTACGGCTATTCCCAAAGAAGAGCCTGTTCTGAAGCAGCTCCTTTATTGTGATCGAACAGGCTGGATTCATTCCCAGTTTTAAGCCTTATATAAGGCCTTCAAGGAAACAGAAACTTATTTTGTACAAAATCATGCCAGTATAGTAGTAGGTGCAACGGAATTATTCTGTTACACATTAAGTTTTACTAATAAAAGACCTGCATTGCCGTCATAAAGTCAAATGCTGCTTTCCACTAGTACAAACAAATATTTCCTGCCAGGTATGTCCACTCTGACTAATAAATAACACAGCTTTCTGAACCGTGGGCTGCAGCATAAACCTGTTAGATTATCCCTGTGCCCTGGCAGGAGGGAGCACAGCCCAGCATGCCTGCAGGGATGGCTCACTCCAATAAGCCTCCAGGATGCAGCACAGGTCAGGCTGTCTCACAGGTCTGGCTCCCACCTCCCCATGCAGGCTTCTGGCACTGCTCCAGCAGAATCTACACTTCCCAGGATCACCAGGGAGTCAATTCCCTCCAAATTCAAATTGCCAGCAGGACCAAAAAGCTGCGTATGTGAGTAGGTCTTAAAACTCAAGCTCTTGTACTCAAAATAAAAACCACTACATTGGTAATAAGCAGCAGCAGCTTTAAAATGAAAAATACCACCGAAACCCAACAAACCAACAAAAAACCCCCACTTGACAGAAATGACAGGTTGTGATTAAAATCTTTTGGTGGTCTCCACGCTGTGTTACTGCACAGAATCTTTGGGGAGAACACATCTATGCCTGATGTGGGCTGGGAGGACAGTGCAGCACAGATACAGTCAGAGAGACAGAAACAGCCACTCTGGTACCATTTAGGTGTCTACATCCAATTAAATAAATGAATCAGTCTCCACTGGATTAGCACATGCCCTTTGCACAGCACTTCATTGATAGCACCAAGGCTTTTTCCCCGCGGCCACGTCCCATTTTGTGTTACCACGCAGAGGCAGCTCAAGGACTAAACCAGATCAAAACTAAACCTCCTCTTGTTTGAGATTAAATTATTACAGGACTGACCTTGCAGATACCTTGGCCCAGCTTTTCAGAGGGGTTCATGACCCAGCACTGATGTTCAGCACAAAGCACAACACTAACATTCTTTTTTGGGAAAGAGATGCTACTCGCCCTGCTGCATCCTCCCATTGCAAAGTCTCTTCCCTGGGAAGGGGGGGACTTGTATTCTGTTTTCTCCTCCTATGCCCACAGCCTGGCACTGGCACTGATGCTAATTTTGATACTGAACATTTATGAGCAGAGTAGTGACCTCTCACCCCTCCTACTGAAACATGCCGCCGCTCCCAAATCACATAAAAGATTCAAAATGGGATGACTGACACTTACTCTACAGAGAAAAGGGCTTCTCAGGGCACACGGAAGTCTATGTTTTAATTTCTTAATTCTCTTTCTGTGTTTTATCCAAGCAGTTTAAACAGACCCCAAGCCAAGACACCATTTAATGTTGCCATACCTTTTTCTTCCCTCCCACTTCAGTTGCTGGCAATTCGGAGATTCTTAACTCTTCTTATTCATTCCACAGGTGTCTGCTGTGTAATTTTAGGTCTGCAGTTCCAGGGTTGGTAGTTTTTTAGATTGCATTTCATGGGCCTGCACACAAGCCATGTTCACAAATCCATTCTGGAGCTGTGGAAGCTGACAGGAATGGCTGAATTCTGACCCTGGCATGGAAAGGATGACGTGAGGGGCAGGCGAGGCAGGATGGAATTGCTCTCCTGACTTACTCTGGTAGCTACAACAGATGGATCACATAATCCAATGCAAACAGCCAGCAAGTTTCTTGGTAATGAGAGAAAAGGACACGGTGACCTCTAGGTAAAAATCCTGGGAACAGCAAGCACACATAAACATCAACCTGAGCAACTTTAATTCTGTGCCAGAGCGTGAACTGAAGATAACAGCAAAGACAAACACCCAAGACAGATTTAATTCAGGCTGTAATTTACTGCATGGACATGCCAGAATTGTGGTACAAACCTCATGCCTTTTAACACTCCTCATTGTAAGCCTATTCTTATCTTGGTGATGAATGTAGGATTTCAGAAAGTTGATTGTTTTTTTTCCAAGCCTCTTGCAACTTTGGTACTCTTTTCTTTAATGGGGAGGAAGCTGGAAGTACTTCAGGTTATGAGCTGGGGTGGAATATGTTCTAGTACTGATCCACAAGCACAGGGCATCTTACAACAGGGTGCTGATAATAAATTGTTGCACAGATATAGACAAGCACATTACTGCACATACCTCCCTCTCCCCTCCTCACCAGTAAAGGGTATCTTAATTTAAGACTTATTTTGTTTGCAAAGTTGATTCAGCTCCTCCAATGGGAAGCAACAGCAGCATGAAGTGTGTTTTCTTGGTATGAAGCTACAGATCTCTTAGCATATGCTTTAAATAACAGACTAAAAAACTCCCTGTTCCTTCTTCTGATTAAGAAATCCTTGAACAGCTCAGTTCCCCAGCACTCAGAAACCCCAACAGGGGCCATAAACACTCATTTTCTGCCCCAAACACGGGAACACTTCAGAAATAATGAGCATTTGGAGGAGGGTGGATTTTTGGGGGGATTTCCTTTATTTTGAGTGCTCCAAGCTCATACCACTAGATGGCACGTTTGAAACTCTTGGCATCTCAGTGAAATCACAAGTCTCTGCTCGGCATCACACTGCGCTTATCCCCTCCTGGGATGGAAAAGTACAGGTAAAATGATATCTCAGGAGCCAAAGAACCAGGACAGGCAGACAATGGCATGGAAAAATGTGCTTGCTTGGGAAGGCAGCGTCTGCCAGCCTGCTGAGGGAGGGACTGCCAAGGAGAGCTGAGCTCCAGCACTTCCAGCTCTCATCTCAGTGTGGCCTTGGTAAATCTCTTCATGTCTTGGGAGAGTATCTGAATGCCAGAGGGAGATGAGACAAGAGGAAAATGGCAAAGGATGGTGAGACTTGAGCCTCTGGATGCACAATTCCGTGTTCCACCGTGAGCTGAGCAATGCTCTGCTCTCTGCACGTCCCCGAGAGCTCAAGAGACCAAAAACCATCCACAGCCTCTCCAAGACGTCACTGGCACAAACTGATGGCAGGGAGACATTCAGGGCACCACCAAACAACAGGGGGAAAAGCAGCCAACCCACAGCATCCCATGCAAGATGTGACTTTTCCAGAAATGTCAAGAGCTTCCTGCCCCACAGACCTCCACGACAGATAAGCAAACACACAGCAGCCCATGACACTGAGTCACAGCCTCAGCAGCAAGTCACCTCTTGTGCAGGACGCGTTCTGGAGTGTGCCTAGATGTGCCCTGGTGTACTGGCCTTGGCAGGGATGCCAGAGCCTGGCAGCACCACTTCCTTAAGGCTTCTGGCTCGCTCCTGCTGCCAGTTCCTTAATTTAACTCAGCCCACTTAGAAAGTGCATTAGCACAAGCATGTACCAACATTCCAAGCAAGCAAGTAACGTTCCCTCAAAGAAGAACAAGTCGGTTCAGCACCACCGTAACGATCACGGGCGCTGGGAGCTGGTACTTGTCATGGCATTGCACCCCACATTCCCTCCGTGGGCAGCTTCAATAGACAGGGATTAGCAATTTACTAGGAGCACTTCAACATCTGACTCAGTCTTTGGAATGGGCAGTCGTGTTAATGGAAAAAAAAAAAAAAAAAGGCAAAAAGTCCTGTCAATTTGAGCTGGAGAAGGAGAGAGATGTTGATAGACCCTAAAAGGGCAATGGCAGAAGAGTGCTTCTTGTCTGGGTGGAAGAAAAAATACCATCTTCCTTCTTCCAGGCAAGAACAGCTCAGCCCCAGAACTGAAAAAAAAAAAAAAAAAAAAAAAATTTTCCTTAGGTAGAGTTTAGCACTGAAGTGCCCCCACCATCATCAGCCTCACTGAAGGACCAAAATACACTCTTGAGGCAGCACAAGAAAGCTCTTCCATAGCATCATCCATCCTACACTCTTTGGGAATTCCACTCTTCCCTGCTCCATCAGTTTGGCACTATTTGTGCATTTACATGCTCCTGGATACACAGTATGGACCTGCTGGGCAAATACTCCTCAAAGCACGCCAGAGAACGGCTCTGTCAGTGTCTGCAGGCTCTGCCAGCAACACATGGCTGCACCATCCTGCTGAAACAGTCCAGCAAGGCCTCATATTTCAATGGACAAACAGCTCAAGAGGATTCAATTTCAAACATAATGATGCAATAATCTCATCTGAATCTTTCCAGTTCCCTTTGGATGCAGCTCCATCCTTCTAATCATCCCTCTCTCTAGTGGTGGATGATACTAAACCTCGCACAAGGAGGAATATACCATGGTGCCTTGACTCCTTTTAAATGAAGACCACAGGTATTCCAACAGACAAATTCCTCAGTGGAACTACAAACCCCACTGCAAAATTCTGTTGGGGGAAAAATGGTAGATCATCTCTAAATGAAAATCCTTGGAATTCTGGTTCGGATTTCCCTCCTAATGAACCACTCTGCATCACAACTGAAAGCAAGGAAAATACTTCACGAGTGGGATCATTCTCACTTCTATTTAAATACCTGCAGCACAGATGTTGGTATCTGGGTTAGTCACAGGGAACTCCTTTAAAGTCAGTGCAAAGAAACTGTCACTTGCATGACATGATTCCTCTGACTTATTCCAGGCAGTTATTTGGGATGTCTTCCCTCTCAGAAGGGAAGCCAGGAACGTCACAGCCCTGTCAGATGAGTTACAGTGATACCAAATTCTCAAATGCTGCTTTAAACTACTGTAAAAAAAAAAAAAAAAAAAAAAAAAAAGAACTTTTAGATAATGACTTGTGGCATAAACTTTTATATACTTATTTAAATGGAAAACCCTAAGTAAGAATGTTGCCCCTTAGAGTTTCTGTTCCAAGTTTCATCCTCAAATTTGCAAACTAAATTTTGCAGCACTGGCCCAGAACACAGAGATGGATAAAGAACTTTGGGCAATGTGAAAGTAACCGATCCATTTCCCTCTTAAAAGAATTAATTTGAGAGCAAACACAGTAACCTAAAGAGCAGACAGTGGATTTCATCACACAATAGCCTTTTATGTTAATAGAAGGATTTTTATGAGGAAGGAGGAATAAACCTGTGGTTAAGGGCAAGATGTTCTAAGTGCACTGCTAGTTCTAGACTGTATTTTTCACAACTGTCTCCACCTCAATGTCACACACATTATGTTTATTGCCTCAGATCTACATTTTTGGAGAGGACACAGTCGGGGAAGGAAGTATTGGGAGGAAGATGAAGCCGTTTTTCTTTAGCACAGCATCAAGAGCTGAGCCCTCCCCCTTGTACGGAAAAGCTGACTGAAGAGGATGGATCTCATGGACAGTCACAAGGACGTGGCTATTAATGAGCAGAGCTGAAACTCATGACATTTCTCCGGCCTCTGCAGCACGGCTGCATTTGATGTATCTTATCTGGAAACTCCCTGGCCACTCAGCCTTGTTCTCAGCGTAAGGAGAATGAGCACCAGCATTTCCTTAACCTCGCTGACCTTGCTGCTCTCCTCCTCAGCAGACAACCACAAGTATATAAACAGCTTTCTGCAGAACTGGAGAGAGCACAGGGATCACCTTCTGTGGGAGTTGACTGCGTGTCCCTGGGCGTCACTGGCCTGGCCGTGCTCTGTGCATGTCTGTCTGTCTGTCCGAGCTCCCCGTGCCAGGACTGGTCTCGGAGGCACCACGCTCACTGGGAGTACAGCACACAGTTCTGCCATTTCTGAGCTCACTCCTGCTGGTGCAGAATCAGAAATGAAAAAGTAATTCAGACAATCAGGTTGGAAGGAGCCTTAAAGCTCACCTCATTCCAACCCCCTTGCACGGGCAGGGACACCTTCCCCTATCCCAGGCTGCTCCAAGCCCTGTCCAACCTGACTTGGAACACTTCCAGGGATGGGGAATCCACAGCTTCTCTAGGTAACCTCTGCCAGGGCCTCACCAGCCTCACAGGAAAGAATTTCTTCATAATAGCTAATCTAACCCTGCCCTCTGTCAGTTTAAAGCCATTCCCTCTTTCAATACATGCCCTTGTCAAAAGCCCCTCTCCAGCTTTTCAGTTCTCTTTTTATTTATCTCCCATCTACAAAAACAGCCCCAGTCCACTCTCACGAAAGCTCATAACTGAATTACTGCATTATGGTAGATTAGCAGCTTCTTCTGAAAAACCTGCCTGGCTGCCAGGGAAAGTCAACATCCTCGGTCAAAGAGCATCCAACAATTAATAAACTTCATTTAGCTGCCACCAAATGATGTCACCAAGAGCAAAGTACAACAACAGAAGTGACAGCCAGGCGAGACACGAGCTTTTCCCAAGTATTGTTTGGGCAACAAGTGAACAAACCCCTGATTGTTGGGTGGCACACACGCAGCTACCTACGTGTCTCCCGACACATACTGGGAGATGCTCGGGCAAATTTATCACTGGGAGAGAACATCACCTCCAACAGACTGCAAGCTGAATCATGTAAATTTGGGTAAAGAGAATCCCATTAAAGAAGCAAAATTAAGGCTAAGTGTATCAGATGAAAGACTTCATTTCTAAAGCCAGCGCCTGAGTGCAAATTCAAGCTACTTCGAAGATATTCAGGTCATTCAGACAATTATTTTAAAATGGCAGAGAAAGACAGCCTGATGATCCATGTATGGAAACAGGAGCCAGAAGCTCTGAATCATTCATAACAACACTTAGCAGCTCTATCATCTGCAGATCTCAAAGCCACTCCACAAAATGGATATGAATCGCTGGCAGCCAGCTGTGGCTCCTCTGCACTGGGTTGGCATCACAGGGCTGCACTGGGAGGCCTGGAGAGCACCAGGGTGCTTTCCAAACAGCAGGCAGTAATTACAGCTTCTGCCCCTGTTTATCCACCTACCTACCTGCAATTCTCATTCAGCATTCCCATGGCTGACATTCCTATGGCTGTATCCAATCTCCCTCCACAGGAACCACTTCATTTAATTCTGTGAATTCTCTGGCAAATCTCACTTTTCAGAATTATAATTAAAAAAAAAAAAAAATTGTGTTTTATCCTACCCCGAACAGCCTCATGGATTCAGTGGATTCCTCAGCACCTGTTGTACCTGAGATCTTTCATGGTATCCTTGTACTGATGAACAACAGAGCTGAGCCAAACACACCTTTCCCATCCCTACATCCCTGTGTTTTTCCTCACTTAGACTTTAAAGACTGAAACCTTTAGATTTACTTTGCAAAAATCAGGAGGCTAATGCACAGAGAAAGTAAGCGGTGTGCTGAAATAACAGGATGGCTGTCCCAGATAAAAGCAGGCTCCACATCACCTGAGTCCTGGCCTCCCACCTGATCCACTCAGGGCTGCTACACCCAGTTTGAACATTTACCTGGAGGTTGCATAAGATTCCCATAAACTCTCTGTGCCCCAACACCCCTCTGTTAATGCCAGCAGCTGAAGCACAGGTCTGAAGGGGTATTTGCCTTTGAACTAAAGAACATTTTGTTACCACTGCACTGCTATTACCCATCACTGTTCCTGTGGCTGTACCTGTCCCAGGTTAGAAACAGGTTCCTGCTTCCACAGTGCCGTTATCCACCCCATTCCTGCTGTGTCTGTGTGCCAAATAACAGGGATATCAGCTGCTGCAAGCTCCTCTCCATGGAAGACCTGAAGCACAACATGCTGGAACCTTAAGCAGATATCAAGCACACTGTCCTGCAGATAAAACTCCATGACAGAACACACTTCCCAGAACAAGAGATGCAACTAAATGGCAAAAAAGGAAGAAAAAAGCTCCTACTAAAACCCTGTCAATTTCTGCTGGGTATGAAAAACTCAAGACACCCCAAGTCTCTTCTGCACTGTTCATCCCTCAGTCAGTTTTTCTACACATTAGAGACCCAAATTAAACCAATAGCTAAGAATATTACTTAATAAAGCCTTTACTCTGCAGCCCATTTTTGTCACTACCACTACAATTAATGTGGGATTAAAAGCTCACATTCTCTGAGATGCTCCCTTTTAACTCTATCTGCCCTGACAACTAAGTCATAACTCAGTTTTCAATATTCTCTTTCTTTCCCCTCCCATGATGCGCTGGAAAGAGAAGTAAAATTTTTCTGCAGGTTGAGCCTAAATTAGGAGGGACAAAGATTTTACTAAAACTGGGAAATCACAAAAACATGGACTAAATACACTAGGATAAATTAGATTTTTATCTTGTAAATCCACTTTGGGCAGTAGGGTCCTCACTTTTCTATAAAGATTTTTCTCTCACCTTCTGGGAGTTCTCTGTACCATAGAAGTTGCCTTGTAAATGTGTTTGATATACTTCTCCCAGCACTGCAAACATCATATAATGGAACTACAGGAACTTCAAAGGAAGTGGCTGCTTAGGGCAAAGCTGAAAACATTTATTGTCACCCAGACATGCTTTTATCAACTTGCTCAGGCAGAGTCATTCGTGATACACCTTCCCCAGATATGCCTTCAAAGAGAAGCGAAGCTGCTTCTCCCCTCCACACTGAGCTCCAGAAAAAAACATTTCCTGGTCAAGCCCAGCTCGTGCCAAGATATTCCTTGGACAAGCCCTGGTGCCAAGCAGTGCTGAGACCTGCAGCTCACTGATTTTAAGGACTGATTTTAACAAGCACAACTTCCTGCATTTCAAAGGGGCTTATCTGAACGCCTCTTCTTCCAAATGTGCTGGATATTTCTAAGATTTGTCATGTAATTTCTTCCCTCAGCACATGTACCCACATCCCTCCACTGGCCTCAGCTGGTACCCAGGAATTAACTCTCTCCTTAGCTCCATTAGTTACACAAAAATAATGAGCCTTCCACTTCTTTCCAGGTCCAACATTTGTGTCACATTATTTTCACCTCAAATATAATCTAAATTCAGCAATAATGGTCCCTAGTCTTAAACTGGGATTACTCAGACTCTGAAGTCAGTCCACTATGTTTAATTATGAAGTCAGGAAATCCCATTTTTTAGAAGACTTATAATTATTTCCATAACTATTTTTATTGTCGTTCTTTCAGTTCATAGAGGAATTTCAGAAGTAACTGTTACTAAAAATTAAGGCATGAGTGCACAAGATCCTAATTTCATGTGGATTGCTGACACGCATAAAACACTTTGCTAGATAAGGACCTATCAGGAGATGTCCAATTCTTCCAGCAATTCCAGTGCAGTCCAGTAGGGAACACAGCTCTGCTGAAACAGGATAACTCACATGTCCTCCTGCCATTCACACTCTCCCAACTCTGCATTTTATTTAAAATAAGTTCATTATTTCCGTGTCTGATCTTCCCTTTATCCTCTTTGCCTCCATCTCCCAAAAACACCTGCTTTTTGGAAATTAACTATTTTCTTTCCATAGCATTGACCAGGGGCCTTTATTCTGCCGGGTATTTTTTCACTACAATAACTAAATAATCACAACCCCTTCTAAAATTTCATTTGCAGCAACACTACCAGGTAAATGCCAGAGAAAGCTTATCCTGCTCTGAGTAGGAGGTTGGACTGGAGACCTCATGAAGTCCCTTCCAACTTAAATTATTCTGTGATCCCATGATGTGAGTATCATGTTATAAAAATCCATGCAGGCTTGTTCATGTTTTTTGAGTCTCGTGGAGAAAAAAAATCAAAACAAAACAAAACCCTCATTTGCTGCCAAAAGGTAGGGAACTGGGTGGCAGCAAAAAAAAAAAAAAAAAAAAAAAAAAAAAAAAAAAAAGGGCCTACCAACTTTCACTTCTTCTGGTAATGCTTCGAACTTGTCTATACTTCTCCGAAATTATTTCCATCTTGGGATCCGAAAATGCCCTACACCCAACTTGTTCCATTTCATAACACCATTCATGCTCACGTGTCTATAAGCAAATTCACTCTGGCACAGTCGGTGATGCCCTATTTATTTCCCTGTGAGTTCCTCTTTGGAAAGAGCAAGGATATGGAGCAACCAGATGGGTACAACTGAAGAAAGGTCACCAAGAGAGACAGTATGTTCTTATTTACCATCCAGATTGGAGGGTTTGAGGGAAAACTTGACCATGCACTTCCACCCAACCGTGCTGCTCTCAGTACATCGCTCTATTCCCCAGAGTTTGAGTGCAGACTTTAGGTCAGCCCTAATTCTGTTTTCACCCCACTTCAGCTCAGCCTCTCCTGGAGCCTCCCCCAGCCCACGCACGTACATGTAACGTGTTGAAGGCCACAGCGCTGCACACGTGAACCAAGCTGCTTTATGTCTCCTAAAACCTTGAGAACTTAATCCTTTGAGAGCTGGTCCCCTTCCACGTCTTCCTCCACAAGCAGCGACACGGATCTGGAGCTCTTGGGTTAAATTTTTCCAGCCAAGCCCAGGGATTTCACTCCCAGCACAGCGAGCGCGCATGGGCCATCGCATCCCGAACTCTCCACCAGTGCTTTGCTATGTGCTGGCTGCTCTCCATGCCAAGGAAAGGTTAAGGCTACAGAAGGTCTCTCCCAGGTTTCAACATGCAAGCATTCAAGAAGGAAGATTTAGGACTTGGTAGTGAAAAGGAAAGGATCGTTAGCAGAATGTTGGGGACAAAGGTACTGCAAGAAGGATGAAATTTCACTCTGGAGAGACTGACAATAAAATTTGTGAAATCTCTTTCCTTTGCAGAGTCAGTGTAATCCAGATTATTCTGCAGTTCTAATAGGAGATTTGAGAAGTATTCCATACGAGAAACTTCCAGCTGGGAGCAGGTAGGAACTTCAGATTTAAAAATTGTCAATAGGTTTGTCAGCCAAACCATGAAAGTCAAATGCGTAAGTAGCTACAAGATTATACAAATTCCCCATACTAAAACTCCCCTGAATGCTCTTTTCATTGTAAGAAAGGATTAGCAGCATATAAACAATTTATGTGAGGAGACTTGAACAATTTTATTGTGATGTGCTATTTAGCATTTGCAGAGGCTCCAATTATAAAACTTTTACTTAATTTCCCACAAATCACCCAGTGAAATAGCATGTTTTGATTTATTTAACAGCAAGAACCCTTGGTAGGAGACTGTTTTACTAAATGTGGTCATGCAGCCAGCCCTATCATCACATTGCTTGTGGAGGCAAGTTCTGTACAAAAAAAGGAAATTTTGCTCGCTGAAAATTAACCAATCGTTCAATCTTACCCAGCTTTGAGGAAGCTCATACAGTGACCGCAGTGATACTGAAGATTTGTGTCTCCAAACAACGTGGCCATGTTTGGATCACAAGGGATACTGAACAAACAGCTTAATGCTATCTCTAAAGAAAAGCCGAACTTCTGGACCATGAAGCAGGAGAAAGGAACTCTGATACAATACAGCACAGTCAACTCTCAAGTATGTCTGATAACAGGAAGCTGGAGTAACCTAGTTAATGAAAAACCATCAATAACAATACTATTCTTTGCAAAGCCAGCTCCTGGCATCTTTGGGTGGTTTTATTGCCTTGGCCATGGTATTTCCGAGAGGCACGGATCCAGCCTGGATCCCAGAGCAACATGGCCCTGTTCCCCTAACACAGCACCTGAGGGCTTGTACACAGCAGTTCCTGTCTTTGCACAAATCCTCCACCACCAGAAAGCCCAGAGCCAACAGGGCTGCTCTGCTGTTGTCACCTCAATGTCACCACCCCAAGCTCTGCACATGCATGTCACCAGCCTGACCATGCACACCAGCTCCAACAGAGGACTCCCGGCATCCTGGGATTGTTCTTGCAGTGCATCAGCTTTGGATCTTCTGTAGAGACAACCAAAAAGCCACTTTCATCCTCAGGAGAGTGATGCCCTCCCAGGAGTGCAGGTTCCAGCACACTGAGGTCCACCAGGACAAAATATGTAACCACAAGTTCCTGGGGCAAACTGCAGCCCCAAAACAACCAAAGCACCTTGTGCTCATTTCCCTGAAGGCACAATACAGGTGAAATTTACACCTATTTCCATTTTTTCCATGACCAACAACTTGCATAACCCCAGCAGCAAATCTCAGGCTGCTGACAAAGGTGGACTGTACAACACCACAGTGATACTCTGGAGGGTGGAAAGTCAGTAAACAAAACAAAAATAAAATGCAGATGGTGTTTAGCTAAAGCAAACTGTATGGTTCACTGCATACCTAGCAGGCCAAGAAGGAAGGTAAATTCCTTCTCAGGGTTTATGTGAACAATGAGTTTCCCTGAAAACTCCAGGAGGCCGTTCCCAGCTCCTCCACTGGCACCATTACTAGGAAAAGCAAATGCTGGAAAGGTTGTTTCAGTTCATTACTGACCTCAGCTGAAGTCTGAGGACCAGTGAACTCCACTGTGGATCAATGTGACCTCTTGCTTCAGAGTATTATTGTTGTTACAGTGTGTACAGCACAGAGTGTTGCTTTTGAAAGAAAATACAGCTGTGGATGTGCCATCACGCTCAAATCCACGTTCCAGCAGTCATAGGTCTGACCAAACCCTGTTCCACGTGCTGCTGCTCAGTCCCATGCTTAGGATACAGACAAATTCTCCCCCATTTTAAGTCAAAGCATGAGAACAACATAATGGGTGACAGTAGGTGAGCAGCAACCCAGATATTCCACATAAAAATCAGCAAGAACTGCGGGGACCTTTATCAAGATTGTGCATGAAATCCACATTTTGGGATATGTCTATCACTGGTAGCAAGCTTTGGACAATTGGGCATGGAAATACAAATGAATGGGCTTCTAAAAATCTTCATTAAAATATGCTCAAAAATCCATCAAGATACTCTTCAAATCTTCTCAAAGCAGTGAGATGGCACCAATGCATCTAATGGCTATTTTCAAAAGAACAGTGGCTCCTCTGCTGCATTGTTTCTATCGCATGAAAATGTCAGAAATGGTTGCAATGTGAAAAATAGGAAAGTCTCACCAATTCAGACCAAACCGCAAACCACTTTGTAAGATCATGGAATTCTACAAGTGAAGAGACAAATGAACAAACATGCACACCAATAAAACTGCACAAGAAGAAACATGCCAGCTTCTATTCATTTCCATTTGCTCCTTTCTGCAGATTAGGAAAAGAAAGGGCTATAGCAGTAAAGCGTTGCCGGAGCTGGACGTAAATTTTGGAAGTTTTGTTAGAGAATGCAAAATCATTTTCAACATGGCTTCAGTTCAAGGCAGGGATGTGAATGGAAAAAGTTACAAAAGCATTTCAGAACCTCAAAATAAGGAAGACTAGAATAAACACGAAGTAATCTATGGATAATGCTCTCCAAATATGAATTCTACGCTCCTATTTTTTGGTAATACTTTGATGTGTGCTGTGGTTAAGCAGAGGGCTGAAAGAAAGGACAAAAAATAGGCAGGTTCTACAGCTGCCATGTAGGTGCAAACTCATTGCAAAGTTTTGGTCCTAAAAGCCAGTTAAAAACACTGGCACTAATTATAAGTTCCCATCTCTTGTTTTCATAAGGGCTTAGACTTAGTGAAAAATTTCTAAACCTGTGAACAACTTCATGTATTATCCTCGTTTTACTGACAACAGGGACACCAAGTCTACCCCAGGCATGACACAGCAAGCCAGGGAGTGCAAAACTCTGCTCCTCTCATGTCCATTTTCCAGCAAAAATGAGGACAAACTTTCCTCCCTTAAAAACTTGGAAATGGGTGGCAAAACTACAAATATTTTAAGAACAATTCACTGATCTACCACTTTAAATCCCAGCTTAACTAGAGAAAGAAGGGAGAGCATCACCTTCCTTATCTACTGTACACTGCACTTCTACTTAGTCAGCTTCTTACACCCAGTAAATGTATGTTAGCACATTCACAGCTTTTGAGCAAAGAGGCTGAAAATCCAAATTTCAAAGAGCTGAGTTATTTTTTAAGTCTGGAGAAATACGCATTAAAAAGAAGTTTTAAAAAACCACACAGTTAATCACTGAATACAACTGCCATGCCAGCAAATCTATTTGTGAGAAGTTTGTCATCTTGGGTTGGTCACTGAAGGTGTCAGGTTGGGCAGGGACTTCAAGATCACCTAGTTCCAACCTCCCCACCATGTATTACGGCACAATTTTAATTTAAATAAATTCTTATTTAGCTGATGGTAATGACTACCCTTCGTGTAAACTCCTCTTGCTCTTCAACAAACCTAATTTTAGGTTCTAATCAGCTTGCAACTCAACAGAAGCAATCAGAGTACTGGCATGAGCTGCTATAGGAATAGAGTTTAACCTTTAATTGTAACTCATCGTGTCTTGTTTGTCAAACCTTTATGGTCACTTGGAAGGATTCCTGACTGTAACAATTCTTGGTTCTTACAGATGATGTTGGGACGACAACAACAGTAAAGAATTAATTCAGTTTCCTTCACATAAGGAAATCAAAGCAGAATCATTAAGGTTGGGAAAGCCCTCTAAGATCACTGAGTCAACCATTAACCCGTTACTGCCAGGTCCACCACTACACCATGTCCCTAAGCACCACTTCTACCAAGAGGGAATATTAATCCCGATTTTCCAGATAGGAAACTGCCACACAGAAGAATGCAATCACATGCCCAAGATCACAGGCAGAGAACTCTCATTTTAGCCTCTAACTTTAGGGTTCTGATGTACATTTTCCCTGCTCAATGCAGCTGACTGCTGTTCTTCCGAGTCCTTGCACCGACAAACGCAGAGTTCACCGAGCACTTCAGAAAATCAAATTTTCAGAGACAAACTGACTGTACTGCAGCCATGAAAATTAATGCAAACATCAGAAGCCACACTTACATGTCATTAAGCACTTGGCAATATTCTTTTAAATCCAGGGCACGTAACCAGAGGGTCCTTTTTTCTTTAAAGTTGTCATCTTGCTATTTCCCATACAGCCACCACTTACCCTGGCACACACAGACACGCGTTCACAGAGTCACCACGTTTGCTGGTGCTACACAAGCCAGAAGAACCAAGACCTTCCAGGATTAAATGGGAAATGTTTCATGTGAAGAACACAGGAATACACCCAGTAAGATTTCTGGAACAGCTCCAGAAGGGGCTATCTAAGGTAGTGCTACCAAAATCTAAAGGATTTCCGTTTGTCCTTCCTTCCTTCCTTCCCTCACGCAGAAACCCTGCAAAGGCGTTAAGGAGCACGAAATTACCCGGCGATATTTAAGAGGTTTTTTTTGCTTCAGCCACCAGCCAAACCAAACTTTTCTTTGGTCGTTAACATACCTCTGGTCTCGTAACTCTAACAACCTGCCCTGGCAGCCAGGGACCAGGAACATTTCTGCGCCTTGGGAGAGCGATCCTCGCGGAACTTATCGCTGCCAGTCCCGCGTTTTCAGTCCAAAGAGAAGGAACAAAAAAGTATCAGGAAGTTCTACACTTCTGAAGCGACTTTCTAAAAATATCCTACCCCGCCAGAGCAAACAGCAACAAGAACTTGCTCATCAGTTTACAGTAATGTACTTTCCCTAACACGAAAGTGCTGGCAACACCAACAGCACACAGAGATGTTCGTTGTGGTAGACGTGGATGATTAAAACAAAAACCTATTATAGACTGAATTTTGGCTGCTGATGTCTGCTGGAAGCTGCTTTGCAACCTCCAGTGAAGACAGCTGGGATTTCCACCTGTAAAACATGGTTCTGAATCTAAACTCCCCCCTTTTCTTTACTCAAAAAAACCCATAAAAGTTACTGGAAAAGGAGGCAGCTCTAAGCACATATTTAAAGTAGTTAAAATAGCAGATAATCATAAAGATATAAATAGCTTTTCTGGCAAAATTAAAGCACTATTAAAAGGAAAGAGACACATGAAGAATTACCTCTGCTCTTGCTGACAGACACGTAGTCAGAACAAGACAAGCTGCACGCTTGGAGCCGTTAATAAAAAGAGGAGCAAGCGAATGAGAAGCTTTCGGGTGAATCCAAATAGTTTTTGTTTCTGTGCTGCAGTTTCACCACTCCCACAGGGTCATTTCTACATTCGCTTTATAGCGAAAGCAAAGTGCAGGTCAGAGTAAGAAAGGGAGGAGACCAAAAAACTCCGCTTTATCAGTCAAAGTTTGTCTCATTCTTGCTGTCTTCTTTTCAAAGGAGGGGAAAACAGGGCTGGTGTGACCAAAGGGGATTTGGAGGGGGTGCTCTGATGATGTTTAATAAACCAGAAGCTGGGCTCATCTGCATTTTACATGATCTGATTGGTAAAAGCAGGAAGTAAGAAAACCTTTCAAGTATATGATTTATGGACAGATTATCACATGAGTAAAAAGCACAGAACAAGAAGGACCAAATTCAGCTTTCACTTGCAGCAATGGGGGTCTGTTCTAACTCTGTTGCCTTTGGCAGATTTATGATGTTCAAAATAAGATAAAATACTTGGTCTTTGTGAGGACATAAAGCCATTTTAAAATAAGAATTTAGCTTCTGCTTTTCAAACACAATCATTGGTTCAGGTTTGCTCAGTGAAAAATTTTTGTACTGCAGAAGAACCACATGAACTGTTTGCAGGGTATTTTCAAATATATTTCTGCCATCTCTACCACTCTGCCTCCAAATAATCCAGCTAAGTCACTGCTGTGCTACACACTTGGACACTTGCAACTTGCACACCCCCATGAATGTTTTAAAATGTATTTCAAAATATTAAAAGACAGGGCAGCCCACAAATGCACTGGAAATGCTCTCCTGCATTTCACTTTATTATTTGGGGAACAAAATATGAGGATGATTTTATGATGTAACATCCAGCAAGGTATGGAAATTTTTGCCCAAAGGACAGCAAGAAAAAGTAGTGGTCTGGTTTTTTGCTCTGTTGCCAGCAATTAAGTGTACATTTCTATGAAGAGCTGGTAAATTATACGAGCTACAAACCCCTTTGTCCCCTCTATCTCACACATGGATTTCTCCACTAGAAGGGGAAAGCATTAGAGGTGAAAGAATATAGGAATGTTTACCAGGATGCCACTTGAGTGCTGAGGAAAAATAGAGAGTAACAAAGGGCTAAGAACTGAAAGCAAACATTGTGAGACAGTGAAACAGAGCTCTCCCAGCAGAGGCATTTTTTTCAGTGATGCCCTCACAGCTCTGCTGCCCCCCTGAGCAGCTCAGTCAGATGGCAAAAGGTTAAAAGCACTGAGGAAAACCTGAATCATCTGACCCAAAAATGGAAAAGAGGAGAGAGAAAAAAATACACTGTGGTACGAGCTCAGTTTTAATGTGATGCCCTCTTTTAAATAGTGAAGGACTCTCCTCCCTTTTGACAAACACTTGGTGAAACACAGACTTTACGTGTGCAGACAACAAAACCATAATGGCAATTCATTTTCTTAGGGGTCAGAAACCTCAATTCTATTTCACACACTGTAGCAACAAAACATGAATCAACTGGGTGAATTTTATACGTGGGGTTTGTGATACTGTCTGGTGTTTCAGAACAATGTGATTTTATTATTTTATGTGTTTAAAAATGACACGCAGATTCAATGAAGACAGATTTCTCTGTACTGTCTGAGGAGACATGGCACACGCCTCACGTAAAGAGCTGAGCAATAATGTACGTGGTTGAAAATACAACTGGTACTCCCTAAAGTAGTTTTTCGTAGTCTTTAAACACCAGATCCTCAAGCATTTTCCTGTACATCAAAAACAGCCAGATCTGTCTTTAGCATGTGGGGCAGCAACCCCAAGAAAAGATTCCAAACAAGATAAAAAGTTTTCTTTTTTTTTTTCAAGTAACTGTTTGTCATACTGTCCAGGAAGTGGTGCAAAATCCTGAATAAAAGTGAGTTCTGATTTTAAATCTGTCTTTTCTGGAATCACTCCAGCATCCCTAACCATCTGCAGGGAATAGGACAAAGAACTCGTGTACATAAAACACCTTCTGGGAGACTCTGCACCCATACAACAGTGACTGGATTTTTGGTATGGATCAGGACTGGGTTTATCTTACTCAGCTACAGGTGCCAAAAAAAATACAGGCTTACTTTAAACTACCTTCTTGAGCAGCTGTCAGAGAGAGGCAACTGACAATGGTGAACCTTGTTAAATTCCTTAGAAATAAAAATTTACATGAACATCAGAGAGAGAAACAGCTTTGCAGGTCAGCATGACAGGGAAGCAGACTTCTGAATTCCCTCAGGCAAAAGATACTTTCTCCAACTGGAACACAAGAGTTTCCCAAAATGAAATCTTAGCACAAAAAAATAATCTCAAACCTGTTGCTGTCAGCTTCTTGCTAATTAACTCAGAAATCACTGGCAGATTGGAGATGAAGGAAGATAATGGAGTCACAAACTCACATAGATGGAACAAGTCAGGAACGAGACAGAAAAGAAATAAAAAAAATAGAGAACACCTTTTAAACACTGTGTGTTTCACAAAACTTTGCCAGAATTAAACTAGAGGAAAAAAAAGTGACAGAATTGCTGCTGGAATCCTGAATTCCACTCTTCTACAATCATCATCTTATAAATCAAAACTCTTTAGAAAAGATAATGAAGATCTGAATGAGCTAAACTGAATAAATTTCAAAAACATGACTTTCTTCATTGAGAGTGAAGACAATTTAGTGCTGGTTTGAGTTATAAAGAATTAAAACCATCCAGGGACCTACAAGACATTGTGCATATCACGTATCTGACGCTGCCAACCCATCTTTGTACCACAAGTAAATAATGGCAGAAATCTTTCAACTGCTACATTTGAATTCCATCACTCACTTCCTCTGGGTCCCCACCAAAAAAACTGCGGAAAAAAAACAAATTTCAGAAATTCCTCCTAGTTTGATTACACACAGGAACAGGGAAAATAAATGCATGCCTGTCTACCAGTTCATTCAGCACAGGAGGGATTAGTCACTTTTCTGAGCACAATATTAGGATGTTTGTTGACTGTGGCCGGTCAAAGAGTGACGATTGATAACGGAGCCATCAAATTCACTTCCCGGTCAAAAAGTCACAAACCAAAGAGAGATTTCTCAGAGAGAGGGTTAAACATAGGAACAGAAGAGAAGAAACTGAGACTTGGAAGGTTCCTGTGGCTCGAGGTTTAATGGTCATGTAGTTCCTTCCGAGGAAAGGGAGTGTTCCTGCATGACACAACCAGCAAACCATGCGGGACTCACATCCTGGTGAAGGGTGGCAGCTCCAGACACTTGCCCTGGGAGGACAGCTTTATGCACAGGAATGTTGGCATCACGAATGGAAAGCATGGGGAAAGGCATTTCTTTCCAGGAAGGCATGAGGAGAATATTGCTCTTGCTGTGAGAGCGGTGTCTGGAAGCCCAACAGGCCTCCCAAGGGATGAGCTGAGCAGGGTTTTGCCACAGCTCTTAATTCCAGGGACAATGGCCATCCTGGCGTCTGTGGGGCTGTCAGGAGGAAGGCACATCTGAGCAGCATCACCCAGGATGAGCACACTCCCATGAACACCTCTCAGGCCCTGGATGACTCCCAGGGCAGCAAGGAACTAAAGGGAACCTGTGTGTACCCCCTGTGCTGCAGGAGGATTCCCGGCCCTTCCTGGGCTCCCAGAAAAACTGAATTGCTGCACTTCCTCAACACCTCTGTCCACCCTGGCATTCTGGGGACACTGCAAACCACATCAGCTTCAGGAGCCATTCCTGTGCTCAGTAATAATACTGGTCTAACTTACACATCCATTAGCGTGTCTTAAACGAATCTGAGGACAGCTTTGACTCATTTAGCAAAATCTGACTCACGCTTCTTGGGTATGGAAAAAACTATTTTGCAGATTTGACTCCTGCAGGCTCTGAAGGCCTGAATCTCAGTTTAGTTTAATTGAACAACAGCCACATTATGAGACCTCAACTTCCCTGTCCACCTTGAGAACTGGAGCAGAGCACAGGGAGAAAACAGAAAGCACAAAGGGAGTTAAAAGAGTCACCTTTTGCTAAGGCAGGAGCTCATGGCCCACACACTTTTTGGGGGAAGAAGATAAATACATTTTTTAAAAAAGAGGCATGTTTCATTTTGGTAGAGATACTTTTCACACCCAAAGCCAGACTAAGAAGTAAGTCAATATAAGATGTTTGCTTAACCAGCTTAGCCTCTGGATAAAAAGGCCACACTTGCCTATTACAAAAGTTTTTCAAGATTAAACTTCCTTTGATTTCTGAGGAAGTACTTATCTCTTGTGTACCTAGATGGGATCCTGTGAAGTTACATTCCATGTGCACAAGAACCACCAAACTTATTCAAACTAATTACACAATAGGAGAGTTTCCCTATTTATTTTTTCACTGGTACTCTCAATTATCATCCGAGCTCTCCTCCAATGGGATTTACAAATTCAGCTTCCACACAGTGACTGTGCAAATACTGGAGCTCCCAAAGCCAACAACAAAACCCAAACATATAAAGTATTTTGTACTTCTAAATATATCCTTCCCTGGTGGATGGCACTCCATTTAAGAGTGGCTCAGCAAAATTATACAGATGATTATTTATGTCTGTGTAAACATCAGATCCATTCTAAAGAATACTCTAAGGCCACAACAATATGAGCTGCTTCTGAGAATCCAGGTCACATTCATGTTTACTCTGAAAGCAGCAACAATTTAAGCAAAGACCAATTTCACTTGACATTATTTTTTTAGGAACTGCTAATTTGTGATTTGTAGCACTGTGTGTTTTATACAGGTTTTGTTGTTGTTTTTTATTGAAGAGATCTAAGAGAGAAAATACGCTCAAGATCAGCCTGATCTGTCTCAAGTGATGGCTCTGTGTGCCAGTGGGTTTCAGGGGTTTTACATCAGATGCTGAGGAAGTCCAGAAAATGACAACATCATTCAACCTTCAGCCTTGGAATGCAAATTGGCTTCCTCCCAGCAATTCCATGACCCAAAGGCCGGAGTCCCATAGAATCACAGAATAATAAGGATGGGAGAGACCTCTCAGATCATCGAGTCCAACCTATGCCCTAACACCTCAATTAGATTATAGCACCAAGGGCCATGTCCAGTCTTTTTTTAAACATATCCAGGTGATTCTATCGCCTCCCTGGGAAGAGCATTCCAGAACTTTCTTATTCTTTTGGTGAAAAACTTTCTCCTAATATCCAACCTGTACCTTCCCTGATGTAGCTGGAGACTGTGTCCTCTGGTTCTGTCAGTGCTGCCCAGTGGAAGAGACCAACCCCACCTGTCTGCAGCCTCCCTTCAGGAAGGTGCAGAGAGCAATAAGGTCACCTCTGAGCCTCCTCTTCTCCAGGATAAACAGCCCCAGCTCCTTCAAACATTCCTCAACTCCTTCCATGGCTCCTGATGGAGCAGCAGGCATGGCTGTGTGGATGGAGTTGCCCTCCAAACCCAAAGGCTCCTGCTGCTCCTCCAGGCTGTGCTTCCCCACTGACTGCTCTTGCTCTGCCCTACCAAAAGAGGTGGGAGATATCCAGGTCCTGCATGGTTTTGATTTTCCTCAGGTAAGCCATTCAAAGAAAAAACACTGTGCATCAATTTGATCAGTAAGAGTTGCTGTTCAGGAGTTGTGGATCGGGACTGTGAGGTTGCTGCCAGCCAACTCACCTACCCCAACAGCGCCATGCATCAGGCAATCCCTCACACCAGCTGAGGAACATTATTCCAAAAGGATTTTCTTCCACAGAAACATCTCTCTCCTCACAAAATCATCTCTAGTAATTATTAAAATTAGTGAACCATCTCCCAAAGTCACAAGTTGCCGACTAAAACCAGAGCCAGCCAAAAATCTCCCAAATACAACAATTCTGCACTGCAAAGCACCAACTGCATGGAAATGTGCTGATTTCACCAAAAAGCTCTATAAAAGGCAACAAGATTGGCCAGCAGGCCAGTCTGTCCAGCTTCCTGCCAGGCTGCCTGCCAGCCCCAGGGTGGGTACTCCCAGCTCCCTAATTCAAAAAATAAAAATCAGTCATGAGAAGGCTTCCAAAGGATGGGGATTTTGCTTCCTATAGCTCTCTGATTAAAATAAATGTTGCACAGGTGTGTGTCAGGAAGGCAGGTACAGCTCTGCTATACGCAGCAAGAATGGCTTCTCAACAACAGAAAAATTTAAGAAAAATTGTATTTTGAAAGACAGATGCCATTGCTAACAGCACAGGAGGGAGAGGATGAGACATCCCTGCATAAATCTGTGAGTGGGAAGACAATGGCAAAGAAATCCAAACAGCAAGACGATAAATCAGAGGTGGGGAATCCCTGTCTTATCCCTTCTGCAGCGTGCATGCAGCTATTGTATTTAATTACAATAAATTACAGCTTGCTTGTGTACAGCCTGCAGGGCTTTTAACACCCCTGAACGGAAGCCCAGGGATGAGCAGCCACCCTTCAGGAGCTCACTCTCTGTGTCTCCAGACGTGGGATGCAGATGCTCTGTCACAGCACAGTCCCAGCAAGGCTGAGGGATGGAGGCAGAACAAAAAGCCCAAACAGTTCTGCTTTTACAGCATCCACTTCCTCGGCTCTGTCCCTGGGATCCTTGCCAGGATGCTGGTAATGTTTTAAATGGAGCAGGCAGAGCTGCCCAGCAGTGTGGCAGCTGCTTCTGAGCAGGGATGTTTCACTGGAGAGGGGCTTCTTCTAACAGCAGTGATTTAACACTCTACAAACTAAATTTCTGCAACACTTGGCTGAGCAGGATCAATGCACTTCCCTGGTTAACCACTGCATCCACACCCTCTAATTCCTGCTTGAATTCACTCCACACATTTGCAGCAGCAGCACCTGAGGACAAGAACATCTCCCTGCACTGAGGTTCAGACTCACTGTGCCCCAGTTTGGCACAGGAGCATCAGTCCTGCACTTCTGAGGACCAGGAGGTAAGGAGGCGCACAGGTGCTGTGCCACACACCCAAAGATGCTGCAGAGATTATTGGTACCCTGGCAGTGCTTTTGGGGGGTACAAACTGAGTTTGCAGCATCACCCAGGTCAGCCACCCACACATAGTGCTCCAGGCTCTGTGTGATTTCTGTGCAAGATCAGCTGTGAAGGCCAGTTACATCAGGAGGTTTGGAAACTTTCAGCTGCTGAATACAATGAAGAAGGAAACATCTCTTGACGGACCATGTCCTGCACTTCTGAGGACCAGGAGGTGAGGAGGTGCACTGGTGCTGTGCCACACACCTGAGGATGCTGCAGAGAAGAACACTGATACTCCGGCAGGGCTTTTGGGGGGTTCAAACTGAGTTTGCAGCATCACCAGGACATCTACTCGCACACACACTGCTCCAGGCTCTGTGTGATTTCTGTGCAAGATCAGCTGTGAAGGCCAGTTACATCACGAGGTTTGGAAACTCTTAGCTGCTGAATATAATGAAAAGGAAAACATCTCTTCACAGACCACGTCCTGCACTTCTGAGGACCAGGAGGTGCACAGGTGCTGAAGTGCTGCACCAGACAGCCAAAGATGCTGCAGAGATTATTTGTACCCTGGCAGTGCTTTTGGGGGGTACAAACTGAGTTTGCAGCATCACCCAGGTCAGCCACCCACACACAGTGCTCCAGGCTCTGTGTGATTTCTGTGCAAGATCAGCCTGTGAAGGTCTGTTACACCAGGAGGTATGGAAACTTTCAGCCTCTGAATACAATGAAGAAGGCAACACCTCTTGACAGACCATGTCCCTAAGAGAATTGGAGACACAATGTACCCAACAGGACTCTGGACTTGGAGCTGCTCAGGGAATGCTCAGACAGCAGAAAGGAGCAGTTAAATCTGACCTTGAGCAGCTGCAGAATATCAGTCGATCCATAGCATTTGGGAAAAAAAGAAATTTCTATTTATTCTTGTCCTTAGGAAAGCCTAAGTGAGCAGGAAATGGATTTTAAGTGAGATCAGAGAAGTCCATGATAATACTAATTCAAGATTTTGAAGTGCTTTACCAACAGCAAATAAAACACACAGATCTCTGACAGGAGAAATGAAGCAGGAAAATGCAAAGCAGCTTGTCCAAGCTTATGCAACAGATGAGAAGCAAAAACAACACACAGATCTCCAGGCTCCATCTCTGTGTCTTACCATTCTTTCATTTTAAAAACCTAAATCCATTTTGCACTCCAGCAAGGTTTTCCACATAAATTTAAGTGTTAATTCTGGGCTGCTTAGACTTTTATTTTTCCTGATGTGGTATCTCACACATTATCTCCTCCTCTGTACACATACAGTATAAAAGAAATTAGTATTTCAGAGCCAAGGAAACAGGAAAAAAAGAATTAAGTCCTAAATTTTTATCTAAAGCCAAATTTATTTTCATATGGGCAACACTGAATACAGATTTGAAGCAGCACTCCATCCTATGAAGAGAGAAAACATTGCTTGGAAACTACGAAAATTGAAATTGCTAAGATGCTACTAGATATATATATTTATGATGCTTCTATTTCCTGCACTAATATCATGTATAATGCATTTTATGTATTATCTGTTCAGATGCAGACACACCTCACTGCAGGCAGAGATGAAGCAATTATCCAAAACACTGACAAACCATCCTTTAGCCCCACGAAGGGCAGTGAGTAACACAGACCACTCCAGCACACAGCTCATGTGGCACAAGGACTGCTCCTACTAAAGACACATGAAAGGCTCTCAGTGTCCATGCTGGTGCCAGAGTTCTCTCTGTGGAGCCACCTCACCAAAGAGACATGGCAGAAAAAGGAAATCTAAGAACTCATCTTAGCAAGCTCCTCTTTTTTTTGCAGAGCACACATTAAACTTACAGGTACTTTCACATCTGACAGAAATTAAAAGCTCTCTTTTAAAACCAACTGGTGTTTTTATGTTTCTAAGTCATCCAGAAGACAGCACTGTCAAATGGAGAGTTTCTCTTTGAATACCCATTGCCTGTGTGAATGGCTACTCCCCTCACTGACCCCTTCAGGATTTGTCTCCTTTCATGCCATCCACACCCATGGATCTTCACGGAAGAAAAGGGACCCCTAAAGAGGAAAATGGCTTTCTTTACCCTTGCTGTCTGTAATTTTCTTTTCAAACCCTCCTTCTCATTCAGAAAGGGGAATGTGCTCCAAGATACCTACTTGCTCAGAGATGAGGCAGGATGGAGCTCCTCCTGAGGTCAGATATTGGGTTTTTACAGATGAAGAGATAAAATATTAATATTCATTTTTGTGCCTGAGATCTGAAGCAGCCCTGGTGCCCTCACTTCACATGTACAAGTGACAAACAGAAATGACAAAGCCACTCTGTGGAAGGTACATGAGTTAGCAGAATGCTTCCTCAGCCAGTAAAGAGCTTCTGATCATCTGGTCCCTTTTAAGACCAGCCTCACACAACCAACCAAAAATTCAAACAGGGCTATGACAGAAAATACTTCTACCAACCCTAAATGTGTCTGTGTGCATGGTACAAGTGTTGCTTTTCTGTAAGACATGAACAGGAATCAATACAATGCCATGACACAGCGTACTCTTGCCAAGAGCCTAGAGGGCAAACGGAATTTTGGAGTCCATCTTTTAAATGCAGAGGTTGTTCTCTTATTGTGACTGCAACAAAAGTTATTCTGGATCATTTTAAAGGACATAATTGAAAAAAATGAAGGTTTATGCCTGGCAGTAAAAGCACCTGATGAAAATGCACAGTCAAAATGGAATTATCTCTGCTTGGCAGGTGAGGCCTGTAGGAATACAAGGCTCCCTTTTCCAAAACAAATGTAAGAGATTTAATCTAATTTTATACATTAATCTGCTCTAAACCCTGGGGAAGCTGCAAAGCTTTGCTTCCTTTTCTGAGGCAGGAAAGAGAACCAAGAACCCCAAATCACAAAGCCTGATTATTTTAAGGAAATGTTTGAATTTACTGCTATCCTCAGCACGCAACCTAAAGGATGATTCAAGCATCAAAGGCTTGGATTTGAAAGGACTTTAAAGACCATCTTGTTCCAACCCCCTCCCATGGGCAGGGAACCTTTCCACTATTCCAGGTTTTCTCCAAGCCCCATCCAGCCTGGCCTTGGACATTCCAGGGATGGAGCAGACACAGCTTCTCTGGGCAACCACAGAGGTTGCAACCATATCTGATGTTCAACTTGGAAAACATCACAGAAATAAACCAGCAGTAATTCACAGAGATACATACCTTAGGGTCAAGGGATACCATCTCTCCTTGACTCCCTCTCTAACCCGCTGGTTATTTCCCTGGAACTCCAGATGTCCAGAGTTTTGACCAAAACCACACATCCTTCTTCTTTACACACGTGATGTTCTAGATGAGCTACTTAATACAGAGAACTCCTCACCTCCTCTTGGCTGAATTACCTCCTTGCCTACACCCAGTAAGCAATAACTAATTTAAACAGTCTTTTTTCAAGGTGTCAGAAAGCCACAAGGGGTTACATAATGCATGACTACCCCACAGAGACTGACAGAGCAGGTATCACAACTTAACCACCCTCACATACCTGACAATTTATTAAACAACCTCTATCCCAAGGACTGCACCACCACCACCCCAGGTGCAAATGGAAGAGGAAATGAGGTCTTGGGTAATTTCATTGGTATTTTTATATTAATTTTGAGACAGACCTTTTTTAAAATTAGAAGTTCCACCACACCATGACAAGTCTCTTATTCTGTATCTGGCTCAGCATTTCTCAATGTAATTTTTTTTACCTCTAATAGAAAACTCACTGTAAATTAGCAAGAAATGAACAGGGAACACTGGACAACTGCAGTTCACCAGAACAAATGCTGGCAACTTCATTATCACTTCCAGCACTGACCACATGTATTGCAGGGAAAAAGCTGACCTGGTTAAGGACTTTTCCATTTCTATCTATGATCTCTCAGGGAATGTGCTAAGGAAACGACTGTTCTACTGAATCATTTCAAGAATTTAACAGCCAAGATGATTTATTACCATAAAATAGGTCTTGGAAACAAAGATATTTGAGGAGACTCAATAGCTGTTAAATCATTGTGGAAAACATGATGCTGAAGGAATAGCAGATGCCTGACACATGTTCTACTGCTTTTTTTTTTTTTAAATATTGAGTGTCTATAAAAAGCAACTCTGCAGAATTACTTTAAAACTTTTCTGACAGAAAAAATTAAAAAATAAAGATATAGGTATAAATTAAAACGGCATCCACAAAAGTACAAAACAATTTTAACTAAAGCACCCTACAAAGGCTGTCAGAAAAACTGCAGTCACCAATAATTTCAAAACCTATGCATTAAAAATACACTTCTCGCTTAGTAAACAAGCTGAGACGCATTTTGCAGAGTTATAGATATTTTAGAGTTGAGTCAATACATAGAAAACCTCACATCATCTTATAATGAGTCCACTTGTTAGCTGGTGTGAAACCAGATTGAGTAAAAGCACCTTGGGTTTTGTTATTACAACTGCAGGGTAGATGTTGTTATCACACAGAACAGTTCAAGACAGTTGGAAGCAGCTCTCTTTAAAATGTGCCATTGAACACTACAAGTGAATCACAAAGATGGTCTGTAAGGCTTGCTATGCAAAACACCACTGAAGAACACGCTGCTCTTTTGACCAAAATGGAAAAATTCTGGTGCAAAACCTTCCACTAGACCAAGCTGCTCCAACCCCATCAAACCATGAACTCTTACAGTACCCAAGTGAACGTTTTAAATGTATTCCAAAATACTCAGCCAAAATCCAGCCGCTTCAAAGTAAGGTCCAAACTCTTCTTACACCGGCTGATATTGGAGACAATACTAACAACTTTTGGAGGCCAAAATCCCTTTCCAGGCCCTCTTGCCTTCAAATCTCTCCTCTTCACAACCTTGGACCATCACAGCTACAACAATAATTAAGACACAACCCAGCCTTGACCTCCTTTGTGCCTTGAGACAGTGATGACAAAGGCAGAGGAAAGATCCACCTCATGCCCCTCATGTTGAGCTCAAAATCAGGGAACCCAGACAGTTCTATAAACTGCACTCACAAACCAGGAAATGAGGAAAACTAATGGCCTCTAGAATTAACTGGATGTCTTAAAGAAAAGCTGACCAACAGACTTACAAAATAGGAAAATGAGCACTCCTCTTTGACTTAATTTTGCGTTGTCCTGGTTCACTTGTGCAACTCAGCCACCATTTCTTTACCTGCAACACAACAAAGAAAACAAATTTTGTTTAAAAAAAAAGTATTTGCTTGAACTGACGTTTCTCATTACATTGTTAAGTAATGCTTCAAGCTTACTGCTTGCTTCTAGTCAACACTGGAAAATATTTCCATCCTTCTTGACTGTTTCTCTGATTTTGATTGCCAGAGTATTCCTGAAACTGCTCTATCAAGATGAACGTTGGAGACTGCTTGGTGATTTGAGCATAACACTGACAAACTAGAAATAAATTCCAAAACCTACTGCAGAGTTGACCAAAGAAATCCCCTGTAGCCACAGATAAAGTGAATAAACATTTTTTTAAAGGATTTTATTGCTCAAAGATATCTTTGTGGTGTCCTCTTAAATCTGTGTTCGTTGTTGGCCTCCAGCACCTAATTCAGAGAGGTGATGACTTCCTCTTGGTTTGGGGTCATACCTGGTACCCCTGTGTTCCAGGCACCCTAAGACACTTCAATGGGAGTTGAATATTGGAAGGGTTGTTCCTTATGTCCTACTCTGTGCTTTGGATTCAAATCTATAGAAATAGAAAATTTATATCCATACCTTACTGGGAATTGAAGCAAAAGAAGAGCAAGCAACCAGAAAAAACAAACAGAAAAATCCAAGTAGAGCTATGAGAGTATTGTCCTGAAAAAGAATGCTCTGATGCTACATTCTCTATTTAACCACATAATTAGTAAACTTCCAGCAGAAGTAGCAAAAAAGAATTCCTCATTCCCTTACTAGGCTAAGTAGCGACCTGGAAGAACTACTCAAACCTCCATGAAAAAGAACTGGATTGCTCCAGATAATGGAATAACTAAATAACTGGGGACGGAGTGGAAAATGAAGCCCAGAACATCTCATCGCTCAAGGTCAGTGCAGTTCTTGTTCTGCTGAAAATGGTAATTTGCAAGGGGGGAAAAAAGTATTTGCCCAAAAAAAAAAAAAAAAAAAAAAGAGATGGAAAGAGGAGGACGCCAGTCAGAAAGAATCCTGACTCTGGCTACAGTTTGCTGCCAGGAAGGGATAACAAAGCAACAAGTAAATGCCAGCGTGGATTTGTCAAACTGCTTCCCTTCCCTTTCCAAGAAGTTAGAAAGCCCCAGGATACAGAAATAATTCAGTGATCACCAGGATCACCTGAGCATGGCCACTTTTATGCCATGTCATTCTCCCAAAACAATAAAGGATCATGGATTTGGAGAATAAAACTTAATTTTTCTCAAGTGATCACCAGGTCTTAGCACATGGCATCCAACCTTCAGCCCCAGCAGAAACCCAACACATGCAGAAAGAAGCTGAGCATCTCATTAATTCACCAGACAACTATGCACAAAAAGGGTTTTCTTAATCCTAAATTCTAAAATCTCAATGTGAAATAAATACATGTATCATTAGGGGGTATGAAATCATCAACTTATAAATAAGGGGCACGGTTAAACTTGAAGCTATTTAATTTAGCAGAACAATAGAGCTTTACGGAGTGTGTTTTTCACTAATGACCTGGACACTATTTTTGCTATTTCTGCCTCTAAAATGCACAGTCAATATTTGTGGTTAAAAAAAAATAAAAAAGGCATTTCTGTCTTAAAACGTTGTTGTGCAGGAAAAAAAAAATTGAACTCAGAGTACAATCAAATATACAAAGGAAAACCACACAAGTACAGATTTCATCATACTCCTCCAGATTTTAAATAGATCAACATATTTTGGAGATGGGTGTGATTTTATGCGAGCTGTGCCCCTTTAAAATTGGCAACTACATTTAATTCAGTACTGCCTTATTCCAAGTTCCAAACTCCAGTTGAAAATAGATCTCACAATGGAATCCTACAGCTGAATATACTCTGGGAGAAAATTAATACTTTAATTTATTCCAAATTCATTTGCATGACAGTATATCATTAGTATATACAAAAAAAATATGTATTATACCAACAGAAGAAAAATTCTGTGCAAACAGTGAAAGAAACTCACATCCCACCAGTGAGATGAGCTTGAAACTTAAAGCAACAAAGCTGTTTTATTTCTCTGAGAAACAAACACATAAAAAATACCAAAAAAAGAGCTGTTAATAGTCTAAATTGTAATTTTAAAATGCCGTGTGACCTTAAAAAAACCCACAAAGCAAATGTGATTTCTTGCATATCAGTTATCTCCTAAATAGCTGAAAAGAGCCACATGGACAATCAAGAGCAGACTAAAAATAACTCATGTAACCCAACTCACCTACAAAGCAAGTTTTCCTACCTCACTGATTAACCAGTTGAAGAGGAAAGAAAACACACACTCACTTTGTAGCTCCATCAACCTTGTTGTCCTGGAAACAACTCTTCTACAAGAGAAGTACTTAACTGCCAAAACATCTTCTGCTACTACTTTTTGGGGTTTTTTTCTTCCCCTACTTCCCTCTCTGCAGTGCTCTCAATGTCTGATAAGCAGCCAGCACCAAACCTAACCCATCAAATGGCACAGGGATTGGATCTCCTGCTCTTCAAAGGAAATACATAATTCCATTTGAGTATGCAGCAAGTAGGGAACACCAGGTTTGCACAAAGGCTATGGAATGGACTGCATCACTTTGTTGTTGCTGTTGTTGTAATGTCGTATTAACTGAACCTTTCATTTTAGGAAATGGCCTCAAGTTGTGCCAGGGGAGGTTACCATTAGGTATTAGAAAGAATTTGTTCATGGGAAGAGTGGTCAAGCACTGGAACAGGCTGCCCAAAGCAGTGGTGGAGGCACTATCCTATAAGTGCTCAAAAAAAATAAAAGGATATAGCAATTGAGCAGTTGAGGACATCATGTGGTGGTGAACATGATGGTGCTGGTAAGCTCATGGTTGGATTTAAGTGACCTTAAAGGTCTTTTCCAACCTGAAGAACTCCATGATTCCATATAAACCGGCAAACCTACAGGGTGAACTCAGCCTTCCTTACTCACGTGCCCAAGTACCTGGGGTGAAAGTCCTTTCTCTCCCACTCTGTGGGAGTGCAACAAGGTCATAAACCACGAAAAAAATATCTTTTTTAGGTTTTATGGTTACTGTCTGTGTTTAGAAGGGAACAGTACCTTCAAACCCAGGTCTTGGCAATTTCTGCCACATTGCTGGCCACGAATTCAAAAAACACTTCCGTGTCCCAGTACTGGAAACATTTGTGCCCTTCTTTTCTTGGTTTAGAATCCTTTTCTGAAACAGGTCTGTGCTTTTACTAGAAGAGAAATCTTAATTTTAACCGCTGTATGAAATAAAAACTGTGTTTAGAAACCAGATTTATCTAGGAAACAGCAGGTTAGTTTCAGACCACAACTTTACTCTCCACATCTCTCCATACATTGCTCTTTTTGCTATGCAGCCTGTTTGGGTCAGATGCATCAATTTGGCCTTACCTAAATTGTCCAATCCACTGCAACAAATATACTTACTTAAACAGTTATAAATTCCTTATTTCTAAACTACCAGTGTTTTTAAAAATTTGGCATCCAAGCCTCTCAGTCAGCCTGCCCACACACACTGCCCACACCCGTTTCTCCAGTAAAATGCTAGAGTCTGCACTGGTCTCAGATGGGAAAAATCACAATTCACTGTTTTCAAATGAAACCTGTTAATTACCAAAATTATTCCCACAGCAAGTCCAAAGGGATTTTGGTTCCTTCAGAAGATCCATGATTAAACATAGCTACACTCAGCAGTTTTATTCACTGTGGTATCTCTGATTTATTATTGTCACACTGCTAAGGAGACCTGTGTTTTCCCTCGACTTCTTCCCAATTCCAATGTATTCACAAGGGTTTTTGCACGTTCCTTAGCAATGCTGGTTATCCATCTTTCTGAACCTTAGATTTTCATATAAACCCTATCTAACTGATACCCAGAGAAGCTGTGGCTGCCCCAGCCCTGGATGTGTTCAAGGCCAGGCTGGACAGGGCTTGGAGCAACCCAGGATAGTGGAAGGTGTCCTTGCCCATGGAAGGGGGATGGATCAAGATGGTTGTTAAGGTCTTTTCCAACCCAAACCATTCTGTGCTTCTACACTGATTTTAAATTGTATCCTTGTATCTGCTTTTCCAATTACTTATCTTTAATATATCAATGTGACTCACAGCTTTGTCTTCCCTTTTCTCCTGTGATTTTATTCTAGACATTGTAAACCCTCAAGTCTCTGTGTATCCTCTGTATTTCTTTGAAGCATCTTCTGGAGACATCACAGAATCATAAATGGATTGGGTTGGAAGGGACCTTCAAGATCCTCTATTTCTTACCCCTGCCATGGGGAGGGACACTTTCCACTAGATCAGGACTTTCCCCTAGACCAGGTCATATGTTTAGCTGGCAAAATTAGCTAAAATCCCAATTAATCAAGATCTGGAGTCGATACCAATTAACAACTACCACTAAGAGATCTAAAATCTCACCTTCACAGTCTTGAGCTGCCTCTACAAAATGCCACAGTTAGGGATTAAAGTTTCTCATCTCCTCCACTACAGAGCTGGCTGCCTCAGCAGCATTTCACTGCACGGGCTCAATAAACATTCCATGTGTCACCAAGCAGGCAGTGAACATCCACACAAGTCTCTCTTAACACATCAAAGATCCAGGGATTTTCAGCATCCCATCCCTCGTACCATGCACGAGAAAACTCAAACAGCAGAGACAGAGAGGAGGAAGGTATTTGGAAACTTGGTACATACGAGCAAATTTAAGATTATGAAAATTGTGGTGCCTTACAGTAGCAGCGCTGTTACACGCGTTACAAACACTGAATTCTGTCAAACTATTTCCAGTAAATGCATTTTTTTTCCCCACCTCAGCAGTAGAAATTCCCAATGCATAGTATAAATTGTTATGTTCTGCACTCTCTAGCTCAAATGAGGACCAGGTTTTACCAGCCAGCTTTTAGGAGTGTTTAGACCCTCCCTCTCTGGTACAGAAACACACTGATCTCAGGCTGGAAAAACACTTCTTATACTGATTTTTTCCTTCTTATTTCAGGCAAAAATTCCCAACCAAAGCAAAGCTTTTGCCTTCTGCTGCCACTGAATACCAGTTGCTGCACAAGTAAAACAGAAAAAGGCTGAAGTTACTTTAAAACAGCTACTTCTCTCTATTTAAGTGTTTAGTTTTCAGTAGTTGACTGTGTTATGTGTGGGAAATTAATGCCCAAAGTGATGCAAACACCAATACCCCTGAGTAGGGCAGTGGCAACAAGTGAATGAAAAAAACTTGCAGGGTAATGTATAAATATAGTATGGAGAGTTGAACAGCATTATTAACTGGGGAGAAAAACCCATAAAGCAAACACAACAAAACAACACCCTTTGATGATTCTTTTTAGTCTCAGGCAGTATTGCTACAAAATACCTAATCAAGGTGACACAAAGAACTTCTAAACCATTTATTAATTACTTGAGGCTATTTTTCATTTTACTGCTCCACTGCAATTTCCATTAGCATGGGAAATTGTACCATTTTTTTCCCCAAAGAGATATTTCCAGTGAAGTCAGTGTGGATTCAACAAGACCAGGACCATCATATAAATAGAAATCAGAAAATAGTATTTCCATAAGAAACCGCTCAGATTTATTGGATTAACAGGCACTTACAAGTGACTCACGCTGACACAGCCTATAGTAATCCAATCTATTTGAGATAAGAATAAATTCAAAGGAAACCTTAAATTTAGAAAAATCACCTCTGTGGCTGCACACATAGTTGGCTTTATTACACGAAATCACATTAAGTGTTCTCTCCAAATGGGAGGACAAATAATTTAAAAGCTAAATTCTAGCAATTTTTTTTCCATGAGTGCAGCATGTCCTTAACAGCAGTGGCTGCCACACTGAGCATAATTAGAGAGGGATAAGAGAGCCCTGTGTGGAAGTGCCTTGTGGAACACAGCAGTTTTCCTGTCCTACAATCCCACAGGAATAGGAGTGGGAAGAAGAAGAGCCACCAAGTCACCTCACTTTGTCTCAGGAGAACTAAAGGCAGATTGTTAAATCCACAGTGGCAACCATCATTTCTCCTGCATGTACACTGGTTTTCCTTTCTGTCTGGGATTTCCTGGGGAGCTCTGACTTATCTCTAGGGGATGTTACTAAATCCTAACAAACACTGAGGTGTTCTGGCTCAGCCCACTGAAGCATCAATGCTTTCCTGAAACCCTGAAGGATGCATTCACAGCTCTCACACCTCCTTCAAAACATGGCAGCAAGCAGGGAGCTGGGATGGAGCTTATTTCCATAAATAATCCTCTGCAGCAATAAAAGAATTTTTACCTCTTGATATTGCCATGAATAGCAACAGCCTGAAAAAAAAAACAAACGTATTATTAAGTATTTACAGAGTCATAGCATAGAATGGCTTGGGTTGGAAAGGACTTTCAAGAAAAGTTCAGACTCCCTGCAATGGACAAGGACACTTCCCACTATCCCAGGTTGCTCCAAGCCCTGTCCAACCTGGCCTTGGGTTCTTCCAGGGATGGAGCAGCCACAGCTTCTCTGGGAAACCTGTGCCAGGGCTTCAGCACCCTCAGAGGGAAGAATTTCTTCCTAACAGCCCATCTAAACCTGCCTTCTTTTCATATGTAAAGAAAAAAGCCAATATAAGGAAAGGTGACACTGGCCAGAGCAAGGGGTCATGCATTGAGGACTGGACTTTTATCTTTATCACCAATTACTGTAAGATATAATGAAACATCACCTGCATGTAAGGATATTTAAAAACCATGAGATAGTTGAAAGCCATGTATGCTCTGCCATCCATAAAGCAAAGACACTTCTCTGTATGCAGGGATGTAAATCACTGAGCACACAGACGAAAACTCATTGGTAAGAACCAGCTGCACACTACTGAGGCCAACAAAATCTTATCAAATGCAGACTTCAAGGCTGAAGTGACTTATTTAGAGAACTGCTGTGCTGCTCTCACCTGCAGTACCCAGTTAAGTTAGATCAAGGACAGCAGCACATACCAACTGCATCACAGGCAGGAGGCTTTCATTTTTTATGCACGCTTTCCTTCAGGCATACACACCCACTCTCAGCCAATTCTCATTAATGGCCATTCTAGAATCCTGAAAAGCAGTATGTTATAGCCTTGGGCTAACTAAATTAAGAGTGAGCTATGCTGAAGCTGCAATCACAGTGAAAACCTGCTGTATGACTTTTACCACAATAAAGATACTCCCTCAGAGAGTCTCTTCACAGTGAAATGCTTTCAAAAAAACCTCACCATAGCCTGCACCTCCTGTGAATTTGGTCATGACAGCCTGGGGCCTTGCCCAAGGACACTCAAAAAAAAAGATCAAAAATTAACCAGTAGTCAAAAAATGTTGATTATACCCAAGATTTTTAATGTGCTTCAAGTGGGGATGTGGATCTTGGCTTGAAGGAGTGCAGAACAGATGAGAACTCAAATGGCAAAGTGCAAGGGGACAAGGCACAATTTGCTCTGATTGAAAGACAAGGTTAAAAATCTCATTTTCTGTCACAATGAATTGGGTTTTCAAAGTGAGACCTCCATGCCCTTGTGCTTTTTTCAGATTTGATTTCTGGAGAAGTTCTAGCCTTTCCATTACAGTAAAAAATGCTGTAAAATTTTCAAATAGCTAGATTTTGTGCTAACCCTAATTCATAATCATTCTGGCCTTGCAACCATGGTGTGAAATTCACAGAGCTAGACAGCTGGGAAGGGGGGGGTGTGAAGAGTGGGGGTGGTGTTGTGTTTTTTTATTATTATTGCACTTCTGGTGTTCAACCCTTCTACTCTATACAAAATCCATATTCAGAAGTCTGGGAGCATGAAGATGCTTTTACGTACAAGGATTTGGTCAGGCTCTAAAAGCATCTGCATCTTCTTCTGCAGTGAATGAATCTCTCTTCAAATTTACTCTGCTGACTAAAATGTGTTTCTAGCCTGTAGTCCTGACTTATGCAAAAAAAGTGGTGCTGCTCAAAAAATGGTTTTGTCCATGTAATGCTCTCCAAAATAATTTTTATTCCTTCAAAACCCTCTAAAGGACACCTACTTAGAAATGTTTTCCAATGAAACGTGAAGAAAACTGCCTGAGCTCAGAGTGCTGGTACAAAACTAAACTTTAAATGAAGTTCTAGGAAAGAACCACCAGCTTTTCACGTAAACTTGTGGTGAGTTTTCACTGAATCCCTCAACCCTGCCAACCCCTGGCTAAATGTCATACTTCATTTCCTATCCTAAATCAGCCATAACAGGAAGACGGTTTTGCTCTGTCATTTTCAGACCTCATTAAAACCCAACACTAAGCATAATTCTGGATAGCGGAACTTGGCTGTGGACTGGAAAAAAAAAATCCCCAACATTTAGACAATCTAAGAAATTCAGCTTTTTTTTTTTTTTTTCAACTGAAATGGGCCTTGGCCACAGCTCTTCACCAAAGACACGGTTTTATTTTTCCACATGCTCTTGATACATGCTGGATCAACATCATGAGGTGTGCAAATTCAAACAGAATTACTTAGGTTGGAAAACCCCTCCAAGATCACAGAATCCAACCATTTACCCAGCGCTGCCATGGCCACCATTAAACCCCGTCCCCAGGTGCCACATCTTGTAAATCCCTCCAGGGACACCAAGGGACAGACAGGGACTCCACCACTGCCATAGGCAGCCTGTGACAGGGCCTGACAACCCTTTTGGTGAAGGAATTTTTACTAAAATCCTGCTGCAACTTGAGGCTATTTCCTCCCATCCTATCACTAGGAAAAGACAAGCACAACCCACCTACAGCTGCTTTGCAACACAAGCACATCAGAAAGTCAAACTCTCCCTCCATTTCTTACGCAACTATCAGTCAACTTTTAATTATTTCCCCCCCTACCAAAAATCTTCTACTCTTAACATTTCATTAAAGGCCACTTAAGACACACGGAGAACTATGAAAAGCAACACTGGGCTGTTTCATGGATCATCTCCCAAGGTATCATGCTCCAAAGCACACAACATCACTGTATTTCTGCCTCTGCAATACTGTCTTTAGGCAGCTACAAGTTGTCTCAGTAAGAAAACATTATCTTGTGCATGTCCTATTAAAAAAGATTAATCTGTTCAACACCTGATGATTCACTCACCACATGTCAGAAGTCCACACAAAAATGACTCATTCTGTCCGTAAGAATATTCACCTGGGATACCCAAGTCCTCTCATCTTTTCCAGAGCTGGTAACTGCTTTTTCTTGCAAAGGATGGTGCCTTCCCCATGAGAGCAGTGGGTGACATGAAGGAGAAACAGACGTAGGACTGGGCCCTGGAAGTTTTATAAACCATCTACTGTGGGGGTACCAATTGTTGGTTTTTCTGGGTTTGGACTGAAGGCACTTGAGACAGTAATTTGTGTTCACACTCAGGTATTTATTATTTCTTATCAGTAAAACAGTCTCACTGCTGTGAGTTCAGCAGCTTTTCATTAGAAGGCACAAAATGGCCAACAATCTCTTGTTACAAGGGCTTTTAAGACTAAACTATCCAATTAAGAACTGACACCTAGATTAATTTCCCTTTTAACCCAATAACTGATCCCACTCAGCTGCAATGGGGACTTTTCTGCCCAGTTACAAAATGCTACCCAAACCCACGGAGGAGGAGGAAGAAGCATGAAGAAGGAACTCAGGATGACACCCTGTGCCCTCCATCTTGCTTCCATCCACAACATGCTAAAAATCCCAAAACCTCAATTTCTCACCAAGTGATACACCTACACTGCTCTCTATAATCCATTTCACACTTTTGTGGGTTCCAGTCTATCTTGAAGTCTGGGAAACCTTCTCCATGAGTGAGGGTCAAAGGCAGAGTTCCCCTGGGGGTCAGGGCACCCCAGAGCAGAGAAATATTCCTGGTGCCCTGGCTTTCCACAACCTACATAATAATAATAAAATACTTGAGAGTTAATTTTGTGGATAACTGAAGAATTGGCAGAAGAAACAGTAAACACTCCACAGTGATACAGTGGTTGAAGGCAACAACCGGTATTAATCCTGATGACTGATTTTAATCCAACAACTGATTTTAATCCTAACAAATCAACGTCACCCAGATTTGAAGGAGTTCAGGCTACTCCTCCATGACCTGGACACTTTCTCCTGGAAAAGGGCTGAATCACTCTGGTAGGGACAGCCAGTGCAGGGCAAATCCACATTTTGGATTTGCTTGGCTGATGACATCAGATTTGTGGTGTTCGTGCAACAAATCAAGCTGAGTTCTAGGCTAGAACTTCATGTCCAGTTCTGATACCCACGCTGAGGAGACGCCAAGGGGCTGGCAAGAGTTCAGGGAAGAGTTTGGAAAAGAGTGGGTCTGGCTGGGATACAGACTCTGTGACGCCAGGCCAAACGTCTCCTGCATTAGGGAGGTGAGTCCCTGACCTTGTTTTCATAGGTACTTTGTGAATATGACAAGTAACAAACAGCTCTTGCATCCTTGGAGAGAAAGGCACAGCAAGATATTACAGCTGGAAGGGAAACAAACTTGAATTGGAATTAATTTCTTGCTTTTTAGTAACAGCAGTGCTAAATATGTAGCATTCATTGGTGTTTTAGGGTGGCAGAGCTTCTAAGAGCACTCCAAGATGAGCTTCTGTGGAAAAGTTCTTATCTTCTTTCATAGAGAATCACACAGTCTTGATACTGAGACATGAATCTAAAAATTCTATGGAATCACAGAATAATCTGGGATGTAAGGGACCCCAAAGACCATCAAATTTCAACCCCCTGCCATGGGCAAGGACATCTACTATCCCAGGCTGCTCCAAGCCCCATCCAACATGCTCTTGAAAAATTCCAGGGGTGAGACAGCCACAGTTTTTCTGGGCAACCTGTACCAGGGCCCCCCTACCCTCACAGCCAAGAATTTCTGCCTAATATCCAATCTAAATCTACCCTCCTTCAGCTTTAATCCATTCCCTTGTCCTAACACTGCTTGCCTTTTACTAAAAGATAAAAATCCTCAAGTTAGTATTGAAGTTAATTTTCATGTTTCATTTTATTGTTACTGCTATGTAATCCCTACTGCTTTATGCTGTCTCAAGATCAACTGTGCTCCCTTGCCTTGAAAGAAGCATTTTATAGATTGTTTTCCTGCTTGGTAAATTTATCTGCAAAAATACAGGCATGGAAAATACCTGATTTGCTATTTTTCTTGCACCTCATTACCTCAAGAGGTAACATGGAAAATAAAAGGAGAAAAAAAAAAGAGAATGTGTGACCTTAATTTGGGGGAAAGCAAATGGGAACTCTGATTGTGTATTATTAGAATATGATGAGAATTTATGCAAGAGGACACTGGTTAAGCCAGAAAAGCACTTAACAGAAGTGACTAAAGACATGCTTGCTGCTGGCATGACACAGCCCTCTCTTTCCAGCCCTTCTATCATCCAAACACATTTTACTGCCACCTCTTCTGCAACTCCTGAACCTGAAATTTTGACTGAAGTTTAGACAGTACTTGGAGGGCCCAAAGTGCTCAGCACACCCAGTACCAGTAATCCAGGAAAAGATAAGACTTTCAGATGTACTTGTTCTACCAACACCTTGCATTCCACAAGGAGAGAGGAACAAAGAGAACAAACTGGCCAACACCACAAATGAGCCCTGAGAAATGAAAAACACAAAAGGAAATTATCTCATGAAGGAAGATCACTTCCTGACACAATATGAAATAAAGTATATAGATTCTGAACTCCTGCTAATTTCTAATTCTGTAAGTCAAAAAAATAAAATTAAACCGAGTGAGGCATAACTGACTCATTTTTAATTCTGAGTCATCCCAAATCAGTGGATTCCTGTGTCAGACTATCTGTGCCCTCAAGAAGATAATGGAATAAGGCAATTTCTAATCCACTCAAGAATCAGGAAATTCACACAGCAGGTGTGAACACTAACAAACCACTATTTTCACTTTATACTAAAAAAAAAATTCAATCAATCCCTCTCTATGGAATATACCAAGAGTTCTGAAGCAAGTGGATAAGATAAGCCAGGCTGTTTTACACCAAAAAAAGTAGGGCAAGTCCTTTCCTGGCTCGTCCCACTAGAATTACAGACCTTGAACTTGGAGAAAACAAATAAAAAACCTCTTGACAGCAGTAAGAGATCAGGGCAACCTCCTTCCCACTGCCCTGTGCTGGGGGCTGCACACACAAACCCCATCCTGAACAGCACCAGCGCTGCTCCTGATGCCACGAGGCAGCAATTCCTCACCTTCCATTGCATCCCAATTTAATATTCTGCACAAGCAAACACACTGGGTTTATGTAATAGCTGCCAGTGTGTCACTCACTCCATGGGATTTGGAGTTTTAACTCCTTAAGGATGCAATCCTTGAAAAATTCATGCATTCCAGGAGCTTGGAATACTCGTATTTCTGGGGAATTTATCACAGAAGTATTTAGCACGGTGGTTTTAAATCTTCTAATTTTACGAGGAGATTCGAACTGCTCAGCATTTTTCTGAAAATTCTTGTTCCCAGAATTACCAAGTTACATAAGAATCTCATATGCCAATAATGAAACATTTTCTAGTCTCCAAGGTAGCACAGAAACGCCAGAAATTTGTCTGACATTCCTCCCCCTTCCAAAAAAAACCCAGCAGGCACGTAAAAAGAACTCAAAGTGTTATTTATAAATTCTCATTAATTATCAATTACTGAAATACTAGTAGCCCAATTGCTCCTGAATACTTGGTGAGGAATGTTGTTGATAATTTCCATGCATTCCTGTCAGGTCTTCTTTATCCAGGGAAAGAAAGAGAAGGAAAAAAAAAAGGAGAAGAAAGGAGAAGAGAAGAAAGGAGAAGAAAGGAGAAGAAAGAAGAGAAGAGAAGAGAAGAGAAGAGAAGAGAAGAGAAGAGAAGAGAAGAGAAGAGAAGAGAAGAGAAGAGAAGAGAAGAGAAGAGAAGAGAAGAGAAGAGAAGAGAAGAGAAGAGAAGAATTAGTTTGCATCACAGTTTTCCAGCCTTTTTAAGATTGCAAGTATCTGATGTTTTTATTAAAAGAAGTATCTATGGCTTTAATAAAACACATGAATTAAACTAAGATGTTTCCTCCCAGTATCACAGCATCAACCACTATGGGATCAGCATTTGGACTAAAATCAGCAGGAGCACTTCCCCATCAATGACAGCAATATACAGCTCTGTTAATTTATTACTCATTATTATTCACCATTACTCTGGCTCAAAACAACTTTCAGCAGAGGTCTAGCTGGGAAACTTTGCATTTTTACTTAGCAAGTATCTATGTAAAACATAAAAATGAGGTATCTAAACTATCTGCTTCCAATTACAAAGGCTGTTTATATGGTCCACAAATTCTCCTACAGTACAAAATTAGATTTTAAAAGATTAACACACACATTAAAAAGTCCAAATCCTTGCTAACACTTAAATATTGGTGTCTTAAAGCTATTTTAAGTAAAGAGCAGCAGTAGACATGAGTGTGGAGCTATGGCTACAGTTCTGGAAGCTACCAAATATCTGATTAATCTCATTAATCAGATGGGAAAAGGATAGCTGGATGTCCAGTGAAGTATCCAAGCTTTTTAAGCTGCTTACAAAATCTCCCTTTTCTCTTTATTTGCTATAGGTGGTACAGTGGCATCACATCACCTGTGCCTGCCCCTAGATTAAGACAAGAATATTGGAAAAATTCCTTCTCACTCCCTCTTAACCTCTTCATCCTCATTTCAGACCCAAAGCCTCCAAAACATTTTGCACAGGCATGTTGTAAAATTAACTTTAGGTGTTTAGTTGAATGACAAAGGGAACCATTTTGGATCCCTCTGCAGAACTAACGCCTCAAACTGCAGTTCTGCTCATTTGTATTTTAATCCAGCTCATGTGCTGGTATTCCAGCAGCATATGGCAGTGTGTATTTCATTTGGAAGAGCTTCAAGGAGGAGCAGCAGCATCATTCTGAAAAACTGCTTATATACCAAATCAAGTTGGTTTTTTTTAAGTGAGTTTCACTTAAATCTTTAGGATGCTCATGATCTTCTACCAACAAAAAAACCCCTCCACATCCAGAACCAAGTTTCCTTTGCCCAATTATCTTCAGACTGTTACAGGCTTTTTTTTATGGCAGAACACCAAGAAATAACAACTATGAAGGAAGCTCAAGTTCCCTCTTTAGAACCATGATGATAAAAAGGAGATAAGATCTTACTACTTGTTGTTTGGAACTATTCCAGCAATTAGGAGACTCTGGATAAAGCTCATCTCACTTTAAAACAGGCAGGTGAGATTAATCTTAATCCAGTGGGATAACATGGACGTCACTTTTCATAATGCTGGTTAGGTGAAACCCTCAGTAGCAGGGGAAACAGAGCTCTGAAAACCTGCAGCAGAGATGGAATTTGCATCACAAATCTGAGCAGGAGTCACCATAAACCAGCCACATGTTGTACCACTGCCAACACCTCAGCAGAGTCTGAAATCCCACGTCCAGTTGCCTAAAATAGACAACACCAGAAACACCATTCCTGAAATAACTTTAGGACCTTACAGAAGGTGAAAATAGACAACTTGAAGGAAACAAACTCTGAGTAAACACCAAGGTGATTATTCACTGATTGCAGAGGCCTTTTCAGGCCTTGATACCAACAAATCTTACTACTGATTTCAGTAAGATTTCTGCCTGAGCAAGGACTGTGGGGTCTTTCCCTTGAAAGGGCTCAACAGGTAACTACAAATTGCTCTATCTAAAGAAGGTGAAGCATCCCCCTGGCATATTGTACAGAAACCTTGCTTCAAACCAGTTATCCCAAGTACTCTGTCCAGCCCCATCTGTGGAGCAGACAATTCCTCCAGTGAGTATTGTCCCAAACCACAAGAATTTTGTGTTAATTTTCCTTAATTCTTGGCAGACATTAACTGAAAACACCCCTCTGTCCTGACAGCATCCCTGAACATTTGCATTCAATCCACACTTATTTGATGGCAACAAACAAACACTGAGCTCTCAGCATCCTTCAGACCTCCAGAAAATACTGCCTTTCCCCAAATTAACATAACAAAGAGATCAGCAAATGCCAGTGCTGAAGCAAACACCTGCTCTAAGGTTTGGTGGGCAGAAGAGTTTTTCAAACCTGCTAGAAACCGAGATCAGCTAACACTCAGCTGGAAGAAACCCCAGCCCTACATTATGTAATCTACATAGTTTTTAGACCAGTCTGCATTCTTGCGGAGCCCAAAACTGAGGAAGCTACAGACAGAACAAAAGAGAACAGAAAAAGTTTCATCAAACCAGAGGCTGCTGAGGAGTCTGTATCTGCACACTGAGGCAGGACTGCCCACTCACCCACACAAACCTGAGCCGGGCAATCTTGTAATAACCAGGGTAAAGCACCACAAAATTTCCAGCGAGTCAGATCAGTCCTTTATTTGGATGAACAACCACTAACAACTAATAATTTAAAAGAGCTGCTTCAGGGTTGGGTTTGGGTTTTCCTTTTCTTGGTAGTGTTGAATAAGTCCAGACACAAACTCATCTTAAAAACTCAGAAACAGCTCAACTGATGCTGCCACTGACCATACGGAACGCACAGAAAGTGGTAACACAAATTCAGTCTGACCTTTAAAGACAGATTAACCTCACCCAGTTTCTGCTGTTGAGTATGCTGGGGTTTTTCCTCATTTCACAGAACTGCAGAATGGTTTCAGTAAGAAGAGACTTTAAAGCCCATTCAATCCCACCTCCTGCCATGGGCAGAGACACCTTCCACTATCCCAGGCTGGGCACTCCAGGGATGGGGCAGCCACAGCTTCTCTGTGTGACCTGTGTTAGGGCCTCACCACCCTCACAGTAAAGAACTTATTCCCAATATCTCATCTGAAACTGCCATCTTTCAGTTTGAAGCCATTCCTCCTTTTCCTGTCACCCCACGCTTTTGGAAATAGCCTCTGAAATGGAATATATACTGCTAGAAATTCAGCCTCTGAGTACATCTCCAAGTTGCAAACTTTTCACTTACTTATGTAAGAATGAGGAAAAACAGATGAAACTACTAAGCACCCAAGTCAAACCAAGCTGTTCCTTGCAATCAGTATTATTTTATAACACCTTTATATGTGACTCAAAATTCCACTCGTATTTTATATTTTTAAGTCACTCACAGACCTGTAACTTCTTTTCACCCAAAGAGACTTTGCAAGCCTTCTCCTTGCTTTTAATCAAGCATCAAATTGCTCTTTCTTAACCATCCTGACTGAAAAAACTCTCTAAAAGTGAAAACATTGGTCAGTTCAGAACACTGAAATACCAGAGTGGGATTTATTTCACTCCATTTCAAATACCTGCACTGGGTCCCTGAGGATTTTGGGCATCTAAATCCCTCACTACAGCTCAGGGAATGCAGACAACAGCTCATCTGACCACACAGAGATGGTGACAGAAGGATGAACCAAATTGTTCATTCCACTTCACTGGCTGGGGCAGCATCCTCCCAATTATTCCAGCAGGATGAGAGCCACAAGAAGGAGAAATTTTCTGGTAAAAACTTTCTTGTGTCATTTTGTCTGACAAGAGCATCTCAAAGTGCATGGAAGTCCATGAAGCTCAAAACCTCTCCCTTCCAACAAAAGCACAGTAAAAAAGAAAAGACACAAAACCAAGTTCAGCAACACAGAGAGACTTCCCAGTTCCAGAGAATGCTCCATGCCTGGAAGTTTCCAAGGCCAGGCTGAACAGGGACTGGAGCAACCTGGGATAGTGGAAAGTGTCCCTGCCTATGTCAGGGGGTGGAACTGGATTGTCTTTAGTGTCTCTTCCAACTCAAACCATTCTGTGGTTCTGGAACTTCCCAGCCCTATGAAGGTACCTGACAGTTATCAGCATCAAACATCACCTCTTGAAATTAAAGTGGCCAAACTGCAGGACTTTGGAGGCGGATAGATTCTCAGTGTAGTCACTGTAATGTAAACACTGCATTTTTAGACACCATTAATTAGCACTCCTTCAAACAACTCCAAAAACCCACATCAGAGGCAGAACTTGACCCAGTCCTGACCTGTGTACAGGATCTTCACTGCTGAAGAGTGGCTGAATTACTGATTACAAAGCACTCAAGTTCAGTACTTGAAACAGTAGTTTTCTCTATTTTTAGCTGTGCAACTAAAAAAAAAAAAAGTCTCTGCTTGAGCATGAGGGTTGGACCAGGTGACCTTAGTCAGGTCCTCATTAAGTTCAGGCATTCTGTGATGAAAAAACAAGGAAACTGCTATAAAAAAACCTAAAATGAACGGGCAAGAAAGGGGAAGGTATTAAGGGTTGGACCAGGTGACCTTAGTCAGGTCCTCAATAAGCTCAGGCATACTGTGATAAAAAAAACAAGGAAACTGCTATAAAAGAAACCTAAAATGAACAGGCAAAAAAAGGGGAAGGTATTATGGAGTCTTTACCATATTAAGGGTATTAATATGGTAAAGACCCCATATTGCACATGGAAGAATAGATTAAGTGCAACTTGAAACAAAATAAAGAACAGTATTAAGAAAGAGTTCAAAAGCATGTCCTTCAAAAAGAGAAGTCATACTGTGATTCCAGGAAAAAAAAAAGACTTTAACTAACTAAATGCAAAATTTTAAGCTGAAAAAAAATACTGAGAACTGATGTGTAAGAGGAAATTTTATCAAATGCACCAGAAGGGTGAAACTTATGAGAAAGCCTGCTAGGCCAGTAGGTGACAGAAGATAAAAGGCTTTACAGGACAAAAGCTGTGGGGAGGGGAAAAAAACCTCAGAAATGCTTCTTTGCCTCATGAAAACCCAGATGAACTCAGTGCTCAGGACAGAACAGTTCAGGGAACTTCCAGCTCTGGCGCCTGCCTGCAGAGAGGAGCAGGAAAGAGGATCCTGTCCGGGAAGCTGAGCATTGCTCACTGCCAAAGCCTACCAGGAATTACACAGCCAGGAGCACGTGGACACAGCCAGATTTCTAAGGAAACTAAATTATTAAAAATACCAACTGATGGACTGCAGTCTGCAGGTCACAGACAGGAGGGCTCGGAAAGGGCTCCGTGGATATTGGGAGTCCCTAAAAATTACCAACTTCACAAAATCCTGAAGAAAACTCAGCTGTAGAGCAGAAAAAGGAGGAAGGGTCTTATTAATCAACAGTTAATTTATATGCAGAGAACATAAACCCTTATACACACACATAAAACCAGACTCCTGTACAGGTCTGGAGTTAGACCTCTCTCATTTAACTGAACAATAAATTATGCTGAAAAGGACACACTGTGAGGTCACAGGTCTATTACAGATAAACCAGTAAATGCATCAAAGCAGTTATGCTCAGTCTTTTCTTCCAGCTAGTTATTATACAGCGTGACTGGGAGAGAAAACAGAAGATGAAATTCAAGTAGATTAATTCTAAGGCCCTGTATACAGAAAAAAGCAGCCAACTACACACTAAAAATGAGGGATTCTAAATTAGTTTTCTTCCTGATTGGGAGAGACCTTGAAGTCACTGCAGATAGCTTTGAGAAAATACAGTTTTCACAGTGGTTGACAACAGGAGCAGTGAAAAAGCAAACAGAATTTCAGGAGTAATTAGGAATGAAAAGAGGTGGTAAGGGGAAGCAGCAGTGGGACATTGCACTCATGTGCAGCACTTCTGTGTCCTCAACTCTCTACTTCCCTAAGCTGCAGCTGTAGGACACCACTGGAAAAGTTATTTCATGCTACAGATCCTTTAAATCTGGCCCCGTTTTACAAACATTAGATGTTTGCTATGTTAAGGTTGAAAAACAAGAGCAAGTAGCAGTTCTACTGCTCAGGCAATTTCCTACACCTAATCATCTAAAACAAGTGTGTATTTATGATTGTGGAGATTGATGCTGTTACCTAATTTCCCTTATTCAACATTTTCTGGCAATGCAGACAGTGACAAACCAGCAGGTTCCAACCAAGTTGGTTTTGAGATTAAAAACTCAGAAGATGAAAAACGCTGTGAACAAAGCAGTGTGGGCCTTTTAAACACTAAACATCATCCTCAGTCATCCAAAAAGGGGAATCCCTTGCCCACCCTATCTTTCAAAGGTGAAATTACAAATAGGGAGCACTGGAACACTCTGCCCAGAGAAGTGGTGGAGTCAAAAATTCATGAATACAGCACTTGAGGATATGGTTTTGTGGTGAATAAATATGGTGGTGCTTCAGGGCAGAACTTTGTGATCATAGAGGTCTTTTCCAACCTTAACAATTCCGTGATGAAGAATGACATTGTATCTTAAATATTATTAACTATTCCTACAAAGTATTTTACAGTGACTCCACATTTACTAGTGTACCAAAACAGGACAGGGATTTTACCACAAATTCAGCTGAGCCATGTGCACAAGTGGGCAAACCCACCCTGCTTTTGGCAAGACTTGGTGCCATTTCAGCTCTTCTTTCCACAGGGATCTGAGCTGGGATCTGTTCCCAGCACTGTTCAATGAATTCATAAATGACATGAAAAGGGCTCAACAGTGAGATGACAACATCTGCTGATGATAGTAAAGTTATTCACATTGCAAAGGCACTAAATAAGTAGGAAAAACCAAAAAGAAATGCACGCTGATAACTCACAGGACATTAAAATCTTGAAAGGAAATTCAGGAGTGAAATTAATGAGGACTCTCAATGAAATTAAGGGTGAAGTAGGATGAGTGGAGGTGGGGCAAGTGGCCCTATTTCATGCATATAGGTCAGCAGGCTTTGAACTGACTCAACACTTGTAAGCAGGCTGAGCTCTAGAAAATTATGGTTGTAATGGAAATAGTTACGTATTAATTACTTCGGCCCTTTCCAGTGCAAGAAGTGGATTTTAAATGGAGTTCAGGCTCAAAAGTTAACAAAAGAAGATGGCTCCTCACTGAACAGGCTGATGTGTTAGTTAAGCTAGAGAACCAGAGAGCCTTACACTCCCCAGTACTTCTCACTAAAGAACTCCAAAAGACAAACCCAGTAAATGCTGCAAAAAAAACCCCCAAAAACCATCCAGCTCAGTCCATCCCTGTGCTACAGATATCTGGACAGTGAAGGGTGTGCAGGAGGAGGATCCTGTTCCCATTCTGTTGCTGTGCTCCTCAGTAACCCACCTGTGGCCACTGCTGGAGACAAATCACTGCTCTAGGTCAGTAAATGACAAGAGCTGCTTCTCTCCTCCTGCCTTCAGTACCTCTCTGCAAGTTGTCAGACTTTTTTTTTAATTCTATTCTAGACTTTCTGTGTTGTCTATCAAGGAAAATCATCTGAACTATGCTGGAAAAGCATATCCAAAAAGCCCAGCAGAAGCAGCTGGAAGGGTGGAGGGATCAAGTGCCTAAGCATAAAGTCTGTCACCCTGTAGATAATTCTGTTTGCATTAAAGTTGCAATGCAGCTTGGCTCCCCATAAAACATCCACCCACCAAAGTGCAGCAAAACAGTTCCCCTCAAAGGAAAATCAAGCCTAAGTAAAAGGGTCCATTCATTATTTGAGTTCCCTTTTCCACAAAGGTGACTTGAGCTTTTTGCTCTTTCCCTGAATTTCCCCTACATTTCCACTCTTGTTAGAGGGAAAAACTCCCTTTCAAAAATCACCTGGATTTCCAAGCAGCAAGATGAAAAGTCCTACCTATTCCAGGAAACAGTCCTGATTCACTTAACAAAATTAATGGGTATTTTAATGACACTTTTAGACTACCACATTGTAACTGACTCTTGATACAGTTGATCTGATGGCTTAAAAATAAGAAAATATTAACCACTGTATCAAAATAATCTCTGAAAGAGTTACTATATCACTATTTCCCTTTTTTTTTTCTTCTCAAAAAGACACCAAGTTACTCCAACATGGAGCAAAACAACTCTTCTGCCACCGAAAAGAGAATTCAAAAGAAAATTTTACTTTTCTGGGTGCATACAGCACCAATTCTTAATAGCCAAGGCTACAGAAACAATTTCTATGTCAACAGGTACTGAATCACTTTAAGAAATTAAAATTATTGAACAAATCACTGCCTCTAACCACCTACTCCCTCCCTTCAGTCTTGTAAAACTTCCCAGGGATAAAGATTGTTAGAACGTAACCTACATAAAAAACATCAGAAATCAATTTTGCCTGTTACTGTATTTTCTTTCACACAGCAGAGCTGCCTAAATTTAGCATGGCTGTTTTTATTTCTCTTACAAACTATGCTAACAAACTCTGTGTGGCTCTTCACTACCCCTGACACTGAAGCACAGGCTTGCAGATGAAGGCTGGGAAAACTGTCAGGGTCAAATATCTGAGCTGGGAAGAGGAGGATGAGTAAGGGGGAATGTACCAGTGATCAAGTGCAACTCCACTCAGCTCTGGAAAGTCTGGAATAGGAATGGAATATGGAGAAACAAGCACAGATGAATTAATTTTATATACAAATATATCTAATTGCACACTTGAAGTTCCTGGAATGTTTGCCACCTGGGCTAAATCATCTAAATCCAGGCAGAACTATCCATGGAAAAGATGGATTAATTTCTACAGGAACCGTTTTAGAGACAAGTCATCCCCTTCAAGGGGGTCTGGACTAGGAACTGTCAAGGATGCTGTTCCCTACGGCTTCAGCAGCACCTGGACATCTAAGCTTCATGAGAAAAACCTCACCCACAGCCTTTAAACAGAAAAATGGAAGTATTTGTATGTGTTTGGGATGTGTTGTAGAAGCATCCAAGCTGAAACTCCTGTGTGCATTCCTGGGAATCCTGCATTAGTGTGTCTGATTGCTACTAGATCAGGCATTCAAAATATAGTCATGTGCTCTTTCACAAGTACCCAGGTCCATCTTTGAGAGTTATTGATGCTGCTTGGAAAGATCAAGGATCTGGATCCACACACACCAACTACCTTCCTTCTACCCTGCAGCGTGTCTCAATTCTGCATCCTCCTCACTGTGCTTGCTGCAGACACTTTGCCAGCACACTCCTTCCACATGTGACAACAGCATTTGCCTGAAGAAACCACTTTCCTCAGCTCCACACTGAAAGGAATTAACAGGCTGAAGAATTACTGCAGAGAGAAAACCATTCTGGCATTTAAGATGCGGTGACAACCAACCAATGGACAGGAAATCAAGCATCAGGGTGGAAAACTGCAGCTGTACTCAGCTGGTACCTGCAAATATTTGCTGTTGAAATTAGGTAACATCTGTAAAAGGTGAGAGTCCTTACTGGATATATTCTATTTGTATTCCCTCAGATCACAGAGCTGCCACCACACAATTCTTATTTCTTCTTGGACCCACCATATCTAAAAAACAATGATCTTCTTGTGCTGTGGAAAGGGATGGAATGTGAAATCCCATCCACATCCCAACAGAATCCCACAAACATTTTGGCAGGAAAAATTTATTATGTAAAGCCCAGATGGCATCCCAAATATTTCTACTTCAAAATTTAGGACTCTTTTTTTTCCCCCTTAAAATAAATTACACAAAAGCATCATGCCTAAAATTAATTGTACAAGAGCATCAGGCAAGGTAACCAGACTTAACTGAGCAGTTATTTGGACTATGGAAAGAATGGGAATGTGGTTTTTCTCCATTTAACTCCATTGTCAGAAATGAGTAATATTTTTCTATTCAACTATATTTGAATGACTGGCAGAGAAGGAAGATATAACGAACAAATACATCCAGTAACATGTAATACTTGGAGAAGAACTTTTCCAGTTATCTGAAGTCTAACACCTCTGCCATCAACTTCTGAAGCAACGTTTCAAACTTTCAGAACAAAATTTGCAATTTCTTGTTATTCTGACAGGCTTCTTTTGCTTAATATTTGTTTTTTCCTCACTGTGCAATTTCAGCTCTGAATCTGGGAATATGTGACTTCAAGGTGGTTTTAGCTGCTGCTTCACTGAAGCAGCTAAACCTGATTATCAGTTTGGTTCAGCATGGACTTAGGTACTGCCCACCCTTTAAGCTCTGGGATAAAGATCAAGCCTTGATTCCGACTGTCATTTTGCAGTGAGCCCACTCCTAGATTCCTTTTATATCTATCACTGCACTGAATGCCAAAGAAATCTCAGTGTACTTGGCATGAAGGCTGCACTTCCTATATTTATGCTCCAACTAATGTATGCTCCATTTTAGTCCTTCCCAGCTTAAAATCATCCGAGGGAAGACGGCATGAAGTGCAAACCACTCCAAGCAACTGTTTTACTAATACAAAATTCTGATTACTGCCTTCCCATCACCACCTTTCTCGTGCATTTTCCGTTTAAAACTACCCAAAATATTAACCCAGAAGGAACCATGGTCATTTCTGTACAACATACAGCCATACCAGGCTTGTTGCTCCACCTCAAAACTTCCAGAAAAATAAACCATTACTTTTTAATTGTACTACCTTAACTTTGCTGGCAGAAGCACGTTTTGATTCTTCAAGACGTGAAGAAAGTGAAACGCTCTCTCCAGGCAAGAATTCCTTATATCTGGCACGCTAACACTTCATCCTTTTTAATTATTCCACAGGTGGTTGCCTTGGAAACTGCCAAGTAGCTCTTGGATGTGAGGGACCCAGCATGAGACAGTGACAAGCCTTTGTAGCCACGGCATTCGGATCCACGTTGGCTGCAGCAGCAGCAGCAGCAGGAGGACGTGGAACAGCCACAGAAAACCTGGAAGAGACGGTTAAAATGAACAGGCATTAATTACACTGCTCAGCCCTTCAAGCAGAAAATACAAGGAATGCTGATAGCCCCCTGAAGATTGGATAAAAACCACATTTTAGAGGCATCTGCTCCTGCAGCTCCCCAGCACAGCTCCCCGGATTTCACCTTCGGAGGACGGCGCTGAAATGGAGATGCCGGCGGAGCTCACGAGCTCAGCCCTCAAGACCCAGCAAGATGAGATTATTTTCCCCCCTTCAGCTTCCAAAGAGACCTTCCTGAGTGTCTGGTCCAACTGCCTGAAATTCAGTGCTATTGTTTTGCTTTGAATAAAAATAGAGTGACTATAAATAGCTGCCATTGCAAATGCTGATTCACTGTATTCCGTATCATACGGCAAATTGCTCCTAACTTCACCCAGCCTGAAAAACTAGGAAAATTCTCTGTACTTTAAACACAGCTAGAAGCCCAGCAAAGCATCCAATTCTGCATTCGTGTCGCTGGTCTAAAAGTACAGAAGATTTTCCTTTTCCTTCTCTGATTTCTCTTCATTTCAAAAGCTGCTAATTTACACATAAATATATAAATAAAACCACCAAAAACCAAACTAAAGCAAAACCTTATTACGCTTTCTGCTACTGGTCAAAACTATAAATTTCAATTTTTCAAAAATCTTTTTTGTTCCCCCATTTCCACTTTTTAAACAAAAAGTAGGTTAACGTAAGACTTTAAAAAAATCATTTTCATTAAAACTCCCCATGATGGAAATGGTCACTCCTGTCCTCAGAGGTCTCCCTCTCTGTACTGATATGATTAGTACGTCCAAGTCAGTGACTTCTCAAGACCTCACTCATATATAAGTGCTTGGATTTGTGCTATCACAAACTGCCTGGCAGCACCTCAAGAGTAAGAGGTGGATTTGCTTCCACCCATCCATGATGAGACACTCAAAAGACACAAGAGCATGTTTGTTCATTCCAGAGCTGAGTTTTACTAGAACCAGCTAGATTAAATATACATTTATTGCACAGAAAAAAACTACAGTGAAGTAAGAGAAATGAAACAGCTTCTGAGTGATCTCCCCAGTGCTCACTTTGCCCTTCCAGGGCAGGTCCTTCTTTCTTTCTTGCCTTTTTCAATCACTTGCTTGATTAAAAAACTAGAATCTGAAACAATTTTATTTCTCTCTGTCACTGCATCCCACCAAGGACAATTCAAATCTTGGTGGGTTCCAGAGTTTTTCCTTTCTTGCTTCCCTCTCCACACCTCTTTCAGTCACCTCATTTTCTCATTTATGAACAAAGTTTCTGAAAAATTACATGAAAAACCAGGTATTTTCTTTCTCTTGTTCCCAGCAGTTCCAGAAGTGAAACCTGTTTAACCCTGTCTGGATTCAATGTAGGATGAACACGAGTTTCCCCAATTCCCTCATCCCACCAGCCTAGGGCACACTTGCCATCCACTTCCATACTTTGGGAGGGGAAATATTCCTCCTTTTCAGCCCCACAGGTTTGGTTTGTTAAGCATCTTTTGGGGTTTTTTCTCTGCAGAAGTGGCATTCTAAAACACTGTGGAAAATCCAGAGCATTTTCTCTGCTCTCCTCTTCCTAGTGACAGCTATAACCTCCTGCATGTCTGGCTAATGCAGGAGAAAACCTCTCCTCTGCCCCAGTTCCCTCAAGTGTCTCTGGCAAACCAAGTCTGCAAAGCCTCAAAATGACCCTTTTATCACAGATGGTCCTTTCCTCTGAGGAAAGGTGGATTTTTCATCCCTGCCTCAGGCATCTCAACAGTACTCTCAAGCACATCCTCACTCTGCACCCGTGATCCCATTTTGCTTTTTCTCACAGGGCAGACAGGTGAACTTCATCTCCGACCAAATCTGGTGCTTGACCAATTTCCCAGGGTTAGTCCTTTCAACCCACTGAGATGTTCTGAAAACCAGGGCATCCAGCTCTCAGCAGGCACCAATGCCTGTCATTTTCATCTGCCTTATTCTCAGAGCAGTATCACCCTGAGATTAAGTCAAAAGCTGTGCTGCGAGTCTTCTTCTAACTTGATTTAAATCCTATACTTTTCTACAGGAATGCCTCAACAAGCTGATTTCTGAAGTCTTCACCTATAGGAGGTGATGAAACCACTGCATCTCTTCCCCATCCTATCATCTCAGACTAGAGTAAATAACTTTAAAGACTCTAAGACAGTTCTTGCTAGCTTTTTCCCCCTTTTTAAAATATGCATTTTGGAAACTTCTGTACAATGTATTTATGTTAAATATGTTCATTTTAACACATACCCTTCAAACATTTTGTTTCTGTGAGCGACCCCACCTGTGCAGTGGTTTATCTCTGCCATGTTCCTCCTGCTCAAACTTCTCAATCCCCATTTAATCTCTGCCTGTCTGGTGATCTGTCTGGATTCTTGGGCTCTAAGACTTCCTCTCTTTTCATATGAAGGTTATGCATGGGATGAACTCAGTGAAAGACTTGGATTTCTTTTGTTTTCTGTAACATTCACCCATCTCGTACCTGGATCAACATGGAGCTCCACCAGCTGAGTTTCTGACCAACCCTTGGAAGAAATGGATGTAACACTGCAATTCTTTTCCAGACCTGTATGGAAGAGTGCTACTGACTCTTCAAAATACAAATAAAACCTTCTGTCTCAGCCTTCAAAGGACACAGGTTTTTGTTTATTTCCAGCCTACTGGCCCAGGTCTGCCTCAAAGTTCACATTTTGCCCCTCCCAACCCTGCTCTGGGACCCTGAGTCACAGAGAATGATGGAGGAGCCCTGCTGCTAATGATGCTTCAGAATGAGCATCATTAAACACTAAAAGCACTGTAAACTCCAGAGCTCCAAGTTATTAGTAAAATACATAAAACATGGGACTTGTGAATAGTAAAATTAAAAGCAAGATGAATAAAAGACTTTTAAGTAACTCCCCTGGTCCATTGTGGTTTCTTTTTTTATTTTTCCAACTTCTTCTCAATCCATTAAAACCTAATTTCCCAAATCCCTATGCATCCCTGAAATAAGTCTTCCTTTCCCTGTTTGAATATTTCCAGACACTGCCGGTTTTGCCCTCTTCAGTCTCCATTCCTGTCAAAGGCTCCTTTCTGACCAGTCTCTATCCCATCCTCCAAAAAGCTGCTTCCCAAAAATACCCTCAGATACTTTCAGGGAATGCTCCATCTCCCTCCTGCCAGAGACCAGCAACTGATGGCAAACACAGCACAAAAAGGAACTTTTCCTCCCATTGTGGTCAGAAAAGACACAAGAAATTCCAACACCAGTCGTGATGCATCCCACACTGGAGTTTTCAAAAAGGCCCAAAAGGTCAGCTTGCCAAAACTTTAATTGACAAGATCCAAGTTCTTATTTCCCCTTTTTCTCTGCAGAATTTCCTGTTTGGTTCATGTCTGGTACGTTTCAGCCACAACTTCTTAGGGCAAAGCTCTTTGCCCTGTTCTTGGTTTCAGTCACAGCTCAATGAATAGATGGATGACCATTGGTTTAAGCTTTTGGTTTCTCTAGTTGTAGGGTTTTTTTAAAATTCTTCAGAATTGATGCATAGAAGTGATACACAACCACAACCACCTTTTTGAGCCAACTACAAAATTGATGTTTCCTTGATGACTGTACTTTTACATCCCCAGAAGGCACCCAGACAGCTTGAACCAAGTACAAAACTTCATTTTTGTTCAGTGTTTCAAATACTATACACATATATATACATATATTATAAATATTATATATTTGTATACCAGTAGTAAGTAATAGCTACAACAGCAGATTGAAACTGCATTCAGTGAGGCCCACTGCCCTTTTTGGAAAACTCCAAAGCCAATGCATTAAAGTCTCAGTAGCAATTAATCATTTAATATTCTTCCTTAAAATAAAATTAAAAAAAAAAAAACAAAAAACAAAACCAAAAAACCCCTAACAACTTCTATTTCAGCATTGTTTATGATCTTCTCATAGTCATTATTTTCCACCTGAAAGAAGTTAAATGCTATTTTAGCAAAAGGTGTCAATCTTTTTTTTTTTTAAAGCTTGTCAACAATTTTTTTATGTTTTACAATCTGACACATAATAAGGAGAAAATAGAAGCAGTCTTCTGAAAACTTTGAAGGCTGGCAAGAATCCCATCTCTTCAGAAAAAAAGAGGCCCTGTGTTGTATAGAAAATTATTTACTATTTGCTGTGATGGGTTTTTAAGGTTTACTTGCAAATGCTTGGTAAATAAAAAGGCACCTTTCTCTTAAATTATTCTGAAGTATAAACAACTAAAGCAGATCACAAAGTCTTTAACTATTCCACCTCCAGTGAAGATCAGCACAGCTTGGCTACTTTACAGCTTTACTATGGTAATAAACATCTGCACAATGAATACTGAAAAATCTTTTTTAAAAAAGAAACAATAACAATAAGAAAAACAACAACAAAAAACCAACCAAAAACAGAAAAGGCACGCTTTGCTGTCTTCAATAAAAGCTAAAGTAAGAATTTTAAATGAGAAATATGGTAATTTCCCCCATAAAAACTGCAGGGTGACAGAAAAATTTCAGCCAAGCAAGCTTTTCCACAGATTCAACCAGATGATTTTACAAAATACAGGTAAAAAGAATAATCAGGACACAAGGCACTGCCTGGGACAGGACTACTCAGGATCAGATGGCAACCAGAAATGAAGTATAGAGGGAAGTAAAACAGGCAGGAAAGGTATCAAAGTTTGGAGGCTCAGTCAGTAGCAACAAGAATACCTGAAGAAGGGAATCACAGAATTATTTAGGTTGGAAAAAGACCTGCAAGTCCAACCATGAACCCAACACTGTCATGGTACAGCAGTAGAACATCCTTGGGACAAGTGTGGCCAGGCAACTTTGAGAAGCTTCAATTAAGGCTGCCCAAATTCAGACGGTCACTTAAAAAGATGGTTTTGGGTTGAATGAATACTTGGTCAGATCTCAAGGGAAAGGGTTTCCACGTAAGTGGTGGCAACAGCTCTGATGACCTGGGTTGTCAGGAGCTCCTGAATAAAAATGGAAGGGGGAAGAAGATTCCTCTGCAAAACAAGCCTGTGAAGCTGAGTCCAGCAGCTCCCATGGTTAAAATGAGATCTGTACCAGCTGAAACTTGTGAAGGTGAGCTCTTGCTGAAACAATTCACAAATTATCCAAAACCAAATCCATCTCAAAAGAGAATGGAATACTTTTCAGTCTTAAACACAAGGAAGTTTTGCTCTGTGCTATCAGGAGAGACATGGAATCAACCACTCAGCACCTCTGCTTAAACAATACTGGAGTCTTCTGGCAAGAAAATACAGGCCAATTTTATGTAACAACTTTCACTACAGTAAGAGCTCCTGGTAAACTGAAATGAAAACAACAAAAATTATTTTGACAGTACTAAAAAAAAGATCAGTCAACACTTTCAGCAGTATGTGGAAAAAATCTTTTTCCATCTATAGAGAACAACAGCAGTATGTGATGCTCCAGAAGATGGGTATATTCTGAATTTCTAGTTTGTAACTCCAGAGTGTTTTGTGGTGATAGACATTCCCTTGCCCACACTGCACAATCCTCTGTTGCTGGGGTTGACCTGTCTTTGGATCTTGGTCTTTACAGTCTCAGCTCTTTCCTCCTCTGTCTCAGAAAACCTCCTCCTCCTGAGACTACAGAGGAAGCACAATAAACTAATACCATGTTAGTATGATGCAAATCTCAGACTTATACAGGCTAAAGATGCTCTCCTCTTATTACAAACCACAATAAAGTATTAAAGGAATGAGAGCTGGCACAGAGATTTCTTACCAAATGCTCTCCTAAGAGAAATAATCATTTCATTGAGAGAACAAAATTATTTAGTGTGAAGGTCACCTGGTTTAGCACTAAATACTGTTCAACATCTGGTCTTAAGATAAATACCAATTAAAGCAGAGTTTATTTTGTGAAAAAATCTTTACTAAAAACAGTCATCACACAGAATTTCCACATTCTACCTGCCAACACTCAGACTAATTTGCCTCATATAAGCCCTCCAGTAAATCCAAAGCCCTTTTCCCTTGTGTATACCTACCAATTACTACAACACAGACACTAAAAACTCATCAGCAAGGTAAATGTTAATACCTAGAAAACACTTGAACAGCTTTTGCTACATCAAATAACTGTAATTTTTTTTCATTCCAGCATTCTGACACACACCTGGTTGTGAAGTTTTGGTGTTTAGCATCAGAAGAATGAACCCAGAGACACTGCTGGCTGCAGAGCAACACAAACTACCACTATTCCCATCAGAAAGGGGCCAAGAACCAACATCATTCCCACCACAAAAGGGCCAAGAATCAACAGCTCAAAGTAACTCTGTGGCTTCACCACCTGCTGCTGAAGCCACCTTTACCCATTTCTCATCCCTGACTGTTCACTCCCCTTCATGCAGCTGTGCCATGAGCTACATCTTGGTACTGACCCTGGAGAAATCTGATTTTGCTGCTTTTGTGGCTGGTTTTACAGTGGGTTCACCCATGGTTATAGGAGCACCAAGCCAGGACCAGGGTCCACCTGATATCAAGGCAGGAACTGGGGGATGATAAGTGCTTCTTTCAGCCATTCTGCTGGTTTATGCCAGCTTAAAATCCCCATGAAACTACAGAGAATTAGGCATCTCCAAGTTAGAAAGGCAGCAAAACACAAAAAAAGAAAAAAAAAAAAAAAAAAGAAGCAAGCACAGACTGTTTGTCCCATAGAACAAATTACTAAGATACTGAAATCCTCATTTCTAACTAACTCCCAAATAAGCCAGCCTGCCCTTCTGAAAAGCATTTTCAGCAGATGCCTGTTAATTTTTCAAATTTTTCAGTCAAACATAAGCTACTGAGCTCGAAACAGAGAGTAACAGTTACATGTAATGACCTGCAGCACCCTAAATGTCAGACTAAATTACCCAGCAGTTCCTTCTGCCTCCCATCTCTGAAACACTGATATATTTCAGTTCCATCCCTAGCTGTGTCAGATCAGCAGGCTTTAACAGTTTCAAAGACAAGAGTCACACGTAATGATATCCCTGCTTGGAACAAATCCAGGGGTTGAATCTGATTTCTTCACGTAGAAACAAGCAGCTCTTAACATTTGATCTGGAATTCGTACCTCGTTAGGAGGGAAGCAGCAGAAGTCTCACCCATTCCTGGTTCCAAGCTGGTGATGAAGGAGAAGGAAAAGGAGAAGGAAAAGGAGCTTTGCTGTGCTAGAGCTGGTCACCAACCCCATTAAAACCCTCAGCTGTGAGTGCAAGAAATGATAATTTTGCCTGCCACGAGCAGACAGCCCCTGTGAGTCAGGAATCTTCACGTTCAGGAGCTCTGAGGAGGAGGGTCAGATCACAAACCTTGGCTTTCAGCATCATTCTTCGTGCCTCAGTATGTTATGGGTGAAGGAAGATGCCTTCTCTCTGCCTCAGTAACTTGTGTAGTATTTGCATGCTTTGCAAATTAACAAAAAAAAAAAAAACCCTCTAAATTTACAAGACGTGTAGCACTTGGCAGGATTTCATAACTGCTGAGTGACTGAGATGAGCTCATTTAACACAATTTTGAAATAAATGTATTATTTTATATAGCTGAGCCTAGACATTCTGCAAGGCAATGGAGAAGGGAGGGATGATACAGAGCATGGCCTGAGGAGTGTGGCCTCTTGCCAGTGCCCACACACATTTGTCCCTCTCTTTGCCAGCCTCTGTCACATACACACACCCCCTGGAAAGAAACAATCCACTCAGGGCAAGGAGGAGCATTTTCCAACTTCTGCCAAAATCCTATTTTCACTTTAAAATAAAGACTGAGCTCGTTTAACTACAAGATCCTTGACATACATAGCAACACCTGTCAGAGAAGTAGAAATAAAGCAGGGGGAAAAAAAAGCAAAAATCAGGATTTTTTCCAATTCTCTCGTGCTTTCAGTGTGACCAGGAAAGTGGAATTTGTCACCACCACGGGCAAACTGTACTTTTAAATCCAGCATTTGTGGATTGGGGAAAAGTGGTCAGGAACAGCCATGGATACACAGGATGGGAATCCAGTGCTGGGAGAGCCAAACCCATCACTTCTCACACCTGATGCTTCTGGCTTTACACACCTTAAAAACCAACTGTAAAGGGAGACACTGCACAGAAATATATTCAGCAACACGAGGCTTTAAAGTCCTTTTACACTTCCTGCAAATTCACAGCCTCTGTTCAGATCTGCTCCTTTAAGTAGCTCAGGTGTGGGATTTAAGACAAGCTCCTCAGCTGAGTGAGCTGCTTGTCACAGTCAGCATAAAAATCCATTGCTGGAGATTCCTTACCCTATAATTTATATTAGTCAATAATATTAACTAGGTTTCACAAAAAAAGACAAAAAAAAAATTCAATGTTGTTTCTAATTACCTCCCCCAAAAAAAAGAATTTCAGTCTTTCAGAAAATTAATACCTGAAATTATCAGCCTCCAGTACAAACCACCCATTTAAGAGATACCAGCAACCAAAGGATGACTGAGAAATAATTTTTTCTGCATTTTAATTCCAACACTGACTGCCAGACTGTCTAAGAACGAGACTGAGCAAGCCCGGGGGACAAGTGGCAGCCTACTCATGTACCAGCAAATTCAGCAAGGGCTGAGAAACAGGACAAATGAACCCATTTTCAGCTTGGACTGAGCTGGTTATATCACCAAGCCGAGCTAAAACCAGCTTGGGAATCAGAGCAGAGACACTGCTGTCGCTGAGTAAGCACATAAAGGAGGCCAGAGGCATCAATCAAATTCAGGAGGGAACTGTGTAGGTAATAATCCCATAAATATGTATGTTTAAGGATAATCTAAGCAAGGTTTGGGTTTTTTGGTGGTTTTTTTTTTTTTGTTTATTTGTTGGGGGTTTTTTAATGGATATATTCTTAAAAATGCAAGAATATTCCTTCTCTTTTTTAAAAACCAGACCTGAGCTGTTCACTGTGGAAGGATCCCTGCATGATCAATGCTGAAAACACTGAAATTCTGTCCCTGAATTACCGTGTTTATGGTCCAAGTAATGCAAAGGTCAAGAATGAACACACCCAGAACATAAAAGACACCCACTCTTGTGCATTAGAGAAATATTTACTTAAGTAGTCATTAAGAAGTTCATTTACCCTTTGAATGACTGAAAATACCTTAAAATTGCATCAGTTTTCCCTTTGCTATAAAATAATTAAAGGCCTAAAGCAGTTCCACAAGAGAAACTCATTCCTGACCACAACTAAGGCATGAGCACTGCAAGATCTCCTAGCTGGAAAAATAATTATATTGATTTAAATAAAACAACGCAATTATTGTTAGTAATAGTAGCTGCAAGCTTGCAGGAATTTATTAGTTTAAGCAAAAATTACCAGCATTTAAAAAAAATTCTATAAAAATTCTATATAAAATCACTTGATTTGAAACAAATCAAGCCCTTTTGTGAGCACCACAGTAAGTTATACTCAACTATTACATGAGTATTAAGCTAACCCAGTTTTCTTTTATATAAGTTGCCAAGAGAATGCTCTTTCCCTTCACCCTTTTCTGATTTCCAGGAAAAAATGTCTTGAAAAACTGCTTATGCTAGAATTACTGGAATCTGAAGTATGACCAGTAATTTACAATCAGCAAAGGATATTACTTATCCCTAAAAATTTAGAGATAAAAATATTTTTAAATCGAAGCATAAAAATTAAAAAAAAATCAGTAGTCATGACAACCCCATTCCCTTTCCTTCTGCTCACCCATGTCATCAATATGATACCTAAAATAATCCACAGTAATTAAACTATCTGCAAGAGACATCCACTTGTGCAGAAAATAATTTGAGAAGAATTTACACCAAAAAGTGTTGTGGTTTAATGCCAGCCAGGAACTAAGCTCCACACAGCCCCTTGCTCCCAGCACAGGGGGATGGGAAGAACTGGGAAAAGTTAAAAAATGGGTTGGGATAAGAGCACTTTAATAATTTAAATTAAGTCAAATATTATAATAATATATAATATAATGAGAAGGGAGAGAATAAAAAGAGGGACAACAAATGATGCACAAGTCAGCAGTCACTGATTTGATGCCCAGCACATCCCAAAATACCCCTGACTCCTGGATAACATCCCCCAGTGTATACACAGGCCATGATGTCCCATGGTATGGAATATCCCTTTGGCCAGTTCAGGGCCATTTTCCCACTCATGTCTTCATCAGCAGAGCCTGGGAAATTAGAAGTCCTTGACTTGGAATAATCAGCAACCAAAAGCATCAGTGTGTTATCATTCTATTCTCACACTGAATCCAAAACACAGCACTGCACCTGCTACTAGGGAAAATTAACTCTATCCCAGCCAAAAACAGGACAGATTTGTTAGTCTGACCTCAGCTTCTGGAAAAAATATGGAGAGGATTATACTGGGTGCTGCTCAGGGTCTTCTGAAGGATACATCTGCCAGGCACCATCAACACAAGGTTAATTAATATGATACCTATCTATGATAAAGTCAAGTGCCCAGGGAATGAAAGGGAGGAAGGGGATTTAGTTTTTCTGGATTTTAGTAAGGCTTTTGGCACTCCCAACATCCTTCTGGGCAAGATGTCCCACTGTGGGATGAGCAAGTTCTGGGTGACAAACTGGCTGAAGGGCAGAGCTCAAAGAGGTTCCAGGTGCCTGGGGACTGTCACCAACAGTGCTCCTCAGGGATCAGCTCTAGAGCCAGCCCTGTTCAATGTATTTATCAATGACCTGGATGCTTCAACCCTTCAGCAAGCCCTGAGTTGCTCAGGCAGTTGGACTAGAGCATCACTGTAGGTCCCTTCCAACTGAAATATTCTATTCCGTGCTAACATTTACACCTGGGTGTGAAGCAAGCACCAAGCGGCAAAGATCCCACCTAATCCTTTCAGCAGGGCACTTAGTGCCCACCTAAACCTTCCAATAAAATCTCTAATTTCACCAACATGACTCAATTGTTACTTTTCTTCCCATTATTTGAACAGCAGGTGACACGTCCAGAGATGGTGAAATAATTTGGGAACATCAGAGCACAGCCCTCTAATTCTGCACCTCTTATTCAATCCATACAAGTATTTTAAGACTACAGTCAACTGCACTGCAGAGTCTGATTACAAGAACAGAATAAAACTCATCAGGACTATTTCTGGGATTTTAATGACACAGTGGCCAAGGTAGCACCATGGTGTCTATTATGTATCTACACTTGACAGACTAATTTTAATCTAACCCAGTACATTCCCCTCCAACTGCTTGACTCAATTCTTACAACTCAAGAAAAATTCTAAATCAACACATATGTTTAAAAAAGGAGAAGTGCAATGTTAATATTATTCAATTGTGCCTTCAAAAGCATATTTTTGGCATATATTGTCTTCATTTTGAGAGACAAAAGACCTGGATACTACAGATTTTCACAGAGAAACACCACATCTGTAATAAACCCTTATTCTTACAAAGCACAGCAATCTAATCACAGAATATTGGGATTTATCTCAATTGTCCACACCAAGTACCAGCTGTCCAGGTACCCCTGTAGGTAAAGGAGGTCTTAAACTAGCAGAGCTTTCATTATGATTCACTTTACTAAATCCAATTCTCTCCAGAAGAAAATGAGGAATCCCATCCTAAAATTCTTAAGGCAGCCTTCCACAGACTGTAAAGTCCAGAGTGACCTTCTCAGATCAGTCATTCCCTGACACTGCTGTTCCTGGAGTCTGCAGGGATTCATCTTCTTGGCAACCCTAAGTTTCTTCTAGGTGGTTTCAAGGTAATGCTCCTGTCCAAAAAATTAAACACTTGGCAAAAGGAAGATCTGTACTTCTGGTATCAAAAAATTATACACGCAAGGCCAGAATATTAATTAAATTAAAGACACAGTGACCCCGTGGTCATCAGCCAAGGAAATGACGCTGAGGACAAAAAAATTCTGCCCTCCTGGTCTGACCACAACCTCCCTCTGTTGAAAAGATGATTTTTCATCCTTCTATGAGAGAAATGAACCATCACATCTGATTTTATTTCCTGAAACTGCTGAGTCTTTTATACCTAGAGAGGATACAACAGATAGACAAGAACCTTTTTTAAAAAACACAAGAAAATTCCGTTTCTTTTTTAAAAGCCAGGTCTGAGCTGTTCACTGTGGAAGGATCCCTGTTTGATCAATGCTGACAACACATGGACAGCACTGGAATGCTGTGAGTGGAGGAAACAGAAATTAAATGGAGGTAGCAAAGCACAATTTCTCTCCTTCCCAATATGGAGCAGCTCCCCTCACCTGATCTTTACATCAGTCAGTGACCTATGTCTTATAATTAGACAATATTGTTACCCACATAACACAACATGCAAGACTGAAACACCTAATACTACTTTACTCAGCATTTGGTTAGAAAAACAACACAGAACACCAAAATAAAAATAAAAAACCCCATGAAAATAAGTCCAGCAAACTCGATGCTTTCTCTTCAAAAAAAATTTAAAAAAGATTAATCAACTCCTCAGTTTTCTGACTAAAAAAGAAAATTACCTATTACTGAGTCTTTGCCACATTGAGATCCAGAAAGGCTCCTGGGCTGTTTTAACCTGCACTTCACTGATGTAGACCTGGTGTCAGCAAGGGGTTTGATTCCTTAAGCAAGCACTATCAGGTCTGACCACTGCACTCCCTTCCAAGCTTCCTAGCTTGTCATTCCTGTTACTGATTCAACTGTATTCCACAGAAGAGAAAAACACCCTGAACAATACCAAGAATAACATCCTTCCTTTCCTGTTCAGATCCATTTCTGTCAGTCATCTTCCTCTCCCAAGAAATTTCAAGGCATCCTCTGAAACACAGAGCCATAATTCCATTGGAATTTATCAGTCCTGTGGTTAAAGCAAGCTGAGCAAGCTTCACCCTTAGTGGCCAACAGCTCTGAGATAACTGAGAATAAATGGAGTTGGGAAATTCTCTCTGGATATCAGTTTCCACTGTTTCTGTTGGAAAAAAAAAACATTTGACCAGCCCTTGTGCACTGAGCAGACCCAGCCACCATTTTCATACAAGATTTTGTAAGATTTATTTCTTGATTTCTATTCTATTCATATTATACAGAGTGCATACCTTCCTTCATTCTTCTCTGGTCTGCCACTCTCTGTTTCGATTCAAACCTGAAGAATATGTTATCAAATAACATCAAATATTGTTATCAAATAACATCAAATACTGTTATCAAATTCAACAAACTGACTAAAGCAAATGAAGGGAACAACCAAAGGCCCTGGAAATTGTGTCTGGAGAAACTGACTGCCAAATGGCCACGGACACACTCTGTACTTTTCCACTGTTTGGTTAAAAGCTGTTAAGACAGGTCACATGGAGAGATGGAAAAGCCTTATTTAATCCCATGTTGGTTCAATTACCTTTCATCTTCAACACGCCAACTCCACTGGGCTGCAGCATCTATTTCCCGTAAGACAGTTAAAAAAGCAAGAGTAGAAACACTCCTCTGCCACCCAAGGCACTCTGTGTGACTGCTGCACCCAGCATCTCCCCTCCTGCACCCTGCATCTCCATCAAAACTGATGGATTTGGGTAAAAAACAACAGATGGATTTGGTAAAGCCCCCGAGAGCATGAACTCCTCTGCTGCAGCTCCCAGAGCTATTTACATGACAATACAGACACAAAAGACACAGAAATTGCTTTACTGTAAAAACAAATCCTTCAGGTCAAAACAAAAGATCATGTTCTAACATTGACAACTACACAATGTACAGTTCTTTGTCATTCCCAACTCACCCAGCACCCCAATACTGCTGCCACCTGTGGCACTTAAAATCAGAAAACCCACTTAACAACTAAAACCATTATTAGTTTTTAAAAGAAGGCTAAAGGGTGGAAACAAAAAAAAAGGACAAAAAGATTTTAATTTAAAGCAGGAGGGAAAAAATTATCAAATATTGAGTACAGCAAAAAGACACATTTACTGCTGGAGAATAGTTGATATAACCCTTTGATTGTTTGTTATGATGGTAAAATCAATTCTAGAATTTCTGCTTTATCCTTAGAATTTTCAAAAAGCCAAATGCAGATGATTTCTTGAAAATTTTGTTAGTTATGCAAAACTGCTTTCTTACTTTTAGGCTTATACTAGCAGCAATCTGCAATAATTAGAGAGAAACTATAACAAATCAGGTACAGTAACAGGATCTGATTCTGTCCACCTTTACCATGTAAAAGATGCCAATCTTGGCAATACAAAGTTCCAAACAGAGTTTTTCACCACCACTAAAGCGCTTCTACAACAAGGCAAACAAGTACCAAATCTGATTATTCATGAAACAACAGCATTAAAATCCTGAGGAGTTCTGCAGACAAGGAAAGCCTTCCCTTTTAGCTGGGGCTTTTTTCTGGTCTTCTGATTAGAGCAAAATAGATGCTTCCTGCTTGATATATTCTGGAACTAAACCTACAAGAACTTGGGGAAAGCACTGCAGTTCTGGCAATGAGCTAAGTAAAGCCCTATTTCAGCATGTCAGAACTTCCTCATCCCCTGCCTCTGCTCAGGAATTCCTTTCCCCCATCTCACATTATCCACCTGGGAAGATGAAGGCTGAAAGCTGCTTCATTCATCCCTGATCTGCTCCTTGCAACACCTCACGGGGCTGCAAAACACCAAGTCTGGCAAATCTGTCATAGAGGAGCCTAAAGGCTGCAAAAATTAGGATTTGACGTGTGGGTACACTCCTAGTGGTAAATGCACACAGGATCCTCACGTGCTACCCTACAAATACCAATCCTCACCTCAAATACCAATTCTCACAAACAGTGGTGCCATCTGCACTGCTCCTTTTGGAGTGTCTGCCCCTCCTGCCTCCCTCCATCCTGCCCTGCCCCAGCTGTCCATCCCTCAGTCTCCCAGCTGAGTTTATGAGGATTTAATTTGCTACTACTCACGGAACAAGAAGTCAGTATTGATCTGTTTTCATTGCTCTCAAAATCTGAATGATTATCCTGAATGACTTCCGCAGGACTCGCTTTTAGGCAAAGGTTAAGAATCTCTGTTGTAAAACAAAAACCTGATCAAATTGGTGTGTGTAATTGAATGTAAACTTACAAAGCAATTTTTAACTTGAAGGGTCTGAATAATCAAAAATCTGCTTCGCTACAACACTGCAAATATTCTGTGTTACTATAATTATTCTCTGTGTTAACACTCTGACAGAGCCATCAACTACTCCCTAGCATGAACAAGAAATGTACTTCAATATTTATTCATCCTGAGATCAACTTCTCTTATTCCAGTAATCTAGTGTAACTCCTCAGCACACAGAATTTCACCCAGTTTTGGGGGGGAAAAAAACCCCAAAACAAACCAGCAAAACCCCTCCAAAAACCTAACCCTTATTTTTAACATTCTACAATTCAGTGCTGCAGCCTCATCCTCATTCTCCTCATAAAATTAAAAAGGATCCTCATCTTTCCTCTGGGTAGTAATATGAGGTCTCATCTTCCCCTTCCATGCTCAGAATTTTCCAAAATTCAAATTAGATCATTCAGAAAACCAGTGCAGACCTCTAATGACATCAAACAGTGTTTCTGCTCTTGCATCAATTACTGTTTAGAGTATTCCAGGCTATTTTTAGGATGAGTGATTGAAAGGTCTTTTAAAAAATCATAAAGCCAGACTGAGAAGCCTCAGTCATTAAAACTCCTGCAATAAATAAAAAAAACTTGAACTACTTTGCTGAGTCAGGTCATACTCCAGAACTTGTAGAAAGTTCTGCAAAATATAGCAAATCCCTGCAGGGTCAGAAAATCAAACTGTGCCCTGACAAACCTTGACAATTTAGCCCAAATTATGAAGAATTAATTGACTCAAAAGGCTGGAGCTTGAGATCTACAGAGCTCCCAGTCCTGTCCATGGAGTCAGAACAGACCCTCAACTCAAGAGTTTGGAACCAGGCTGGATCTTTGTTTTCCAACAATTCAGGGCCTCATACAGAATATCAAAAGTTTTTGTTAGAAGGCAGAGACTGATTCCACAAAAAATAATGATAAAGTCCACTGAACTGATGGGAATACAAATGGACGGACAAGAACTGTAGCCTGCAGGGAAAGTAAAATGCAGGATTTGCTGCAAAGATGAAAGAAATGTGTGAAAAATTAAGCTGTGTTAGACACAGATGCTGAGGGGAAGGTGAACCAGTGTGTTCCCACACGGAAATTTTAACAAAACAACAATTTAACAGTTCCAGACCATGTGTTTTATCAAAGGGAGATTCAGTAGTTTGCTTTTTAGTCTGACAAAATGGAACTACAGAAACAAGTTTCAATATTGAGGAAAATGTCTCCCAGTGATAGTTTATGAAGCCAGAGATATAAAAATCACATTCATTCCAAAATATTATTTTTTAGGAAGATACAGTTCAATCTTGACCATCTACCATGGCAAAACTATCAGCACATTTTCCAAAGTGACTTTGAACTGGCTTGTGCTACTTTTTGTAGCCTCAGGGACTATTACTTTGGAGGAGTGAAATGATGCATTTTCACTTTTACACATCACAGGGACTATAAGCAAAGTAACAACAAGATTTCTACACTGAAAGCCTGTAGGATTCTATTCTATACCACAGCAACGCACCACACTTATTAATAATCTCTGTCTTAGTTTCTCTTTCTCTCCATCTGGTGTTATTTCTGTGCATCCTTCAGTAACTTCAAATTTGAAACCATTTTTCATTTTCTCGTGTCATTTCATTTGAAGCATATGCTTCAGTTATCATCTTTGTCTGCATGTGTGATATCAATAATGATTCTATACAGAAAGAGTCAGATTCCAAAGTCTTTATTAGGTAACAGCTTGCCTCAGCAGCATGGGCAGTCTACAAACTATTTAAATCAATTAGACTAATTTCCATATTACTCAACCTGACACAGACACTGTACATCAGAATCTAAGTAAACACATATAGACAAGTAAAAGAAAAGCTATTTGCAAACACTGTGAAACACCAACAAACAGATTAAATGAAGATTACAGCCAACGCCGCATCAAATCCCAGCCACCGATCCACCTCACACAGCGTCCTGACCAGCAGGAAAACACCACAAACATTTCCCAGGAAGGCGTAAGGAATTCCTTGCAACACAAAGCTGTAAAGTAAATGGTAAAAAAAGGGATCACTTCTACCTAAATGTCACCTATTTCTGGCAGATGAATGCCCTCGAGAATCCATGTTCTGCTTCACCAACAAAGTAATCCCCGGGAGATTTCCTCATGTCATCACACTCCAGTTTTGTCCATTACATAACCCTCTCTTTTAATTTCTAGTAAAATCAAGTATCTTAATTAACACATTACTATATGGCACCCATTCAAGACAGAATTTTTCAGTACCAAACCAGTTAATAGGAAAAGATAAACAATTAGTTCCTTAATATCACGGTCTGTGTGTCCTCCTAGTGATAAGTATCTGAAACTGCACTGATCCGCTGCTGCAAGCTCCTGTCCTTGCTTTAACTCTTAATTTTCTTCATTTTGCTTTGATTTTGGGAAATTCCAGCTGCCAAACCACATACTGCTCCGTTACTCATCCAAATAAAGCTCCCACAAGCTCAGCACTAGGGATTCACTGGGGATAAAATCAAGATGCAAAGATAAGTAGTAACTACAGCACAGCAAACATAAAACCAACAAAACAATTTAATGTTTCAGAACAACAAAGTGTAAAGTACTTCAAGGTTTAGGATTTCAAGCAAAACAGAGAACTAACTGACTCCAACACAATTTTCAGCTAAGTCTATGTGCCAGTTTCACCCAAAGACAAAACTTTTAAAATGTGAATAAACCCAAATGTTCCTCCAGTGTGATCACTGCTGAAGATTCATGGACTTCATTTCTACAACACAGCTGGACTACAGCTCTGCAGTCCAAAGGCTTTAGGTCACTTTATCTGAACCCTTTTCTATCACAGGTTATTACATTTCATCCAAAACAGAACTTCATCTATAGAGTTCTTTTTCTACCTGTCAGGTGGTCATGCACTCACCCAAGAACTGAAAAAAAAAACAATTAAAGAGATATTCCCAGATTATTTCAGATGAATGACAACATCAACCTACAGAGAAATGCAGAAATCATCAAGGGCTCTACCAGACTGAAAGTTCACCTGAACCTCAAGCAAGTACAAGTTTTTGGGATAACCTGCAATTCGTATGACCACACTGCATCTTCCCCAAGACCCAGGAGAAAAGAAAATACACACCAGAAGATGAGGATGTTGGTGCCACAGCTACAAGTTTAAAAACCAGACAATGAGAGGAAAAAAAACAAAACTACAATATCAATATCAACAGAACAGTGAACATGAGTACACTGAGGGAGTTTAAACCCCTGGTTCTTCCTACAGGGGTGACAAAAGCCGCAAAGCTGAATTTTAGGAATCTCACTGCAATAGAAGAGGTTTGAGACATGTAAGGGTTATGACAGACAAGCTATTGACAAATGCTAATTACCAATAAAATTACCATGGAAATTCACAGGAAAGTTGCCAACTTTAGGTTGACAGGCAGTGTGTCTTTCTGGAAATAGAGTTTATAGCTGTTATAAAACAGCATGATGACTGCCTAAAACCACAGTATTGTTAAAAGTGCTCGTAAATTTAAGAACTATTTGTATTTAAGAATTTCCCATTGTTATCGCTTCTGTGAAGTCTGGCAAGCTGCAGTATATTGTGCAGGGTCATCAAACAAAATAATCTGATTTGATATTAATGAGTGTATTACTAACCCCAGAAATTCACATTTATTTTCAGCCTTCAAACTGACACATGATGTTGAAACACCCATTTTCACAGCAGAACGTCTGTATTTTCATATACTGTGACACTTAGATCAGTTATAATAAAAGCACTCATTTAAAGTTGCTCTAGCTAGTCTTTACTCTGCTAGGTTAGGTATTAGCCTTAGGTAGTATTTTAGCTAATTAATATGAAGAAAAAAGTCCCTACAAAATAGAAAAAATATTCAACTCTAATATTTCATCCAGGCACTTTAGGATTATACTGTTATTTTTAAAAAATACATACACTTTTGAAATACGTCACTTCTTCTAATCTAGTTTAAAAACTAAAAACACAGACATAACCGTATTAAAACTACTTTAGAATTCTAATTCTTCCTTCAGACATGCTTTTCATCTTTCCTGGTTCCACACACGCTGACCTGCCACAGTTTAGTTAAGTTATATTGCTCTATGAGGACCATATTTCAATTCAAAGAACACATTTTGGTTGGAATCAACTCTTTTACATTATAAATGTCATACAATCCAAAACTGTGTTCTATGTGATGAGTAATAAAGCTTGGCTGCCTGTTTCCTTTATCACACACACATATACATGCTTGGGGGTTTTTTATTATTGCCAAATCCTTCATGTCTTACAAAAATCTGATGGCTACTTCCATCTCCTGAGCAACAAGAGACAGGACAAGAAGAAACTGCTGCGATTTCCACCAGGGGAGGTTTAGGTTGGATATTATGGAAAATTTATGCACCAAAAGGGTTGTTAAGCATTAGAACAGGCTGCCTAGGACATATTAGAGTCCCATCCATGCAGGGATTTAAAGGACACAAAGATGTGGCATTTGGGAACACGTTCTTCTCCAGTGCTGAGGGAAGAGTTGGGTTCCATGATCTTAGAGATCTTTTCCCAGCCTAATGATTCCATGATTCCCAAACATACAAGTTTAGAAGCCACCAACAGCATGAGAATTTTGCATTAAAAAAATAGAATCATTTAATTTCAACAGTTTTTTCAAGTAACTAATTGCTTTTTACATACTTGAAACTCAACAGGAAAACAGGAACATGGAGCAATTTTGCTGATGCTGCTTTTACCCCGTTATTTCAAACCTGACTGCATCACTTGCCAATGTATGACTCAGTTTGCTAAAGCCTGAGACTATCAATACTTTCTACATGTCAGACTGTGTGTGTGTTTCCATGTTCCCACTGCCTGCTTTGGGTTTTGTGAACCCAATTTCTCTGTGCTACCTTGCCTAGCACATCCTGTGCCTCCTGCACCATCACCTTCCATTCCAGGGGATCACTGTCCTGCACAGCTGTACAAACTCTAGAGTAGAAACAAAAGTCAGGTGGTTAGGCAGCAGCATGAAAAGGAAAAACAGCAATCAGCTGAGTTTTTCTAAGAAGTACATTTTTAGCTGTACCATGTAGAAGGTTTTCAGGAAGCGGCTCGTACCGGAAGCCAGTGACCTCACAGCTTCATGTAAACACCACACAATGACAACATAAAAAAGAGCAATATTTTCTCATTGCTTTTTTCTTTTAGCATGTTCATTATTCACTCAACGCCACCCAACAATGAAAACTGCAGATCAAAGGAATCAGGTTCTTACAGGTCTAAAAATAAAGATCAATGCAACACTCGTGCCATATCCAAGCAGTTAAACACCATTAAATATCTGTAATATCACAACCTTTCAATGATTTTCTTACATTTTGAATTTTAACTCCATTATGCCAAGCCTCAACAGGAAGATGATGTGACCCCTCACAGCCACAGCACCAACCACCAAAAATCCATATACTCTCTACCAACTCACCCTTTTCATTCCCTTCCAAAACCACCTGTCCCTACCTCTTAGCCACATTCTAAACCATCATATCCATTAATTACCTTGCCTATCCTCATCCTTACAAAGGATGGAACCAACTGTTAAATGCCATCACCTGCTATGAGAGCTGTGCTTCCCTATTCTTTTTCTGATTTGAATTGACTGAAGACTATTTGAAATGTATTTATCACTGTTTGACATGTGCTAGAGTGGCTTTCAGGACCTACTTCTCATCTTTTAAAGCAGTTTTAATTCTTTCTCCGTTCTTTATGTTGTTTCTTCTTTAGTGAACTTAGACAAGTATTTGGATTTGAAGCCATTGTTTCTACCCAGATTACACAAAAATGTAACCATTCTCTTATGAGCTCTTATCTCACTGATTAGAAGAAGTCCCACATTTCTCCATTCTCAAACCTGCAGGATCTCTATCTGGTTTACCTCACTGAGCAGAGTATTTCCAAGTGAGCTGCAACACCTCCAAGAAGACCTCACCATCCACTTTTTACATCCACCCATCTATCCTGGGACAGTTCAGAATCTTGCTAAAAGAGAACATGCAAAAATCCAAGCTTTTTCAACACATGGGCTGCACTAAGTTCTTCACATGTAACTAGTCTTGATCTTGGTTGGTAGATATGTTTAGATGCTAAGAATTGTAAATTTGTCATGTTGGGGTAAGTTTTGAAGTTGTTTTCCCCACTAGTAATCCTGGCTTTTGATAAAACTGAATTATGAAAGGAGAACCAGGGAAATCTACAAAAAGAACTTAAAAAATAGACTTAAATAATAAAAGTGGGTTGAATTTCAACAGCAGCAGATGTGGAGTCATATACCTGGGTAAAATACATGTTCCCACCAGGTTAACAGCTCCTTAATTTGGAAAATATGAAGGAGGAAAAAATCCTAGCCCATTACTACGTGACCATGGATCATCAGAGTGACACACCTGCTAAATAAAGCAACCATGACCCCAATTTATGGCTGCCTGGAAAATTCACCTAATTACTGTGCGTTCCCTGCTTAAGGGAACTGGATTCACACTGGAGCATGGAAAGAAAGGTGGTTTTAGGTAGCAGGAATGGCAGCAGATGCAAGTTCTGTGTTTGGCAGATTGAACTGGCCTCAAGTTTAAGACGACAAAAAAAACCCAAACCAAACAAACAAACAAACCAAAAAAAACCCAAAGAAATAAGGACATTGTTTGACCACTAGCTGTAGCCTTAGACCCAGAATTCTGATTTCTCAGCCAAGATCAGTGTCAGAGTCACAGGGCAGTGGCTGCTGGTTCTTGCTGCCTCCCAGAATTGAAGAAGGAGGACAAGCTCCTGCTGTGCCATCCTCTGCTCCATCCATGGTTTGTGCTCAAGCATTCAATGCAGGAATCAGCTGAGGGCAGAGAGGAGCAGCACCTGCAGCCTCCACCCTGGGACAGAACAGGGCAGCCCCAGCTCCAAAATGAAAGGCAGGACCATGAGGTTTGTGAGGCAGGAAATGGAGGGCGAGCCGAGCACGGGTTTCGTGCAGCCTCAGCTGCAGCAAACAACAGCAACACGATTAGGAACAGTTCCTGAAATCATCTTTGTGCTTTCATGAACCATTCCAAGTGCATGTCAGAGCCCAGCACGGCGAGCTGAACTCACCACAGAGCTTCTGGAGGAATACAGAGATCCTCAGGGAGGGACACTGTGTCCCATGCTGGTTTAACTGTTCTGGCTGCAGGCAAAGCAAGGTGCAACGCCAGCTCTGAGCTGAGCCAAGAATGCAGAGCAGGCACAGTTTGGGAGAATGGAAAATTCAATACTGAATGTAGACTGGAGGCTTTGTTTGCTTACCTGACTGAAGAGGTAGTAACTGATATAGTTCCTAGTCATAAAAGCATTAGAGTAATAAATAGGCAAAGAGGCATAAGGCAAACTCCGCAATTATCATTAAAAAGTGAGCATGAAACAGCTCTTCAAAATGTTAGGCTGGCAATTTGAGGACTTTTATGGTCCTGAATGCTCTGAAAATTGGAGTCTTTCTTCTAATCCCAATAATGGAAGTAAAAAAAAAAAACCCTGTCCTTAAGATGGAGTTTGATTATTTTAAAGTACAAATTATATAGCAATTATACAACATCAGGCTTCCTATATCAAGTGACAAGACTTAGAATCCTAGGAAACCATTTCCAGTTCAATATTCTTACTAGCAGTTAGCATGAATTCTCAGGAATATCAAAAACACCATCAGCAATACGTATCTTAGACAGGAAACTAAGGTAAGGAAAGAGAATTATCCAATACTGAAGAAATAATGAACAAAACTGACCCAATCCAAAGTTCTGCTATTTAAAATAACCCCTTCAGCAATAAAAAAAAAACCAAATGAACAGGAACTGCAAGATCATCCTTCAGAAAGCAAACAAAAACAGATATTGTAATTCTCTGACTGTAAAAAAAAAAAAAAAAAAAGAGATTTCCTCTTCTTAAAAATTCCTTCTCTTAAGAGAAACCAGAAGAACATACATAATAATAAACAGAGAAAGGGAACTTGGTCACCAGCTATTAATGGAATACCTTATTGAGAACAGGAATACATGGACAATGCTTCTCCGTGTTTTTTCAAGTCCAAATGATCCATAATAACATCTGCCACAGTAGTTCACTTGTTATTTCATCAGTACAAACACACACCACTGCTACTGAGCAAGTGAGAGCACTTCCAGCAGCTGAACTCCCCCAAACACATCGAAAGCAACACTTTTGACACCTTAAATAAGTTGTAAGATTCACACATGCACTAGGGCAACATAACCTCACTGAAGATCTAATTTAGACTAAGGAGAAGTAATAAGGACTGCTAATTTTATGGGCAAGCAGCCTAAAACATTTATTTGGAAGCTAGAAGTCCCTGGAGGAATTTCTACGTTAGTAATAAGTCAAACCTGAATGCCCCAAAACATGATAATTAAAGGGCAGAACAAATCCTTTAAGAGAAAATAACCATAGTTACAAACGCATGGTAATGAGTCATGTTAAAAGAAAAACAAAATATTTCCAGTATGTGAGCCAGATGACTGCTGGACCACATCAGTTTATGGTAAAACACAAGAAGAGATTTTTAAACATTTTAAGATAAGCTCTTCAAAAGACAGCATTATCCTGGGCCAACACATTAATCTAGTGGTAACACAAAGACATATCCTTCCATAAAATCTAAATTTAAGATCCATGCATTTTATCTACACTAACTTCTGCACCGCAGCTCCAGGCATTTGACATCCCTGAATTAATTCCTCCAATCAATTCCAAGTTTCTTCCAATAAAAGGCACCAAACCCTTCTGTGTTTACACAACCAGGTTGAACACTAGTGCTCATTAGGGAGAGCAATAAGCAAATCAACAGGAAGCACAGCCAGTTGGAAGGATTATGGAAGCTCCCAGTAGAAATCCAACATGTAGGAAGATGAGACAGCAAAGTGGGAGCCTCAGAACTGCTGCCTTGTCTTGGAGCTGAGCATGAGATGACATCTTCCCAGATGGATACACAGCTATCTTCCCTACCAAGAGGGAGGTAATATAATATTCTAATTATATAATAATATAACACAGAGTTTATAAAAGTCAATTGATACGCTCCTAAAGTTAGCAAAAATGCCTAATAATATGTACAAGGAACATGAATTAGTAATAAGCAGATATAATATAGAGAAGTTCAATGAACTCTTCAAATTTGATTTTTGTGTACAGAGGAAACAGTTCTGTTTGACTTTTTATATTAAGCTGTGGACAAGGCAGCACTGGGTTAATGGCTGGACTCAATCTTAAAGGTCTTTTCCAATCTGAATGATTTTAAGATTCTACTCTGGTCTCCCTATGTTAGTCCCTTGTCTCTTCTTCACAGACTCTGACTTTTAAATCTAACCCAGCTGGGGTTTCTGTGTTTCTACACTGTGCTCACAGACATCACAGATTCTCACAGAGAATCCCCCCCATCTCCTCTGCAGTGCTGGTAACAGTGAGCCACACACCCCAAATTCCCCAGGAGCAAAGGTGGCTGTGGATGCACCTCTGGACATCCCCTTTCCCTGCAGGGCTGGACAATCCCAGCCCCTTCTCTACAGCTCCAAATCTTATTTACAACACTCACAGGAGATGAGGGATTTAGCAGCAGAACTGAAAATACAAACAGCTTGAATTCTGAGCTACCAGTGAAGCTGGTTAACATAATGTAATACTTAAATATGCTCTTATAAACCACAGGAGGGATTCAGCAGTAGATGGTACTATTAATATCAATATTACTTAACAAAACCCTTGAGAGACACAGAATGTAGAAGTAGAGGGGTCAGCTGAGTAAGATTAGCTGAAAAAACATGTATTTATAATCTTCATCCATTTTAAACTAAATGCTAGCAGGGAAATTCATTCTGTAGTCAGTTATGCAAGAAAGGCTGCTAGAAAATCATTCTTATAATCAAGTATACTGAAAACCTTCATCCATCTAGCATGCACAATGGAGGTATCAGGAAAACATAATTTACAACCACAGGATGGGAAATCACCTACTTACAGGTCCTGGTCTAGAGAAAAAAAATGGAAGGATTATTTCATAGGAAGAAATTCTTCCCTGTGAGGGTGGGGAGGCCCTGGCACAGGTTGCCCAGAGAAGCTGCAGCTGTCCCTGGATCCCTGAAAGTGTCCAAGGCCAGGCTGGAGGAGCTTGGAGCAACCTGGGACAGTGGAAGGTGTCCCTGCCCATGGCAGGGAGGGTGGCACTGAATGGTCTTTAAGGTCCCTTCCAACCCAAACCATTTTATGACTGCACAATCCCATTCCAACTCCAGAAACCTCTAAGTTATGAGCCACACTGCTGCCATCCATGGCAACATTGCTTTAAGCAGTGCTGAGAGCCCAGGGTGGATTTTGCCCATCCCTGTGCTTTGGATACCTGGTGGCAGTGATGGGCAGAAGGGAACAAAACACTCATGAGGATGGAAAGCTGACCATAGGAGTCTGACTGTGACCAGGAGACAGAACCTCCCTGCTGCTGTCCTTCCCTGCTGGAATTTCTGTTCTTGCAGATTCTTTCTTTGCATATCCAGAATCAACAAACCACAAAGATAAGCCAGCACTCAGGAATGAGGCAAAGTCTCCTTCTGCTGCAGGAAGCGCAGAAAAACAACTGAAGAAAACAGACAAATCATGAATGCCACTTGCAGGCAAAGTGACTTAGTCACCTCATTTTTGTTTCCTGCAAGGCAGCAGCAGCCTGAAAACAAGACCTAGGATGGACAATGACTGCAGGCACAACCATGAAGGAACATTTCAAGGGAAAAGTCATGAACTGGGAAAGAATCACTGCAATCTCTTTCAAAAACATGACGCATATCTGTCCACCTTACCAGAAAGAACAATGAACAGCTGAACAACATTGTTTAAGATCTTTACAAAGATTTAAGTATCAAATATGAAAACTAAATAAGGCAAGCACAGTTTGCCCAAGAGAAATGTTGCAGGCCAGAAGAGGTGTCACTTCATACGTAATGTTAGAGCTATACAATAATTAATGTTGACACAGCTACCAAAGAGACTGCATCTGAAAGTCTCAGAGCTGACTTACAGTTTTCATCTAGCCAGGGAGGTTTTTCTGAAGTAGGAGAATTAGAAAAAAAAAAACAACAAATTACAATCCTTGTCTAGCAGGAATTGTATGCACATCACAAACCTGTGCTCCAGACTTTACTTTGGGTAAATACATTTTTTTCATGGAAACTGATCTCACAAGAAACTGCCAGAAGACCCATTAGCAGTTTATCAGCCCATAGCATCTGGAACAGAATTAAACCTCTTCATGATATAGGAGTACTTTGTAATTGCAAAAGAGAACATCAACAAAACTGATAAATACAACCAGATATATCCTACAGAGAACTTGACCAGGAGAACATTAGACATGACAAATTATGTTTATAGTATTTACCTGATCCAGGCAACCAGGAGAATAATCTTCCATAAACCTTCTCAGAGTAACTATACCCACAGGAACACAAAATTCGCTGCAGAGGAAAAGGCTACAAGGGCTTGTTTTTGAAACCAGTGGTCTTTAAACGACAGGGGATTGCACTATATCCTGGAAAGGGGGAAGGGCACAAAAAAGCTGAAAAATGGAGCAATGAGAGCTCCAATTGGGAGCCTGAAATCTGCTGCAGGAATCACACTGCACATCTGATTGCAGTAGTGAAGGGCTGGATCCTGCCATCCAGGCTGCACAATGAGGATCTATTTTCCATGCTTCTGTAATTGAAAGAGTGCTCTGACAGATGCTGCTCTCCCATCACAATGCTGGAGGCCTGGGTTAACCTATCAAACATCCCTACCAGCATTTTTCCCCCACTGTATTACACAATTTTGGGCTCCAGTACAAATTATTGCTGCTTATAGATGTGACTCATTCGCTGCTGAAGTAATGCTGCTTTTGAGGAATTCAGTTTTATTCAATAAATAAATAGCATTTCAGCTCACAATTCCTGGTTACTTCTCCACAGTCACCATCTCTGCCTTTTTTGTCTCCAATATTCAGCAAGGACTTGCCTGTGAATGTCAGCACTTCCATTAACAAGGACTGGGAGAACAGAGGTCCCCACTCAAATCCCACTGAAATAGTACAGCTGAGCTCTGCCCTGCTTAACTCCTTTTCACATCAACACCAGCAATACATGAAACCTGCCATTTCTTGGAAACCAAAAAGAAGGCCTTCTCCTAAGTCACAAAAACACAAAGGAAAATAAAATTTCACCCCCCTCACAAAAGCCCAATAATAATTATCTTATTATTATTAATAAATAAAAATAAACCAAATAAAACAAGCCACAAAGAAAACCCCCAAGAATAAAAAAAAACCCAGACAAGTAACAACAAAAAAATACCCTAAAAAACCCAAACAAGCAAAAAACCAACAAAACAAAACCAAAACCAAAAAACCCCACAACTTATAGCTGTGCTATAGTACAGACTGATCAGAACAGCAGATACAGGCAGTGTCAGTGAAATTTTGTACATTTAATTGCTCCAACCTTATTGTTTCATATAGTGTCAACACCAAACAAATCTGAAGCAAATTTAAATGCATTTACATTCAACATACTGATTTTTAGATCAATATTGTTTTAAAACCGTCTGGATTACCAAAGGCAGACAGGGCTAACAATCTAAACGTTACAGCTGTTTCATGCGAAAGGTGCACAACCCCATGTCACAACAATAACCTTTGGAGAAGCAGCTGATCCCATAATGCTGGATCCAGTGCTTGGCTTTCAGTTTATCCAAACAACCACCGGCTTCCCTAAACAGATGCCACGGACAGAGATGAGGAGGAAGGAGCAGGAATGAGATGCTCTGCCTGCAACAGGGGCTCCAGGAGGAAGAGCAGGAATGAGATGCTCTGCCTGGAACGGGGGCTCCAGGAGGAGGAAGAGCAGGAATGAGATGCTCTGCCTGGAACAGGGACTCCAGGAGGAGGAAGAGCAGGAATGAGATGCTCTGCCTGGAACAGGGACTCCGGGAGGAAGGTGGGCTCTTGGAGCTGCCGAGGAAGTGTCAGGGACTCCATCCAGGGAGCCCACAGAGCAATCCCCGGTCTCCTCCGGCAGAGGGCAACGCTGGAAAAATCGCCTGGGAAGGAGCGGAGTATTTATTCCATGGAAGCGAGGCACCGCCGGCATCTGCCTCGGAGCGCCCGCAGCTCCGAGCGGCTCCAGCGCGGCCGCGGCTTCTCCTCCCCTCGGATCTCCTGTGCAGAGCGGAAAATATCCCGGCTGCTTTCCACATCTGGAATCCAGCTCTCTATCAATGGGATAAATGTAATCCCGACCGCTCCAGGGTCCTGGAGCACCGCCACGAAGCCAGGGAAATTAGGATGTAAGGATCGCCCAAGAGCTACGGATGATCCATCAATAGCCAGCCGAACACTGAAGTTATGCTAAAATTAAAAAAAATATATATATAAAATAAAAGGGGTGGGGAACGACACTGCAGAATGATACAGCAACTACACCCTGCTCGGGAGCATTAAGAGCGCTTTCAGTTTACAAAACACAGGCAGATAATGGCCAGAAATGTCCTTTTCCTCCTCCTGCTGGAAGTAAACACGGTGGCTGGAGGCTCCGTCTCCCTCCCAGGAGAGCTGACAGCTGCTCACATGAGCTGCTGCGTAGCAAGAAATCTCCCAAGTTCCAACGATCCAAACACAAGGATCCCTCCTGCTCCAGACACGTCTCACCAGCACCTGATCACCGGTGAACACCCTCCTGGGTTGATGTAAATAATCATCGGCATAAAACCCGGGGAAACGCTTGTTTTCTTTCTGAACCTCGGTTTGATTTTGCCTTGTTTCCTCAGCACGCTGGAATTTATTCAAGGCCAGTACCTGCCTTCATTTTACAACTCGATTTTTGCAGAAGCTCCTGGAGAAGCTACTGGAGTTGTGTTAAAATTCAGCAACCTGAGCATAATGCAGGTGTTATTCAAAACAGCACATTTTAGGGGAATTCCACACACAATGCTATTAAATGAACACAAAAATCATCTTGCTTTTCTGAAAATCTGAAAGCTACCAAAAAATATACCCAATGACAACAAAGATAAAAAATATAATTAGCCCAAATTCCAAGTATATTTTCCAGAGACATCCAAACATGCTCCACCTGTAGCAGGAGAAGTTCTGTGGACGATGTTCATTATAATCATATAATAATATGATTATCATATTTATATTATTCTTTTGCTAATAATCATTACAAAAAACAAGGATTACTTCAGGCTCTGCAGTGAAACTGGTACATCTTGGTGTAGCTTACAGGTAAATTGGGGCAGAAAAAGCTAAATTTTGTAACACCAGAAAATTATGTTTACCAGGTTTCCCTCTCCCCATCTTGTTCACCTCACCTTCCCCCCCCCCCCCCAGAAACTATCTGCTGCTTCTGGTAATTGGCAAGATGACACAACTGAAAAATAAAATTAAATAAATAATAATATCATGTCACTATTACTGGCAGGCTGACTTCACAAGTTTTTTGTTTAGATGAGACTACTGTTCAGCACTCTGCACATGTAAGCACACCACGGGCTTGGCTGCAAGAGAGCAAGGATCTGAAATATAGGACAGAAAAACCAGGATGACTGCTTCAGAATTTACCAACTCCGCTGATTTTCTACACAATTGCACAATTTACGTTCCCTAATAGGACCTGCTCCTTACACAAGACACATTCTGAGGAGTGTTTGTAAAATCAGGGCTTACAAGTGGTGTTATAAATGCCCTCTCAACCATTTTTTTCTCAGTTTCTTTTGCTTATATTTAAGTAAGAAATTTCTATCACAGTAAGAATTGGAAAAAAAAAGACCCAAAAAAACCCATTTACCATGGGCTCACTAATATTTCATAATTATGAAAAACTAATTCTCAAGTTACAGTACATAGAAATTCAGACCACTAAGAGACAGAGTAGGACCATCTCTCTTCATCCAAATTACTTCCCACAAGTCATAAACCACGGTCAAAAGAAAACTTCAATGTCCATATGGACCAAAATTATTTAAAACAGGAATATTATTACAATTATCGCCTTTGTTTGTCCTGCCAATTAAATCAGTTTTATGTAAGAAACTTGGATTTTCAGCTTGACTGCTTTATTACCATCATGAATATTTCTGCCACACAGACGTCACCATTTCAGGCATTTCCAAACTTACGTTTGGGAACAAGCACAACAACTTGGGGACATTTAAATTCCTTCCAGAGCTCCAAGAAGTTCATGAAAATTCCTAAATCAGGACCCAGTGCAAGTGTTAAATTCCCAGATCAGGAATCTAAGGAAGGATGAAATCTCTGACCTTGGTAAGGGTAAAACTCAGCACAAACAACTCCCATTTCCAGCCTCGCTGTTAGACAACAACACTACGTCTGCTGGCTGAGGTGCAGCATCCTGAGGGACTGGGAAAGGACAGGGGATTTTTCACTGCATTTGAAATGAAATCCAAAGCCGAAAGAAAGATATTGTTTATGCTGAAATTCATGACAAAAGAGTTGCAAGCCCATTAATTCCATCTCCAGCCATTTAGAAACCCACGAGTCGGGATCCAAAATTATCATCAAACTGACTTGAAAGAACTGCTGGGGAGAGGCTGTTTTTTTTTTTTTAACTTTGAATTTCAGCATTCCTGTTTGCAAGTGCTCTAACCCTTTATGTGACAGTATTTTCAAGCTCTTATTCTGGTGCTACTAATAATTCCAGGAGCAAAATGTTTATGGAAAAACACCGTGGAAATGTGGCATGAACTACAGCCAGTCATGCTATACACGAGGTCAAAAAAACATGATTCTGTGTTTTTATTTATAAACACAAAAGAAATATAGTAAACACGTGATTGCAGCAATTAAAATCTAACTTGGATTAAAGAAATCCTCTTAATTTTAACAATATAACAGACTCAAAGAGCATGAACAATCGCATTTTTAAAGTAAGTTCAGCATTTCCCCTTTTATTAAAACTGATGAAAGGTTTTACTACTTCCTACTGCAAAACCAATACAAACACTAATTTAAATATTTCCTTTTCAGTTGCATTTTGAATACTGACGAAGACTAAAACATCGACCTTTTTGCCACCGAAACTGACAAGGCATAAGACCCTAATACCACACTTTTTGTGTACCTTAGAGAAAAATGGGGATTGTTTCTATAAAAACTGACACAATACCTATTTTTCATAGCCCTTTCTTTCATATACATTGTATTTGTCACCAAAACAGCTCAGAGGAACACAGTGTGCAGCACACATTGTGCCTTGTCATGAGCTGACAGCAAATCAAGAGAAGGTGAACCAAATTACAAAACAAAAGTATTTTTCCCCCCCTTCTCTCCACCTGACAAGATAAATGATCTTAGTTATATTAAAGAGAAATGGGATAGGGGATCCAAAGGGCTCGTTTTACGTTAACTGCATCTCACCAACAAAAACAGAGAAAGCAATTTCCTGCTGCATCAATTCCATGCCAGCACTTCCACGGACACTCCGAATTCCGAGGCGCTGGCACGGCGCGCACCTCCAGGTATCCATCCTCACATCTCCAGCACGTCAACTGCTCCCCAGCCATTTCCTCTATTAAGGCAGAGTTCTTTCCCTGCCCCCAAAAATACAAAGATAACACGGATATGCCAGCACGAACCACCCCGGCTGAATAAACATCTTTCTGTAGGTAACACCGTGTCGAATTACTCCTGTAACCAACACAAAGCACCAGCTCTCTCTCTCTCAGGACATGTGTCACCACCCCAATTCTTTCACCACTACAGTGCCCCTAACTCCTTTCTGTAATTTGTTATTTTCAGGCCAGATTTCCTTCTTCACCCACAGTGGTCAATATCTGGAAGTTCTCATCATTTCAGGTTGCAAAAAATTGCACTGAAAAAGTCGAGATGGTAGAGAAGCCGAAGAATGTGAAATATCATAAACTATTCCTGATCCTTTTACCGGACTAGAGCAGCATAAAACTGCAAACCTCATCTTTCTATCCTCCTTCTCATGTTCTGTATTTATAGGGTATTAAAAACCTCCTCCTCCTAAGCAAAGATTTGTTTCTAGTGCAACACCAAAGCAGTTTTAAATATCTGTGTATAGTCCTCGCCATTATAAAACCCTCTCTTCCTCTTCTCAACCCAGCCTCGTTGATCTGCTGTTATTTAACTCTTGAAGGCTACTTGAGACTCACCACGTTACTAAAGGTTATGTAACTCTTAAAAATACACTGAATTTTTACATTTTTGAGCTGTACAACAGAAACATACACCACAAAACATACAGTTGAGGGGTTTTTCCCACCCCTCCTCCACTTATTCTAAACCAAAACATCTCAGGGATCTAGAATAGTGGATTTCCATATTTTTTTTTCCAGCTTGTCGGCCACAAAATCTTTAGCAGAGCAGAAAACAGTATAATGAGCATAAGCCTACAGAAAACACAATGTCCTTTCCTCTGTGGCTTCCCACTGACCCCGAGTTGTCCACTGCCTGCAAAGCCGAAAGCTGCTGATCTAGAACCGAGTATCCCCTTACTGTTTGCTCTGCCACCCGAGAAGTTGCATTAAAATGGCATCACGTTCCTTAACTCCAAACTGACTCGCCTTTCCACCACATAACCTACTAACACCCCCGTGCTCCAGAGCCTTTCATAAAACCCCATTCCCAGCAACAACCACCCGAAACCAAAACACCATCGCTTCAGACGCCTCTTTTTGCCACGGATTGGGACGTGGAGCGAGTCCCTCACACGGAACACTGCCCAACCCACCTATAAATAGGCTCAAAGCTCCAGGCTCAGGAGACTGAGAGCTCCACATGATCCTTGCAGCATTCCCCAGCTTCACCTACATAAGAGCCGTGCCGTGACACTGCCGGGCTGGGCAGACACCGAGCTGCTGCTGTGGCTTGCGCAGGAGAGCACGGAGGGAGGGGAAAGAAATAAAAAAAAAAAAGAAAAAGAAAAAAAAAAAAAAAAAAGAAAAAAAATCACTGGGCATAAACAGCTCTCCTCGGGAGAGAAACACCTCCCTCTCCGGAGGCCAGAGCCAGCCACGGACAGGCTGTCACGGCTCGGCCATGACAGGAACAGCAGCCAGGGACAGGCCCTTCAGAAAAGGTTTAATGGGGCCAGGGCCGAATGGACGCTCATGGTGAGCAAGGGCCTGGGGGCAATGGCAAGAGGGTGCTGGCCACATTCCCTGGCCAGGGGGATTCAGCCTCCATGGGAGGTGGCCAGAGTCAGGCCTGGTCAGATTCCTCTGGGCCGGGGGGCTTCAGGCTCTGCCCAAGCTGGCAGCCAGTTCTGTTCCCCATCAGACCCCACAGACATGACAGCTACAGACCCCCTGTTCCACATCAGACCCACAGACAGGACAGCCTGCACACCCCCCTGTTTCCCCATCAGACCCTACAGACAGGACAGCTGCACACCCCCCTGTTCCCCATCAGACCCCACAGACATGACAGCTGCACACACCCCTGTTTCCCCCATCAGACCCCACAGACCAGGACAGCTACAGACCCCCTGTTCCACATCAGACCCTACAGACAGGACAGCTGCACATCCCCCTGTTCCACATCAGACCCTACAGACAGGACAGCTGTTCCCATTCGGACTCTCCCTGGAAAGGAAGGCTCCAGACCCCCCAGTGTCACCCTGTCAGATCCCATAGCAGGACGTTTCCAGGTCTCCATCAGAAACTCCCCTCCCTCCAAGACAGATATCCAGACCCCCATGGTTCCCCGTCAGACCCCAAGGACAGGAGAGCTCCAGACCACCGTGGTCCCATTAGACCCCCCAAGGCAGGAGAGCTCCAGACCCCACGGTCCCCGTCCAGACCCCACATGGCCAGGAGAACTCCAGACCCTCCGCCCCTCCTCAGACCCCATGGTCCCTCAGACCCCCCGGCCCCGAGGGCCACGTGACCAGCCGGAGGAGCCGGCACGTGGCACGGACCGTAACAAACAGGCGGGTGGGCGAAGGGGGGGGCGATGGAGAGGGGGGCGAGCTGCGCTGCGATTGGTCGGAGGGCGCGGAGCGCGCCGGGGGGGGCGTGTCCCCGCCGCGCCGCCCCGGCGATTGGCCGCCGGGGGGGCGGCGGTGGGCGTGGCCGCCACCTCCCCCCCTGCGCCCCCCCCCCTCCCGCCCCGCCGCCTTGGTGCAGAGCTGAGGAGGCGCCAGGCGGGGCCCGCGCGCGCTTTTCCCGCCCTCGGCGGGGCCGCGGGACCCCCCCTGAGGGCGCCGCTCCCTCACACCCGCCATGGCGGCACCGCCGTCACCCCCGCACCGCTCGCGGCCACCCGGAGCTGCGCCACTCGGCAAGCCGCGGCTGCCAGGTTCTTGTCCCCGCACCCCAACTTCACTCTCAGCCCCTGCAGCGCCGCCCGCCGCGAGTCCGCGGAGTGCGGGACCGCTCCGGCGCTCCCCACACGACCAGCGCTTCGGCCCCTCTCCATGCACGCACCCACCTGTGGGGCGCCCTCGGCCGCCCTCATCGTCGCCCCGCTTAAAGCGCTTAAATATCCCGCGGCGGCACCGCCTGTGTCACGGACCGGGGCTGCGAACGCCAGTGCGGCCCTCCCCGCCTCCCCCCCCCGGCCCGCCCCGCTCCGCATCTTGTTTTCTCCATACGCACTTAGAAATGCGTATGGAGAAAAGCGGGATCGGGGAGGGGGGGGCACCGCTGTTATGCCCGCTCTAATCGGGATACCCACGCAACACCGAGGAAAACGCGGCGCAGCCCCGTTCTTTCTCCCCCCCCACCACTCCGCGCTGTCACTTGGCCGCTTCCCCCATGTCGCGACGCACACACCCCCCCCCCTCCATGTCGCGACAGCGCCCCGCGCACCTGCCGCGCCGCGTCCCCCCCCCCCCCCCCCCCGCCCCCGACCCCGCCGTGTCCTACCGGGGGTGCGGGGAAAGGGACGTTCGGTTCTCCCTGCCGGGGGAAGCAGCGCGATGCCGGCGCTCCCCCAGGTGCGCGGGGGCTCCGCGGTGTTGCGGAGCGGGGGGAGCGGCGGGGAGGGGCGGCAGGAGCCGGATGGAACCGGGATGGAGGTCGGGATGGAGCGAGCCTCCCTCCCCCCCGTTCCCCGTCCGCCCCCCCCCGCCGCTTGTGTTTACCTCAAGTTTGAATTTTATCTGCGCAACATGAGCTGGAATGCGGACATGGAGGGCGGGAGGGCGCGCACACGCCCGGCGCTCCGCGGGGACACCGCGGACACCCCCGCGCACTCACACCCCGCAACCCCTCCGCGCACCACACCGCGCCCGCGCCCCCGCGCCCCCGCCCCGGTCCCGCCGGTAACTTACACTCCGCCACCGGCCTCGCCTCCTTCTCCTCCTCCTTCTCCTCCTCCTCCCCGCGGGAAGGTGCCGCCCGCAGCCCCATCAGCGGGGCGGACACCGCGCTCCCGGCGCGCCGAGACAGGTGCAGCCGGGGCGGGCGGTCGGGGGGCACCGCCACCTCCCCGACGCCTCCCCGGGCTCCCCCACTGCTTCCCTCCGTCCCCTCCCCACGATGTTGTTTCGTTATATCATGTCCATCATGTGACACCCGGAGGCCTCTCTATGGAAACTTAAAGGGGACTTCACGTCCGCCGCCGCCGGACCCGCCGGTACCCCCGGGGGGCTGCGAGCCCCGCCGGTGCCCGCTCGCCCTCCCTCCGCGACCTCCCTTCCCTCCCCGGGGGGCTGCGCTCCCTGCTCCCTACCGCCCTCTGCTTAAAGCAAGTTGCTGCGCTTGCTTCTTCTATTATTATTTATTACGGGTTTACTTGATGTTTGGATTTGGGTTTTTTTTTTTCTTTTTTCCCCTTTCTCTTTTTGCAGAAAGGAATAACCGGGGAATAACCGGCCGGGCAGGCACCGTGCGGAAGGATGGACCCCGCTCCTGGAGGCTGCGGGATGCGGTGCTCGTCTGCGGCCGCGGCGGGTCTCCGGTGCTGGAAGAGGGAGAAAAACAACAACACAAAAAAATCCAAAACAACCAAAAGAAGAAGAGGGAGAAAAACAACAACAAAAAAAATCCAAAACAACCAAAAGAAAAATAAAAATAAAAGAAATAAGGCGGAAAAAACCCTTGTTTGTGTCGGACTGAGGAGGAGCAGATGTGAGCGGTTCTGCCCGTGCGGGGTGGATGCGGTGGTCGCTACCGCCGCTTTTAACTCCGCCAGTCGGTAGCGAAGCGATTTCACCGTCCCGACCCGTCGCACCGCCGGCTCCCGACAGCCGGCTCTGTGCCGAGCTGCTGGAAGGAGCCGCTCCCAGGGATGTGCGCTGGCCACTGCAACACTCCCAGCAAGCAGCCGGCCCTCACGGAAAGGCAAAGGGAAGATGCCGACAATTCCCCGTGGTTCGGGCAGCCCCCGGTTCCCCGCGCATCCCGCTGCCCGGCCGCAGCCGCCGGGGGTGCGGGGCCGGCCGGCGGCAGCGCCGCGTTCCTCCGGCTGCTGTTCCGCCTGCGGTGCTGAAGTGGGTTTTATTCCCTGCTCTCCACCAGCCCCCAGGATTTGGGATCAGGCAGCTGAAGCCCACCCGCTCCACGGTCCCACCGCCGGGCTGACAACGCGCAGGGGGCTCTTGGGGTTTGCCCTCTGGAAGGTTCCTGTGGGAGGCCCCCAAATTCTACTCCCAAATTGGTGGCATCATGTCAGTGTTGGTGATCAAGTGCAAGGCTTTAGGGGCTAGATTGAGAAGGGAGACGTAGTTTTGTTGTTAAAAACTGAAGGAGGAAAAGCAATCCCGCATTCACTCCTGCTTTACAGCTTCCAGCAGCCCCTCAGCAGATGAAAAAACCACGATCCACAGATGCAGTAAATTTTAAGTTGGGGATTTAATTTCTTCAGTGTCCCACCACATTTGCTTGAAGGGAGTCGGATAAACGACTTTTTTCTAATTGCTGGGTTGGTGCTGATGGCTGTGAGCCACGGGAAGGGACCAGAGCTGCCCGGCCACCCGGCACAGGCCCAGTTCTGCAGTGACAGTGGATCATCTCCATCAGCTCTCCCATTTGTGCTTTGGACTTGAAATACCTGTTCTCTGCCCCACTCATTTCCAGGTGCCCATGCAATGAGCTGTATATCTAACAGATCAGTGTTTCAGACATCTCCACTATTATTTTTTATTTTTAATTTTTTTTTAATTTTATAAAAGTTACTAATTATTTTAGCTGAAAAGAGTTAATGAAGTGAGGAGCAGTTCATCCTCCTTTCCTTACTTCTTCTCAAGAGTCTTCCCTTCATCCACCCTCCACACTGTTTATGTTTATCTCTCCTTCCCATCCAATTTTGGGGGATTTTTTTCTGGGCTCCTTTCTGCTATTTATCCAGGCTGTCCCACTGCTGTGGAGCCTAACTAAAATTTTCCTTGCTTCCCTTATCTCCGGGCCTCATTTCCCTGCCTCACTAAGCCTCTTTTTATTCCGTATTCCCTTCTTCCGATCATGCTTAAAGGAGGAAGAGGCTGGAGCTGGGATTTGAAGTAGTCTTTTAGGAGTACTGCCAGAACTGATCTGTTTTACTCTGCTGCTGCTGCTGTGGCTGTTCTGCTGTGTCATGGGAAGAGTTTCCTCTCCACACCAACCCTTGGAAGCAGCACCTCGGGCAGAGCCGCTCGCTGCAAACCCCGGCCGTGTTTTACAAAGCCCTGGGTAAGTTTGTCTGGTGCAGGATTGGGATTGGAAGGGGAAGGCACTGCTGCCTTCCTGGGCTCTGACCTGGAGAGCTGTGCACGATTTTGGGAGATTTGCAGGAGGCAGAGTGGCAGCAGCAGCAGTGACAGCGCATCATCGCTCAGCTTTATTTCATTTTCTCGAGCCAAGACGCTTGAGGTTACAGCCCAGCAGAAAAGGAAAATGAAGCATTTCTGTCAAAAGAGAGCTGTTTCCCAAATTTGCTTTAAATTATTGCAAGATCTTGCACTAAAAAAAGAGCAGAGATTCTGTCTCTTAAAAAATGTTGTTAGTTATAAAATCTTTACTATCTTGGCGCTCTCCCCCTCAGCGTGTCTCCTTCAAAAACTTGCTTTCAACAACGTGAAGTTTAAAGATGACTCTTCTCTCTCTCTCTGTCCCCTCTCCCAAATTTATGTTCCTTGGAAAGGCCTGAAGAAGCCTGAGGCTGTGTCTGCCCATGAATGAACACCGACGTGCACATACACGTGTGTATCCATGCACACACACAGGATTTAAAGCATCCCATTGAAGTCCACATATAGGAAAATCCTTGATCATGTGATAGGCTTTAATATCTGCCTTAAAATTAATCCCTAAACTGATGGACTCTGTGTGGTGCAGATCACAGGAGGCTCAGTAGCTGGGGCTCCTGCGCAGGTTTTAAAAAACTGCCAGATAAAATCCCCTGTTTGCTGTTGTATTAATTTGTTTGCTCACAGCAGCTACCTGGGAAATGTTCATCTAGCGAAACCAAGTAAGAAAACTTTATAGGGCTCTGATCTTGTTTTTTCCACGGTTAAAAAGAAAGACTTTGTCATGAGGTCAGGGACAAGATCTGATGTTATTACACAAGGAAATGGCTGAAGTTGGCTGCAGAGTTCTTCAGATGCTCTGTTGGAGATAACACTGCTGAATTTTATTGAAGCGTGAGTTTTGAAAATGGTCCTGCTTAATCTCAGAGTTGTCTTTGCTTCTTTTTTATTCATTTTTGTTGTTGACACTGACTTTTCTTGTTTCACTTCTCTTTCCTATTCATTTCATTCTTTAGTTCCCACGTGTTAGAAAGTACAGTTTCTTTTAGACTCTTGAGAAAAGTCTGATTCCAGAGAGCAATTTGCAGCAATATATTTTCCTTGCCACTCACACAAAAACATCACTACTTCAACAGATTATAGGTATAAAACAATGCTGACAGGCCCTCAAACCAAAATCGGATTGTGAAATTGAGGCAAATAGCCCAGAGAACCCGAAATGGTTCTGGTTTCTAAAATGCTGTCTGCTGTCAAAAATGGGGTAAAATAAAGCTTTGTTTACATGTAGAGCAGAGTGTTTGTTGATCGAGTTTCTAAGGTGATGTAGCAGGAAATGCTGTTCTTGGGGAAAATGACATGAACAAAGCATGAACTATAATTCAGCAGTTATTTGTCAACTGATAGCAGAAGAAAAAAAAAGCAGATTTATAAAGCAGTGAGAGGTTTTCACTGAACTTTTTCTCTCCTTTGCTGACATATATGAAGGCAGCTTCTCACCTGCCCTGCTCCTGGATATAACTACTTGCAAGAGCAGAGCTAAATCATTTATCAGAAGGGATGTTTCCATCAGATCCAATATCTACGCTGGCTGCTGTTTCTACGTCATGTCACGGATGAGATTGATGCTCAAGCAAGGTTATAATGTACCTGCATTTTCTCCAGATTGGTGCCAAGCTTGCTGAGTCATTTTCCCTGTTCCCATTCATGCAGCCGGCTGCTCGCTCGCTATTCCCTGTTATTTGTGTGGGTCGTAAGCTCAGCAACCAGATGAGAATAAATGCTAATATTTCTTTAGGCTGCCTCCCTAAGGAAATAAAGGAAATAAGGAAATAAAGGTTCTGCTGTGCTGCTTTTCTGTGCAGGTATGTGTCCATCCCCCCTCTTCCCAAATGCTTCTGAGCCCATTACGAATTCCAGACAAATTTGGGAGGAAACAGATACTTCAAACTCAGTTACATTTCTGTGAGGTGCACACGGGCAGGAGGGAGAGACTCGGATCAGGAATTGAAGCAGAACTCAGCCCTAACGCCTCCAGGCTGGGCATCCACCTTCAAGCCATCCACCCACCCCTGGCAGGCAATTAATCTCTGTGTAGTGACTCTCAGCCACAGCACTGCCCTAGCCTGCCTAGTACAGCTTTCTCTGGCTGGCAAGGGATATCAGGGAGAAGCAGAAGGACTGGCTAACTCAGGGAATGAGCTGTTTTCAAGGCAAAATAATAGAGAAATTTAAGGAGTATCACTATAAGCAGCGGCAAAGTTAATACCTGGGAATAGCTGTACATTGTTTGTGGGAATGATTTAGCTTTTGTGTCAGTCCCAAAACAAACCATGGCAGAGGAGCAGGTCAGGCTGTTCCTAGAGCCAGCACAGCTGTCAGTCTGGTCCCGTGTTGCTCTTGGCACTAAAAGCTAAAAGGCCAAGATCCTCCACCCGCACATCTTCCAGGTGTGAATGCGTTTCCTCTGCAATCAGCATCAGGTGAAGAGCAGCTCAACCACAGGCTCTAGGCTACTGCATCTGACAGCCCCACTCTCCCATCTTTCTTTCTGGCACAGCCTGGCTGCAGCTGAGTTCAGAATTGGTTTGTGTTTGAGAAGAGCTGAGTCTCGAGTGTCTCCCTCATGGGTGGTGCTGGGTCTCTACCTTGGCTGGAGCCCTCCTGGCTGCCTAACGGAGATGGGAGCGCTCCAGCCCTGCATCTCCCCCTCAGGGAATGCTGGTCAGGTAGGACTGCAGACAGGATCAGATCCATTCCCACCTGAGAGCAAAGGATTAATTTATGTGTCCTTTCTCCACCAGCTGATCTCGCTGAAGGGGGGACACCCTGACGCTGCACGTACCATACGCGCTCATCTCCATTGCAATTAGTTGATGCAAACAAACAGCTCCAAGCGTGACAAACTCCACGCTAAAAAAAGCCAGGACTTCATCTGCATAAAACTGGGTGCACCAAGGTATGTATTGTGTGTCACCTCCCTTATGTCCCACATTTGTTCCTGCAGCAAATGGCATATGCTCCAGCTATACCACGTGGTCCGAATGGACTCCTGGAAACACAGCAGGGATCTGATGCTGGTAGTGTTTGAAATAAGACATTAGCTGTGATCCTGCTTTATGGACCTCTTCTGGAAGGAAGGGTTTTTGCATTTAAATTAAGATTCGTTATCCTCTGATGAATAATCTATAAAATTGGAGCCAGCCTCCACATCGATGACAAGTTATTATTTTTGGTTTAGCTGTTAGGCACCAGCTGAGACCAGGGGCCTCGTTCTCCTGGCCACTGTGTAGTCCAACACCCGAGGAGATAACCTCTGCCTTGAAGAGCTTACAAAGCAGAACAACAAAAGAGTGAGCAATATAACACTCAGGCAGAGCAAACACGGTGACCTTTTGCAAATGTCAAGTTAATACCATGATCTGGAAGTGGAAGGGGCTTATCAGAGGGTGGGTGGGTCAATGAGGATGGGACACATTTCAGGGGGGGTGGGAATGAGATGAAGGAAAAGCCAGAGCAGAAGCTGCATGGTGTGAGATGCAGAGGAAGCACATGCAGAGCATTCTGTGGTCAATTGGCACATCCAGGGTAAAAAAACAGGGGGAAGAGTTTGATGACCCTGGCCACAGCTCACAGAATAACCAGCTCCCCAAAGTCCCACAGCCTGGAGAGGGGAGCTGGAGAGGGCAGGGGTGGACAGAGCAGTTCCTCCTACGCGCTGGTTCCGCACAGGCAGCTGGAGGTGTGATAACCCCTGTTTTGGGGGCTGTTTCTCTCCGTGGCTCAGCCTCCTGCAGCTGTGTTTGCCGCAGCTGAGCCTCAGGGCTGGAGTGAGACGTAGTTCAGCTCTAAGCTGCTCTAAGTCCAGGGCAGCACATAATTGAATATTAACAGGAACAGCTCTAGGAGCTGCTGGGACTCAGGAAGTCACAATTCCTTCTCCACCGCTCCTTCGCCTTCGTGGGAGGTGATTTGCTGGAGGCCTTAATGGATGTGAGATAGAATATGTTTCCCTCACATTAGCCCCAGTTAGCAAACTGAGGCTTTAACCACATCCTACCCCTCCCTGATCATTTCCTCATCCACCTCTTCAGCAGCATGAGAACTGCGGTAGCTGCAGCCACCCCAGCGACCGAGCAGAGAGGTGCAGACACACCGTAAGAACACTGATTTCACACCTCATCTCCCCAGGGAACAAAGGGGTCCCACCTTTAAGGAGCATCAAATTTGCCAAATATACATTATTGAATTCTTGGTCATCCTCCTGGAAACAGGAATTATTTAGTTGCTGGGACAGGGATTAGCATACAATCATGGCTGTGAGCATCCTACAAGATCATAAAGTGATATTTAAATTGAAAACCTTTGGTACCCGTGCCTTTGTTAAATATTCAAGGTCAAATAGAGCAGCAAATTCATAGGCACTAGGGTCTGCCATGATGCCTGACCAGCTGAACTGACTAGTTGCCCCTCTCTAAAAATATGGGTGGGTATCTTTCCCTCCTCAAATTCACACTGCACATCTATACTGAGAAGTTCAGTCTTCAGTCATGCTACTTTTATGGAGGAAGCTAAGTGGTTTGCAAGAAAAAAGATGCCCACAAAAACCCATTCCTGCCATCTGACCATTCAGAACTTGTTGCTAGTCTAAGAAGGAAGAAGGCAACATGTTCAGAGTACCAGAAAATTCCCATAGATCCCGAGGGCTGTGCTGCCTTCAGTCAAAATCTAAAGTTCCTCCTCTTGTCTTTTTTGTCTCTTTTCCTTTTTTTTTTTCCTCTTTTTTTCTCACTTTAAAATTCACAATATCCTTGACGTATCATTTTCCTTCAGGTCCACCAGCTCTTGTTCATTACATAATTGCTTTCTTTTTCAAAAAAACATGCTCCTATATCTCCTTTCTTCTTTTTCATTAGTTGAAGTACAATGGACTCTACCATGGGACTGGTCCTGCTTTTGTTTGATTTCTCTTTCCCTTTATCACTACCCAGAGACATCCAGCAGATTGTTTCATAATCTTCTTAGAGTTCAGAGAAAGAATATTTCTTCAGATAGGAATATAGCCTGCGAACGTCCTCCTCCTTTTTCCTCACCACCTGCTCCTCTTGAACAACACTTCTGGCAAACTTTATCCATGTATTATTCCTTTATTCACAAATTAGATGCTCCTTTTTAGGGAAAAGTGAGGAACACACTGTTTCCCTGACACGCAGCGTGCGTTGTTTGCAGGGCTGCTTTGCCCTCCAGCTTGCTCCTGAATTTTTGGAGCCCTCAGGAGCGAGGACCTCAGCACCACATTCATCCCCAGCAGCCACCACGCTGTCTGTGGGAGGTCTGCAGAAAAGGAGGCTCTTCATTCTGCTTGTGGTGCATTAGGGATGAGAATTGGTGGAGCTCTGCAGTGCACAGGGGGAAGGATTTCTTTTGTTATTGGTCAGGGAAGCTCTGTGCTGCTTTGGTGTCACTGGCTTCCTGCTGTTGGTGGATAATTAATTAACACCAACGGAGGGTTTTGAAGCTCTGCTGAAGTGCAAACACAGGATTTGCGTCGATATTTCACATTCTGGCCAGGCATGGGGAAGATGGAAGCCCTGCTATGCCTTGAGGAGACAGTCATGGAACAGGGGAGATGGAGAAAGTCCACAAATTCTCATTGGTGCCTTGAGCAGGATCCAAACATCCCTGAGGGAAGCTAATCAACAACCAGAGAGGAATACTTACAAACCAATTTAGAAACTTTAATTCATATAAATTTGCTTTGAATCAGAAGCTTTTGGGTTTAATTTGTGGGGTTTTCTTCTTTCCCTGATATCCAGTAACAACAATCTTTGCCAATTTATTTCTGTGGGACCCAGAACAATTGTCAATAACCTTTTTATAAGTCTCTGCTGCCTTAGAAGGCAGTTTTCATCTTCTCACATGTTTTTTCCCTTCTAGAAAAAGCAAAGAAGATCCTCCAATTTTTTTGAACCACTCATAATTCTCGTTGCTTTCCTCCAGATCCTGTACAATTTGTCTATGACATTTTTCTACCTTCTCCTAGCACAGCATCCAAACCCACACCTGGTATTTCCTTGTTAGAGTGGAATCATTACTTCTGATGTTTCACTCTTGTTTAATACATCCTAGAATAAGATTTGCCTTATTTGCAACAGCTGTGTCCTCTCCAGTGCCTCTTTCACAGCTCTTTTTCCATTGAATGCCTGCTTGACCAGAGTTTTGCCACTTTGCATTGCATTTTTTGTTGCTTTTTGCTTTACTGAACCAAATCTGGTTGATTTGATACTGTTACTCTGATTTCCCAGCCACATTTTGGAACACATCCTCTGGAGTATTTATATAGTCTTTATTTTGTCATCCAAATAACTAATGAAAATCTTAGAATCAGGTCCAGGAGCAAACCCTGAGGGAGCCCTTTTGGAAAACCTTCTAAATCCAAAGGAAAGGAATTAGTAATTCTTGTGTGAATACATTTATTTTCTGTTAAGTATATCTTAAGATGATTTGACAGAGATCATAGTTCCTGGTCAGCTTATGGAAATGTCATGTGAAATGGTGTTAAAAGCCCTGCTTCTTTCAAAATACATGACATATGCTCCATCTCCCTTATTCTACAACACAGTTGTTGGGTTCAGAGATGGAATCTGGATGGTTTTAGCATCACTCCTCTATGACAAATCCAGTCTGACTGACTGTATGTTTTTCCATTGTGAGTCAAATGCTCACAAAGAGATTGTTGCACAGTTTATTGTATTACAGTTTTTGCATTTCACGCTGCACTGGCTGCTGTGTAATCCCCCAAGTCCTGCTTCCCCTTCTTTAAAGACAGGCACTGTGCTTGCCCTTCTCCCCTCCTCTGGGATCTCCTCCCTTCTCCAGGAGCTCTCCTGGATAATTGCTAATGAGTCAGATTACTCTGGCCAGTGCCTCAAGTGCTCTAGGGGGAACTTCATCCAGTCCTGCTGACTTGAATTTGCCTAACTTCTCTGAGTGATTTTAGTGGTGTCTATTTGCTAGTTTGGATTGTCTTACCCTCTGCAGTAAAAGTGGTCCTGATAAATACTAGTTCATTACCTTTTTTAAAATATTTTATTTCTCTTCATAGCTAAAGCATAAAAACTAATGAATGCTGCAGTCTTTTCTCTATTGTTATTTCTGTTCTCTCATTTTCCATTAATTCAGTTATGTATAATTTCCATTGCCTTCCTCCTATTTCAATACCTTTGCAGAGCACCCTTTTATCACCCTCTATATCCCTTCCTAATTGAAACTCATTTTGCTCCTGGTCTTTATCATTTTAGTCCTCCATAGCCACCCTATTCTTTTACACACATAATTTTCCTAGTCTTGTTTCCCTCCTTTGTACTTGATGTTCATCCTCCTTTTTTTTCTGCTTCCCTCACTCCTTCCCTTCCTTGGAGGAAGATGTTCCATCATTTTCTTATCTCTCTCAACTTAATTAACCCCCACCTTCCTGTCCTCAGCAATCTCCTCCCGTCAGTCAGTCCAATCCAGAGAGCTCCAATGTCCTTGTCCCACAGGAACTTTGCTCCACCCTTTGCACTTCTGCTGCCTCCAAACACAGTTTCACACCCTCCTGCTGGGCTTGCAAGGCAGTTTTTGTACAGTCCCTCTTTGCAGAGCACCCTTGGCTTATTTGCCAGATAGGAAACTATTATTCATTTTAGTTTATCATTGCAGATCTAATTAATAATGAGTTTGTCTCTTAAACCCATGCTCACCTCTGCAATATGCCAGTCCTTGCCCTGTCTTTTTTCTCCATCCAGAAGGATTGGAAGAGGACATTTCCCATCCCCTCATCTCTTTCCCTCTTCTTCCCAGGGCCTGCATTTAGAGCTAGGAGGCTTCATTAAAACCCTTTTTTCGGGTGGTGGATAAGGGTGATGTTCCTGCAAGCCCTACAGAAATCACCTGCCCGCTGAAGCTCCCCTCTCCAGCTTGGTGTGAGACCAAGCAGGCTTTTAGGAAAGGCAATTAAGGGGTCTGAGTGTACCATGCATTGAAACATCCCTTTACCCTTTCAGATTTTATAGTGTCCAGTACAGAGATGGCTTTTTTTTTTTTTTCCCACCAAAAACTGTGCTGCTATCTTTTAATAAATCAGACAACAAACCCAGGCCTATATGAGATGTATTAAATTAAGTCCCCAGCTCTCTGGGTCACTGTTCTTCATAAAATGATTACATCTCTAAACAAGGAAGAACACAAACCTGCAAGGTCACAGAGACCTGCAGCTCCATGTAGATCCACCTGCCCCTTCTCTCTCATTAACTGCACACAGCTGACTCTTGCTCAAGGCTTTCCTTGGGCTCTCCAGGCTCATGGGCACTCTCCACTGAGCAGGTCCAAGGACTGTGGGAGTATTTAAACTGGGTGAATATATCTGGATGAATATATATGAGTGAATAGATCTTCTATTTTGGCAGAGAGCATTAAACAAGCAGCTCTCAGAGGGGCTGCTGGTGAAGCTGGACGTTTCTCCACACTGGAGGCAGCCCTGGCCCACAGAGAGCACTTGGTGGGACCCAGAAGAGTAGAGGCTATTAAGATAAAAAGGCTTATTGCTGTCATTACCTGCCTATAGGAGATTATGGAAAAGACAACACCAGATTTTGCTTGAAGTTGCACAGTGATACGATGAGAGAAAACCAACCTAAGTGGCAGAAAATGATGTTAAAACTAGATATTAGGAGGGGAAAAATACAACTGAAGTGGTTAACAACTAGAACAGGAGTCCAGAGAGCTTTTTGGGATCTCTATCCTCTCCTTTCCCAGGAAAAGGCTCCAGGAAATCTGATGGAAGGGTGTGAGAGAGAAGCCTGGAGATCCCTGAAGGTCTTTCCCTCCCCAAATCTCTGTGATACTGAAATCCTGTATGAGTGGGTTTGGGGCAGCCCTGTTGCTGTCCTGCTCATTCCAGCTGATTGCCAGCAAAATTACAAAGCTGCCCCAGCTGTTGGTTCTGTTTTGCATAAATTTGTAAGGATACTCTGTGCAGGATCCAAAGACTGTATAATAGGAAAATCCCAGGTAATTACAAATTCATTGGTTTAAACCTGATCCCAAACAGCATCAAAGAAAATCTGATATAGGCTGTGATTAGTAATGAATTAAAGGATGCTAACCTGATTGATATGCCTGAGCAGTTTTATGGAAAGTCTGTCATGTCAAACAAATGAATGTTTTTTTAATGAGAATGTAAGTTTGGTTAATAAAGATAAGCCTGTTATAAATTAGTTAGATTTCTGCAAGTTATTGAACAGTTCCTGAACACAGTCCCAATTAAAGGAAAACGGTACAAAACCTAATCTGGGATACTAAATGGATTAAAAACTATTTCAGCAAGAGATCTTATAATGCAATTTGAAATTCAATTAGAGTAAAGATATTGAAGTCTTCCATTTATTTATTTTGGACCCTGGGTTGTTCAGTGTCTTTGGGATTGACCCAGAGGAAATGATGATAATCATCACTGATAAACTTGGAGATGACGTGGAAGTTCCAGACTCACGGCAGGAGAAAGCCAAGGAAATAAGGTGAATTTAAATGCAACAAAGTGCAGTGTCCGTGTTGTTAAATGTCTGGATTGTGTTGGCAAGAAGAAAGACAACAGCCGAGAGTGTAGGAACAACAAAACAGCCCAAACAATCCACTAAATGGGAACATGCTGAGAAAATTTTGCAGTACCCCAACTCAACTAACAGCAACCAAAATTTCTTTCTTTTTTTTTTTTTTTTGTTCCAAGAAAAAGGATGTTCTTGAAGATGAAGAAGAGATTGATTTCCCACCTAGGACAGCATTCAAAGAACTGTTGCCAGGAGGTACATTTGCCACCATGTAGGGATTTATATCAAGACAGGAGGAGGATATTGCTGCCACCCACCTACTTTGCACCTTGCAGGCTCTTGGGACACCACAGCCGTGATCCAGGGTGCCAGCCAGCAGCTCCAGAAGGGACCAAACCTTCACAGCATGCTCCAGATTTCTCCTCATCCTCCCCCTTCCTCACTGACCAGCACTGGGCACCAAGTGGTTTGTTGATAACAGAGAGGCTGCAGCCTCCTTCAGCTGTCACATGCTGAATCCCTGCCAGGTTTGTGTTGCAAGAACTGATGCCAGTGTTTTTAACCCAGAGTGTATTTGGCCCCTAGTGTTCTCCATGACATAGAATAAACATTAGGGAGGAGATTCAGGCTTCAATGAGAAATGCTTTCCCATGATACGTTTTCATTTTGGCATGCACACTGCTTATGATGAAAGGATCCTAAAATAATTGTATTAGATGAACCGTCTGTTCTTCTTGCTTTGAGGCCAGTACAGCATGACATTTCAGAGATAAAATGTTGTGGAACAGCCTCTGACTTACAGCCCAATGGAACTTTTCCGAAGCCATCCTTCTCTCTCTTTTTATTTGCTTGAGGTTTATAACCTGAAAACGTCAAGCTTGCATCACACTGTTGCCGAAAGATCGTCCTGTGCATTAGCTAAATCTTAAATTATCACCAAATTAATTTTTTTTTCTTCAGAAGTCTGATTCACAAGCAGTCAGCTCCCCTGTGGAAAAAACTCCACCCTTCCAATTCAAAGGAATTCTAGGATTCACAAGAAGTGTTAGGTTTCCAAGAGGAGACTATCTGTCCTCAGAGGAACTCATTTCTGCCTGCAAGTTCAAGTGAGTCTACGGGACCTTAAATCAAAGGAGCCCAATGCCAGGTCAGTTGCTGAGTAACTGATCCTGATCGTCACATTTGGACCAGCTGGATGAATGACAGCAACAATTTCTTGGGATTGCATCTGGAGTCTTCTGCATTTTCTTTCCTGCAATTAACTCACGACTGCAACCTTAACGAGGGAAAATTATTTTCAGTTGCAGATAGGCGGGTTTGTGCCACGTCCTTTGCACAAAGGTATGTAATGATAAAACCTCTGACTCATTATGTGCATTGCTGAGATTATTGCAATTACAGGAAAGTGAGGGGAGCCCCTTGCCAAATGCTTTGAGAGCCACGGGTGAAAAGCACTAGCCGAAAGCCACATCATTCCTGCTGGGCCAGATCCTGCCTGGCTCCTTTGGGAAGAGCTCTGCAGCTGGAAACTAAAGGGAGAAAGGTTCAGCAGGTGCTTGCTGCCTTTTTATAGCATAGTTTGGATTGGAAGGAGCTATAAACATCACGCAGTTCAAACCTCCTGCCATGAGCAGGGACACCTTCCATTATCCCAGGTTGCTCTGAGCCCTGTCCAAGCTGACCTTGAACATTTCCAGGGATGGGGCAGCCCCAGCCTGTTACAAACTCTACTTTGTGGAGAGAGCTGGGATCCCATCACACTGTTCTTGCTGGATGGACATGGTGCTCCTTGAAGGAATTCAAGGCTGCCTCTCCACCCTCACCAGGCCACTCAACAGCAGCCCTGGGGGACACAAGCTGTCCCCAACACGTGCTGTGGCCTTGATGAACCTGGAAGAAGTCTGCCCTGAATGTCTGCAGCTCTTTGGCTGTAGACAGTGACCACGCAGGGCGCAAGCTGAGCGTTCACCAGCACAACTATTTCTGTCACCTTCACTTGGGATAGTTGCTTCATAGCTGAGATTTTTGAAAACCACCGATGACAGTGATAAATGAAGGATGCTGGAAGTCTTCTCAGCCTAAAACATGACAACTCCTGGCTCTAGGAGCTTGGGACTGGCACTCCTGCCTGCACCTTAGCAAGGAAACAGGACAAGCCCAGCAAGCCATTTTTGTTGGATCATTTATTTATTGTTCTGTGCAAAGCACAGGGTGTAACTATCACCAGTCATTTTTGGCTATTGAGCTAGCACCAGACATCACTATGTTACTATTAGAGCAAAACATATTAGCTCATCATGAATTTACTTTTAGCCACGGTGACTGCACGGCTTTCCTGTTTTTGCGCAATGCTGCAGGACGTGAGACAGATCCCACAGTCACAAATTCCTCCTGGGTGGAGACTTGCTTGTTGCAAACAGCCCCATGGGTGTGGGGGCATCGCAGGAGCTTGTCTGTGGGACTGCTTGGAGCTTGGTCTGATCCAACAGTGACATCTACACCAGGATCAGGGCACTGGAACAAGCGTTGCCCATGTTGTTAAATTTTTAGTGTGGTCCTTGGTCTAGTTTTGGCCAATGAATGCTCTCCCTGGACACGTGTCTGAGCTCTTCTGCTGGGCAGCTGGACTGTGAGGTCCCTGTTCTGGAGGATGAAAGAGCTTATCCTGGTGGTCAGATGCTGCCAGTTGGACTCAGGGCCAGAGAAGACAGCCAGTATTGCTGATACTCCTCTGCTCTTTCGTAGCAGAGTACACCATTACCCAGGTGTGCTCCAGGACTTTGGTTTGTCACAGACTTTTAATGCAATTAACACATGTGTTTCCTAATGGCTTTAATACTTCATAGCTAATTTTCCCCAAAATACGTGGAAGTGCATGAAATAGTCCTAAAAACCTCTTGCTCTTCAGTTCATCCTATTTTTCCAGCATCTCTTTCTGCCCTCGTACGATTTCTCCAGATAAACACTTCAGAGAAAGATGCTAGGTTGGGGTTGTCCCAAAGCAGAGCACTTGGCAGCACAGCCAGCACGTACAAACCATGGCTGGGACATTGCCCTGGGCACTTGCCTGCTCATTCTTGGGGATTGTTGATGTGGTTTGCATGAGAACACCCAAAAATGTCCTCTAAGGACCAGGAACAGGCACTGCAGGTGTATATTCTGAATTGATCCCTGTATCTCTCAAACCAGGCTCAGCCTGGGATGTTCTAAAAGGGACATTAGCAATGCCCATACTGAGAAAACAGCTCCCTGGTTCCTGGGCCTTCTTTGCATGTCCAGAGCTGGACAACAGAGCTGGGGAAGGGTCTGAGCCCCAGGAGGGGCTGAGGGAGCTGGGAAGGGGCTCAGCCTGGAGCAAAGGAGGCTCAGGGGGGACCCTGTGGCTCTGCATCTTGTGCACAACTCCTGACAGGAAGGGACAGCCAGGGGGTCAGGCTCTGCTCCCAGGAACAGGGACAGAACAAGAGGAAATGGCACTGAGTTGCACCACGGGAAAGTTTAGGTTGGATATTAGGAAAAAAATGTTCATGGAAAGGGTCAAGGATTGGAGCAGTCTGCTCAGTGAAGTGGTTAAGTCCCCATCCCTGAAGGGATTTAGAAGAGGTCTAGATGTGGCAGTTGGGGACATGGATTAGTGATGGGTTTGGCAGTGTTGGGTTAGTGGTTGGACTGGATGACCTTAAAGGTGTTTCCCAACCTTAATGGTTCTGTGATTCTATGGCCATGTCCTAAATCTGTACCCAAGAAAGACCAATGTGCACCAGCCTGTCCTGTGTGCCAAGGAAATCCAAGCCCCCAGGAGAGCACCAGGTCCATAGCACAAGCCCTGGAGCAAGAGAACCAGGGCTAGCACAGGGATCCCCCTGAGGCAGCACCCATGGGATCCTACCCATGCTCTCCTGCCTGGCTCTTCCTGTCCCTCCCAGGCTGGCTCCTTGCTCTTTAAGCCACCAAACACAGAATCCCAGAATGGTTTGGGTGGGAAGGGACATCTCAGACCATCCAGTTCCACCCCCTGCCATGGGCAGGGACACTTCCACTCCCCCAACCCCATCCAACCTGGCCTTGGACACTTCTATGGGGAAGGAGCTACTGAACCCTGCAGGTCTTTCCTGACCCATCCTGGAAGTCATGGGGCTGTGCAGCCTCAGTGGGGATGTTACACACACTTATCTTCTGTTGATACTTCAGTTTTTGTTAATTTTGGGTAAACAGGCTCCCTCCAGCAGAATAAGCTGTCTTTTGCATTATGCTGACTTTTTAGCTGCTATAATATAAAAAGCACATGGGCTTCTGCTGACGCAGTTATTCCGGCAAAATGTTTAAGTATGAGTTTAGCCTAATTCTTTGACAATATTCCCAGATTTATTACATGCAATGAGCAAGCACAGAACAAGTATTTCACTGACAACCTCTGGATTGGAAACAGACACAAAGAAATCATTTCTCTTCTCTGCAACATCCTAATTGCCCCTTTTACTCTCTGATGATCTGAAAGATTGCCAGTTTCCTTCCAGGTTTCCTTACTCTGTCTCATGCATTTAAAAAATCTGATTTTTTTTTCTAATGCCCTTCCTTGTTTGCAGTTTGATTCTCCCTTAGTCTTTTCAGTATCTAGATGATACCAGACCTTCCAAGGTTTAAAGCCCACAATTTCAATGTATTTTAAGTGATTTTTACATCACATTTCTTTTCATATGTATCTGCGGATATTTAATACGATTTTTCTGCCATGCTACTGATTTTTTAGTACTATCAAGTTGTACATTTTAATAAATACTAAAATAGCTGAAAGACAGTCCACTTGCAAGTGAAAATCAACTGCAATTTTAATGTTACATAATATAGCTTTATGGGGAAAAAATCTCGTAGAACTGGGTAAGGAAAGAAAGCAGTGGGAGTCAATAGAAATGTAACTCAGTTTTATAGAAGTTATTTTAAAATCTGCAGAGTTAAACAGAGAATAATTTAATTTTTACAGAGTTTTTAATAACCTCTAAAATTCTATTGCACTGATTTAATATCAGCTAAGAGCTCGACAGAAAGGTATAATTTCCTGATAAATTCTATAGGATCTTAACATAGGTTTGTAACCTAAAAATAATTTTATGCCCAAGAGAGCATTGTCTCTAGCAGGAGACTGCCTCCCCCCAGTTGAATCTCTCTGTAAGATGTTTTAGCTCCAGAACCCTTTGCTTGCATTTTTTTTTCCCTAATATTTCATCTCTACACTGTTGGGAGGAAAAGAAGAAAGAGGTTGCCTATTTCTTGTCTGCTTAGGTTGCCTATTTCTTGTCTGCTTAATAAACTCAACGTCTTCCCCTGTTTGCCCAAGTCTCTGCTTTTGGGAGCTCCATATCATGCCACAAATGCAAACTTGTTCGAACAAACAGGGATTTATTTACGGCGCTGAAAGAACTTCTTGTGCTCCCTGCCTCATTTGCAACATTATTCCCGATTGATTTCTGCCCTACCTATTATTGACTTGCCAGCAATATTCCAGAGTAAGGTTGGGTCTATGTCAGAAAAATTTGTTGCCTCACACTGAGCCTTTTTCAGCATCGTTTACTCAATATTGTTCCTCTACCCAGCTGCTGCTCCAATAAACCAAAACAGCTCGCTGTTGTCTGAAATGAAGAATAATTGGAAACACCATGCCTGCTTCTTTCAGCACAAGTAACAATTCGGCCATTTAGGGCTCCTCTAACACTCCTGAGTGCTGAACAACTCAAGCCTTGGCTTCCTGCAAGCCAGGAATATTCAAACTCACAAACTCCTGGCAGTGTTTGCCTCCACGCTGCACGAGGACGGAGCGCTCGGGGTGAAGCCACACAAGGGATCTGAATCACCACGTGAAAAAGCTGATGGGCTGCAGCAACTTCCCTGAGCACTTCCCAGCCCAGGGCTTGCCTGGTGCATGGGAAGTAAGGAAGCCTTGAAAATGTTCTCCAGGAAAAAGCTGCAGCGGTCTGCTGGTGAGCTGTTTGGAGTTTCCTTTGGTTGCCTGAGTTCATGCAGATCCCTTGTGATCCTCCTGGGCTCGCAGTGTGAGGATGGAGAAAACCACCCATGTTTCACCTGGGATGTTGAAGCTCTCAGAGGATTGGATGTGGGACCTTGGAGGACACACAGGATACCAGAGGTAAGGCTGGGCTAGATCCCACCAGGGCTGGGTGGCAGCCTCCTGCTCCAGGAGTCCATCCCCCAGAGGAAATACTCCAGGACCTCACTGGGTGATTACACTGAGCTGTAAACCCAAGCAAGGCAGTCCCCTGAGACAGCAAAGGGGATGTAGACCCAGCACTAAGCACACTTATTGTATTTGCAGTTGCCCCCAAACTAAGGGAGGAATGATGAATCTGACTTTATGTTCTTAGAAGTTTAATTTATTATTTTATGGCACTATAATATATTAAAGAATACTAAACTAAACTATACTAAAGAATACAGAAAGGATACTTACAGAAGGCTACAAAGACAATAATGAAAACTTGTGACTCTCTCCAGAGTCCCGACACAGCTTGGCACTCATTGGCTATTGAGTCCAAACACTCACACCAGAAATCCCATGAAACAATCACCTGTGGTAAACAATCTCCAAACACATTCCACATGAGCAAAGCACAGGAGAAGCAAATCAGATAATTATTGTTTTCTTTTTTCTCTGAGGCTTCTCAGCTTCCCAGGAGCAAAATCCTGGGCAAAGGGATTTTTCCAGAAAATGTGAATGCTACACACACCAGTGTTGTCTCCTTCCCAGCAGCTGGCTCTGACTCATCCCTTGGTTTCCCATCCTACCCATGACTTGTATCTGCAGGGTGATGCACCTGTGATGTCACCTTCTTCCTGGCTTTGACCCCCCTATGACACATCCAGTAGCAAAATTGTCTCCCACACTTCTGCCTCTTTGAACTTCAAGCCCTCTCCTGTTGTCTTGGGATCACAGGGATGCTGTGTCAGGAGCTCTCTTTTGCTTAGGAAAACAAATTTCAGTCTTTAAACACAAATATTTCCTGGCCGTTCAGGAAGAGGTGGGCATGACACACTGACAAGGAACTGCCTCACCCTTGCTCATCCAATGGAGAAGATGTAGGACACCCCACCATCCTTTGATCTTTTCAGTCATAGGTTGGACTTGATGGTCTTGGAGGTATTTTCCAGCCTTATGTTTCTATAATTCTGTGTTTTGAAGGGATTTTCAACCACCACCAATTTCACTGGTGAGCCAAACCATCTGGGAATGGTTCTTTCTTACAGAGTCCAACTTTGGCAATGAAGATCTGTGAATCTTTCCTGGAGGAAACCGCCCCCGGCACAGTCTCAGCCCTGGTTTTGTTGCTTTTTTTGAAGGATATAAACCCAAGGTCCAGGATGATCACGGAGCAATAGCGACTGGCATGATGAAGGTATCTAAAAAAATACATGGAGCTTGTACTTTACTTTTGGACCAGAAAATGTAGAGCAGGATAACCCATGAGTTGTCCAGAGGATGGATGGGTGGATGGATGGATGGATGGATGGATGGATGGATGGATGGATGGACGGACAGATGGATCCCTATGTGACAATGGCATAATGTTGGTCCAGCTCCCAGCCCAGGCATCCCACTGGGCTGGATTTCACCTGTGCTCCAGGCAGGAAAGAGGAAACAACAGGAAAACCCACCTCTGATCCCATTATTCATATTAATTGGCCACAGTTTAAAGCCTGTAATGAGGGAGGATGGGGAGACAGAGCAGAACTCCATCCACAAACCTTACATCTGGAGGCACAGCATGGCCTGGGAGCATGAATCTGCTCCTACCCTTCAGCATGGGCAGAAATTCAGGCAATAAAGAGAAAAATGAGGTCATTTTGACCTTTCAAAAAAGATAATTCCCATGCAAGAATAGGTGAGTTAAATTGCCCAACACCCCTATGAGTAAAATGGGCTCCTGTGTCTTTGTATTGGTAACAGAAAAAAAAAAAAAAAAAAAGGCTGGAGATGGACACACAGCCCAGCAGAGCCAGCAGGAATTCTCAGGGGAGATGTCCTGGCTCTACTGAAATGGATGGAAATCCTGCCACCAGATTTTCTGGGATTTCAGCCCAGGACTTTTGGATACTTTCTGCACACTTCTCTTGCTGTCTCTGCGTGATATAGTGAAGCTGCAAGAAGCATTAGATTGCATCATTGCCTGGGCATCCCATGAAAAAAGCCTTGGCAATGCTTTTTTTGGGCTACTGGAGTAATTTTTGCCAACGCGTGTGGCAAATCTCTGACTCTGTTTTAAAAGTATAACTGGCTGGCACAAAGCACCCTATGTTATATCACATTTATTTATTAGTCCCTGGAAGTCCAGAGTGGTATGAGGAGAGCAGTAGGGCCCATCTGCAAAATGTGTTTCAGTCCATAAAACACTGTCCTTTGAGTGTGAAAGGTTAGACTGAATTATTCAGTGATCTTTTCATTATTTAGTGGGGTTAATTATGGGATTAAATTGGTGCATCCTCCACGGTGCTTTGTGGTGCCTCCAATGAGATAACACACAACCTGTCTGAATGGGGCAGGGGGAAAATCCCCTTACCCTCACTGTGAGGATGAGGAGAAATTCCACCTGGGTGGCCAAGTATCCAAAGGATGCCTGAAGAAATCTCAGAATGGTTTGGACTGGGAGGGACTTTGGAGCTCATTCAGTTTCAACCTGCTCCATGGGCAGAGATACCTTCCACCATCCCAGGCTGCTCCAAGCCCTGTCCAGCCTGGCCTTGGACACTTCCAGGGATCCAGGGGCAGCCACAGCTGCTCTGGGCAACCTGTGCCAGGGCCTCCCCACCCTCACAGGGAACAATTTTTAAGAAAATGAGCAGGTTCAGCCAAGAAGAAGATTTAGAAGAACAAGACCTTCTGTGGTCCGCAGCCAGGACATTTCTTTCCCACCTGATATGTAGGATTTAGCTGGAGATCACTGTATTGCTCAAGTTATGGAATTGGGTTTTATAAACAGGGGAACTGAGGCATGTGCAGGGGAATGAGTGCACAGATTTGCTATCACCAAACAGGTTGAACATGGAATGGAGGGTGTTTCCTCCACGTGCTCCATAAGATCCCCCTCACACAGGCAAGGAGCATCACTGCCAGGTCGCACAGCATTTCCTGGAGCACCTGCCTTTTCCTTGCAAGTCTCCCTCCCAAGCTGTGAGGAGGCCAAATCCCACTTTGCAAGATGCACCTGGTGAAGCCACCATCTTCTAGCTGTCTTGTCCTCCACGTGGTGGGAGACTCCTGGTAGAGAAGGTGTTTTTTGAGGCAGATCCCTGTGTGGAAGCTGTCCCTGCCCAGGCTGTGCTCAGGCTGTGGGTGGCACGGCTCATCCCTGCTGAGCTGAGCTGAGCAGTCACGGGGAATTGCCTGGCTGGCAACGAGACCAGTGCCAGCAGGGGTGTCACCACCCCTGCCACAGGCTGCAAACCCCAAAGTTCACTGCTGGTGTGGTCACTGTCCTGCATCCCAACTGCAGCAGCACAAAATGCCGCCAAACAGCTGCTGAAGCGTCTGCAGGAAAAGCAGCCGTGGGCATTCGGGGAAATATTGTGGCTGAAGTCATCTGAGCTGGTGCAAGGAAACCATCCAGGCCCTGCAATCTGCACTGGGGGCAGGAGCAGTGGGTCAGGGAGGCAGATGGAGTCATGCCCACACAGCACATCCATCGTGAGTCAGGGCCCTGTCACCGCCGTGTGACCGGCAGCGGGGACAGGATAAAAACCCCAAGAGCTGGAGCAAATCCCAGCACTGAGTGGTGCACACTTGGCTCAGAGGAGGCACTGCTGGCTCTGCAGGGCTCCTCCTTCTGACACAGCTCCCTTCGAGGGGAGATGGGCTTGGCAAGGAGGAGATGTGGGGGGGCTCAAATCAGAGTCATGAGTGGTGTGAGATCATCTGGCTGAGGCTTTCTGAGGCGATGAGCTGATGCATTTCCCTGGTTTGCCCAGTGTGGGGGTCCCTGTGCATGCCCATGTGCCCCAGAAAAGCACAGGGAAGGAGCCACCACTCACTTCACCACTGGTAGATCATATTTCCTGCTGTGGTTTTGAAGATCTTCTCTTCTTTGAGCTTGTCTGGAGTCATTGGGTCTTGCTGTGACTGTTTGATGTTTAAAGAGCCCATGAGAGCCTACTCCCTCACATCCTGTGGAAGGGCAAACTTCTGCCCAGCTTATCAGTAGCTAAAAGGCAGAACTTCCTGCCCATTCCCTCCAAAACTTTGCCTCCAGTCCCCAAGGCACTGATCACAGAATCAGGGAATCATGACAGCAGGAAAAGCCCTCTAAGGTCATCAAATACAGCCATTAACCCAGCACTGCCAAATTCCCCACTAAACCACATCCCCAGCTGATATGTTCACATGCCTTTTGAACACTTCCAGGGATGGGGACTCCACCACTTCCCTGGGAAGCCTGTGCCAGTGCTTGACAATATTTTCAGTGAAGACATTTTGCCTAATTCCAATCTAAACACCCTCTGGTGCAATTTGATGTTGTTCCTCTCATCCTATTGCTGGTTCCTGGAGAGCAGAGCCTGATCCCCCCTGGCTGTCCTCTCCTATCAGGGAGCTGTGCAGAGCCACAAGGTCCCCCCTGAGTCTCCTTTTCTCCAGGCTGAGCCCCTTTTCCAGCTCCCTCAGCCTCTCCTGGGGCTCCAGACCCTTCCCCAGCTCCATTCCTTACTCTGGGTGTGATATTTCTCTCCTGATCCTGTTACCCCTTTCCCAACATCCTCTCACAACCACGAGCAGGACAGAGCTCCCCACCATGCACAGAAAGGAGGATTTGCTTCTTACAGAGGGTTTGCATCAACCATTTCTACCAGTCTCACACTGGGAGACCATATTGAGCTCTTTCTCTCCTGAATGATCCCACCTTTCAGAGTATAATCCATCAGCAGACAGGGATGACCAGCCATCCTTCTCCCTGGCTGGAGAATTTGCCATCAGCAAGTATTTAAATGAGCAGAGTTTGCCTGGGGAGCCCGAGTCAATCTATCCATCCCCACCAGGTGTGATCAGAAAGAGGCACATCAGCAGCAGTGACTGTGTGTTTGCCACCAGCCTGCTCATCCCTGTGACACCTCACCTTCCAAATTGCATTTGGTGCTAATTCCCAGCCAAAGCTGGAATTCGAGGTCTGCCAGGCAGACACTTTTTAATCCATTTTGCAAATAATAATTTGTGCTCCTTTTCAGTGCCAGTTTTTAAATGGAAATATATCCCCAATGAGGGAGTATGGGGTGCAAGGACAAAGGTCTGAGCATTTTGTACTGTCATCATTGCCTCTATCAAAAAAACCTGTAATTTCACTCAAGAATGCTAAGCCAAACTCAGTTAAAAATGTTGGTTTTCTATCAAAACTGACTTGATTGATGCTGATTATATTCTTGTCATTTTATACCATATGGACTGAATTGTGTGTCCACTGTTTTGCATGGGACTGCTGTCATGCCTATAATTACTTGTGCTGTCCTGTTTGCCTTGTCATCAATCAGCACTGGATGGGGCTTGGAGCAACCTGGTCCAGGGGAAGGTGTCCCTGCCCATGGCAGAGGGGTTGGAATGGATGATCTTTAAGGTCCCTTCCAACCCAAACCATTCTAGGATTTGATGATTCTATGATTACCCTTCTCCTGGCCTTCAGGAGCTCCTCCATATGCCAAGGCTTGCAGAAATATTAACACAATCAATCCAGAGGCCTATGGAGGCAGCTACTGAGGACCACTTGATGCAAATTTCCTCGATGGGTAATCTAAAAATATTTGTCTGTAGTAGATATCCAATATCCTCCTTGGTTCTACCAACAGATGAGACTCATCTCACCTAATTTTAGCTGCCAAAACGTCAGGTGTTCGGTGTGAGCCAAGTCTGGCCTCCCCCTCTCTAGTCAATGGAGGGAAGCAGTTTTAGAACAACTCATCCCACCCATCTCTGGAGTGACTGAATCACTCTCCAGGAGAGGTTTCTCTCTCCATCAGCTGCTTAGAAAGGCAAAGCAGGCGGCTGCATCAGGCGCTGAGGCTGGGTAGCCCATTTCCCTTTTGGCAGTGATTTAACATCTCCACTGCAAGCATTGGCCTTACGTGCTTCTCCTTGTCTTCCTTGTGCCCCTCAGCCCAACCATTCCTGTGTTACCTCTCACAGTTACAGTTCCCCTAATTAACTGGTGCATGACACTTTCTGTCCAGTGTCTATATCCCCTTCTACCCCTGCTTTTTGCTGATTATTTCTGCTTTTTATTTCTTCTTGCTGCTTTCATCTTGCTATTCACCCAGGATGAGCACCACGCTGAACACTTGAGTTTTTTGGTCGTCCTAAAAAATCCTCTTCCTCTCAACCTTGCCTTTTCCACTCAAGGGGCTCTATATCCCCTTCTACCAGTGTCTATATCCCCTTCTACCCTTGCTTTTTGCTGATTATTTCTGCTTTTTATTTCTTCTTGCTGCTCTCATCTTGCTATTCACCCAGGATGAGCACCACGCTGAACACTTGAGTTTTTTGGTCGTCCTAAAAAATCCTCTTCCTCTCAACCTTGCCTTTTCCACTCAAGGGGCTCTATATCCCCTTCTACCAGTGTCTATATCCCCTTCTACCCTTGCTTTTTGCTGATTATTTCTGCTTTTTATTTCTTCTTGCTGCTCTCATCTTGCTATTCACCAGATTGAGCACCATGGTGAACACTTGAGTTTTTTGGACATCCTAAAAAATCCTCTTCTCTCAACCTTACCTTTTCCACTCAAGGGGCTCTATCTCAATGTTTTATCCCATTTCTCTCCACAGCTTTGGGAAACCTACTGTGCCACCAGCTGCTGCGTCTCTCTTTGGGTCTGTTCTCTCTTAGTTCATACCAAATGCCATTGCAGGAGATGTTCACGAGGCTGTGAACAGCCACCAGCTTCCAGCCCCGTGATAAATATAATTTTATCTGTCATAATGAAGCTCGAAACAGTTGGCTCACATTTGGTGCAAGACCATTTGTGTCAGAAATTATCTCCTTTAATTTTAAGAAGGCTCAGTGATGGTTTTTTTTTCTGCTGGCTGCAGGAAACTTGTCTTATACCTGACTCATGCTGACGTCCCCCTTAACAACAGTTGCATTTTCTGTAATGTGTTATGAAGATGAAAAAAGTAAAAAAGTTCATTTGACTTTGTTCTTCAACTGTGTGACCCATGTTGATTCTCAGATGCTACAAATACCAGCTCTTGAGCTTGACTACGATCAGCCTGGCTTGAGTTTAAAACTGAGAGGGTGGAGAAGCTATGAGCCTACAAGACCAAGCTTCTAATCATGTTTTACCAATAAATCAGAAAGAAATATTGAGACAAGCACCTTTTTGTCTCCCTTTCTCTGTCACTCTAAGGGAAACAACATCAACTCTGCTTTATAAAGGGTCCTGAATTTCTTGGATGGGAGAGTTTGCAGAAGTACGGGCAGTTACTACTGCAGACTCATGCTCGTAAAATGTGTTCTGGGTCTGGAGAACATTCAGATCTAGCTTCCCTCTTAAATAAAGAGGCTCACATGATTACCTCTGTAATGAGCTGGGACCTACAAAAAACACTCTGTAAGTACCAGAGCTCAGAAGAAGCATTAGTACAAAAGAGCTCCTTTAAATGCCCCGGAGCCAGATTTACAAAGACAGATAAGACACGGCCTGTGAAAAATCAGACCCCGGGTTCAAATCTCAATTCTCCTAGGACTCATATGTATTCATTTCTCCTCCCTCCCTCCCCGCTGCTTTTGCCAAAGGAGATGAGCTGGTTACTCTTAATGGCATCATCCCGAGCGCTTCTCGTGTTGCAGCACCGAGGCTTGTTAAGGAAAATCCCCGTGTAATGGCATTACTTGGCACTTTTGCGCAGGACCCGCAGCTGGGAGCTCGAGCACAAACTGATTAAACCCCACTGTGCATCACCCCCCGTTGCCAAACACCGCGCCAGGGCTGGGTGGGCTTTGCTGCTCCCGTGGTGGGGTGGGAGAAGAAAGCAGGGGCTGGTTCTCCTGCCTTTCTGACTCCCCCCATCCACAGCCTGGCTGGGAATGGCCAGTGAAGATTTTTTTGTAGCCTGTGCTGGTGGGGCACAGCTGCAAAGTGGGGGGTTTGGACGATCCCTTCTTGGTTTGGCATATTCCCTTCTCCCCTCTCCTCCCAGCCCAGTGCTCTGAGAGGAGAAAGAGGTGATGATCCACTGGTAGAGAGAAGTTTTCTGCCTGTGCATCCCGGTGGTGGGAATTCAGCTGTGCAACAGGTCAAGGGCTGGACAGCTCCAGTCGAGGCAAAGGTAACCAGACTCCCCTGGTCCCACCTCCGCACACCAGTCTGCCAGCATGAGGGAGAAGCATTTCCCAAAATCCTGACCCTGAGGTCCTTCCCTTCCACCAAGCAGCAGAGGAAATGCTCATGCCTCGTGCAGGAAATGGTGCAGCTGAGCAAACCCTCCCTGTCCCTCCCTTAAATTATTTAATGTCCTGCAGGAGCAGAAGATGACCCCTGCTAAGCAGACTGTCAGGAGAGCAGCAGCCTTTGATGCAGTAATTGGAAATTTCCATTCTTTGCTTGCAGCCCTGAAAAACAGAAGAGTCTAATATACTGGGAAATCTCCATGCTGAGCTAGGAAATTTCCATGATGGAAATTTTTAATGTATTCTCTGGCTTTAAACTACACAGGTTGATGAGGCTTGGGGCGTTTGTTTTGTGTTTTGTATTGTATTTGGGGGTTTTGGTGTGGTTTGTTTCTCTTTCTTTGTTTGCTTTGCAATTTGCTCGAAAGAATCAATGAGTGGCTGTGGGAAGGGTTGGAAAAATCAGCCTGACCAGAGGAAAGTGATGCATTTGCAGGAGAAACACGTGCAGGACTGGCAAGGCACCTGTAACACTGCTGGCCGAGGCAGAGATAATGGGAACCTGTATTTTAACGAGACAGTCACTGCCAGAGGACAGAGATGACTCCGCAAGAGGCTCTGCAGCACAGCTTGGAAAGGTTGGAGCTTTTGATGCTCTTTCTACAAAAAGCCCAGGAGCCCAGAGGGTGAATATGTCTTTCCCTCAAATACTTTGCAGACTGCACAAGAAAAAAGCAGGTAAATAGTGGAGAAACAGCTCTTAGGGGGAACCTGTGTGAGCCCTCGGTCTAAATACCTGGCAGTTCTTGCTGGTGCTTTGAACAGAGAGTTCTCAGGGACAGAAAATATGGGAGGGAATTGTCAGCTGTGCTGTAAAAATGATGATGAGGAGCTCGTAGGAGCTCGGGTGGGAGGACAGCAGAGGAAACACATTGGAAGCAGAGCTGCCGCCTTTCCTGACTGTAGCACTGGGGCTCTGCACGGGCTCTGTGCTGGCTTCTGCAAATCCCTCCCAGGCTCAGGCTCTGCCAGGGCTGGAGCCAGCTCCCTGTTCCCTGTCCTGTCCCATATGAGTGGTGGGGTGGCTCCTGTTGATGTCCTGAAGCAGGAAAATGCAAAGTGGCCCTGACATTTCAAAAATAACCCCATGAAAACAAAATCCTACCAAGCCCCAAGGTCCCTCAGCAAGTGAAGCCCCCTCCATCCAGTGGGACAAACCAGCAGAAGTGGTTGGTTTTATTACCCACTGGGCTATTCATTAAGCAGAAATTAGGGATTCATGGAGGTGGAGACATGGCAGCTTCATTTTGTCCGGCAGGTCCTTGTGAGCAGCACGGGTGGGGAGGAAGGGAGGGAGCCAGCCCCACACCAGGGGCTCTGGGTTTGCTCCACAGGAGCCTTGTGGGGCCAAAAACCTGCACAAAGCCAGCCTAATCCAAAAACAATGGGAGTTCTTGGCTGGTTTCTTTCTAATGCCCCAAAAGGTGTTTACTCCCTTCAGCCCCGTGCTCCCAAGTGCACTCAAGGTGTTCCTGCCAGTTCCCAGTGTGCAGGATCTCAAAGGGAACACTGAACTGGGATGAATGGCTGGGTGAGCAGTCAGTTCTTCACATCCAAGCACACAAAACCAAAAAGCAAACTCGTGGCACAGCAGGGAACTTCACCTCTCTTCCAGCTGGAACAGATCATTGCACCAAAATATCAAAGGCTTTATTTCACTGTGCTCCTACAGGGCTCTTTGAGTACAGAATCACAGAATCATTGAGGTTGGAAAAGACCTCTGAGACCATCAAGTCCAGCCATTAACCCAGCACTGCCAAGGCCAACACTAAACCACTCCTCCAAGTGCCATATCTACATATAGTTTAAATTCCTTTGGGGATTATGATTTTGCCGCTGCCCTGAGCAGCCTTTTCCAGTCCTTTTGGTGGAGAAATTTTTCCTAAATTTTTCCTAGTCTGGGAAAAGATGTGTTCAGGTGTCAGTGAGTAAGAAGAGGTAGAATTCTGAGCACAAATCCTGTTGCTATTGGGTCAAGTCATCAGAGTATCCTGAAGTTCTTTGCTTGTCCATCACTTAAACCCTAAATACCAAGACACTAAAACAAGTTATCTCTAACAGGGCAAGAGCTGAACTGTTGAGTGTCTGCCTGGGATGTGTTGACTATAGATGACGAAACAACAACTAAATCCTGCTCTGAGTTTGCAGTAAATGCAGAGAAGTACAAACCCTTAGGGTACAATCCATCTCCCCGTGAAAGAGACACCACACTCCGCCAGAGGCAGAATTACTGAGCTCAGAGTCTGGCTCCACAACACAAGTGGGTGGATCCAAGCCTCACAGACTACAAAAGTGGGTGACTTTGGCTAGACAGATGGCTTTGTCACTGAGATCTCATATTCATTTATGTGTCCTTCAATCTGAGTCCATCTGCTGTCTCCTGTGCCAAACACAGGAGGTGGAAGCCATCCCTGGGGTGAGGTGAGTCCTTTGCTCTGGGTTTGTACTCCTTGCACAGCCCATCCTGGTCCGTACCTACAGTCCCAGGTACAGGAGGAATCTGAACCATCTGCTGCTTCCCTCTGAGTTTGGTTGTTCACCTGGGGAAAAAGTCCACAAAAACTCTGATGGATTTTCACTGTCCTTTGCTAATGATGGTAAATTTTTATTTTCAAGGTTTTTTTTTTATTATTTCCTCTTCACCGCTGCTGCTAAAGAGTCACTTGAGTCATTTCCTCCATCCTGGAGCTTAGCCAAGCTCAGGATCAGGTCTCCAAAATCAGGACCATGTCTTTGAGTGGGAGATGAGCCAGAGCCCAGGACCTGGTGTCCTGAGCCTGGCACATGGCTGCTCCAGGACCGGGGCACTCGGGCTGTGATTTCAGGCTGCTGCTCGCTGGGTTTTTCCACTTTGCGAACTCAGCTTGACCTCAGAGCTCCATTCACCGCTGGCTGCCTGAACCCAAGCCAGGTTTGCCACCAAACAGGGTCACACCTGAACTTTTTGGGCTCAGGGAGTCATTCAGCCCAAGCAGGGAACACACCCCCAGGCTGGCTAATTGCTGCTTCTCGCTCCCTGCAGATGGAGAGGGCAGGAGGAGGGCTGATTGCTGCTCTGTGTGATGGCATAGCAAGCAGTCTGACTTTTGGACCTCTCCCTCAGGGGCTTTACTCCTGAAAGTGATTTATTAGGATGGTGTGTTTGATTTAATACGATACGGATGTGCTTTATGGGTCACAGAACTGGTATCTGAAAAAGAATCTTCAGCAAATGCTGCCAGTAGTATTTTGCCTCTCAGAACCTTCAGCAGATGCTGCCAATAGTGTTTTGCCTCTATTCCCTTCCGTATTTCAGGAGATTTGCTAGATTTGTGTTTTGAGTGGGTGGGGTCTTTTAGCTCAATAACAGTTTTGCCAGTCTAGGTGAACTTTTCCCAGCTTACAGAAACTGTACATCAAATTTACAACTAAATATTCACAGCTGAGAGGTTTACATAGAGGCTGAAGCTGTTGGAATAATAAAAATCAGTCAGCCAGGAGCAGCCATGCTTTCTGGCCAGCCAGAATGATCCCATCCAAATGGAATCAGCTCCAGAGCGGCGCCGGTGCCTGGTCCATGCAGGGTCACATGGCTGAACCCAGCGACTGCGAGCACCCAACACCATCAGGAGCTGTGATTCCTCCATGGATAATTCATGAGCATAATAAGGAGCCACATTTGTTAAAGAAGCTGGTGCTTATGAATGATGCACTTACCGCTCTGCTCTGGTTCTCTCAGCGCTTCTCCCAGGTGCTGGAACATTATCCACATTATACATTCAGCAGGATTTGTTCCAGCCGTTTTCCAAGGAGAGTTTTTACTGTTCCCTGTTAGCTTGGGTTCCCAAGGAAGCAAGGCTGGTGCATTTTTGCACTGTTTATTTGGAGCCACACTTCCATACCTGCCTCTCCAGCACCTCTCAGAGCTGCTGAACTTGGCGGGCATCTTCATCTGAATTTAACAGATGGAGAAGTGAAAATTGGCCGGGGAAGCTGTGGCTGCCCCATCCCTGGAAGTGTCCAAGGCCAGGCTGGGTGGAGCTCTGATCAACCTGGTCCAGTGGAAGGTGTCCCTGTCCATGGCAGGGGGCTGGAATCTTTAAGGTCCCTTCTAACCCAAACCATTCTGTGATTCTGTGATCGTTTTTGGAAGTTTAATGAAAGCAAGCAAAGGGGAGCAGCAAGCAAAAGAAAGATTACAGGCTGACTGCAACTCCCCAGGGAATCCAGAGAGAAATGAACTCTTGTAAGACCTTTGCCTGCAAGCAAGGTGAGCCTCAACCCCGTGAGGCACAAGAGAATTCACACTCAGGAGGCATCCTTATCAGGAACCTTATCTGTTGCTGCCATACCTACTTTGGGGAGTTTTAAAATTTATTTAAAAGTTGTTATTTTAAAGGAATAAGTACCTTGTGGTGCAGCATCAGAAGAAAAACACAGTGAGAGGCACCATTAGCAGGTGGAGCTGAGCAGAGAGTGCTGCCTCCCATTGTGATGCTGCATGGGGCTGAGCAACCCAAAAAGAAAATATTAAACAGAACCAGGCTGTGATATTGGCTGACAGCCTCAGCACAGGCCCGGGGATTTGGAAATCCAGGCTTAAATCATGTCTGCGATAACAACTCCTTTTATTGCCCACACGGCCTTGGGGGTTTGGCTACCTTAGTTAAAAGGAGTGGGGATGATGGAAGCTGTCTCCCAGGATCGTTCCTGTCCAGCAATATGAAATCACTTGATGTGCTCAGAGGTTGAAAGCACCCCACAGTGAAATAAAAGGCAGCAGCCATCACTCCTGTAGGCATTCTACGCTTCTCCCTACCTTTGACAGCTGCCACGCTACGGCAGAGATTGTTCTGCTCAGCCCCAGCTTCAGAATCCAAATTTAGAACGTGTCCTATGACAGGAATCATTTACATGACAAAATCTGCCTTTCTCCAGATTCCTCTAATTAAGTCCTGCCTCCCTCGCAGCTCTCTCCCTCGCTGGTGGAGCGTTGCAGGGAAGGCGCCGTGGGAACAGCAGCGTGTCTGCCTGCAGGATGCTCTCCTGAGCCCACCAGGGCACCGCTGCTGCTGCACATCCCTCTGTGGGATGCTCTCCTGAGCCCAACAGGATCCAGTTCAGTGCTGAGTACCTCAGGGTCAGCCAGAAAAAGGGGTGAGGGCTCCTCATCCTCCTGCACTGGCTGCCATCCCACCATCAAGCTGCAGGTGTGGCAGGAGAAGGCTTCCCTTGGAACAATTTCTAGGGCAGATTTGGATGGTTTTGTAAAGCCTGCTGTGGGTGCCTGATTAAGAATGGATGTTGGCAAATTTTTGGCAACACCTGGGTCTCCACTGAGTACCTGTGGTGGAAAGATCCACCGTGGTCAACAGCAGTTTCTGTCCTCCAAAGGATGTGCTGAGCTTCTGACGTGCCTGGCAGCTTGGAATCAAAGCTACATGGCCACACAAATAAGAGGATTTTAGGAAATCCCACATATCCTTCAACCTCTTCTAGAAAAAAAAAAGGTCCTTTCTTACTCATCCTGGGGTCACTGAGGATGTCTGAGCTGCTTGCAGCAGAGTACAGTTTCAAAGACTTCCTCCTTGAATAACTGCTGTCTTCCCTACTGGGAAGATCTTAAGTGCACCTGGCAAAGGAGCTTCTTCCTCCCACAGGAGGGATGTGCGTGGAGCCTTCGTGGCACTCCCCACCTCTGCAGCCCTCAGGAGGGTCAAGCCTCCCTTCAGACCTGCCCAGATCCCTCAGCTGAGGCACCCAGTGCTGTCCCAAAGCTGGCTGGGCATTGCTCAGTGTCTGCACAGCCCTGCCGAGTTCGTGGCACAGATCAGAGGGTTCAAGGTGCCACCCAGGCTCGGGGCACAGGGACAGGGTGGCCACAGGCAGTGAAACACAAAGGAAGGAAGGGCGGCGCTGGCAGCTCCAAGTGCTGCAGCTCATCTGGCTCCCAAAAGCCTCCCTGGGATGGGTCAGGGTTTGTTCTCTGCTGATGGCACTCGGCCATCCCTGAGAGCTCTGGGCGGGATGTGGTGTTGCTGATAATTCTCCAGACAAGGGCACGTAAGCAGTTGGAGCAACTGCAGCAGGAAGCTCCAGGAACCATGAGAGCACTTGCCAGGGATGCCAGTGGAGAAGCTCTTTCCATGGAGCAGCTCTTCCTCGTGCCTCCACGTGTCAGGATGGATCATTTCAGAGGAATCTCAGGCTCCATGGCCTCAAACCCAGCAGCAGCTCCAGGAGTGATGCTCTCGTGCTGCTCGTGAGGACAGTGTGTTCCTCCCTGCCACCCAGCCAGGTGGTGACCTGAGTCCCTTGCCCTCCCCTTCATCCATCCCTCCATCAAAGTCCTGCTGAGAGCCATGCAGTGCTGCCATGGGAGAGAACACACAGGATGTGCTGGCCACCAGCAGCACCTGGGACTCAGCCATTACTGGGAAAAGCCCTTGAACCTCCTTTCCATGAACCTGCAAACGCCCCAGCAGCGCCTTCTGATGCTGCCAGCAGGTCCTCCCTGCCTTTCCTCCACAGTTCAGCACTTGGGGCAGGTGCCTGAGCTTCCATGAGCAAAATTCCTGCCACAGGTGACCTGTCATCCCAAAATGGAGCACATCAATTCCACACCCTCGCCCTCTGCAGGAGAAGGGATCATTTCACTCAGTAATTCCAGCCAGATTCCACCAAAGCAATCACAATTCAGGGTCTGTTTCTGTGCCTGATGCCAGCCACATAATGCTCTTAATCTTGGTGATTGTAGTTTATTAAGGATCCTGGAAACTGGGAAAATGGCTTTCAGAGGAATAAAAAAAAAATAAATTCCCAAATTCCAAATCAGGGAGGAAATTCCCTCAGAGGATCATGAAAACAAACATGTTTTTGTGCTTCCAGAAAATCAGCAAGACTAACAGTGCCATTGTTTGTGTAAGGGGGATTTCCACATTTCAGGGAACAGCTTGGAAGCCAGCACAGCAGCTGCTCTTGGGAGAGCAGGAATTGTGAACCAGCACCAGGAAAAATCACAGCAGGTTAAAAATCATGGCATTTTTTTTAAATGACCATCCAGGTTTAGGCTGTGTTTTGGTTTTTCTTTCCTTTCTGTGCCTGCTTTCCAAACCTTTAGGGGGCATATTTTCCTGCTTCCCTCATAGCATGAGAAGCACAAATACACCAGACTATTTTTGCCCCTTATAAAAGCTCCTTGTCACAGAACCATGTGACTCTGGCCACTCTTGCGTCACCGATGGCATGAAATATCACAAGATTTATAATAAAATTACATGAGTCAGCAACGCTGAAACCTCCCATGAGAAACAAGAATGCCATCCAGAGGGGGGAAAAATGTGGATTTCTAAAATCCACGCTGGGCTGTGCATTAGGACAACCCACACTTGGTGCCCAGGATTCCTCTCCAGATGAAGAACCCCATGGAGACCCCCTCTGTACCACCCTGGAAGGGCCAGGAGGCAGCAGCAGGATGATTCCATTTGCAGTGGTGAGACCAAAAAGGGACAGGGGGTGGTGGGAAAGGAGAGAGGGATGAGAAGAGCAGGAAGGGAATGACAGGAGGTGAGGGAGAGAGCCTGAGGGAGACAGAAATCTTTGTCTTGTCTTGATGGCCCCAATGATGAGAAAGACACTGAGGGGCTGGAGCGTGTCCAGAGAAGGGAACAGAGCTGGGGAAGGGGCTGGAGCCCCAGGAGGGGCTGAGGGAGCTGGGAAGGGGCTCAGCCTGGAGAAAAGGAGGCTCAGGGGGGACCTTGTGGCTCTGCACAACTCCCTGGCAGGAGGGGACAGCCAGGGTGGCCTTTGCTCTCAGGGAACAGAGACAGGAGGAGAGGAAATGGCCTCAAATTGCACCAGGAGAGGTTTAGGTTGGGTATTATGAAAAATGTCTTCACTGAAACAGCTTTCCAGCACTGGAGCAGGGATGTGGTGGAATCACCATTTCTGGAAATGTTCAAAAGACTGTTTGCACTTGAGGACACAGTTTAGTGGTAAACACAGCAGTGCTGGGTTCCTGATTGGGTTTCATTGTCCAAGAGGTCTTTTCCAACCTAGATGATTGCATGATTTGATGATCTTCAGGACGTTTTCCAGCCAGAACGACTCTTTGATTCCATGGGGATGGATGCTATCACCACAAACACTGCAGGGAGATATCCCAGCCTCAGCTGATCGCCCTGATAGCGTTTGGAGATTACCATATCCCTTGGCTGGGCTGCCAGCCAGGAAAACATGACAGGGAAGGCGATAAGAAGGGTGCTTTACGGGGAGGGCGATGGCGTCACGCTGACAGGGGTGTTACCTCATCCCCTCTGAGTAAGCACCGTGTGACCACCCTGAAACTGGAGCAGGGGAGGTGACACAGGGACCCTGCAGAGTGAGGGCAGGGTCACCTTACTCCTGCCACCACGGGTGGACCTGTGACAAATATTTGGTGGGACGGGGCAGGTGCTTGGGATGTGCTGCTGGAACATTTGTTCTGCCTTGGGAGTAATGAGAGTGGTTGCTCCTGTGGGTAAAGGAGTGTGGCTCTTCTTGGGTCTGCCCTACATGGGGATGCAAGGTCCTTTTGGGGAATGGGAAAGAAGAAATCACTGCTCAATTTCAGTACTTTTTGTCACAGATGAAAATCTCAGCAGAAAAGGCTCCAGGCACTTTTGTGGTGAGACGCCTTCACCAAGAAAAGATGAGCAAATGAAAGTTGGGAAGACCCTGGCTTAAAAATATCCCTGCAACCTGCAATGATCCCCCTTGTGTGGGTGAGTCCTGATGGCCCTTAATTGAGCTATTTTTTGCACTGAGCTGCTGCTTCATTTAGTGCTCAGGATGTGCTGTGCTCAGTTAATGAGCAGCTAATCAGTGTTGTTCTTTGGCTGCTCCAGGCTGAACCCCGCAGAGCTGATGGACCTGGCAGCCCCGGTGGAACAGGGATACTCCTGCTCTTTCTGCAGGTGCAGGGAAGGCACCTGGTGGGCTTTGAGTGCACTGGGATTTCAGTGGCTGTCACTGAACGCTGGCCAATGGCCGTTTTGGAAGATGATGGAATCCAAAGAACAATCAATCCCACTCTACAGCTGAAATCCACAGATATTTTCTTAAAAGGGAGAAACATCTTACTCTTCCCTACTCCTGGTCTTAGAGATGGCTGCCTGGTTTTGGCTGAGGGCTGAGCATTAGTACAAAACATTCAGCACAGAAAACTTCTGCCCGAATGTTCCAGAGTTCACAGTGTTAAAAGCAAGGTAATACATCTTCTGGTGGGAAGCTCTGGGTGATTTACTAACCCATCCTGGAGTGCTACCTAGAAGTTAAAAATCATGTGTCTCCATCACTCAGTGGAATTAACTGCTCCAGAGAGCAGCTTAGCTCAGCTGAGTGCCAGGCAGGAAGGGGAACAATTTGAAAGATCCAATTTCCAGATTAGACTCAGCCATGTTTTGCTTGTTCTTCCCCAAAAAATCTTTTAAACAAGCGAGCCATCAAAGATACCAGAAAATCCATTTCGTTTCCTTAGAGTTTCTGAAGAGTTCAGGAGACAAAAAATTATTATGGAACTAACAACAAATTAAAATCTCAGCCTGATGAGATGAAGGACAATGAGGAAATATTGAAATTAGAAATACCCATGATAAGCACAGAAACAAACACCTTGTGTCTTTCCACACCTCTTGCAATCCCACCAGCGCAGGGTCTCTGTTTGGAGGGAGAAACTTTCATAAATGTATTAACTAAGGAAAACAAAACTGAACAAAAAGGACACCTGATGTGTTATAGATTGCCTGAATAAAGCCATTTCAGAGGGTACCAGAGCTCTAAAACTCGATAATAAAAACCATCATCATTGTGTACTTCCCAGCACATCAGATGTGGCCCCTGAGAGTCCTGCAAGGTCTGCAATCCCTTTCCTCCCCATGTGATGTGGAAATGCAGGACCAACATCACTGCAACAGAGAGGATGCCTTGGCCAAACTGAGAGCTGGCAGCAGAACATCTGCCAACAAAGCCATCTCCTTGGTGACTCCCCACTGCCCAGGGTTCCACCGTGCCAGAGACAAAAAACAAAGCCCTGAAGGATATTCAAGATCTATAAGAAGTATTTTGAGCAAAATCCTGAGAATGAGACCTTGAGATTTGGCTTGCACAGAGCTCTCTGGTGAGCTAGGGCAGGACTGCTCATGGACTTCCTGATTTGTGCTCCATATCCACAGATTTTGAGCTGACCATGGTAATAAATGAGACAAGGTACTTCCCCAAGGAATGAAAAGCTTTTGTAGGGATTGACTTTGTACTATCCTGTGTGCTCAACAAGCATGTGGTACCCCTTAAATGGATGCCAGGCTTTGACAAGTTAAAAGACCTGGACATGCTTGTAGGACAAACAGAACCATTTATATGAAAGGTCAGGTTTCGTGGGGGGGCTGTGGAGTGTCTCACCGAAACACCTTTATAACTTAAGAAACAAAGATCATAACATTACAAATGCCAATTGCAGCAGCAGGGGCTGATTTGCTTCATTTTAAGGTTGGCATCAAAAGTGACAGACCAGCCTCCAGGTGCAGCTGTGTCTCTCCTTAGCGGGTGACTGAAGGGAGCCGAGGCTGATGAGAGCAGCAGATGACTCCTGTTTGCCCCCAAAGTCAGGGAAGATGAGCGTTGTGCCTTTCCCTGGAGTCTGGCACAGTCCTGCTGGGACAAGGAAGGACAATCCTGCCTCACTGTGCAGAGGAAAAGGTCCAACCCTCAGGCTGCAGCGGATGTTTCCCAACCGTGTCACCGCCAGCCCCCGCGCCAGGCTCGGTCCCCCGCTGTCCCTGCCAAAACCCAGCCACTGCTGACTTGCAAAGACTGCCCAGAACGATCCTGTTTTGTTGCCAATCACTCATGTCTAGACACTGAACCTTGTCCTGGACTAGCTGCAAAGACAGGGTGGGAGTAAAGTCCTCCCCTGCTCGGTGTGACTCCATCACCTTGGGGTCTCACCAAGGAATCGCCTTCAGTGACTGCAAGAGAAGAGGCCACGAGGGACAAGGAGCAGTGACTCCACAGTGGAGTAGGAGACTGGAAAACTGGGATGCCCCTCTGCTGTGCCATTGGCTGGAGAGGAGCTGACACATCACTCTGGATCATCTTTGATGATGGAGTCACCTTTGGCCAACCTTGGGTCCTGCCGGTTCATCAGCTCAACACTGGAACCTGTGCCTGGACACTTTGAGGCAAAAGCTGATGAATTTGGTATCTGCTTCTCCTGGATGAAGACCAAAGCTCAAAGCCTGGCAGTGGATCAAGTCATGCAGAACATCCAAGTGAAGAGCTGCTCTCTTGAAGGAAGGAGGAAGGATGTCTTTATCTCTGGGCAGGTGTTTGCTGGAGCTGCTGGAGAGTGATGCCCTTGATGGCCTTGCTGAGGGGGGCATGGGCTCACACAAGCTGTAAATTGGCATCAAAACCAGCAGTTGTAGACCTGCTATACATCACTGAGAGGGAGATGCTTCCCAGGTGGCTCACTGGAGATCCAGGTATTTCATATGAGTTGCCAGCAGTATTTTTCTGCAGCGCTGGAGCGTGGTTGGTTCATTGTGTGGAGTGGAGCACATTTCAGGATTTTGGAATATGGTAGGGTTGTGTAGGTATTGGAGACAGGATTCACACCTTAGCCCATGTGGTATCTGTGGGTGAACTCACACTGCAGACAGCACCTGAAAATTCCCCACTGAAATCTGGCCAGGACAGACCCAGCTCAGCCAAGAAATGGTGCTCTACATGGTGGTCCAGCATCTCAAGCTGGCCACAGTCAGTGCCATTCTCTGCATCCTAAGGGATGTGCCATGCTTTTGGCCATTTCTTGGGAAAGGACACTATATCCCACCCAGTGGTGAAGCCATCCCACCCTGAAAGCTGTGGTTAAGGCTTGTGGTCTCTCTTTGCCTCAGTTTTCCATGTACAAAACAGGTCTGGGTATTTTCCTATCCCTGCAGAGCTGTATGAGGATGAGTATATTAAAAACTTGGCCGTTTTTACAGGTTCTGGAGTACTGGGAGTGACTTAGATAGATGGTTTAAAGCCAATTAAAGCAAAATCTTTGCTCTGACCATGGAGAGCAGGAAGATATGTCAGGTCACCCAGCCCTCATCCCTGCCAGTGTAGAGTTGTTCTATTTATTTTCTGATCTTCAGCCTTGTCCAAGTGTACATGCTGGAGGCAACTTACTGTATTTCCACCAGGAGAAAATTCAGCATTTAACCTAAACACTCCCTCTGCTAATTTCACCCCTGTATTCCCATTTATCCCCTTGGCAATCCATCCTAAAGCTTGTTTCCAAGCTAATAACAGGAGTCACAGCAGCAATGAGATAATGTCACGTTAAAGGGATGAGTCTGTTTGGCCTGGGAGCATCATCTGGGTGAATTAAATGCTCCCAGGTGCCTGAGATGATGCAGAATGGATTCCCTGCATCAGGTCCCCTCCTTGTTCACACCTCTCTGGCACAAATGGAGGGTTTTCATCCATCACCAGAACAGCCAGTCTCCTCCAGGTCGTGCTTGAAGGTGGAAAAAAAGTGTGATAAATGCATGCAAAAGGGCAAATGTTTGTTGAAACACTCACAGCCCTGAAGCCCATGGCAAAAACACGGTGCTGACTTCTCAAAGTCCAGCCCTCACCTCATCCCTTGGGCATAAATTGCTCTCAACCCCGATCTGTTTATTTTCATTTGCCTCCTTGTCTCATTTTTACTCTGGCTGTACAGACACAAACCCATTTGTATTTCACGTCCTTACAAGTGGTGTTTTATTCAAAGCTTTCAGAAGGTGTTTTTTGCCCGTGGTGTTCCCAGGGGACAGCTGGGATGAGGCTGTTCCAGCACCACGAGCTGCTGAGGGCTTGGCTGCATCACTTTTGTGCAGAAGATCCTTCCCTTCCACTTTAATTACAGGCATTTCAGACCAATGGTTGAAAACAAATAGGGTATTTTGGTAGGTTTTCCCTCTTATAAAATTAATAAGCTCCTCAGCACCACCCTGGGAAAGGATTAGCTCAAGATGCATGAGAAAATTTGCACGGGCAAAACTTTTTGTTGCAAGGAAACTTTTCTCCAAGCCCCCCGTGCACATTCATGGAATCATTGAATCCCAGAATGGTTTGGGTTGGAAGAGACCTTAAAGACCCTTTAGTTCCATGAGCAAGGACAGTTTCCACTATCCCAGGTTGCTCCAAACCCCATCCAGCCTGGCCTTGGACACTTCCAGGGATCCAGGGGTAGCCACAGCTTCTCTGGGCAATTACTCAGTTACTACATTATTTAAGCCTTGGGTAGGACTGTCACCAAAATAACCAAATCATTGCAGTCTGCAGCTGTTGGAGGGCTTTGATCACAGCACAGGGGCACAGGAGCAGAGGTGGGGGCAGGATTTGAGCCTGTGGGATATGGCTGCTCCATGCTGTGTGCTGGATTCCCTTGGGTGCAACTGATGATGTTGAGGAGGTGCATTTGCTCTGAGGATTCTTCGTGTGAGGAGCCTTGCTCTGTCCACATGGATACCTTTTAACCACATTTTTATTTTGTAAACATCAGTCAGTCACGGGGTTGTTTTATTTTAATCGAAATCTTTTCATGCCCTTTTTGTGCGGCCTGAGGAATGCCAACACTCTGATTACCAGAAGGTATCATTTTGAGTCACTCTCCATCAGTAGGGCTTTTGAGAGAAATCTGTGGCAGCCTTCAAACACTAGAGTGGAAATAATTTTTAAAAACAATTTGACTTGTCACCGTTCTCTTTGAACTCCCTGATGACTCCATCCATTTGTCTCTATTCAACCCACCCAATTCCTCACATCTTGCGAGGTGCTTCCATCAGCTCTGGTGACAGCAGCAGGTCCAGCTCCCGGCAGTGACAGCCCCTGGGGCTGCAGCAGGACCTCTTTGAGCTGGCTTTTCTGACACTGCCAATGCAGGTGATGCATTTAGGGGCAGCCCAGCTCAGACATTCATTCCCAGGTTGCACATTTAGCTCTGACATCAAAGAGGGTGGTAAAACACTGGTGCAGGCTGCCCAGAGAGGTGACTCCACCTCTGGAAATACTCAAGGCCAGGCTGGGTGGGGCTCTGAGCTCTGATCTAGTTGAAGATGTCCCTGCTCATTCAACCTGACCTTGGATGTTTCCAGGTATGGGGCATCCACAACCTCTCTGGGCAACCTGTGCCAATATTTCACCACCCTCATTGTAAAAAAATTCTTCCTTATGACTTATCTGAATCAGCCCTCCTCCAGTTTAAAACCACCAGCCCTCATGCCAGGAATTTTTATGTGCATCCCACTGTTTCTAGCCTGTCCCACAGGTCTTGGTGGGCAGAGGGACAGTGACCTGGCAAAGCAGAGCCAGTTCAAGTGTGCAAAACTAGTGTGTGATTAATTAAGGCTTCCAAAGCATGTTAAGGACCATAAAAATCTCCAAATGCAGTCAATTTAATATTTGCATGACATCCTTTCCCATTTCTCTTTTTTTCTCAGTTTCTCAGGAGGAGGGGAATGTTTTTTTCAGTATAGCAGTTCAGGTGGCAACTCAGCTGGCCTGGGATGAATCTGTTTGGGTAGGAAATAAAAGCCCATCCAAAAATGAAGTCCTGAGATCTCTAGCAAAGTCCCTCAGCACTGCACCTGCCCCATGCCACACAAACCCCTTCTGTGATATCTATAAGCTGCAGCTTTGTGGTTTCTGGACTGTAAAAGACCGTGGGGAGAGAAGAACTTTTCCTCTCTTTTGCTCAGCACTGACACAGGAGTGCTCTAACAGGATTTTGGGTACCACCCTCGAGGAGCAGGAAGGTGATGGTTTTCCTGTCCTCATTTTTGGGATGGTTTGGAGCAGGACCCACATTTAGCACAGGATTTCTCCTCTTTGGGAACAGTGGTAACAATGAGAGGTAGGCTGATGATTCCCAGTGATTAATTAGTGGTTTTTTGAGGTCTGACCATCCCCTGTCCCTTCTCATCAGAGCTGGGTGGTGAAGGAAGGGCTGTTGTATTTCATTTGCAAACAACTTGGCCCCCAAACAGCTGTGCTTCACCCCAGAGAGGGGATGGAGGGGCTGCTGACTGCTGGAGGGAGCTGCGATGTGCCTGAGTATCCATGGCCACCTTCCCAGCTTCCCCACACTCATTCTGGGCCAAATCTGGGGCAAATTCGAGGTCACAACCAAGCCACAGCCGCTGCTTTGCCCCTCTGCCCCTGTCAGCACTTAGTGCTTTTAGCTACGCCCCATCCTCTGCCTTCTGCATCCCCACCAGCCCCGCTCCTTGCAGCGAGGGCTTTTATTTTCCAGCCTAACCTTTGTCTCGTTGAGCCAGTGACTCATCTCACTCATTAGCTGAACTTTGAATATCTCTTTATCCGCTGGATCCCTTTCAAGCTCGTTCCCTGGCAGCGGAAGCGCCTGCTCGCCTTCGCTCTGCTCTGGATTGCAGGGGAGCCGCCTGCCTCGCTCTTGCAGCGGCATCTGGAACAGCAGAACGAACCCAGGCCGGACCAGGGATGGACCCCAGCCCTTCCCACGTCCTGGGGGTCAATGGCAAGGACACAGCCCTCAGCGTTTAGGAAGGCACCCCGGTTTTTGGCTGGCACCCGCCGTTCCTCCCCCCGCGATGCTGGTGCTGCAGTTTGTGCTTGCGGAGCGCCCAGGGATGCTCTGCAGCCGCTCCCGAGCCCAGCTGTGCTCAGCGCCAGAGCCAGCACCGCCGGCCGGAGCTGCCTCAAGGGCTGCTCTCCTTGTGATCCCCCCAAAAGGTCCAAATCCTTCCCCAGAGGCCCCCTTGATCCGTGCACAGTCAGAGCAAGCAGAGGAAATTTCGGCTCCGATGGGTCAGGTGCTATAGGACGTGGATGACTCAAAGAGGTTTAGAGCAGGTTGGAGAGATGGAGGTGACCTCAAATCACTGCTCCCGATGTGCTCTCGCTGCTTCAGACTCGAGGAGCCTCTCACCTGATTAAATAAGAGCATTGAGAGTGCTCGATCAAAGGGAGAAACCCCTTCCCTGTTGCTCCCTGGAAAGTGAACAGGAGGTGAGTTTCTCTCGTGGAGAAAACCAGCAGCCTCCTCTGCGTGCCTGCTACCTTTCACCCGGCTCATTTTCCCACTGAAAATTCAATTTATTTTTTTTCCTGGTTAGCAGCTCTAATCGCCTTCCCAAATTGCCGGGCACATGACCGAGGGCATCTCCGTCGGCAGCTCCGCTCTCCCGCTCCTGTTTACGTGCTGCTGCCCCCTTGGTAATTTGTGTCTCTCCGAGCCGGGGAGCTGGAGAGCCCTTCCCCTCGAGGAGCTGATGATTCACAGAAAAGGGAATCAATAAAGGATGACTAAGACAGCCCTACATCAGGATAGTGATTAGAGGCTGCCTCCGCAGCTTGGTCCAGAGTGGCAATTTGCAGATTGTCTTTACAATTTTTGTCTTGCGGGGTCTCCATCAGGCTCTCAGCAGCACTTTTTATTTATTCGCTTATTTTTGACTCTGGTGTTTCACAAGGATTCGCTGCCTGGAGCTTTCTGGGGGTGAGAAGTTGTGCCAACCTACGAATTTCTCAGTGAGAACAGTAACTCAGGCTGGCCTACACCAGCCCAAACAGAGAGATGGGTGCTATTAATCACTGCTCTGGGGCCTCTTGGGGATTGCTTGCCCACGAAAGCACTTTGGGACAGAAGAGTTCTTGAGAGCTTTTGATTTATGAACTCTCCATCCAATGCAGAGAACACACAGACGCGATAAGTGCACACTGGACAGGAAACTAATTATGTACTATCAGGTGCTCAACATCCACGAGAAGGTGAAATAACTCTCAGCCATGAGACAGAGGATATTTTACACCTTGTGCAGCCCAGCTCCCAAGATTACACACAGGTACTCCAGGGTCTGGAGCTCAGCTCTTGTTCCATGTTATTCCTCCAATTTTCACTGTGTGCTGAAGCCTTCTAGGAGTAGCACAGGGCTGCTTCTCATGGAAGGTGTCCCTGCCCATGGCAGAGGGGTTGGAAGGAGGTGATCTTTAAGGTGCTTTCAAACCCAAATCACTCTGTGATTCTGTGGATGCAGGGATGTGCCAGCCTCGCTGTTAAAGTACCCAGGAACATTTCTCTGCAGCTGTGCTGTCCAAGCAGGGCCTGGGGAGGGGTTTTATTGGCAAGGTTATTCTGTGCTGGATCAGTTCCCCAACTGAGATCATTGTGCAGCCCCATGGCAGAGAGGAGAGGGATTTGGGGGCTGTGGGGCTGTTAAATAGAGAATGGCACCCTTGGTGACAGGTAATGTGAGGATGGTGGGGAGAACTGGATGGTGCAGGAGACAACAGAGAAGTTTTCTTGTGAGGAAGAGCTGCTTAGAAGACCCTCCAAAGGGCAAACTCCTGGAAGGGGAGGGGGAAACATGGCACTGATGGCATTTCATTGGCATCCAGGCTCCAGCAATGACACAGGGAGCAGAGACCCTGTGTTGGAGCACTCCTCAAAGCCTGCTGAGGTGATGACAGGGAAGAGGAAGGCCAGGAAGGAAGAGGCATTTCCCCACGCCCATGCCAGGAGGATGCAGCACATAATTCCTGGCACAGGCATGGCAGTTTCCACAGCAGGCTCAGCCTGACCTCCCTCACCACAATGGGTTAAAATACCCCTCTGATCTTCCTGCCCAAAATTCCCATTAACTTTGAGGTACCTAATGGGAGAAAGGGCTCTGGGGTGGATGAGCATCCATCCTAGGACATGCCTTGGCTTAGACACTGGATTTAAGTTCTGGCTCATCCCATCCCCAGTCCAGCATGGTCCCATCTATCCAAAAGAGCTGCCTCAACATCCCAAAAGTGCACATTTCTCCCTACAGCCCTTCAAAGGTGCTTGAACTCCTCCATCAGCTCATCCTCGCACTTGTTGCTGCCAGCATCGTTTTCATTGCCTCCATCCAAGTGCTTGGGGCCGCCTCCAGGGGGCAAGCCAGGATGCCCAAATTGGCTATAGGGAATCTGTGCAGGTGACTTTGATCTGTCCTGGAGCAATGAGGTGTCCACCAGGCAGAATCCAGGTCTCCCTGCTCTGCTCAGCCCACTGGAGCCCCCGGCTCTTTGGGATGCCCTGGGTGAAAGCAACTCTCTACCTGGGCAGCTCCCACTGGGTGAATAAGGAAGCAATGGAGGTACCAGCACTGCTGAAGCAAGTGGCTGGTGGAGATCTGCTTATTCCATGGCCTCAATCCCCCCACTCCCTCCTGCCCTCCTTCTAGTTTCATGGATGATGTTCCAAGAAAAAGGAAAATAAAAGCCAAATCCCAGCCAGGTGTCACAGGTGTGGGGGCACAGCTGTGCCCAGTGTTCCCCTTCCTGAGTGGGGAAACACTTTGGGTTAGACCCCCTGGTCCTGGCTCTGCATTCTGCTGGGGGTGTTGATGCCATGGATCCCACCAGGAATGGAGGTGCCGTGGGTGAGGGTCTCACTGGGGATGGTGAGAGCTCCACGGTGGAGGGGACAGTGATGCCACAACTGAGAGTCCTGCTGGGGAGCCCCAGCTGTGGCAGTGCTGCTTCCTGCTTGGGTGCAGCTCCTTCTCTCAGCCTGCCAGCAAGGCTCCTGCTCCTGGTCAGCTCCCAAAAGCCAGTCAGATGACAGGGTTATTTACTAGGGCTGGCAGGAAGGAAAAGCCATAAATTCCCCAGATATAAGGGCTGAGTCAGAGAACGAGGTGCCCGTGGCCAATTCCAGCACGGCCCTGGGGAGCAGCGTGAAGGGAGGGGACAGGGTCAGCTGTGCTTTGTGTTGTCCCTGCTGAGCCAGGAGGTCCCTTGGAGGCTGGGAGGGACAAGGAGGTACCAGACAGCAGGTCCCACCAGCTTCTGGTAATCCCAGAGCTGCTTTTCCTGGGAAGGCCACCCTGCTTCCCGTGCTTGGAGGCAGAATTTTTCTTTGGCCCCCTGCCCTGCTCGAGGATCATGGCTTGGTTGGAGGGCCTTGCTGACAGCCTGCCCTCCCACCTTAGGGATTTCTGCTTCTCTGGCAGTGAAGCCAAAAGTTCAGCCTTTGGGGATGAAGACCATGTATTATCTTTTGCAACCCTCGCCCCCCTTCCCCCCAGCTATCTTTTTAAAAGAAAATAATTCCTAAAATTAGCCCTGATGTGCTGCAAACATAAAATCCACAAATTTCATTAAGAAAAAAAAAAGAAGGGAAGAAACCCCACACCATAAGGAGACATTTGGATCCATTCACATGCATTTTTTTTCCTCTGTTTGTTTGGGAGCAAATTATCCAGTGGCTTCAAACAGTCTCAAACCAAACTGGATAAATATTGTCTCTCCAGAAAGTTTTACCCCACACTGCCTGCTCCTGCCCTGTGCAGGGTACAGCCTCCACAGCTGACCCCAGCCCTGGTAATTTTGCTCATGGTCCCCTCATCAGTCACTGCATCCAGTATTTCTGCTCTCTTTAAGTTTCTTCCTCCTTCACCTCAGGGGCACTCAAGAATTACAGTGGGTGATGAGAGTTTGCAACTCCTACCTCCTGTATAAAGTTTTATTAAAGCTCTGGAATTGCCAAATGCACCTCCTGAGGACCAGATCCCACCACACCTGCAGACTTGAGGGTGTCAATGTTCTGTGTCCCTCCCTTCTTCAGGCCTTCTGCTCCTGGTGTGCCGCAGGTGTCTGAGACCACGGGGCTGCAGCCCCAAGGACAACTGGTCATGCTCTGACCAGGGCATCTGCCACAGGCAGACACAGCCAGGAGAGAGAATGAGGATTTGGGACCATAGAAAATGTAGGTGAAAACCACTTCTGCAATCCTCTCTCCCTTCCCAGCAGGTCCTGAGGACACTGACAGATGAAGGAGTCTCCTTCCCATAGTGACTCCTGGTTCTCTTACTGAGGGTAACACTTTCTCTGATTCCCTTCCACCACTGAACTTGTTCTGTGAGAAGAGACAAAAAGCCATGAAATCCTCCCCAGAAACATCCTGTGTCCTTCTAGCCTGCTTAGAGAGGACACAGATGCTGCCAGGTCCCTGTCCCCTGCTGCTCCCTGTCTCCTGATGCCCCAGAGAGCTCCAGGGACTGGGATCAGGCCCCTCCAGCGACTCACGGCTGTTGCTCAAGCCCTCACGGATGGAAAGGTCTTGAGCAACAGCCGTGAATCACCCAAATAGCGCAAAGAGGAGGCGGCCAGAGGAACATGAGGCCAGCACAGACCTTGAGGCAGCTGGGGGGGACCAGTTTAAGCCACGCTCTGTCAGAGCACTGGAGGAGAAGAGGGGTGGAAGACACATTTGAAGGCACAGTGCTCATCATCATCATCCTTTCCAGCAGTGTTCATTGTAGGTGGGGAAAGGAGAATGAACCCGGAGAAGGTGGCTGTGTGTGCTGGGCTGCTTTGTTTGTTCCAGAAATGTCTCTCTAAATATCAACCCAGGGTTGGGTCTGCAGCAAGACCTGGGAAATATGCCCTTAAGAAGATTGGGAGGGTTAAAAAGAGACACTGAGTGGGCTAAGTGGTGAGTAATGGAGATGTCACTCAGCAAGAGGAGATGTTTCAGTGTGCTCAACACCGCTTGATATTGGATGGAAATTTCCAGGTGTCCACAAGAAAACAAGAGACAACTCATTATTATTTACCAAACTGCTTCAAATTTACCATCCTTTGTGTATCTCATTTTATGCATTGCCCTTCCAGATCATTAGCAAAGATGTTAATGAAACTTGATCTTTAGCCCTGACTCTTGTTCTGCACTGGTAACTGGGCCTTGCTCCATGTAGCCCACTCCTGTTCAGGATTACTGACTGCATCCCAATGTGTTTTCAGTTTGTATAAACCACATTTCAGACCAAGGCTTTTTTTCCCTAATTTTTGTATTTCCTAAGACAAAGAAGCAAAATACATTAGTCAAAATAAAAACACATGTTCATAAAAGGCTGCACTGCTTTCATCCTTTGGCCATGCCGTTCTCTAACAGCATTTCTCTTTGCACCAAAAAAAGTTGGAAAAGAAGAAAACTGGCAGTTTTCTGTGCCCATCATCCCTTGAGTCTGACTGTTGTCTCATGGTAATTTTATTCAGCATCTGGCTTCTGCAAATTTTCTCCCCATTGACACTATTGTGTGGACAGAACCAAGCTCTAAATATTTCATCATGATTTTTTAGAGAATATTTGTTCTGCTACTTTTATAGGCTGATGATTGCCAGAATTATATTCTCCCCTTCTTTGTTTTAAATCACCACCTCGTTTTCTTTCTTCTTCCTCTCAGGATCACATTGTCCAAGGATTTTAAAATGCAACCACCCAAGGATCAATATGTTCATTAAAGAAACCTCTTGTTAGCAGCTGAGAATGAATACTGAATGTCTGCAACCCACACAGATTGGTTTCTTAAATATAAAGTTTCTCAAGAACGCCTTTTTCCTCTTTCTCCCTGCACTTGGAGAACAGGATTTTAAGGATCATTCAGAATATTGTCCCTTTGGGTTTGTCAATAGTGTCGTTTTCTTCCTCACTCACCTTCCTACTTCCTTTTTGGGTGTAGATCCCCTCTTAATCCTTCAGTGAAGACCAACCTGCTTTGCTGCCTGGCTCACTGTCATCCTCCCAGCAACTCTTAGTTGTCTCAAAAGGCTCCCATGTGGTTATCTCCCTGCATTTTCCATCCACAGGCAGATGTCCACCCTGCAGAGGGCTGTGCCAGCTGGAAACTTCACTGTGCCCTGGGTAATTGTTACCATCCCCAGCAGCACAGGACAGTCTGCACCAGGGTGTCTGTGGCATATCATTCTGACCCCAAATCCGCTCCAAGGAGCGATGCTGCTCCGTGTTGAAAGGGCTGGAGCAGCTGAGGAGTGGGGAGGAAAGGCTGGAGGAGGAGAATGTCCAGTGACACAGCTGGATCCTGGAGTGCACATCTGTCCAGGGCTCCCCATCCCTGAGGAGCCTCTTGAGACTCAGCCTTGGACAACTTTTATGTTTGAAAAACTCTTGGACTGCAGCCCTAGGTAGACCCTTTCTTGGGATTTTCCAGCTTTCTCCCTCACCTCTGGCTTTTACTGTCCCTTCAAGCAGAGACTTAAAATCCCCCGAATCCCTGTTTTATTTTCTTTCTTTCTTTATGCAATCCTCACTGTGCTCCAGCTGAACTCCTTTCACAAGCTGCATGTCCAAGGTTTCCCATCCATTTCCAGTCTGGAAGAAGCAGGGTTAGGAAGGTTTTCCAAAGTGTAACTCATCACATGAGTGCATGCTTTGGATCCTTGCATTGAATCCTTACTTTGGGGTGAGCAGCTGAGTTGGAGAGAAGCAGGGACTGGGTGGAGGATTGGCTGGAAAAATGTGAAAGCAAAGTGCAGCCTCGAAGCAGCAAGACAGAGCAACCCAGTAGTTTTGGGGAGGTTGGGGTAGTCCTTCAGCCTCACAACAGGAGCCAATGAGCCACAGGTTCTTTTTCAAAGCATCCAAGGAAGATTCAAAGGAACTCAAGCTCAGGGCAGGCAGCTGTAACCAGCTGTGACAGCTCTGGTTTGTTGTGCTGCCTCCAGGCTCTGCCCCATCACACCAGGAATTGGTCCTTTCTGGCAGCTTCCTCACCTTGGGCAGCCAGGAGCATGGGGCCCTCAGGAGAGACACTGGCAAGGGCTGCTCCCAAAATAGCAGTGAGGTTCCTGGCTTTGGGTAAAATGTCCCCTGTGCTGGCCTTGGTGGGGGGATATGTTTTGTGCCAGTGTTTCTAAACTCATCACCCAGGCTTCTGTGGAAGGGGAGAGGATGAGACTTCCAACTGCAGAAGTATTTTGAAGGATGCCCATCTCTGCCTGAAATACCACCCCTGCTACACAAAAAACACAAAAAATGGGGAAAAAATACCCCACTCCAATCACTACGATGATTAAACTGAGATTTCAGTATCAGATTTCAGCTCTGCCACGGGGAATAATTGCTAAATCACACGGACTCAGTGGTCATCGCCTCACTGGGCAAACAGGAGCAGTGATGTCAGCCTGCAGACTGCATTTCCCTATGGACTGGCTCTCTCCAGGTTGTTCTCCTTCTCCAGAGCCTGGCTGTTGATGGATTTCTCTGGAAGTGACTCAGTACCAGGGTGTGATTCTGGCTGTGTGTACCCAGCAGATCCCAGCTCACAGTGTCCAGAGTTAACACAAAGCCCTTGAAGGTCTCACTAATTTATCTGCTTATTGTGAGGCTGGAGGAGACCAGCAGTGAGGGAAGGTCTCAGATTTATGGGATGCTGGGGCTGACAGGGACCAGCCTGGAGGTTCACTCACCAGAAGCCACCCCCATGAGGAATCCCCAGGAATCACCCAAGGAAGCATCTCTACAGCCTTTTCCTCCTGAACAGAGGAGTCATTTCCCCATGGGAATACCCCAGACACCCCCAAATACCTCATTCCTTCTCCTTACACCCTCAGCCACGGCAGGGATGCTCTATTATCTTTCAAATCACAGGGATTTGTCTTTTCTCTCCCAACCCCGTGACAATGCTTGGTCTTTACAGGGCGTTTTCCCTACATTAACCCCATGCCAAGGAGTGCTGTTTGTAGAAGGAAACTAAAGCAGAGAGACAAAGAAAATGCAATTTTCAGAGCTAGACCTTTCAGGAGCTGCAGTGCCTCTTGACGTCCCTTACCAGCTTGCCAGGGCTGAAATCACTGGAAACAGGGATTTTTGTGCAGAATTTAAGATGAAGGACAGCAAGTTTAGGAAGAAATTCTTTACTATAGGGGTGGTGAGGCCCTGGCATAAAATGCCCAGAGAAGGTGTGGATGCCCCATCTCTGCAAGTGTCCAAGGCCAGGTTGGACAGGCCTTGGAGGAACATGGGATAGTGGAAGGTGTCCCTGAGCGTGGCAGGGGTATGGAACAAGACGATCTTTAAAGTCCCTTCCAACCGAGACCATCCTATGATTCTATGAGAGCTTTCCCCAAAAGAGCATTAAATCCTCATCCTACCTCCACAGCCTTTCCTGCTGCCCTGTGCAAGCTGGAGTCTCTTTGTGAGTCAGAAATGCTGACACCTTGTCACTGAGCAGCGTGAGGGTGCAGGAAGGAGAATATTGCTTAGCAGCACTAAATCCAACCCCGCTCCTATTACTGCTGGATTTCTGAACCTGCTTCTCCTTTGCCCGCTTTGTCAACTTATACACAGTGCAGCAAAAGCTTTTCTAGTGGTACTTTGACATCCACCTCTTCTCCAAGAGGTTTGCAGCTGAGATGCAGGTGTGCCAGCTCCAACTGGCTGCTTGCTGCCCTGGAATTGTTGGAGGAGGTTCAGATGGAGCAGCGTTGATCTGTAGAGCCCTAGGGCCTGGTGTACCCCACCTGTATTACCCAGGCTGGAACAACACAATTATTTCTACTGAAATCAGCAGTAAAGTTTTCACCCACTCTCACTACACTGAATCAAGACCCTTGGATGGCGCCGAGCTGAAACATGATTAATGGTTTTCCAAGTGCAAGCCAAAGGTGGGTGGAAAATACATCTTGGAAACCAGCTTGGTAGCACTTTGATGCCTTCTGAAGTCTTACCAGGATGTAAAAATGTACCTGGCATTTTGCAGCTGTAAATATGAGCTTCACAGCCACATGCAGCACTTCCAGCTGCACAGATGCTACTTATTTTTGTGTTCTCCTGGAACAAAACCTTGCTTTGTTTTTCTCACTTCCAAAACAAACTTCCTTTTCTGCACTCCCACAGAGAATCGCCACCAGGAAGAAAAGCTGTGCAGAGTTCTCTGTCCAGCAGATTGCCTCTCTGTTCCCTCCACCCTGAGAACCTGAAAGCAGAGCTGGGCTACTGTTTACAGAAATCTGAAGCTAATTCAAAGATGTCTTGTTTCTAAATCCATCCATTTCTGATTGAAAGAAGCTGAGCTAGTCACATTCGAGGAGCTCATTAAAATGTAAACAGCGTTGCTTTTAATTGCCAGCGCTAAAAATTGTCATTATTTATTTTAAATGTCGAGGTGCATAAGAATATGTGTTTAATTGCAAAAAGAAGGAGGAGGTGAATTTTAAATGCACTTTGGAGATGCTGCAGCTTGAGGTCTGGCTGGGTGTTTCCATGAGGAATTGCAGTCAGCCGTTTCACCCTGCAATTCCTTCCATGCAGACGCACTTTTTGTACAATTTTTTTTTTCTCTTTTAATACATCTGTTTGTTTGGCCTTTCTTTTTCAAAACCCTATTTCTCACCTTCTGCAAATTTTCATCCTTGAAGAAATCTGGAAATCAGTCCAACCCTTCCAGATCAGTCATTATTGGATGTTTTTCTGCTCACGCTGGTAAATGGTTCGAATGTGTGTAATTAGTTAAAGATGTGAAGTGCCGACTGAGTGCTAAGAAATGTTACATAAGTGCAATGTATGGCAGACACAGTGTACCATGAAAGCCATGGCACTGTTCTGCACTGAACCAGCACCTTTCCCCCAGTTTGGCAGAGCTCCTCACTGTCACTGCTGGAGGCTGTCAGCACCCAACAAATTAGCAAATTGTTTTAATACACGTTTACAGCTGAGAAAATTGAGGCACAGCACAGTGAAGTGCCTTTTCCCCTGGGGACTCAGCAGCAAAGCCAGGATCCCAAATTCCACTGCCAATTCCAGCTCCATAACCCCGGCTGCATGGATGCTGCCACACACTGTCGGCGAAACCCTGGGGTCACAGCCCAGGGATCAGCTGGGAACAGAGGAGAAGGATGTTTTGGATGGGATCTGGAGATGCTGCAGCCCACCAGAGTTTGGGGAAAGGCCCACAGAGATGGTGCACGGCCATGGGAACTGGTTCTAGGTATGCTGACATGAACAGTTTGTGTCCTCAGAAAGGCTCCCATCCTAGTGAAGTATGGAGACCCCATCTCTTCCTTTCCACCATCAAGCTCTTCTGAGAAAGACCAATTTCCTTGGAAAGTGGCAGGATTCTGCTTCCCACAATGCATTTTTGCAGGGCTTGCTATTCTGAGGATGGAGAGAGAGGAAGAGCAGCTTCATCTCCTGCTGGCCAGCTCATGTAATTTCCCATCTCCTGCCCATCCCATGGATACATGCTGCACCCATGACTCAAGGACTTTCCCTGTGAAAGCCAAGCAGCTGTGTGGTGAATATGGACAGCTGGGACATGGCTGAGCCACAACAGGCCACTGCTCTGTGCCTCAAGTCACCAGTCAGGAGCTGGGACATGCCACATCCACGGGATGCAGACCCAGACAGGTTGTGCCTGGAGGGCCTTGGACAGGATGTGCATCATCCTTGCTGCCTGGCACCTTGGCTCTTTCCTTCTTCAGTAGCATCATGATGTTCCCCCCACTTCCTCCTCCTTGCAGCCTCTCCCTCCTTCTCCAAAGTGTTTTTCTTCAATTGCTTTTATAACTGTGCTCTCTTTGGATTTGCAATGTCCTCTGGAAAATCTGATTTCACACCATATTTGTATGTTTAACAAAAATAATTCCAAACACCAAAAACAAGCCGTGCCCTGACTGGCGTTACGTAGCGTTTGTGATAATTGGATTCTCAGAAAGCCAAGCACTTTCTGGGTTTTAATGAGATTCAGACTTTAATTACTGCGGCCCTTTCCCAGGCATGCAGTGGAAGCAGGGAGGAAAATGACCATAATCAGGACTTGGGCATGTTGCAAGAGACAGCCTTGATGGATCGTGTTTTGGTTCCTTAATGAGGGACCATTCTTGCCACACAGTTGGAAAGCCACTTTCTCTTGCAGTGTGGCCCATATTTACACCCCGTAGGATTTTGGCCACAAACCACTGCTGCAGCCTCTCTGAAGACACTTCTTCCCGGATGGAAAACCAGCAGAGACGGCTTCTGGTCCTGCAGGAGAAGAGAGGGAGACAAGGACATGGTGGTAACTGGCACATGGTTTTGCTGAGTTCTGCATGCAGCACAGGAAGGACATGGACTTGTTGGAGCAAGTCCAGTGGAGGGACACTAAGCTGATTAGAGGGATGAAGGTCTTCTCCCGTGAGGAAAGGCTGAGAGGGTTGGGATTGCTCAGCCTGGAGAAGAGAAGGCTTTGGGGTCACCTAATTGTGTCCTTCCAGTACCTGAAGGAACCAACAAGAAAGATGGAGAGAGACTGTTTACAATTACCTGGAGTACACAAGACAATAGGGAGTGGATTCACATTGTCAGGGAGTGGGTTTAAACAGGATATTAGAAATAAATTCTTCCCTGTGAGGGTGGGGAGGTTCCAGCACAGGTTGCCCAGAGAAGCTGAGGCTGCCCAGGGTGCTGGAAGTGTTTAGGGCTGGGTTGGATGGAGCTGTGAGCAACCTGGAATAGTGGAAGGTGTCCTTGTCCACAGCAGCAAGGTTGGAACTAGATGATCTTTAAGGTCTCTTCCAACCCAGGCCATTGTATGATTCTATCAATAATTCTATGATTTTTTTGTTGATGATGATGATGATGATGATACTAGCACAGAGTGATCCTTGGGAAGAGGCCAGGATTCCTGCAGGACCAGCACCAGCTTCCTGCAAGCCCCTAGCACAGATCTCCTCCTGCACAGCGCAGATCCCAGGCAACTCCTGCCCGTAAGGCTGGGATGAGTCACTCGCTGGCTTTCTCGCTTCCCGCCTCCATCCTGCAGGATGCGGTGTTTTGTCGAGTCTTATCTGCACTGAGGTTGGAGGAAGCAGATGAATGCAGTGGTTTCATGTCTGCAGAGCGCTGGCCTCAGCAGAGGGGTGGGGTCTTCAACAGAAACACGCAAACTTTATCTGGGAGGAATCAAGATTCCGCGTAGGCTCCCGAGAGGACCTTCAGATTGCAATGTTCAGCCTGCATGATGATGTTCAGATGCAAGCCAAGGGAAATTAATTAAAAATAAATAAAAAAATAAAAAGGCTTTGTTAGATGCTACATCAAACTCTTCACTGATGGGTTGATTTATTGCCGTACGGTGTTCCCACATCTACTCATTCTACAAAATGATAAGAAATCTCTCCATTTCTGCATTCTCAATAGCCCTACTCCTTAACTTTGGTTATCCCATCGTCCTTTTGCTGGTCAGAGATTGATGTCACTCCCTGCCTTCCCCCTTGCTGCGTTCAGGACCGAAGTCAGAATTGCCAGGTAAAAATTTCCAAGATTGCTCTTCTTTCCGTTTCCTTTTCCAAGTTCCCAGCTATCTGCCTGGTTTTCCATCACTTCTAAAAGGTCACTCTCTCAGCAGTCTGGAGTACACATTGTCCCTGCTTACCACACACAAGCATATTCTTGGAATTACCTTCTTTTTTAACCACTCACTGCTTCCGCATTCAGCCGCACACTCTGGATGCCCACGCAGCCGTGGCTGCTGCTCACTGGCAGCAGAGGAAGCCGAGGTCTAAGCAGGCAGCAGCAGCGGCAGTGGGTGGCTGGAATGACTCTTGACATGAGGTACTTCAGCCACCATGGGCAGGTTTGGCACCTCCATTCTGCCCAGTGCTGTGATCTTCATCATTTCATGGGATGGGGCAGCGCTGAAGGACACATGTAGGAGCTGGGAAGGAGCTCGGTGGGGCTGGTGCTGTGAGGGGAAAGCTTGCACAGGGCTCACAGCATGCCTGGGAATGTGGTTTTCGTGGCCATCCCCTCCAGCACTGCCCAGGCAATGTGACAGAGCAGGGACACGTCTGCCAGTCCTTGTCCCCCAGAGGCAGACCCGTGTCTCTGGTACTTCTTGAGCCTCAATGTCCCCTTACTGCTCTGTAGGATCAACCCCCAGCTCAGAATTTTCTTGTTGCTCATCCCCCCACCTTCTCTTTTCTCCAGAAAACCTGCTTGCTTTGCCCTTTTCCATTTCCAGACCTGTTATTTTTACCCTCGGAGCTGTGTATTCCCAGGGGGAGCCATGTCTGCTGCTTCTGTCCTGCTGGAAGGGAGCAGGGCTGTTCTGCCTTTCCAGGGCTCATTTTCAGAGCTCTGCAGCCCTCATGGGCGGTAGGTGCTCCCCAGATATCCAGGACAAACAGAGAGCTGGGAATCACAAGCAAATCTGTAGCTTTGGGGTATGTGTAGGGACATACAGACTCTTGAACTTCCTTCAGTTTTGCAGGGAGCCAAATTTCTCATCCTTACCAAAGATGAGTAGATTCAAGGCCAAGGGCAGATCTAAGGGCCCCAGGGAAGATAAAGAGGGTGAACTGGAGGGCTCCCATGGGATCAGGGCCTCACCTTGCAGAAGGACACAGCCAGACTTAGGCCCCATTGAGACAAATCCCAGGAACAAGGTGTCTGCACAAAGGCTCTTAACCTGGGGCTTATGCAGGGCAAACTCCTTCACCCCCTGCAGTGACCAAGGAGCTTGAATTTCCACACCTAAATCTGGGCAAACAGGAATACACCAGCAGGTGATGTGGGATGACTTGTGCAGGAAGAGAAGTCACTTTCTAAGTGCCAAGACTGGAGAAGGGAAAGCTGCCTTTTGGTCCCTCCCTCTGGTTGCACCAGAACCGGGAGAAACTGGGATTTGCCGGGCTTGCAGCACCATTTCAGGACACAACTCGAATGTTGTTCTGCATCCCAGTCTAAACCAGCAAGGGAAAACCTGTGCTGGATGGGGTTAGGAGGGAGCTTGTTTTATTCCAGCACATGTTGGTGCTGATACTCTCTGGACTGTGTTTTTCCAGGTAGTCATGTTGAAGGACATGGTGATTTTGGTCATACTCCTGTCTCTCTCCTCTGACTTTGTGTTGTGTATCCTTCTCTTCTGGCGTCTCTGTAGAGGGAGTCCTTCCTCTCAGCAATGCGGGGAGGTCCCTGAGCCCCACACTCAATCCATGGATGTGGAGACAGCTCAGGAAAGCAGCAGGGATGGCCCTCCCACATCCCACAAACCTCTGAGCTCCACCTGCCAAGCCCACAGAGATGATGCCTGGGAGCACAAATCCATCCCAAACTCCAGCAGTCACAGGACCATTGCCTCCCTCCTTTTCCCTGGAAGCAAACAGCAAACTCATGGAATCACAGGGACCAGCAGAGCATGGAGGGCTCAGGTGTCAGTCCACACCTGTCTGTGGCTCCTGGGAAATTGCTTCTGATGAGGCAGGAGAAGCTGAGCCTGGGATAAAACAGCCTCCTACTGGGTATGTGGCTCTCTTCTCTTCCCAAAAAATGGAAGCACTGTCCTGCAATGGACTGAGAACTTCTGGATCTGTAGATAAAAACAGCCCTGGACCATGTGTCACCCCAGCCCCTCCCAAAACGCCCTTTGGTAGGGGTGGGGTTGGGCTCTGGACAGAACAGAGGAGTCTGTTTGTGTGAATTTGCTGCTGGGGCAACAGTAAAATGCAGCTTGAGATCCCTGAATGACCTGTACTGAGTGAAAATACTTATTCCTCCATAGAATATTATTTCTCTCTTAAGTGGAAGAAAAATTCATCTCTCTTCATGGGAGCAGTATGTTCCCCTTATTTTCCACTTGTGCCTGAGTGCTAAAAAGGGTGTTAAATGGAGCATCTATGACCATGGAGGGTGACCTTGGTGAACAAGCATATCCTTCCCCAAGCCCTGCCCTTCCCAGAACTGCTGCCAGTATTTCCACCTACAAAACTAGGAACACACACAACAGGAAGCAATGCTCTGGAATAAAGCAGCTTTTCAGAGACTGGAGACTGGGCACAACCTCTCCCCAGGAAGTGCTGGGATGGGTTGGTGGGTTTGGCATGTGGATGGCCATATAATTGCATTTTGTCAGCCTGGGAAGTGAAAGGATGCTTTCCTTTTCCAGAGGTCAGGCATTACTGCTCCTTATGGATGTCTGTGCGAAAGATCAGAGAACACCCGCGGTGGAGAGGATCAGTTCCAGGTTATCTGTGGTTTTTCCTCTCCCTATTCCTGGCTGTGGAGATCCCTGAGTGAGAAGTTTGTACAGGATGCAGAGCAGATGGCAGAAGCTGCTGAGATGGTCTGCAGCTGGCTAAGCCACTCCAAGGAAAAGGGATGGGAGCTGGCATCATCTCCATGTGCCCTGTGGCTGGACACTCCACAGGGAACAGGGAGAGCCCAACAGCCTCACTGGGAAAGTCATCTTCTGCACAGATCAAAGCATGAGACTGTCCTCAAGAGGAGAAAATAACTAGAGTGAGAAACCTTGGGCTGTTTAGAAGAGAGGCAGAGGGAGAATGTACCTCCCTGGATTGGCCTGGAAAGAGTCAGGCTTGCAGAGGTGGGACAGAACATCCTAGGAGAACACTGAATTTCATAATTTTCATATGAAATCAGAATAGGTTTAAAAACCTTTGTTTGCAAATCCAGAGCATAATTAGCAGTGAGTCATGGAAAGTGTTGTTCCAGCTACTGTAAAAAAAACAAGCTGGCGCTGAAGGGTCTGCTGGTCATTTGAAAGCACCGAGAGCTTCAGCCCAAGATTCCTCCTTCCTTAATTGCACCACTCTTGGCCACTCGCTCTAAATTAAGCAGACAGGAGCACAAGAGAACTAATGCACTGCTCTGAAAGGCAAACTATTAACCAAAATGTCTCTCAGATGTTTAACTTCAAGGAGGTGAGATTGAAATCTCATCAATTATGATCAGCGGACATGAGGAGGGCTTGAAGTTCATCCATAACGTAATTTGCACAGTAATAAAAATTAAAGATGTGAAATCTCTGCTGGGCTGAGTCTGTTTCAATCTAAGGGTGAGTTAGATGGGTCCTTGTACCATAATTCCCACTGTGTTGCCTGTGTGCAATAAGTGCAGTGCAAGAAAAGTTCCTCTGATGCACTTTTTTTATTCAGAGGATGTTGCTGTTGAGTATTTGCACCACACTTATAAATGTAAGGATTTATTTTCTGTGCAGTCTCAGGCATATTTCCTGCTTTTAGCTTCATTGGCAGTTTTCTCTTTCCAAAATTCACCCAGTTTATCTGACTGTTCTTCTGGACCACAAACAGCTCTCTGCTGTCCCCTCACATCCTCTTCCTTTAAACACTTTGCCCAAGTTCCCTGCCCTCAGCAAACCAGTCAACAGGAACAATGGACTTAGGGGAGACCGTGACATTCCCAGCTAAAAACAGGATTGAGTCCTTCACTTTCCCACTGTGCTGCTGACAGAACACTACTTAGCACTGCTACCCTATGACACATTACCCAAACATTAGTTCATTATCCTGCCCGACTCCTTAGAAGGTAGGCAATTAAGTACTTAGGTTTGTTCTCCTTGTGAAGAAAACCAGGCACAAAAAGAGGTTAATAGGGGACAGACCCGTCCTGTCCTATACTGTGGAGAACATCCCAGTGCCTGTATCAGAGAATGGTTTGGGTTAGAAGAGATCCTGAAGATCATCTCATTCCAACTCCCCTGCCATGGGCAGGGACACCTTCCACTGGGTTGCTCCAAGCCCTGTCCAGCTTCTTCTTGAACAATGACAGAGATGGGGTAGCCACAGCTTCTCCAAGCAAGCTGTGCCAGGGCCTCACCACCCTCAAAAGAAAGATTTTATTCCTAATATCCCATCTAACCCAGACTGCTGGCAGTGGGAAGCCATTCCCCCTTGTTCTGTCACCCCACGCTTTTGTCCCAAGTCCCTCTCCAGCTCTCCTGGAGCCCTTCTAGGCACTGGAAGGAGAGCTAATGTCTCCCCACAGCCCTGTCTTCTTCAGATAAACACTGCCAGCTCTTCCAGCTTGGCTTCAGAGCAGAGTTGTTCCAGCCCTTGGAGCATTTTTATGGCCTCCTATGGACTTGCTCCAACAGCTCCATATTCTTCTTATGTTGGGGGCTCCAGAGATGAACATAGAACTTTAGATGGAGTGTGACCTTCCAGTCAATTCCAATTGAATTCCTCCAGTTTACAGGAGGAATGCAGAGCATGGGGTTTGTCTTACCCATCTCAGCTACCTACAATAAAGCTGAGCCCTTCTAGAATGTGCTTAGACAGACCAGCACCTCAGGAGAGCGATTCAGCTTCACACAAGGTGTGTCTAACTATGGTGGGCTGAATCATCCTCTGGGAAGAGCACCCAAGGAATCCACCTTCTCTGTAAGCCCCCAAGGGAAGGTGTGGATGCCCCAAGCAGACAATGTGACTTGTCTCCAAACCACAGACAGCAGAGCTGCCAGTACCAGTGCTCAAGAGCTCCTGGATCCTGGGAAATGTTTTGCTGCTGTCATTTGAGCTGACTTTGGTGAGCAATGTGGAGCACCACAGACAGAAAGAGGGCTACAAGCTCACTGCTATCAATTTGATGACCGGTGCTCCATGAATTTCGGATATTTTTGGAGGGAAAAATGCTGCAATACACTGTTTCTAATGCAGAGAGAAAACATTTAGCAAAAAGAGGAGCTTTTTAGCAACAGAAGGAGCTCAAGTCTAGTAACAAGAGCTCTAGCCATTGTGACTAAGTGCGCCATAAAATGTGTAATTAGGCACTATAGCAACTATTGAATTCCAAGGCACATTTTGCATCTGAAACACAGGACAGAGCTCTCTTTGGGTGATTCAGAGGAATCATCACAACACCCCAGCGCTCTGCAGTGTACAATGAGCAGCGAGTGCTTGCCGTGGAAGAGCATCCCTGTGGGAGCAGTCCTGCCTGGGATGAACACACCTGCCTAGGGGGGAAGAGATGAGTAAATATTTTTAGCCTGAGGCACAGCTGGGAGTGTCTAGTCTGCTTCCTACGAGTGCTGAATTGTGGAGTGGAGCTGAGCGTGGTGGTGCGTCACACTGTTGGGCACAGAAGGAGTGGCAGGGGGTGACGTTGGAAAACTGCATTTTCCAAAAAAGAGGGACATGGTGTTGTTTGAGCAAAATCCAGAGGAGGGCCACAAAGCTGGCAAGAAGACAGGAACATCTTTCTCACAAAGACAGGCTGAGGAAGTTGGGGCTGTTCAGCCTGGAGAAGAGAAGGTTGTGTGGAGATCTCATAGCAATATTTCAGTATCCGAACGGGGCATACATGGAAGTCAGAGAGGGATTCTTCATCAGGAACTGTAGTGATAGGACAAGGAGTAATGGGTACAAAGTGAAAGAGGGGAAATTTAGGCTAGATATTAGGAAAAAGTTCTTTACTGTGAGGGTGGTGAGACACTGGAGCACCATTGGGAGGATATGGATTACCCAACCTTGGCAGTGTCCAAGGCCAGGCTGGATAAGGCCTTGAGCAACGTGACTTAGTAGAAGATATCCCTGTTCATGGCAGGTGAGGTTGGGACTAGTTGATCTTTAAGGTCCCTTCCAACCCAAACCATTCTATGATTTCACCAAAGGATGGAGAGTATGAGTGTGATTTGTGCCACCATTCCCATCTCACTGTCCTTCCCTGCCCTCGGATGCCCTATTTCAGTTCAGACAGGGCTGAGCATGCCAGGGTACCAAGGAGATCTTCTTTCCCCAGTGTGGCTCAGAGCCACTTGCATCCCTTAAAAGGCATCTTCTGACTCAGATACACTTTCCTCCATTGTCTGTGGCACGTTGTTTTGCAGCTGGAGACTAGTGAATGAAGCTGAGTTGCTGACCTTGATTCGAAAAAAATGCACACTTGTGCTGTGCAAAACAAACCTTTTAAAGCTGGCTTTTATGCAGAGAATTATGCCAATGTGTGCATGGAGGCACTGGCATTTCGGGCCCTTTTCAATCTTCTGGATTGTCAGTGAGGTCTTTCACTGATTTAAGCCTTCAACCAAAGGACGGATGCTGCAAGAGGCAGTGAAGAGGACTCAAGCAGGTACTGGAGTGTTTAGCCCAGGAGCAGATGCTTGGATCGGGGCCTAGATCAGAAGAGGTATTTTATTATGCTGAAGGAGGTGTTGTTTTACTGCATTGTAAGGAGGCACAGATGATCCCTCTTTTTAAGGGGAGAAATAAAACCTCATCTGGTTTTAAGGCTTGTTCTCATCCCTTTTTGGTGTGGGTATGCATGGCAGCCCCACAGGAAATGGGTCTCAATGAGTTTTGCCACTTTTTTCCATCATGTCATCAAAATGAGAGGTGAATATGAGTGAGGCCAGTTTGAGGAGCTTTTGGAATTCCCTCTGGTCCTGCTCCAGCCTTGCCCACAGGTTAGAAACGTTTTTCTTTGAAGGTGCTGTGGGAGGCAGCAGGCATTTGGCTTGGGAGAAAGCTCTTAGGCTGGGTCTGGTGCAGGCAAGAGGTTTTATTCCCTTTGCACCATGAGTTAAACAAGGCCCTGGCCTTGCAGGAGGAGCTCGGTTAGGTGAGCACCGCCAAAATCTGGTAGGACAATACCCCGCCGGGCCAGCGCTCCGCTTCCGCTCCCTGAACAATGGGAGTTTACACAACTGCAGCCCACTTGAGGTTTCTGCCTTGCTTCATGGCTGAGCAACGAGACCCCAAATGTTACAGCTCTGCCTGATGTCCTTGGCTCTGTCCTGCTTTGGAAGGAAACATGCAGCGGCCTGTGCTGCCAATGCTATTTCCTCTCTCGCTTGTCTTTAAAGGTCTCTTTTTCCAACAGCTGATCGGCTCCGCAGCTCCGGGGAGGACGTGAGATCCGGCTGGCCCACGAGCTGGCTGGTATGGCTGCGTGCCATGTTGTTGTTTGTATTGCTTTCATTTTTCTGGCGTTACTTGGCTCTTCCACGAAACTTGTTTTCATCCTGAACTATGTGCTCATTACATATCCAAACGCCCACGCGAGGTTTTGCATGAGGAAACTCGAAACACACGCGCAGTAGAGAAGCAACTTTCTGATGGGGGGGGATGAGATATTTGTCTCGAGGCTGACAAACAATTGTAAAATCCCCGGGTTTCCTGCAGTTGGGGTTCCAGCTCGCTGATGACAAGCATGTGAACGCTGTCTGTGCATCCTCCTGGCAAGGAGACACGGGGAACATCTCTTGTGGTCACCTTGGCCTTTCCCAGCAACTCCAGCTACTGTCCAAGGCACACGTCCAGGGACCTCCGAGCTCTCTGGCAGGCTGGTCCCTGAACGCCAAAGGGACCTTCTGCTGCTAGGAAAGCTCTCACTTCCCCTCTGTGGCCCCATCCTCAGAGAGCAGCCAGCCACAGGCAGCACAGATCCACCCAGCCAGCTCTGGGCTGGGAGGCACCAAAATGTGCTGGAGGGTTTCAGTGAGGTCCCAAGTGAGGGGGGCAGAAGGAGGAAAACTCTGCACAGGGTTTGCTTCATAAGGACAAGGAAGCTTGTGAAGGGCCTGGAGCACAAGTCTGATGAGGAGCAGCTGGGGGGAGCTGGAGGGGCTCAGCCTGGAGAAAAGGAGGCTCAGGGGGAGCTTCTCACTCTCTACAATGCCTTGACAGGAGGGTGTAGCCAGATGAGGGTCAGTGTCTGCTCCCAGCAATGGGATCAGAGGAAACGTCCTCAAGTTGTCCCAGGGGAGCTTTAGATTAGACATGACGGGAAATTTCTTCACTGAAAGCACTGTCAAGCACTGAAACAGGCTGTTCTGGGTAGTAGTGAAATCACCATCCCTATAAGTATTCAAAAATCATGGAGATGTGGCACTTGGGGACATAGTTTAGTGGTGGGTTTGGCACTGCTGGGGTAATGGTTGGACTTGATAATTTTAGACATCTTTTCCAATGTTAATGATTCTGTGATTCTGTGTGTAAGTGCCCTTTTTGCCATCTTACTTCCCTGAAGCAATGGGTCTGTCACTGCTGGAGGTAGGATGAGGCATGTTGGTGCCGTTGTTCTCCCCACATTGCTCAGATCCAGCGTTACATCAGCAGAGCAAGCACAGCACAGGCCTGGACCAGCACAGTGGGGTTCAGATTTTCTGTGTTTTCTTGAGTTTTCTCCCCCTCTTCTATGGCCCCGTCACCAGCTGGGCTCCAGCAGCTGCCCTGGTTGGGATACAGAGAGCTCATCTGGAGGCTGCAGGCCGTCCAAATCTGCAGCACAACACTGCCCTGCGCATCACGCTCCTCCCCACCGTGCTCTGTCTACTCAGAGTGTGGAAAAACCCTCTTCTCCAGCAGCCACTGCTAACTGCACAGTGCTGGGCAGGCTGTGCTGGAGGGACCAGAGGGCTCGGTTTGCAGCTTTGGATTGCTCTGCTTCCTCACAGCCTTCCCCGCTGCCTGTGCTGCAGATGAATAAAGATTTTCCAGGGCTGTCAGTACTGTGTATTTCACCAGCATTCCCTTCGCTTTAAGTCCAAAATGTGCTAAAAATACGCTGGCTTGGCATCCAGGTCTCGATTCAAGTGGTAACAGGATATTGGGCAGAGAAATCCTGGGGTGGTTTCACTGCGTAGCAGCGAGCTGCTGGCTCTTCCCCCTTTTCCTCCTCCTCCTGGCTGCTGCAGGGCTGTTATCCCCACTCTCAGCCCCCTAAATTTCATATTCAGAGGTCACAGGTTTCACATGGCATTGCTCCCCTTGGGGTGGCTGTTAGCACGGCTCCGAACACTGAGGTGGTGTCTCTTCCTCTGGGGTTGAGAATATATTCTCAGCAAAGTATTTGTTTTATTACTCCTGTGGTAATTTTGGGAGGGGGATGCCTGCAGGCTGGAGCTGGGCTAAGTGAAGTCTGAAATGCCACAGGAAGGCCACAAACTTCAAAAGGCTTCGTTAGTGAAGCAGCAGAAGGAGATGTGGATGTTTGTGCCTCATCCGTGGATTTTGTTGTGTTGTTGCTGAGCCGTGTGGCTTTGATACCAGTGAAAACACAGCGAACCCCCTCTGGGAAGGGGTCTTGAGATGAAGTGCTTCCTGCTCCCCCTCACTTTTGAAACACCCAGTAGATGTTCAGCCTTCAAGGCTGCTGAGTGAGTTTTTCATCCGCAGGCAGATTTTGCTGCCACATTCTCACTCACTTTCCTAAAATAAAGGGGGAAAAAAAAATAAAAGAATCCTTGTGCTAATTTAATCTAGCCAGGCATCCTGCTGTCCTGCCTCATAATATCTCTCCAATCTGTCATTTCCAACAGACAGTGGTTTATTGGTTTGGCTTTTTTTTTCCTCCTCCTGCTCTTGAAATATCTCCCCTTTTTTCTCAAGTAGCCCAGAGCTCCCTCAGGGGTGTCCCAAGCTTCCCCCTTGCTTTGGTGGGAGCTCTTGGAGAAAACATCTCCCCTCTCCAGGAAAAAACTCTACAACCACCTCAGGGAGAGAAAAGCTTGTTAAAGAACGCCCAGCTTATGTGCTGGTCCTGTCAGTGCTGCGTTGATGGACTCAATGGTCTTGAAGGTCTTTTCCAACCTTAACAATTTTATAATTGTGCAGGATCAAACCTCACTGGGTTTCTCTTGACCTCTTTTCCAATCACCCACCCACGTGGGGCCAGGGAAGGAGCATTTGGTAATTAACACTCCTCAGCCCCCTTGAGCCCCTCAGGGCACCCTTCTGAGCCCCATGGGGCACCCCCTGAGCCCCTCATCCCCAGAGTGCATTCCCCAAAATTCTCGGCTCACCTCAAAGCCTTGAGGCATCCCTTGAGCCCCTCAGGGCATCCCCTCAGACCCAGAGCCCCTCTGAACCCCTCAGGCCACCTCAGCTCCATAGGGGATCCCCAAAGACCCAGATCCCCTCAGGCCACCTCAGCTCTATGGGGCATCCCCTGAGACCCACAGCCCCTCTGAGCTCCTCAGGCCACCTCAGCTCTATGAGACATCCTCTGAGTCCCTCAATGCATCCCGTCAGCTCCACAGCCCCTCTGAGCATCCCCTGAACACCTCACGGCCCCTCAGCCCCGAGGGGCAGCGTCTGAACCCCTCAGTCCCACAGAGCAGCCCCTCAGCCATCCCCGAGCCCCCTCAGACCGTCCCCACCCCCGCCGGCGCGGCCCCTTTAAGAGCGCGGCCCCTTTAAGGGCTTGGCCCCGCCCCCCGCGGTCGCTGCCGGGTCCGCTGCTGACAACAAGATGGCGGCGGCGGCGGGTCCGGCGGGCGCTGAGAGTCGTGTGTTGGGCTACAGCCTGCACCGCTGGAGCAGCTTCTCCTCCACCTACCTGCCCGAGTGAGTGCCGGGCTCGGCAGCGCGCCTGGAACGCGCTCCGGGCTCGGGTCTGGGGGTGGCCGGGCGGCTGGGCCTGTGTGCGGCCTGCGCGGGCCCCGCGCTGAGGCCCGCACGGGGAGGCCGCGGCGGGGAGAGTGGGACCGGAGCTGCGTGTGAGCGGCGTTCTGTGTGTGCGGGGGCTCTGTGCAGCAGATTTTGGGAGAGCCGTGTGTTAGCAGGGTCTTTACAGGAGAGTTTGGGGTGGCTGTGTGTAAGAGCGTTCTCTGCAGCGGGGTTTGGGGGGCTGCGTTTGACGGAGATCTGTGCTGCGGGACTTGGGGGTGTGCGTGGGGCAGGAGGTGCTCAGCAGCGCTGGAGGTTCAGGGGCAGGGCACCATCACTTGGGACTGTGTTTGGAGCAGTGGTTCATGAAGAGATTTGGGAGGAGTTGAGTGGGGCAGAGGGTCTGGGCTTGCAGGTTTTAGGGTGGTGAGTTAAATGGGGAGGGCCTGGAGAGTCAGGTTTGGCGGTAGCTTTAGGACGAGATACGGGCAAAGGAAAGTTGCAGCTAAAGAGGAGAAGCTGACCCCAGATTTGGGGGAAGAGCAGGTGCCGGTGTGGGAGAGGCTGGTCAGTTACTGGGTGAAACGAGGAGAAGGGTCAGTGCCCCACCTGCCCTGCCCTGCCTCTGTCAGGTGTTTGTGGCTTCTGTGTTTTTTGGCAGCTGGGCGTCCTGTCCTGCCCCTGACCTCAGGAATGCTGGGCTGTGTCCCCTGCTTTGTGTGGCTTTAGGGGAGAGGGGTCACCTGCTGCTCTAATCGCCTGCCTCTGGGAATTTGGGGGTTGGCAGGAGCTGTTAGAGCTATCGGTTTGTGCTGCTGTCCCAAGTGATCCCACCCTCTGTTGACATCCAGCTGCAGCCTGTGGAATCCCTCTAGTGCTGACAGTCAAGTTTGGAGTGACCGCAGCGTGGTTTAGGTGTGGTGTTTTTGGTACACCTTTGGGATAAGCCATCCTTGGAGGACTGCTGGGGTCACAGCACAGCGAGGTCATTATGGGCTGTCGAGACTCATCCCACCATCGATTGTGCTGCATTTGCTGAACTTTGATTGATGTATCCTCAACTCACCCGCTAGCAACAAGTGACAGAGTTGCCTTAGTTGTTAATTATTAATATCCTCTATTATCTCCACTTTGCAAAATGAAATAAACCTCTAAATCCAGGTTTTTACCTGAACTCTGAGTTGTTTTTGTTTTTCTGTATGTTTTCTGTGGTAGATGTGAAAAAGAATTGGTTTCTTCTCTTAATTGGTAATCTTTGGTGGTAATGAAGCCATCCCTTTACCTTTCCTTTTAAACAGCTTGCCCTTAGGGTGCCTCTTTCAGGTCTCTGATGAGCTTGTAGTTATTTCTACTGGCATTTCTGGCTTTTAAAATCTTGTTAAAGGGTTGGTCCCTGAGGAGAGGGGTGACAGTCCATTATTGATCTCAGTGATGCTGTACAAACACAGAGTATTGTCTTTGTCCTTGATATTCCTTTCCAAGGCTCCCATTAGTCCCTTTTTGCTACAGACTCGTGTCAGGAATTAAGTTTCACGTGGCATCTGCAGTGCTGCCCAAAGTCCTTAATGCCTTCCCTGATACAAATTCCTGTTCCTGTAGCTGGGATGGTGTTTTACAAACGTGTGACCTTGCATTTGGCTGGTTTTAAGATGATGTTTAAAAATGCTTGTCATCAGTGAAAACAATTTTATCTGCTTTTAAGCACTGTAATCCCAGCAATGGGCTTGTGCTCTGGTGTGCTGACCTTGGGCTGAGGGATTCTGGTCTTGCTATGGAAGTTTTGGTTTTTGCTTGCTAACTTTTTATTCCCATGGCCTGAGAGAGAGCTGGAATAGAGTCTGAATTGGAAGGGAGAGGCTTTGACCTGTGATTTAAGATCAGCCTCTCAAAAAGAGAAAGTTTAATAAGAAATCTATGGGAGAGTGGGTTTTTGGGGATGAATTGAAGGTGGAAATCTTGAAAATTGCTGGGACAAGACCATAACACCCTGTGGGATCAACATGCACATAGAGCTAAATGCTCTCTTACTATTTAATATGCAGAACAAAATGATGCTTGTCTGGAAGAACTTGATCTTAGAGGGTGTTTTCCATCCTGCATGATTCTGTGACATTGGGAATTCTGGTTATGCTGTAGTTTAAATAAATTTGCTGGCATAGCTAGAAAGAAACCACTTTAACCTTTAAGGAGAAAAGGGGCTCTGCCCTCATGTATGTAGGAGTGAATATACAACCTATTAAATATTATTGATTGTTGTTGGGAATTGTGGTATTGCAGGCAAAATGCTCAGGGAGGAGCAGCAGAGGAGTTAAGCATGATTTAAACACATGCCTTAAGCAGTTGTGTGGTTTTGAATGTAAAACAGAGTTCTGGAGTGTAAAAATTCCATCGCTGCTGACCAGGGAGGAAATTAGATGTCTGGTGACATCTCACCTGCTTATGTGATGCTGGACTGACATTGAAACTTTTCAGAGCACTGAAACCATCTGATAACCTCTCTTTTAATTAAAAAAGCCTAAACAAAGCAAACAAAAAGTGTTTTTCAAAGGCCTTTCTGGTCATGCTGTAGTTGAGGATCAGTAGCCTATTGGAAAGCACTCATTTTCTTTCAGTGACAGAGAAGCTTCCTCTGCTGAATGTCTGTGTCTTTCCTCTTGCATTTGGTGGTGGTACTGGAGGGTTAGTTAGTGCTGGATCCAGTTTCTGGCTGGAATTTACCAGTGCTGCAGCTACCTGCATGTTTGCAAGGACCTTTCCAGACATTAAGTGAGAATGGTCTTAATGAAAAGAAATATTTCTCCTGTTTTTCAAGTCACTGGAGTTGTTTATCGGTTTGTACCTGCAAGAAGACTGACTTGGATATTTATTTTAGAAACTGGGGGTAGAAATCAAAGAATTGGTCTGGTAATAGTGGCTGGCTCAGTCTGTGTTGTAGGGGAGGTTTGTGCCTTTGGGAAGAGAATTGATCCAAGAGGAAATTTGGTGTTGAAACATCTGGTGTTTCCAGAGATGCTCTGCCTGTACGGAAGTGTGACCGTGTTCACAGGGGTCTGAGGATGAGGGAAGAGATGAGGATCTGACTCCATGTTTCAGAAGGCTGATTTATTATTTTAAGATCTATATTACATTAAAACTATACTAAAAGAATAGAACAGAGGATTTCATCAGAAGGCCAGCTAAGAATAGAATAGCAAAGAATGATAACAAAGGCTTGTGGTTCGGACTCTGTCTGAGCCAGCTGGGCTGTGATTTACCATTAATTAGAAACATCCAAGATGGGCCAATCAAAGATCCACCTGCTGCATTCCACAGCAGCAGATAACCATTGTTTACATTTTGTTCCTGAGGCCTCTCAGCTTCTCAGGAGGAAAAATCCTAAGGAAAGGATTTTTTCATAAAAGATGTCTGCAAGACGGAAGCACCAGTTCAGCATTGAGAGGCTTCAGCTTATCCAACCTGGAAAATGATCAGCCCAGCCCATTGCCTGAGACTGCTCTGTCACATCCATCCCTTGTCTGTCCAGGGTTCCTCTCTGAAGGAATGGAGCTTCAGGGGAGGAATGGAGCCCCAGGGAAGGCTGCTCCCTGATGCCTCACATGGGGCTGGCCTAGGGATTGCCCCAGCATGGCAGTGGCTTCACTCCAGTGACACAAGCCAGCGCTGGTGTCTTTAGACATGCACAGACACAGGGAGATGGACTCATTCTCTCCCTTCTCTGCCCTCCTGCAGGAAGTGATGAGCTCAGTCACTTTGTTTCTTTCTGGACTAGGAGGGAATAAAGAACTGTAGAAGGTAATGCAGGCCTTGCTTCAATTTGTTTTTTTTGGTTTTTTCCCCCCTTTGGTAAGGAATAGAACCAGAAGTCTTGCTCTTCACTGAGAGAAGCATTTTATATCCTGACTTTTTTGGTGGCTTGTTTTTGTACCTGCTCCAGTTTGAACTTCCTCCTGAGGTGAATGAGAGGTGAAGTGCTGTGCTCTGTGATGGCAGCTTTGTTCCCTTTTACCCTTTTTTATTGCCAGATTACTGCATCCTGGGGCTGTGGGTTCTAGTGGCTGCATCAGGTTCATGACTGATGGCATTTTGTATTTGATAATGCACTCAGGTCCTTCTGTCACTGTTTTATATATATGGCTGAAATCCCACTTCAGAGACTAACAAGAGCTTTTTGCTATGTTCCTCTGTTCACATACTTTACTGAGGAATGTTCATCCAGTTTCTGTTGCTCAGATTTTCAGTCCTTCAAGTTTTCCTGCATGGAATCTCTGTTGAGGAAGATCAGCATATTTCCTGTGTTTGACTCAAGGATTTTTAATTAGTGTTTTGTTTATTTCTTGTGCTAAGGTTGTTATTAAGAATACAAATTAAGATTGGTTTCTTAGCTGATAATTAAATACCATTAACAACCTCTCAGTTGGTGTCACTTTTTCACTGCAACTCACTTTTATCTATTTAATGGTCAACTTCAGTTGTTCAGAGAGTTCCAGTCTTCTCCAGTTTGATGGGTGGTGTCATATGCTGGAGGCTGAATAACTCTGTTGTCCCTTTCCTAGGAAGTATCCTGGAGCAGGGAAGGATGTAGTTGATTTGTTAAAATACACTCAAAATAATTTTATTTTTTCATCAGTTTTCTGTATTTCCATCAAACTAGGGGAAGAAAACTTAGTGTAAGATACTTTGATAGTAAAATATGAGTGGCTTGTAGGCTTTTAAAGTGAGAATGCAAATTTAACTTTTGCTTTCTAGTTATGAGGATGTAACAGCAAGTTCCTGGCCAAACTAAAATGTAATGCTGTAGTGGTCTACTCTAAAAGAAGTGTACTCTAATGTTTTCAAATCTTGCAAAACCTTATCCAGAAGGTGAAGAGAACACATGCAGCAAACTTTTTGGGGTAAAGTCCATAAGGATTAAAAACAACAGACCTAAACAAACAAACAAAAAGCCCCAGGTGAAAAATAACCTGAATTCCAGCTCCTGTGCTCGCTGAGATTTTTGTAACAGGAAAAAACATGTTTGTGGCCAGTGAAATGTGGTTCTCAGTTTCTCCTCCGACCACATGAAACTGATGACTCAGATCTGTACCATAGAGGTTCATAAATCTCCTTGTAGATGCATCCAGCTCTTGAAGAATCTCCTGTTCAAGCTGAGAGCAGTCATGACTAATGAAAAGGTTTATTTTTAATATCATGTTCCCTGAGCCCAAGCTCTGTTCCCTTTACAAGGCAAGGATACCTTCTGCTGAGGTCTAAGCACTTTAAAGCCATCTGAGCCAGACCGAAATGGTGGAAGAGTTTTGTAGAATTGTAACTGTGGAGGTTTTTTGCACTAATAATAACCATTAATATACTTTTGTCAGCTTAAGTTGTCAACATTTCTAGCTTTACTTCAGTATTTTGACATAGCCAGTTCACTTTCCTTGTTGTAGTTGCTTTGCCTTTCGATAGGGAAAGGCACAGGGGCTGGCTCTGTAACTGCTGATGAATTTCAATATTGATCAATACTTCCAACATTTCTTTAAATGAGCAGGGGATGCAAACCCTGGCTAACCAGTGAGCTGCCCCACTCCTTTCGTCTCAGCTGAGCCCTGTGTGCAGAAATGCTCTCAGTTCTGCTTTTCATCCTTTCCAGTGGCCTGTGGAAAATATTTTTTCCTCTCTGCTTGTTCGTGTGGACTTTCTGGATGTTTCTAAAAAACCTCATGTTCTGACAAGCATTTTCCCTCTTGTTTACATCACCTCTGTAGCCTAGGATTTTTCTGTGAGTGCTGAAACTCAGTACTTAAAGAGCAAAATATTTCTGTAGAAAAAAAAGTTGCCTACCCGTTGAATGCATAATTATAAAATGCTTCTTTGGTGTCTGATAGAGTTTATTACTGAGAAAGAAAAATGTCAGAGGTGGAGGGAGTGAAAAATCACAAAATCATGAAGTTATGAGGGATTATGAGTTATGATATCTCTTGCTCCCCAGGTAAAAGCACAAGTGCTGTAGTATCAGGAGAAACCTCTTTAGGCTCCAGTTAAAATATAGATGTTATTTAAGAGATTAGACAGGTTTATTCACTGGCAGAAGGAGGAAGGTGAAATGCTAATTGCTCAGGTTCCCTGGTGTGCCCAACCTGGCAGAACCTGTAGTGCTCTGATGTTCAGCCTATTCTGGGATGGCATTTTACAGAACATTAAGAATGTAAAATTTTCATGGGAGGTGTTAACATCATCAGATTGTGGATCATTTGCTGTGGATGTTGCTGTATAGCCTGTGAGTTTAATAAAAGTTTTCCAGCCTTTAATTACTAATTACTGGTTTAAAGACTAACTAGTTATTAAAACAGAGTTTTCCTTGGGATAAATGTTATTGTTCAGGCATCATGTACAGTCTGCTTGATTTTTTTCTTTTTCATGGCCAAGAATATGGTTTTTAATTCTGTAGATTTATTATGTTTTTATCAGATTGCTGGTAGAATGGTCAGGTTTATCACCACCACTGATTTTGTGATCTGATCTTGATTTTTTTGCTGAATTAAGTGGTGTGGGTAGCACTGATTCCATCACTTACATAGATGCTGACTTGTTCCAAAGCAAGCCAGTGCTTGACTTCATTACATGTTAATACAGACTTGTAAACCCAGATGTAATTTTGCTTTTTTTGCCTGTTGAATTCTGTGGGAAGAGTAAGCTGCAAGTTCAGTGGGTTTGAATTCCATAATACACCAGTTCCTGGAAGGGGAGGAAGAACACTGAAGATGTAGAGTGGCTTGTTGCTTTAGGTAGTTGCTATTTCAGTCATTACTTCCAACTCAGTGTGCATAATCCATGAGAAATTATTTCCTGAATCAATTTAAATCAAGGAGCACAACCATTTATTTAAGTTGAGGACAGCAGCCTGCATGTTTGAATTTAAACTGCAGGAGCAGTCTGGCTGATAGCACTTGCTCTTCCTTTGCTGGCACCTTCTGCTGTTCCTGGAAGAGGACAGGATCTTCATCATGGAGAAAAATTGTGCTCTGGTCAGTTTGAATTTGGTGGTGTTTTCCTTGGTCTTCCCTGCCTTTCCTCCTGAGACTGGCTGGGTTCATAATGTCATGCTCAAGCTCTGGGAAGGTGCCTGAAGAAACATTGAAACTCTCTTTAGGACATGACCTGTATTTTTCTGGAATCCTTTTCTGTCAGTACATAGTTTAAACAGCATTTGGCTGTTATGGTAATTATATTTAAACAGCGATTTCCCAGCCTGTTCTGCACTTGAAAGTTTTATTAGTAAAGAGATGCTCTTAAAACAGAGTGTTAAATTGGAGGTAAAAATTTGGGTTAGGTAAATTGACCCATGAATAAGGAATTGATGAATGAGTTCCCACTCCATACTATGTGACAGTGTACTATTGCTAACTTTCAATTTTGTCTTCTAAAAATCCTTGTTTCTGCTAGGGTTTGGAAACGGCCAAATATGAAAGTAATTTTGGCCTGGGAACTGCTGTATCCTTTAGCATGAATTATGTATATTGATCCAAAAGAAGGAATTATTCCCTTATGTAATCCAGGGTTAAATGTTTGACCTGTACTGCGTTTCTCTGCATAACCAGCACTTAACAGGCTGAAACTTCCTTGTCTTCCCAGATCAGTATTTTGTCTTCTGCACTCCCTGAGTTGCACTGTCCGTGAGAGAAGCTTAATTTTGAAAGGAAAACTGTGAAAGTTTTCCCACCTGGAACCAGGAGGCATTTTCCATAGAGTTTTGGTGGAAACATTTCCAAACCTGACATCAGTTTGGGCATGAGGGTGCTTCAGTCTGTTTTGTTGAGCATAGTCTGCTTTAAATTCTTTTACAGGCATCAGTCTTTTGGGTGAACTTTTTACTGGGTGTGAGGTTACAGTGCTGATGAGTATTAAAGATGTGTTTATGGCTTACATTTAGCAATGTATATCTTTACATATCATCACTCAGTCTGGTTTTGTGGCTTCCCCTGAGTGGAATTATTACAGATATAGAGGAATATTAGAGCATCCTTGCGCTGTTGTGAAATCGTGGAAGGCCTTGATCTACTTCCTGGCCTTTGTTAAGTTTTTCCATCTGTGCATTAGTCAAACAGAAATACTCTACTGAAGTTGTGATGCTTCCAAAATACAGCACAGGGAATTTACATAGATGTATGCTAGACATTGCTGTCCTCTAATCTCCTTAAAAAGGATCTGTCCCATCCCAAGAAAATGCTTTTGGAAATGAGAAGTGAGCAGTGCTGAAGTGGGCTGCTCCACCAGAACTGTGGAAGATTTGGAAAGTCCAAGTTTTTGTGGTGATTGCTGGCTGTAGAAATCCCTAGGTTCACACACAATCCAAACTATTTTCAAGCTAGATAGGAGATGTTCTCAAAATGAAAACTGAATGTTGTTATCCAGTGGTTGTGTGTGGTGATGTTTTAAATTCTGGAGGATTTTACCTCCAGTATTTTACTTATTGGCTACAAATTCAGTCAAGTGAAGAGTGTAATCTCTTCATCTTTATCCTTGAGTCTTGAAGGGCAGAATTCATGCTATTCTTGGTCTTTTTTATTAAGCCAGGGATTTATTTCTACTCGGGGAGTCTTCTGGTGTCTCACCTAAGCTTGGTTAAAAGGCAGGAATTCAGATATCCTTGTGTGTTCAAATATCCTTACTGAGGATAATAATATGTACAAGTGGACATGTGTAATATGTGTACAGGTGAACACAGAGTATGGAATGAGTAAAGGAAACTGCATCAGATGATCTTAAAATCACTGAGTTCACTGATATCATTGGCATTTTAAGTTATTTTCTTATTAAAAAACCAGACATTAATCAAAAATATGTAGAAAATATCTGTTTTAGTGATCTAACAATTCTTAAATTCAAACCCAGAGTTAGTGCAGGCAGAGAACAAACCTTGGTAATTTTTCAAGCTTAGAAGATTCTCAGCATCACTTAGCAGTGAAATTGCATCTAAACTATAATCCCTGAATGTTGGGACAATTAGGCTGGTAATCATCTGTGATGCATGAAGTTACTGTGGGTACCAACTTAAGTAAATAAGCCTCACTTCGTTTTTTCTCCTGTTTGTTTTTCCTCTGTGCTAATACTGATATTCCCAGCCTGGAGCTTTTGCCACCAAAGATTTGAATCTCACAGTGATACAGTCAAAAGTTTAATCTGTGATTTAGGGTTGTTGAGTGTCACTGGAATAGAAGTTATTTACTGGGCTCTGATAACTTGGAAATGACCTGAAGTTGTGCCAGGGGAGGGTTAGATGGGATATCAGGAAGGGATTCTTTACCAAAAGGGTTGTCCAGCCCTGGCTCAGCTGCCCAGAGCTGTGGTGGATTCACCATTCCTGGGGGATTTTAAGGACGTGTGGATGTGGCACCTGGGACGTGGTTTAGTGGTGGCCTTGGCCGTGCTGGTTTAATGATTGGACTTGGTGATTTTAGGGATTTCCCAGCCCCAAGTGATTCTGTAACTTCCTGCACTACACTGCTGCAGTTTTAGTCATTATTGTTACTATTTCATTTCAGTCATGTCTCAAGGAAGAACTGATGAATCAAAAAAGTCTTGTTTTAAAGTCTTAACTAGATGAGGGGAGTGATAAAAAGGTACTTCCTAACTTGCCCCACTGGAAATGTCTGCAACAGGGTCATTTAGCATTTAAGAAGCAGTTAGGTTGGTCTGGCATTGATGATAGGCAGCTTAAAAAACAAAAGCAAACAAAATTGAGAACCTGATTTTAATTGGGCTGTTTCTAGGCTAGAGCTAAGTAATCCCAGGTTTGTTGACCAGTGTAGTCAGCTGTAATCTGATTAATATATTTCTGTAAGGTTTCTAAATTTTTCAGTTTATTTTTGCAATGCTGTGTTTACTAAGCTATTTTATTTTTTATAGAAATAGATTTATAATATACAGGATGACAGAGGGAGACTGCTGAGGACATGAAGCAAAATTGAGCAGAAAGTTGGCCAAACTCGTGACATTATAATATTTAAAACTGTGCTCCTGTGCATGTTCTATTCAAACTTTGTTTTGCTATGCAAGAGGTTAAGAAGTCCTTTATTGTTAAAAAAGCAACACCAAACCACCCCACTTTTATTCCTGAATGGATCTGAATAATAACTTCCTGTTTTTACTGTGTTTCAGTCAAGACATTTTCATGTCTTTACATCCTTCTGCCACTCTGAGCAGAAAACTTTGCCAGTGAGGAGAGAAACTGTAGCAGAACTTGAGAAGTGTTTTTTGACCTGCTTTAGGGGACAGCTGTAGGTTCATGCAGGTTCATGCACATTGCAGCCAGGTGGTTCAAAACCAGCATGGCTTTTAGTGAGTTACGGGAGTTGTAGGAGGAAAAAAAATCTGTGTTTCTTTCCAGATCCATTGGGTTTTTAGGTGGTAAGTCATTTTTTCCCCCCTGTTTTTCTCGGTTAAGGCTGTGTGTACATTCCAGTGTCTAGGCTGGGCAGGATTATCTCCGTGGATGCTTTCTGCTGGCTGCTGAGAGGGTTCTGCGTGTTTGGAATAGTTCGGTCCACCACGTCTTTCAGTGGAAATTCTAGTCTGTGTATTCCAGTTGCTTTATTCTTCCCTATCTCTTTTGGGATGGTTGTAGGAAAAACTGAAAGAATCATCACGTGGACAACCCTGGAGCAAGTATTTAGTCCATTTCTAGCCAGTCTGTGTTTTCCTAGCACTCTGAGTGCCTTTTTGCCGTGTAATGGCATGGTAGCTCTGTGGTTTTGAAGAAGAGAGTCTGAGTTCCAAGTCCTCTTAGTGAAGCCTGTGCCCTTTCCTGCTCAGCTGCTCTCTGAAGAGCCATATGAATGTGCCAAGCAAGGAGAGTGTTTGGGATTTGTTTATTCTTAAAGACTTGTTCCTAAAGTCATGGATTTCCCTAATAGCAGCTCCATGAAAATATTTAGGTTAGATGCAAATTATAGCAGCCTTAAACCTAATTTGCAGCGTATTCTGCAAAGTCATCTTATTTCTCCCTTTCCCACTGGAGCAAAGGAAAACTGTCCCTTAGTGATTTTCGTGCCTGAACCCACAGATCTCTGCACAGAGAAGTCCCCAGGCATGCGGACATCTCTGTCATTCCAACAGTTGGCACAGAGGGTATGACAGCTTCTGGGTTGGTAAAAGGAAAAATTATCTCCTTCCAGCAGTTGTGAGACCAGTGTCTGCCCGGGTAATGAAAAGCAACTTGCAGCGTGCCCTGCCAAGAGCTTTCTGCATGGAACCATCCACTCTTTAGTGATGGGAATGCTTAACAGTGAGGCTTAGCTGCTGGGAGCTGTGCAGGCAGCCAGGTTAGGAAAGAAGGCACACCAGGGCCATCTCTGGAATTGCTTGTGTTAATATAATGGCCCCTCCTGCATTGCTTTTCATAGCAGAGGTGCTAAAATTCTAAAAGCAGAGGGTCTCAAATTCTCAGCATCCAGAGTTTCAACATCATGTCACCTCATTTTTTTTTTAGTAGTTTCTTTCCAGTGGGAAGGGGGGGATTGGGAGTTCACTCCATTGGGAACCCCTTGTCCCAATCCAGCTGCTCGTATTTTAGTCTCGGTTTGTGCTGGTACGAGCTGAGCTGGAGAACTGCTCTGATGAAATAAGTTATTTATGCAAATCTTTATTATAGCTGCTGGTGGAAGGAGGAGGAGGATCCTTTGCGAGTGGGTGGGCTGGTCCCTTTGGCAGTGTTGTAAATTTGTGCTAGACTTGATCTTGTACCCACAGCTGATGATGAGAAGTTCTCTCAAACCACGTTTAATGGGTTGCTTTTTTCACAGGAAAAGCTTGCGTAAAACCCTTGGTACGTGTGGTAGCTCGAGGGCTTACAAATACCTTTTTTAATGGCTTGTGAAAATTACATGGAAAGTCGTCGTGTTAATGGAATTTTCACTTCTAAAGTTTCTCAGATTTTAATCTAGGTGTCATATCTGCAAAACCTCCCTCTGGGTACTGTGTAGGAGTTTTGTGATGTCCAGAAAAAGGGCTTTACATGGAAAAAGGCATCTGCTGTTAGGACGTGCATTTGTTTGTTTCTTAGTTCCTCACGGCTGCTGCAGTGCTTGAATTCCTCTGAGTCCATAAATTTTCCTAAACTGTTATGGTAAATTGGCTTTGTACACATGGACTTCTGTCTTCAGTGTTTGTTTAATCTTAATAAATTAATAACCCATGTATTTTAAACATTTCTAACTCCATTGATACTGCTATCTTTATCTTTCACATTTCTTTTTAGCCTTTATTTTGTGTGAGCTGCCTGTCCCTTTTCTCTTGCTCTGTGGAAGGGTTTTTATCTTGTCTAGCTGTACTGATTGGGATCTTCCTTGGTTGTGGCAAAACTGATCTTTGACCTGGAGAAGCAAACAAATCTGCTTCTAAAAATACGGTATTTGGGATCTGTCCCAGGTACAAAATGCCTCTTTCCAGCTGGGCATAATCTGACCATGCAGCAGTGCCAATTCCTGTGAGTATTGCTCAGTGTATGAAGAGTTTATTGTCTAATGTTTAAATAAATGTAATGGAATCATAAATAAAATTTATTCCGTAGGGTAACTTGTCTTCTTATGTTCCAGGATTAGGACAAAGTTCCATAAAGGAGAAAAGCCATACAGCATTATTATCCCTAAAGTATTTAATATAAGATACATATCTTTAAGTTTAGCATTTTTTTTCTCTCCAGATGTTAAGAGGTATTAAGAATTTATTAAATACCGTGTCTTGCCTGTGGCATGGTACGGGAGACTGCAGGTGATTCTTCTCAAAAGCAAGTGTCTTGTGATTTCTAATGGTGACTTAGCTTTCAAACTGGCAGCTTTTATTAGAAATTTGTGTTTCAGTTCCCAAATTCTTCCCTTTGCTTAGATTGGTTTGTTTTGTCCCGGTTGTTATTAAAGCCAGGGCCAGGTTTTCTCTTGTAATTGAGCCTCTTTGCAGTGCAGATGATGTTGTTAGCTGGATGTTGAATTATGTAGAGCAGTGTTTTTTATGTTTGATGGGGTTGGAGCAGAGGGCAGTGCTGTTCCATTGCATTTTCCCAAGTGGGGATGGGTGAATAAAGCAGCCACAGACCTGGATCGGTGCTGCCATCGCTGTGTTAATAAATGCTGCGCTATGATGGGAATCAGCTAAAGGGAGGGGGAACTTCAGTTTTATTCCTGCACTGTGTGAAAATCCAGAGGTGTTTCCAAGGCTATGGATAGACACAGCCACTTGGCCAGCTCTCAAAAGTGCTCAGATTGAAGAGGCCACCCTGGTGTGGCTCCTGGCCGTGTCCCTTGTCCCATCATGGGACTGCCTGGATACCGTTGCTACTGTGGTGATTTTGGGCTGCCCAGTGTGGAAAGAGCCAGCTGATTTCTGTCTGGTAATGCTCAACCTCTGACTTAACCTCTTTCCCTTTGGAGCTTTCATTGGAGTGCTTTTTCCTCCAGTCCTTTGTAGTAATCCAGATGCTCGTGTTCTTTTCCTCCTACACAGCAGATGGAGATGGCAGAAGCCTTTTGATGACTGTTTCCTTCTTTTTACATAAGTTTTATGAGCTGACGAGTTCGTTAGTTGGAAGTGGTGAAGCTCACAAGCCCTGTCCAGCAGGTGGTGCATTGTCACCTTGCCAATAATTATATATATTTTAGAGATTTATGGGTTTTTTATTTTTAGTTTAATCTGGGGCTTGAGCTTTTACTGCATGGTTATAGAAGAGAAAGCAGATGTGTCATGTAACTGTCATGATGAATCTGTTTCATTTTAGCCAAAAAATAGCTATTTGGAATTTATTAAATACCTAAGTATTGTACTGTTTCAAAGTGAAGAAAGCAACTCAATTTTGCTGGTTGAAGAGTTGAGCTTCTACTTTTTGTGTGTTGTTCTGGGCTTACAACTTGTGAAAAATACTTGTTAAAATTTGGCATGGCTCTGCTGGTCATCTCTCTATGCTCCAGGAAAGCTTAAGTGGGTTAGCAGCCCTTTCTCTCCCTTTCAGTATTGCCTATCTACTAAAGGAGAGTTTTTGGCTTACTAACCCTCCAACTGCTCATCATTTTAGCCTTACTGAAAAGTTCTTACCCTACTGAGTGGTATAAGCCCATTTTTTTCCACTTCATTTCAGACTTAGGTCTATGTAAATTCATCTGTTTTACATTTATGTCACAATTTGAATTTTTTTTATTTCGCAACTTGGAGCTCTGTTTCACAACCACAAAGCTCGAAGGCGTATTTTGATGGGTCCTGTAAAATAGCAATTTAGAAAATCTTTAATAAAAAAGAGGGAAAACCTGAGTCTGTACCTAATGATTTAGTAGTTGCATGAGAATGTTACTGATCTGAATGTACAGCACATTTACTGGAGATGGAAAATATGCAGCTGTTACTTAAATTACTTTTGGCTTCTTGTTTCTTAGGAATATCTTGGTGGATAGACCAAATGATCAGTCCTCAAGATGGTCTTCAGAAAGCAATTATCCTCCCCAGGTAAGCTCCTGAATCTGTACTGCTCTATGTAATAAATGCTGGGCTTTTATTTTAAATGTGGGCTGCTGCTATTGATATGGACATATTTATAGGCTTCCTTCTCTGAGTAAAATGCGGGTTGTTGGTACATGAGATATTTACATTTCTAGCCATTTGTGATCCTTCTAGAAGTGCTTCATTGCGGGGGAAGTTTCAGGTTTCCTCCTTGGCAGTCGTGGTCATGCTGGAAATAATCAAACCTTATGGTGAGATTAAGCTGCTAATGAGGCGTGCAGGTCCCCCTTTGTCAGCACTACTGGAGGCTGTTGTAGATTCTTGGCCTTGAATCCCACATCTAAGGAGCTGGTATTTGTTTCTTCTTATAGCCCCTTCAGAAATGTGGCCTCTGCTTAGAGACACAAATGTCACCTCTTCTGCTGGTTAAGTGCCTTATTAAAATAAGATTTGTATTGATTTTAGCATCTAATTTGCTTTCTTGCTATTATTAAGGTTGTTATATTATCCAGAATAGTCTTTTCCACTTTTTTTTTTTCCCAGGGAATGTTCTTCTTCTCTCTGCGTTAGATCTGTACCTTATTACTCCGACATGTTTGATCAGCTTCTATGTCTCTTATGCTGCTTGTTTTCAATTCTTTGTTTAAAGCACTGATACACAGCAGAGTGACTTGCACAGTGTCCCTCTTATGCAAAGTTCTGCTTATCTACTTATTTAATCCAAGTATTCCTCATGAGTGAAATCTCACATGATCTTTCTCCAGGTAAATCTTGCTGCTTTGTCTTGAAGTTGGTTAAAGATCCAGAGTCTGCACTGGTGGCTTCCTAGAGCAGCAGGTCATCTGCTGCCACTGAAGAGCTTTCACCTGGATTTTCTGATCAATCCTCCTCTGTCATTGTGTCTGTAAAATTAGGTTTTTGGGTTTTTTAGAGGAGAAGGAAAGGTATCCTTTGTATTCCTTAAACCTGATTGTGAAGACTGATATTGATCCTCTTGATGCCTCTGTGCATCTACTGCTCTTTGAATTTGATTATTTTACTTATTTATATTTTGATAAACAATGCAGAATTTTAATCCATAGCCTGAAGCAGTTTAGTCTATCTAGGAACTATGGATTGCAGAGTAATGAGTATTGAGCATGGATTGTATCCCAGCCTGTGCCATCCTTTATTTTCTTTTATGCAGGAAGCACATGTTTTTCTTGGGGTGCTTTTGTTCCCAAGGCAAGGTTGGCTCATGGTGTGTCTTTGGACTGGGTTTTTCATCTGACATGTGCTCTTAGTTGTTGATTAAATTCACTCTTTAATTTTCCGAGCCATCATGAACATTCAGCCCTTTTAAAAGTCTGATTCTGGAATGGAAACACACCTCCTGTAAGTGGTTGCTTTAGAATATTCCCAGTTTATACTTAAGGCTGACAAGGAGTGATGCAGGTTATACTCAGACATGTAGATTAAGCAGGGATTAATTAGAGTGGCAGACTTCTGTACAAACCACACGAGCTTGTTAAAGAGATGTCTTCCAAAAATTTCATGTGTACAAGTCGTGACCTGAATGGAGATAGTGCAGAATGACTTGACTCCAACCCTGGAGAGTTGGGCACTGCTCTGCATGCTAAGCAAGGCTTTAACCCAAACTTTGTGGTAGAAGAGAGATGAATTAATGCTGGCATTGTCTACCTGTGTGTCACATACCAAGACATATATTAGGTATCCAGAATTAAGGCCTGGCTTGCAAAAAAAAGAAAAAAATCCTCATGTGGCAACTGAGATTGGCAAGACAGTATTTGAGTTTTATTCTCTTATTTAAAGACAAAACTAACAGAAAACCTAGCTGCCTGCTTGGAAAAGACCATGTTGTGTATCCTCTTGCTTGAATTTTTGTATCTGATAATGAGAATATAAATTACTGTGTAGTTGCTCATGTGTTCAGCAAGCCCAATCCTAAACACTGAGAGAGAGGATGTATTTCAATGCCTTTATGCTATATAAAGTACTGTATACTGCAGCTAATTCTCATGTTTCTAATCTGAGTGTTTAATTATTCATGTAAAGCATTTTTTATGGTTTAATTTCTCTGTTGAAAAATCAGCTGGAAAGAGGAAGTGGGGAATTGAAATCTGCAGAAGAGTCCTGTATGCAAAGAGTGCAGTTTTTGTTATTTCTGTGTATATAGAAGCAGTTCCCATTTGTGTTGTCTCATACTTGACAGATGAAAGAACTCCAGATTTGGTTGCATTTTGATAGAAATAGTTCTTGCACCTTGTCCATTGAAAGACTGCCAAATTAAATGCAGGCAAAACATTTATATAGGTGTTCTGCTTCCTTGTTTTTTCACCAGTGGCTTAAGATGTTACAGCAGAATCTTAGCTTGGAAAACTTCGGTTGAAACAGTAGATGACTGAATTATAAATGTGGTGAGGAGAGAATTTAAGGAAAAATCAAGCTTTTGGAATAGTTCATATTCCAAAAAATGTTGATTTATACACATGACTTTTAATCTCTGGAATAAACATCACAGATCCTATAGGAAAAAAAAGCTGGAAAACATTTTATAGGTGTTGTGTTGGCAGCCCTCCATTTAAAAACTGGTCACTCGTGCGGTGACGCACTTGCTCAAGTGTGTGGGTGGCCATAATGGTCTGGACAGGAAGCAAACTAAAACTCAGGGAAATAAAGCTCTCCTTGTTCCCGGCTTTATTAGCTGAAACCAGGGCTTAGGCACAACACAAGGACTGATGTCCAGCATGCTCAATGTGAGATATTTTAATAAGCTCTGCAGCCCTGATCGCTCGTGTTTGTCTCCTCAGTGCCTCACCTTAATGCCAGGGTTTAGCAATTCCCTGCTGAGGTGATGATGCTGTGCTGGCTTAAAGGTAAAAATATGAGTGAGTCCCTAAACATTGGTTTATTCCCTTCCCTCATTGACTGAAACAAAACTTTTCCAGGCACCTTTTCTTTCAGAGCATGAATGAGAAGAACATAAGCAAAAACATTAAGATATGTTCAGAAGCTCAGGGAAAATCCAGTAAATGTGCTGAAGATTGTACCAAACATTTTTAAAAGGAGAAAGAAAATGAAAGTGGAAGTGTAGGCACTTGAAATGCTGCCATGTGACTATATTTAGTAAAGGGTTTTCCTGGCTTCATGGGTATGGTAGAGTTAAATAATTCTCATGGCCATGAAAGCCATCAGTTGGTTATGAATGAGTGCCAGTGAAAGGAAATACATCTGACAGCTGTTTTTCTGTTTATTAAACTAGATATCTTTCTTGAGTCTTGAAATAGATGACCCAGAAATTGTATATTTAATAACAAACCTGTTATGTAGTAACCTATTCAGGCAGGAGAGGGCTGATGGTTCTATTTTTAATGCTGTTCTCGGCTTACATTGGAAGTGTGAAGCAATGAGGCTGGTGATGCTGAAGACCATGGCCCTGTCAGAAAGGCTCATTCTGATGATTCCAGTGATGGTCTGATGTGGAAAACTGTGCAGAGCACTTAATTCCCCTGAGTGGCTTGATTAATAGCATGTAGAACAAGAGCATAGATTTTTATTTAGCCACCAACTTAATTGCAAGAGCAATCGAGATTTTTGTGCTGTGGACAAGGGCAGCCCTTGTTATTTTGTTATTTTGTGGGTTTTATTTTTACATGCAATGCAAGTTTCACTGTTCCCTAATCAAAAAATATGCTTGAGCAGAACTGGTTAAAGAAAAAGAAACCAGTAAAAGATTGTGTGACTCTAATTGGACAGGCAGCTTGTGTAGTGCAGTTTGGAATGTAGTTCAGCATATTTGGTTACAGAATCAATTAGGTTGGAATAGACCTCTGAGATCAGAGTCCAACCCTTTACCAATCACCACCTTCTCAGTGCCAGGGTCCAGTTAAATGCCACATCCACTTGTTTCTTAGACACCTTCAGGGATCGTGACCCTGTCACCTGCTCCCTGGGCAGCCAATTCCAGTCTTGTGGAATTGTGAATTTTGAACAGTTGAAGATCATATTCATCAAGTTAGTGGCATTGTGCAAACAATTGGTTTCAGTTTTGCATCTGAAGACCAGTTTTCCTCTGATTTCCATGCTGCTGTGTAGCTTGTATCAGGAATTAATTTAAAGTACATTAATAAAATTTACACTCTGTTGTGTGATGCAGCAGCCTGCATATGGTTGTCATCAAATGGTAGCACAGACCAGAGTTTTAGAAAAATTTGGAATTTGCTGCAGCTTCCAGTGTGACAAGACTGGACTTGCTTTTTTGGGGGGGATGCCTGTAAGCAGCTGTTGGGTTGCTGAAGTGCCATATGTGATTTCCTCTGCTCTTTGTGCATATTTACTTACAAATGTGTTGGATCAGCAACCAGAAGTTTTCCTCTTCTGGTGTTTTGTAGCGTCTTTTTTGTTAGTGTTGTGATCTGAGGCCTAACAACTGGGCTGAGGTTTTTGCTCAGTCATGCCAGTTAGTATCTGTGTGCCATGTTCTAATGGACAAACACTTCAGTTATAATTTGGATTTTTGGAATACTGCATGAATACGTGGACATTAAATGTACTGATGTTACTCACAGCAATAAAATGGAAAAGCGTCAAATATCTTGATGTATTTGCCTGAAATCTCATAGACTTGTTCTCTCTCCAGGTTGAATAAATCACTTGATCCTACAGACATTTCTGTCACATCTTTTAGAGCTACAGAGAATAGTCTGTCACAGCTAAAATCCTGGTAGCAGTCCAAAAATATTCATGCAGCCAGCTGCTAGCAGCTCTTGAGGCAGTGTGTTTTTTCAACATCGGTGAGGTTCATAGCTGGTACCCACACAGTGGCAGTGGTGTGTGTTTGCATAGAAACCCAGAAAGTACATCTCTTTATTTTTACATGTATCACTGAATTACAGAATAGTTTGTGTTAGAAGGGTCCTTGAACATCTCATTCCAAGCCCCCTGCCATGAGCAGGGACATCTTCCACTAGACCAGGTTGCTCCAAAATTGTATCACTCATCTAACCTGGCCTTGGACATTCCAGGGATGGGGAATCCACAGGGTCTCACCACCCTCACAGTAAAGAATTTATTCCTCATAGCTAATCTAAATGTATCTTCTAGTTTGAAAGTCTTTCAGTTTGATGGGTGTGTATATGCATTATAAACCAGAAAAACACACATCTAGGCACAGGGTTTTATAGCAAATCTGTCCTTTGTTTCCATATCAATCAGCAGATAATTCACAAAAAAAGGTTGAATTTAGCTTTTGTGCTTCTATTTTCTGTAAGGTCTGCATGACTCAGCAGGTGGTGGGATGTGTGGAAGTGGGAAGGAGGGTGGCAGAGTTCCCTTTCTGTCTGTAGGGTTAAGAAATCACTGCTGGCCATGTGGAGTAGCTGCTGTGCCTTGCTCCCTTCCAGGCATAAAGGATTTAACTGCAGTCCTGGTTTTCTCTCCCTTAATTTAGGGTAAGAATTGAATAATGCAGGATGACGTTTGTGCCAAGTTTTTGCAAATCTTGTGTGGTACTTGAGAAAGTATGTGTTCATGGCCCAGGCATTAGGTTTGGGATTCCAGCAGGATTAAGAATTGCAATTGCTGGTAGTGCTGGCTTCACTTTTCCAGCTTTGGGAGAAATCTGCAGTGAAGATACGATGGTGTAGGAGGAGTTCTTAGACATTGTGTACTGTCTGTTCTGTATGGGAATTTTGGCAGCGGGCTGTGCCATGTATCAAGTGCTGCCTTGCTCATTAAAGGACTGTCCTTTTGCTTATTCTTTCTTTTTTTCTCTTCAGAAAATCAGTTTTCTCTATAGAATTTTAGTGGGGTTTTTTCCCCTGAAGTTTGGGAAGTACTTTGAGACAACAGCATGGCTTGCTGCTGCATAAACGGTGGGTTCTGACATTCAGGTGGATGATGTTCTTCACAAAAGTAGAAATTTGTCATTAAAAGCATTTGGAAAAACACTAAAGTGTTCTCCTGTTGTACCCCCACAGTGCTGCTAGTGCTTTATTTTCTTAATTTTGAAAAAATTTGAGATACTGGAAGCTTCTTCGACAGTAAATCTGCTGTTAGTACCTATCCAGGCTGCATCCTGATCTGTAACTGCTCTGTGTACAAGTATTTCTCTGAATCTAAGCTTTTTGTAAGTATAGTAGGAACCAGGCTTTGAGGTCAAAGCTTTATCGTGGTGCTCTCCAGAACAATATCAGTACTGCTGCTAGATTGAGAATTATTTGCTTTATAGGGCTGAGAGAAAAAGAAAGAAGACTGAGAACTAAATGGATGAGGCAGTTTTTTCTGCTGCTCTCTCAAAAGTTACCTTTCTAGGGTGAGATTGCCCTACTGATGGACTTGTCTAGGATGGTAGATACTCTCCTAAGATGTTTAGCATAGGAGATACTGCTCAGGATCTACAGAAAGCAGCCACACAGATGCAAATATCTCTTCTTGATGCTGATGAAAGACCAAAACTCAGGCATTGTGTCTGGCTTGGCTGTGCTGCTGCTTGGAGGACAGGGCCACCAGCAGAGCCTGCGGTGGGAGGTGTCCTACAAAGTGCTGGAGCCCTGATGACAGGGCTTTGTAACAAAATCCAGCATGATGAGTAATTGTCATTCTGTGCTTTTCTGCCTCTGTGGTGCACTGCTTATTTCTGAGAAATCAGGGAAGAGAGTGAAACACATTATTTTCAGATATAAAACTTGATGTATTCTGCAAGGTGAAAAAAACCCAAGGCGTCTCCAGACTCCCCCCCCAAGAGCTGTTTGGTAGGGGAAGGTACTTGGTGGTCCCTAATGAATGGTGCAAGTGCTTCCCTGCTCCTGCTTTTCCACGGGAACAGACCTCTTCTTCCAGCAGTGCTGGTGAAGCTGGTAACTGAGGCCTGAGTATAAATAATCTGACTACTCATACACAAATTGTGTCTACCCAGTGTGAGAGGGGAGCAAATGTTGACAAGGGAGAGAACATTTTCATCATTTTCCATGTAAAGCTCCTTTTCTGTAATGAAGTGGCTCAGTTTTATTTGGGATGGTTAATAAGCAGTTGGTTCTGCTGTTTGCCACACACCAAACTTTGTGTTAGTGGTTAAACAGCATCAGCCCAGAGAGGAAAAGTAATTTGATGTTCTCTTAGCATGTGGAGCATACTGTATTTATCTAATTGTGTATTCAGTTTAGGTTTCATTTCAGGCTGTCGTGGGCGTTTGAATCTTCACTCTCTGTAGTTGGATCCTATTTGCCAGATTTCAGGAAGTCTTGAGTCCAACTTAAAGGAATGTATGTAAGCTCTGAATAGAATTGCTTGGCATAAGTAGTTCAACCAAATCTTTTTCCTAGGTAAACTGATTTAAAAATAGTATTTTTCAAAACCTTTCCTTCATTCCAGGACTAATGAAAAAATACCATAATGGGGAGGTTTCATCTTCACTTTTATTCTCTGGCTTTGTAAACTGAGTATTTGGAGGCTGTAATGCTTCTCCCTTAGCTTGTTTTGCAGCCTTGGCTTTAATATTTAAACTCACTGTTTTCTCTTCCACAGTATTTGATTTTGAAGCTCGAAAGACCTGCCATAGTCCAGAGCATCACATTTGGCAAATATGAGAAAACACATGTCTGCAATTTAAAGAAGTTTAAAGTCTTTGGTGGGATGAATGAGGAGAATATGACAGATCTCTTATCCAGGTAAGATGTGATTCCATCAGCTCTGGGAATCATAAAAGCTGGACCAAAATGCTCTTCCCCCTTGTCTCCCCAGCAGACACATGGCCAGCAGTGGGGCAGAGCTGTGGTTGTGACCCTGCCATTGGCTGCCCTCGTGTTTGTGGTCAGGTCAGAGAGCAGCAATCCCAACGCTCGCTCCAGGAGCCTTCCTTATCCTGCTCTAACCACAGAGGTTTGTGGAGAGGGAGATCTTGGGGATTTGGAAGAGCTGAGTGCTGGCTGCAGCATTGCTGGATTGCAGTTCCTTCCTTCTATGTGCTTCAGGCATGGAAGAAATGATTCCCCAGGTGTAGGGGACTTGGAAGTAACTTTTAAAAGCCCAAGTAACCTCCCCATGTTGCAGCATTAAAGATCTGAGCTAGTCAGCTGATCTGCCTTTCTCATATGGGTAAATAAATCAAACAGGCAAGTGGAAGCCTGCATTTTCCTTTGTTTAGTTGGATTTCATAGAGTTGTACTGATAGGTACTAAAAAAAGAGTCTTTGGGCTGTTCAGGTTATCCAAAACTTCTGAGTAGTTGCTAATGTAAATTTGCAAGGGCCTTTTAAGGAGTGTGCTGTTTCAGAAAGGGAAATGAGAGTTAAAATCCAGGAGTACAAGAGAAAAAGAGTAGCAAGAACCAGTGTATTTTGGGGGGGGCTACAGAAGAGAAATCCATCTCCAGAGAATGTATGGGGTACATCTTCTGTAATCAAGCAGAGTAGCCATGGACAAACATGGGAAATTCTATGTTGCAGGTATCATTCAAGATCATATAGAATCTATCCACAGCCCTTCCCACACTTTTGCCCTCTTAGATAGATCTGTCTTGAAATTTGCCTTTATTGCTGTTATGATTGTGGGGGAAGAGGTCTTTTAGTATCATAGTAATTACTGGCATTTAATATTGTTTCACTTCTGCTGAAGTTTAATGAAAATCCTCATTTTGGGACCTGTACTTGTATTTTCAGTAAATATGGACTTAAGTTTTTTTTATAAATTATACTAAGTATTTGATATTTTTAGAAAGCAATGCCCATAAATGAATCACAGAGCACTTTGTCAGGGTGATAATTTTGAGACCTGATCCATCTCCCTCTTGAGAATGGAGAAGTGCAGTACAGCACATCAGGAGCTGAAGTTTCAGGGTTCCAGGTGCAGAGGAGCAGCACTGATCCAAAGCCAATTCCCTCCCAAAATCCCAGTGCTGCCTCCCAGGGAGGCACAGGTAGGTGGAGAGCAGCCCAGGCCTGGGTCCAGCACGTGTACTGATGATTCAGAGTGGTGTGAAACAAGCTGCGTGTTTCAGGCGTGACCTAGATTGCATTTATTAGCTAGTCCTTAAATACAAGGTAAGATTTAGTAACCTTATTTATTTTTTCCCACAGTGGCTTAAAGAATGATTATAACAAAGAAACATTCACCTTGAAGCATAAAATTGATGAACAGATGTTCCCCTGTCGATTCATTAAGATAGGTAAATGCATTTTTTCAGCATTCTGAGTAGAAAATAATCTCTTCTGATACTTGTGCCTGTCTTGGCACTTGTGACTTCATTGTACTCAGGCACAGTATCCACAATAGCTGTTCCATTTCATCATCTTTTAGGCTGGTTAGATTGAAACACAGTGAAGTCCTGTTAATAAGAAATAGTAGCTTCATAATTTAGATCCTGGGGAGTGAAAGCAAAATAGAGCAATTTTCAGAAATACAGCTGTTGAGTCAACTAATTGCGGGAGAAGCTGCTTACTGTCCTCCTATGAATTGCTGAATAGAGCTTTAAAGAAATAACTAAGCTAAATACCAGTAAAAGTTTCTATATTGACAACCCTCTAGTCTTGAAAAGCTTGAAAAGTTTTGCTCTCAAACACAGTTGTAACACATAAAGCAACAGCAGAAGCCTCCCTTGTTCTCTCCCTGCTGCTCCTGTCACAATGTCTCACTCACCTCTGGCTAAGGGTGACACCCAGGGGCAGGGAGGGCTTGTACCCCCTGATTTCTGGTTTGGCTGGGGCAGGGGTTGAGGGGGTGCTCCCCAAGGCCATGTACTGGGATGTGTGATAGGAGCAAGTAAGGATATCTCTTCCTTGCTTTCTGCAGGCCTGAGAGAACAAGAGCCTTACAGTTGTTGGATTTAATCCAAGGATTTGGAGCCTTTCGGCTTGCTCAGTAAATTTATCTTTCCCTTCCTACCTACTGGGATAGTACAAGAATGACTGGGTTTAAACTAGCTGTTTAAGGTTAAAAATAGAGCAAGGAGGTAGTTGCTGAAAAATGAGATAAGATCCTCTTGGCTAATTTAGATGAATTTTAAGAGTGTTTTGATGTGTTGGGTAATTCCTTTGCCAAGACTCTGATGATAGTGGCTGTGTAGGGGCTCCCCTCTGAGCCCTTTGCTCCAGTGTGTTCTTTCTGAATCTCCTCACGTTTGTCAGGAACTGAAAGCTTCAGGCTGGGAATCCAGTAATCATTTGTGGGGTTTCCTGTTCTTAGAGAAGCAGAGGATTTGGTTCTTCACTGGGCTGGTTTCTGGCTGCTACTTTTGGAAGCAACTGTAGTGCTTGGCTTTAGGAAACCTCAAGAGTAGCAGAGGAGTCAAGTTAAAGGTTGACTACATCAGGAAAGTTAAATGAATTTTTAAAAGCTTTATGTTTTTTTTTTTAATTTTTTATTCTGAAGCTTCCAACATTAACTTTTTGGAAAATGTTATTTTTCAGTGGCTAAAAACTAGCAAGTAGTTCCTGGAGGGCTAAAGGGCCCAATGGAAAGCTTTCTGGCTGCTTCTTTGGATGTGTAAATTGTATTCTAGGAAAGTGTGTTCTGATGAAATGAAGTGTAGCCATGAGTTGAAACTTGTTATGAAAGTGAAATGCTGATTAATTCCCATTACCAGGATGTTTTCCTCTGAAATTACATCAGTACTTTGTTTTCTTGGGATGGGATCTTCATGTAGCACTTTTCTCGAGGGCATGTACTGATAGGACAAGAGGAAATAGCCTTATCTGAAGGAGGGTAGATTTAGATGAGATATTAGCAGGAAAATCCTGATTGTGAGGGTGGGGAGGCCCTGGCACAGGGTGCCCAGAGCAGCTGTGGCTGCCCCTGGATCCCTGCAAGTTTCCCAGACCAGGCTGGACAGAGCTTGGAGCAACCTGGGATAGTGAAAGGTGTCCTTGCCCATGTCAGGGGGATGAAGTTGGGTGCTCTTTTAGTTGCCTTGCAACTCAAACCATTCCATGAATAAACTTTGTTATCTACATTAATATTGGGTTTGCATTGAGCTGCCGCTTCCACTGGTTATAGTTTGAGATGAGTTTTTCTTTATCTATAGCCTTTGATTTCCTGAAGCTGTCTTTCATGAAGGAATTCCTATTCTAAGACAGAACTGGAAATGGTCTTTTCACCTAAACCTATGAAAGCCTCTGGTTGATGGCTGGTGTCATTTTGTTGATGAAGTTGTGAGAGCATTTTTTGCTGTGAAACAACTGCAAAACACTGTTACGAAATTCTGTTATTTTTCAGATTCACAGCTTGAAAATGTTTTGAGTTTGTTAAAATTTCCAAGCTGCTAGCCAAAGTAACTCAAAATTTCAAGCACCGTGCTGTGTTCCTTGTAACAGTGCCAGGAAACAAGGCCAAAATCTGCCCTTTTGGACTCTCAGGGACTGACACGGCGAAATCCTGCTATCAGTGAGGTTTGGGCTTGGGGGTTCACAGCATTTGCATCAGGAATGGGCTTTATGATTCCACAGATCAGCACAGGGACCTAGAACAGCACTGTCAGCAACACAGCAGTGGGGTTTGTGTTGGGGGCACGGGGCAGGAGAAACCATGGGCAGATCTGGGAGAGGGGGAAGTTCCTGCTCCAGCCTCCATTGCTCACATAGCAGAGGAATTTTCAGGCTCATGAAACGCAGAAAGAATAACCTCTCTCCTTTGGTCAAGGAAAGCCTTGCACTTCTTTTAGTTTAATTACTTCAGCTGCAGTTCCTGAGCACTGAAATGCCCAGTTGTGCAGGCTTTTTGACTCACTTGACAGGTAATTTTTACATTTCATGTAGTACCTCATTAAAGAGCTGGAGAGAGAGAAGAAAGTATTTATCTGGACAAAATATCGAAGAATAATCTTTTTCCTGTCTGTGAGCTTTGTTTCTGGCTCTGTTCTCATGATTCCTCCAAGCAGAGATTTTTCTGTGCTGTGTCCTTGAAAGCAGAAGGTGTAAAGACTGATTGCCACGAAAGAACTTGAAAAATGCCAGGTGTAATTCTCATTGCAGTTTGTTACTAGCATGGGATTTGGTAACTAGGCTTCAAAATTTTAAGGCTTTGATGGAACAAAAATCAGGGATACTTTTTAAATGGATATTTTCTTCATTTTGCAAGTGTACCTGTTTGTATATCTGTCTGTAGATGAGGGACACAGAAATTAGCTTGAGAGGGGTATTTAAAATTATTGTGTTTAATGCCTTTGCTATTAGCTTCTCTACTGTAGAGTTGCAGTCCTTGTCTAAGCATAGCTATATTTGAGAAGCATTCCCTAAAATCATCCTTGTATGGATTAAGTGTTTAAATGACTCAAATACCTTCTGTTTCTCAGAAGAATATTGATTTTTTTTTTTAATTTTTTTTTCCTCTACTGAACTCCTCTCGCTGTGGAGTGACAATTCAACTGTTCTGAGCAGTTACACCTTTTTAGGATGGATTGCTGTGGTACCTGCAGGAAAAAAACATAGTGAGGTGGCTTTTTGATAAAAAGTGGAGGAATTATATACCTTTAGGCCTTCAACATCTTTGATTGTAGTACATTTCCATCTCAAAGGTGTGCAGAAAAAAGTGCTTCCATGCTGCACTTAGTGCCTCCTCTTTCCAGGTGTACGTCAGATTGTGGGTGCTCTAAAAGGAGATTTTTCTGAAGATCTGAGCACTCCTATGGAGGCCTCAAAAGAGAGAGGGCAGAAGAAAGGGTGAGAGGTGTCTCCTGGGAGTCAGGAAAGAAGTTCAAAAATGGGGAGATGATCCAGCAGAACACTTCAGCTTGCCTAACTGGAATAGAAATCACATTTCAGTGTCAACCTTCAGCTTTGTTTCTTTTTCTGCTCCTATGGAGTCAGGTTCAGTTTTCTCTGCCTGTGCAGTTCTGGGGAAGTGTTTTCCTTCCCGTCCCTCTACAGCTTAATGTGCTTTCCTTAGAAAAGATTGCACCCTGAAAATCTTGTTGTTAAAAATCACCATTTCTGGTGTTTTGTTTTTTCCTTTTTGTAAAAAGGACTGTTGGAAGCTCTGAGTTAGCTGTGGGGAGGACAAATGTCAGCAAGTTGATGGCTTTGCTTTTTCTTGTGGTCGGAGCTGCCCCAGATTCTTGTGTACATCCCAATAACTTCTCAGGGGTTGTAGATAGCATCAAAGAGAGGAAGGTGAATAGTTAATTTGTTTTCTGAGAGAAGCTCATGGGAGTTTGGAGGAGAGTTGCTGAAAAGAAATGGAGGTGGATAGAGTAGGTGGTAATATTTCACTTTGGAAGTTGGCCTCAGGTTTACCATCAGGAAGTGGATGGTCTTGGCCCATTTGAGGTGGTCTGTGGTTTAGTTGAGCGTTTCAGTTCAGTGAGCTGTTGGATAGACTTTGATGTTTATAGCTGACCAAATACCAAATTTAACCTCAGTTTGGTCTGCTCTGTGTGTTCAGGTCTGAGGACAGACCAAAGGTGCTAGCTTAGATGTGGTATTTTGCCAGACTGCTGCAGTAGTGGGTAGGATATCCGGGACCCAGCTTGAATTTAGCAGCAGTCATGTTTTATGGTGTCAAGTTACCCTATTGGCAGCACTCAGCTTGTGCAGGGGATGAAAGTCAGTAAGAGGGAAATTTCTTGGGCAGAGAGTGTGCAGTGTGGATGGGAGATGGGTGACTCTTGGTTTTTCTGACCACCTCACTTCTCTCTTCTCTCCACAAACATGCCCCTACAAGGAACTGCTCTGAAAGCATCATACTGTGCGCTTAATAATCAAGTTGAAAAAACCTGTTTGAAAAGATCTTTTGAGAGCTGTACAATAGAAAGTACCTTCTTAGGGATATTAAAATCAGTTAAGAGTTGCATATACAAAGTCTCTTTGGATCTTGACTGTTCCCTGAAGTTACTGTGAGTCTTTAGCAATAGGTTTGTAAATACACCCTCTAAAACTTAGAAAATCATGTGTTTGAACATGTGCCTTGTATCCAAACACATTGCAGACAATCACAGATGTAACTTGTTTGAGGTATAAATACTTAAGAACCTGTAAGAGCTCAGGAACAGCTTTATGATGAGTTTGGGGTTTTTATTTCCTCAAGGAGTGGGTCAGAAAAACGTGAGTTCAGCAGGTTAATCTCAGCAGTATTTCATGGTGCCTGTTTCAACAGGCGATTTCTTAGTGGCAGAAATACTGGAAGGGAGGAGGTAGTGGACTCCTTGCTGTTGCTGGTAACTGCTCATTCAACTTCAATACTGTCTTTTCCTGTTTATCAGTTAGAGTCAAATAAAAAGGAAACAAAAGTATTTGAAATGAAACCACTCCATTTCACTGCAGTTTTAATGAGTCAGAGTTCACACACAAGTTTTCTGAGGGTTGGAGTTGCTTCAAAAAGCAGAACCAGGTATTAACCTGCAGATTAACCACAAAATCAGTGCAAGGCCACAGATACTAACCCAGAGTGCTAGAGAAGCCATAGGTGAGAGGCTGTAGTGTGTTTCATGGGTCTTTTAGTATTTCAAGTCCATTTGTTCCAATATTCAGCTAAATAGTACCAGTAAAAAAACTACACAAATTAAATAAAGCTTTTAAAAAATAGAGTTTTTAAACTGAGAAACTGACAGTTATCCCTCCCTCGCTCCTCCAGAACTTGCAGATGTTACTAATTCTGTTAAATTTAAACTACCCAAGCTTCTTGTCTTCACCATTAGGGAAAATAATTGTTGCTGACAAATGGAGAAATAAATGTACTTTGAGGAGCAAATACTGTCGCTAGTATGCTCATGATTCCCATCCCTGTCAAAGCTTGTTACCTCTTGGAGCTGTTTTTAATGATAGTGTTTTTGCTCTTCTGCTTAAAGCAAGCTTCTGCTTTGTAATGATCTGCTGTGTTAATGTTGCTCAGCACAGGTTGCTTTAAATGACAAACTTGAACATGATGTATTTGGTAGTTTTCCCAAGCTGAGTTAAATGAGCTAGAACTTAAGTCAGAAACACTGAATTTTGTGTAAACTTTAAAATCATTCTGTTGCAATAGTGATTGTTTGATGTTTATGCATAGTTTTTCTTCTTTTCCTTTCTTCTCCAGTTCCACTCTTATCGTGGGGACCTAGTTTCAATTTTAGTATCTGGTATGTTGAACTAAATGGCATTGATGATCCAGATGTGGTCCAGCCATGCCTCAACTGGTACAGCAAGGTAGGCCTGCATTTTAGATGCCTGTTTGTTTGAAGATTCCCAGTCTCAGAATCTCGTGAAACTTCTCTTACTGGAGTGATGTGACCTTTTCATTCCTTGAACATCAGCTATTAAAACACCAAACATGCATAGTTGGAACCATGTGGCTGACTTTGACCCTAAGGGAAACTTTCTGAATTTTATCTGTTGGTTCTCTTTGAAAAACCAACAAAACAGCCCCAAGAAACCCCAAAACCACCAGAATCACCCAAAAAAACTGACAGGTAGATATCACAAGAAGGGGACACTGAGCCAAAGGGGACAATATTAGTCAAGTATTAGTATTTGTATTGGAAGGGAAATAGATCTTAACAAAACCAGTTTCTGTTGCTCCCTCTTCTTGCCTTCTGATTCTTCTAACTCCAGTCCATGGAGTCCAGAACCTTTTGGGTTACAGATCCACCTTTTGTTACAGGGTATAAAAATGACATTTTTTTTAAAAGAATCCTTGTTGATGTCTTGCACTTTAGATGTTTCCCTCTTATTGTCTTTTTACTGTCCAGGGGCTGGTGCCACTGGACTGTGAGATGAGATAATTTATGCCATTTGTCATTAGATAGACAGGAAGTTCAAGGGTTTCCAAACTTTATTTTTATAACTTGTATTTAATTGAGTATTAGAGATGCCTCTCCTGTGGGAGGGAAGTGCACGCTGTCAACAAGAACACATTTTATTGGTACATTTTGTGCTTTGGTTCCTCTGGAACAGTTAATGAGACTCATATTGTGTTGCAGAGAAGACGTCCTTCCCAGCTGAGTAGGAATGAGTAGTGGAGCAGTGTATCTCTGCTTCCAGAAGGAAGAACTTAGAAGGAGATGGAGATTGTGTGTGATTAGTTTAGGGTGTTGCCAGAATGGTGAAGAAGCTGTGTGTAACTGTGGTGTCTGGCTCATGCCCATTTACACCGACATCATGAGCTGCTTTGTGGAGGATTTAAACAACCAGCACAGTGGAAGTTGTTTGGAGCTGCTTTATGGTCCAAGTGGTGTTGTGGTCATGAGTCAGCTGATGATGGAAGTCCACTTGACACAAGCTGCTGGTGGTTTTCCTTTTGCTGGCTCTGCACGTGGTGGTGTGTCTGGCAGTTTGGACCAGTTGCTGAAAGCAGGAAGCTCTGATTTTTATTTTCTTTTTTGGTCAGGAGTCATGCAGTGACGATGTCTGCATCTGTTTCGTTCCATCTTCTCCCATGGAATGGGCGCTTTTCCTGGTCAGCATTGTGTGTAGGGACAGCTTCTTCAAGGGCTGCCAGCATTGTTCTCCTCAAGCTTGGAGCCCCAAAGCAGCAGCGCAGAGACTGAGTCATGGTGGTGTGAGCTCTGCTAGGATCCACTGCCAAGTTTTTGGCGATGAGTGCATGTGCCACTGATGTTCTCCTCTCTCACAGGAGAGAGGCCACTGTTGCTGGATCTGTGGAGAGGGATGTGCTGTCCCATATTTAAGGAAAGGCAGAAAGGTTGACCTGTTTCTTCCAGTTCTTTGAGATGGTGGGAATATTTTCACGTGTGTTTTTGGAAATCTCAGAGTCTTTGAAGTGTAATAATTTTTCACTGCCTGCGACATCAGATGAGAGGAAGGTTCTACACCACATTGCTCTTCCTTTTTGTTTTGTGCCAACAAAACCTCCCTCTCCTGTGGGGAGTGGAGCTGGGGATAATGGATAAGGACTGAAACATTCCTCGGCACTTTCTCCTTGCTGTCCAGCTCAGCCTACTGCCTTCAAACAGCCTTACCCCTCTTTCCTGAGGGGTGGATATACTTCAGCACCTTTATCACTGGGTACCATTTCTGATAATGAGCACATAAGTATTTTTAATTCTACGAGTGTATTTGACAGTGTTGATGTCTTAGTCTCCTGCTCTTGTTACGTTTTTAACCATAGGAATTATTTACAGCTTCAGATCAAAGCTATTATTTGGGTTGTCATCTCTTTAAACCTGTATGACAGCATTTAAAAAGGAGCCTTTTATATACTTTTCATACACATTTTTTGCTTAAAGCAGATTTTTACATTTAACTTTTGAAGTACTACTATGATGTCACTTGAATATAAACTTGAATATGAACTTTTATATTGCATCAAGTGGCCAGACTCCATCCAAGTCATTCCTGGCTATCTAAGCCAGGTCTATCAGTCATGAGAGGCTCAGTGAAAGGGAGGAGGTACCCTCTGTCTCAAGTCTGCATTTTGTCTGATTTCTAAACTACAGGATCTAAAAATGCAGAAGCTGGTAGTTACTGGTGTGCAGCTCTCCTTTTGCTTGCTATCCCTTTGAACAAAAAAAACAAATTTGGTTTTGGCCTTGACTCATGCAAGTGAAGATTTGCCTAGAGAGTGTCTTAGGCATCTCTTGGAAAGAAAAAAAAGGAGTTGTTTTTTGCCAGTTGTGCTGTAAAACTGTTTTAGCTTTAATAATTCTTTGCTGCAGCCTTGCATTCTTATCGGTACATGTCCTTGGCCTTTATGTGGGCTGGGGACTGGTTTTCTAAAAATGCATATTTCTGGCTATTTGCAGCTGTGAAATACTGATGGATTAAGAACTAAAAATACAGCACATGGCCGTGTTTCTTTTTAGCCGCTTCAGTTTATGAGATTCTTGCTATCGAGCCATTCTTTCGAGAGCATTAAATTTTGTTGAATGTCAGTGTTAGTTCCAGGTTTTCAGAAAGATTCTGTTCATTTAAATGCTATGAACTTCACTTTTAGCAGTAGTGTCCATTTAGGAGTAAAATCTTTTTTCTGTAATTTGATTGGTCTTATAGATGCTTAAAGTACATTTGCTGTTTGCCACAGTTAAAGATGGAAATGGAGATTTTTTTTTTCTTTAATGCCTTAGAATTTAGGATTGAAAAGTCTATTTAAAATAAGTGTTTCTGCTACTTATCAACCTAAAAATCTGTGTTTCTTATACGTCTTGTTAGCAGCTTTGAAAATTATAGCTCTTACTCAGAGTTTACTACTCCCTCGTGTGTCTGTGCCAGGATGTTTGACCCAGCGTGGGTTTTCTTTCACCTTTCTCACCCCTTCCCACAGCTGAGTGGGAGGTGGGCAGCTGTGGCTCCATCCGTGGTGTGAAAACAGAGGTTCTCCTTCAAGATGCAGGAGAATATTTAGAAGTTAAAACTTTGGCGTGCACATAAATCCTTGGTGCTGTGATTCCAAACCCTCACAAACCCACAGGATTTGGGGTCAGCCTTCTGCCTTTCCGTGGCAGGAGTGCTGGTCATTGCAAGTATTCCCATTCTCACAGCTTTTTTTTTTTCTCCTTCTGCTTCTAGAAAAGCTGTGACCTACTTACTCTTCTAAATTATTTTGTTATGTAAGAGTCATACAATCAAATTATGTAACGCTGATAGCGACAGCTTTTTCCTGCTCTGTGCTTCGTGTAGGCCTCAAACAGCAGGGCCAAGCAGATGGGGGGGAAATAATGGTCACCCCAGAGATCTGGGACACCATGCACTCTCTTTCTTGTATGCTTATTAAATTGGATGATACCAAATTGTATAATTTCTATACTGTTGGAAAGTAAATGCCTGCACAGCTTGGAATGTCTCTCACACAGCCTTCCTCCGTGAGCTCGTGAGCCCTTTGTGCGGTGTGGATGAGAGATCCTGTCTCTGGGCAGGTTCACAGGTAGTTACCAGCAGTGCTGGTGAGAGGAAAAATCTCCATGTCTCAGAGGTTTTCTTGTGTTCCAGTAGTACCGTGAACAGGAAGCCATTCGCCTTTGCCTAAAGCATTTTCGGCAGCACAACTACACCGAGGCTTTCGAGTCGCTGCAGAAGAAAACCAAGATTGCTCTGGAGCACCCCATGTTGACAGACCTGCACGACAAACTGGTGTTGAAGGGGGACTTCGATGCTTGTGAAGAACTGATAGAAAAAGCTGTGAATGGTAAGAGAATCAGAGGAAGTGATTCATTAGTTTGAAAAAAAATGCATTGAAATTTTACCTTCTTTTGAATGTTAGTGTGCTTAGTAGTAGAGTTGGCAGGTCTATGTGATGTTTCATTTCTGGTGTGCTGTCAGCTTTTGGACTTGTGAGTGTGTGTGTGTGATGAAGGATAAAAATTCATGAAATCTCTTATTGCTGCTACTTTTGGAGTCACTTTCCCCCAGAGATGACAAGGCGGTGCACTTGAGTGGGTAAAGGCAAGTTCTTCATGTAAGTGTTGGCAAACTGAAGGTGGGCTTAAACTGTCAGGAAAGTCACTGGAATGGTGAGCAGGGAAGCAGAAGACTGGAGTTCTCAGTAGTGATCTGGATCATGGTTTCTGGTTGGAGCTCTGAGTTGGTGTTGAGGCAGAAGTTTTCAGCTGTGTCTGGATGAGAATGCTCTCTTTGCTTATGGGGAAGATAATCCTTGGGCAGTTCTGTGGAAGTGACTGTGTTTTCCTTTGCAGAGTGGGATCTTGGCAGGCCAGTCAGTTTCATTGGAACTGCTATTAATCTTTTACTTGAAAGCTTTCTGCTTAAAAACACAGTGTATAAACAGCTCTCAACTCCTTAAAGGAGGGAGATGTACTCTCTCCTGATCGAATGGGATACAGAAAGAGTGGGGCTGTTGCACTGAAGTGACTCTCAAGACCTGTGCAGCAGTTTTGGATTGCAGTCTGATAAAACAGAGGTGCTCTTGGCTGCGGGTGTAGAGCTTTTTGAGTCTGTGCAGTCATTTGTTATGGGAGACTTCTACTGGTGTAAGAGGAAAACTTTGTGTCTGATGCCAGTAGAGTTAGGGACTTAGTGAACCAATTTCATGGATAGCTGGCACCAGAGATATTATTCTTTAATTCTGGGCTAATCAGTAATTTTGTAATACCTTTGGAAAGATGCCAGTGTACCTGCTTGACTCCCATCAGTGTGTGGTTTGTACCACTGAAGCTGGAAGTGCTTCTCAGAATGTGATAGAAATGATAGCTTGGAAATCAAGGGTTGTCTTCCATGAAAACCCACCATCTTTTTGTGACTAAGCTGTTCAACTGAGCACAGTTTTAAGAAGCTTATTGCAACAGGTCTTCCAAAACTGCAGTAAGTAGTTTTCTATGGGTTTGGCTCAAGGTTTGTCTTCAGACAGAGCAGTGGAGACCTGCCCTGTGCTGAGCTCCATGAGCAGCTACAAGTGTTGAGACTGACAATTACCATGTTCATCCTCACCCTCCTGAGACAGCGCCGTGTTGGCTGGGCTGGGAGTGTGAACAGCTTCCTGCAATGCAGGGGCATTTTGCAACTGGCAGCTTCCTCCTGAATCATAAGGGCAAGGGAGGATTGCAGGCTGGAAAAGCAGCAGGGAGCTGTTTCTGTGTGTGTCTCAAAGACACGAGTGCCTGGAGGGAGCTGATGAGCCCACCATGATGCAGCAGCAGTCAGAGGAGTGCTGTGTGCTGATGGTGATGATTTTATCATTGCCTTGCTCTGCTGCCTTGGCCATGGCTTAATCTCAGTGCCTGGAGGCTGTCCTCTTTCCACTTCATTGCAGGCTGGAGTGGAAATGATTTCTTGAATGGAATTTCACTCAAAGTCTTAGAATGTGCTGAAAAAGTACTCTCAAAAATGGAATTTTTTTCATGGGTGCTAATGAAGTGAATGTTTTTAGCCTCATTTTTTGAGCTCTTACATTTTAATTTCTTTTACTACTTAATGTTTGCTGAGAGTGGGGCTGCTGTCAGCAGTGCTCTGCTTTTCCAGGTGTGGAAATACTGGCAAAGGACTGGCCTGGTAGGAAACTGTAGGTCTTGTATTGTTCTGCCTGACAGACACTTGTTTCTTGTCAGATTTGATGTGGATAATCCTCCTTCCTTGGTTTCTGTAATCACATCTCTTTTTGGAGGCTGAGGAGCTCGGCATCACTTAGGTGAGCTGAAGGAATATGCTGTAGCTTGTTTTATCAGCCTTTTTTTAGTTCCAGCAAGTCTTGGTAGTAACAGACGGTGGATAATTTAGCAGGAGAGTCTTCAAGAGCATCATTAGGTTTTGTCACTGCTTCTAAGGGACAGAAAAATATGCAAGGGGATGTTTATTTTGCTTCATTTTAATCCAGCACCTGGCTAGCTGAAGTTAAATGTCAGTGTGCGCATCTCCCATCGCTCTGTTGGTCATCCTTAATGATTTTGCTTGTCTTGGAATACATTAACCTTCCTTCCCCCATCCTCCTGCCATTCTTTATGCTGTCTTCAGCTTTAAATGTACCCATTTAAAGCTCTATCGCCTCCCAGCACTCTTTGGAGAGAAGTGCTATCTATCCCGAGACACCGAGGCTGCATCCCATATTTGCTTTAAGCTGACACCACTGCGGGTTTTCACTAACTGGGTCAATCCTGCCCTTGCTCAGGACACTGTGTCCCTGGCACTGGTGCTCGTGCTGCCACATGGCCAACCCAGACAGGGAGCTGATCAGGCTGGGGTAGGGGAGAGGGCAGGACAAACCTCTTCTGATCGCTACAAAACCCCCCTAAACTGCAGCTGGAACATTTTGTCTGAAGTTGTGGCAGTCAGGGTGCTGCATATTAATGGTGCTTAACAGCTGGATTCTTCTTGGTAGGATGGGAATAGAGGTTTTCAGCCTTCAGCATGTTCTCCTGCAGTATTTCTGCTCCCTGTCATCTTCCACAGTTACCTGTCCTTACTCTGTTCTGCATCTGTCAAGCTCCCCAGCATTTTCTGAGCAGCCTGCTCTGCTGAAAGGTGTCCTTGTCTCCATGGCATGGGGGTTAGAACTAGATTATTTTTCAGGTCCCTTCCAACCCAGGCCATTCTGTGATGTTTTTTTTTTATCATTTTACTTTCCTAACAGCTCTGTTGTGAAGTCTCAGTAGCTTGCTGCTTAGTCTCTAAGGTGTGGGTGTTCTTACCACTGAACTCCTGTCTGATGCGTTGTTTTTCCAAATACAAGAGGATTAACTTTAGTCCCGTGTCTGTGTACTGTAGCTGAAGTGTAGAGTTAATTGAGACATACAGATCCTTAAATTATCCCTGAAATCGTTCAAAGAGCAACTGTTTTGTTGCAGACTGGGCATGAATATGTGAACTCCTGACCGCTTGCTGATCTGGGAGTTCATTGCCTTAAAGGCACAGACAGAAGTGCAGCGAGGTTGACAGAGATACTGCACACTCAGTTCAGCCTAAAATGTCTTCTGGAGAGGCTGATATTTGCAGTGGTGGGTATTGACAAAGTGCGACGCTCTGCATCTCTCGCAGGCTATTTCCATAGGCTTAGTCATGTAGAAAAAGAGTAGGTGGTCAAGAATTAGTGCTGGCAGAGCTAACTCTTGTTCTTTTGCATTGCTAATGATGAACGCTGTCTTCCACCTCACATCACCAGATGATTTCTTTTGAGAGCTCGGTGGCAGGCAGCCACACTTTTCCCACTGATTCTTTTGACTTGTGCGTTACACTTAGAAAATGGGCAAATGGAAACTCTGGCAGCTGCCTGACTTCGTCTCAAAAAGAAAAGGTTCCCTAAATCTCAGCTGGTTCACAGACTCAGTTCAAATGCTTCACATTTGGATCCATTCCTATAGCTTTCGGGCCTATATTATTGAAGGGAAAAAATCTGCTTAATATTCCTACAGAGAGTACGTGGAGTGCAAATTGCTTGGTTGAACTGCTCACTGAGCTCCTGTAGACATGGAAAGCTGCTTGGAATGGTGGAAGAACTGCTTGTTTGCCATTAGTATTCCAGGACTGAGGTGTTCCTTCTGGCACCGCTCGTGTCAGTATGTGACATGTGTTTATCTGGTGACAAGTCAGTCCTGTGCAGCAAACAAGAAATTGTGATGTGCAGCCCGCAGGCTCCAGTGTCTCCCAGAACTCATGATTCACAGGAACAATTGGATTCCCCTGGAAACTCTAGACAGACATGTATTCCTGAATTTTACCATTTAATATTGTTTGGATTTAGTTCTGAGGAAGCTGTTGGGATATACAGAGGGGAGAGGCTGGCTAGGGCTCCAGAGTCTCTGGGAAGTAAGTGGTAGGGGTTTGTGTAGAAGGATAACTTACATGGATTTGAGAGCAAACCTTGTTTCATTTTTATGAAGAACAAAGTGCAAGAAAATATTACAGCTCTGAGGCTGGAAAAAAAATTGTATGTTTCTTTGTTTCTCCCAAGTCTTGAGGAAATTGTCAAGTAGAAACTGGATTTTTTTTATCTGGTAGATCCTGTCTCTCCTTCAGGTTTTCTTTAGAAGGTAGTTTGTGACTCAAAAAGCCTAAAACTGTTTAGGTATTTTGGCTACTTTTCTTTGGCTTGAGAAAAATCTTAAAACCTCAAACCCCAGCTCCCAAAAAATATGGGATAAATGTCATTCTGAAGGTTTTTGAGCCATTAGCACAGAAGTGAACAGATTTCAGCAACCCTACCTGGAGATGTGTGTTCTCTAAAAACCCCAAACTTTATACAACTTGCTCCTGATTGGTTTCAGCAAGTTAAATATTTTTGTCCACAACGTTTGTCGTAATCCTTTCTGGGTAACCTGCAATTGGCTGGCAAAATAAAGACTTGGCTTATCAGGGAGGCAGAATTTACCAAGCTTTAATCGCGGTGAACTTCGGGTTGTTACATCCAAAATGCGTCATGGCTTACTGCAAAGGGCTTGAAAATAGTACAAAGTTGGTTTTTTGGCTGTAATTTTAGTAAACATGGACATTGAAGTGAGAGGTCTCCGGAGCGACAGAAAACACTTCATTTAAAAACTTCCACTCAGCGCTTTTTTCTCTTTTTTTCTCTTTTTTTTTTTTTTTTTTTTTTGACAAGAGTCTTGAAATTTATTTTAAACTCCTGTTTCATTGGGAACAGCTGACAGACCTGAGCAGGCCTAGCTGTGAGCCTCAGTGCCTCACAGGAGCTTTGGAGACCTTTTGGTCAGCAGTGCTCTCCTGACAAGGAACATAAGGAGTGCGCTGGCGTAGGTCTGGCGTCGGGTACAGAATCCACCTAGAAATCCTCCTTTTTTTTCCCTGGTGGTGTCAGACAGGTGGTGATTCAGCTTCCAAAACAAGCTGCTGCTGGTTTGCAATGCAAGTAGAGTGAATGTGGAACTGCTTCCAGCAGAAGGAAACATTTCTGGGAAGCAAGCTGGAGTATTTCCAAACCAATGTCCCATGGAAGACGAGAAGCATTATTAAAAGAGGCCGAAGGCACAGTAGGGGAGAAGTGTCATATCTTGACAAGTGCAGCCTGTGGGTGTAGAGCATGGGAGAGAGGTTAAATCACCCTTTCAGATCCTATGTGGTGTAATTCATCCTTCTGAGCTATTTATGTCCAATTATCTATTGGCTGCCATAGGGATAAATACAGTTTTGGTTTCTGTCTTGCAGACCCAAGGCTGTAACGATAACCAAAAAGCTGCATTTCTGTCTGGGTTTGTGGCTGAGTCACTGTGGGATTTCTTACAGCACATGCATTTATTTGTTCTATTAGGCCTGGCTTTTCTGAATCACAATTTATGAGATCTCAAGCTTCAAGCCTCTAGTGTGTTGTCCCAGCTTCATAAATGCTGAAGAAGTGGGAGTTAAGAACCCTGCTATTAAACCCAAAATAAACCACTTTTCCTTCTACATACGTTGAGCAAACTTCTGGCTTTCCTCGATTACCTAATGTGGGGGGGAGAGCTGCTGGTTTTGCTGCTGAGGTGAAAGTAAAATCTGCCCTGTTTTCAGAGTATTTATTTGGAAAAACCTGCACAGCTGAGTTTATGGAAGTTTTATATTTTCAGACCAAACTCATCACTTTTCAGGAGCTCTTGAGTGCCCTTGTTTTCCTGTTAGATGGTCTCTAAATAGAGCTTTCATCTTCTCCCAGGAAATACTTGCTGGCTTGGGTTTTAATTAAAACCTGGATTTCAGTCACGACAAAGTACAGGATGCCAGGAAGCACTTGAAAATTTTCTCTGAGCCTTGTGTCATGCTTAACAAAGATTTTTTACCTTTTTCTAAATAAATAGGGATGCATTGAGTAAGGATCATTCTTTTTTGCCTATATACTGCAAAGGGCTTTTGTATAAATAAGCAGAGGCGTTCATCATTATTAAATTCCTATTGTTTTTCTTCCAGGTAGTGCATTAATACATTAATAGAGGAGAGACATTTGTCAGGAAGAACTTGTGTGTTGAGATGGTGGGTGATGGGTGGGATGTAGCCAGGCAAACAGTGCTCAGGTGCTCTCACAGTTTGTTTTGCTACAGAAGGTAAGGTAGGTGTTTCAGAGGAAACATTTGAAGAACAAAAACACCAAGTTCCCCACGTGCCAAGCCCTTCTCAGACTGGATAGCAGTCCCAGGGAGTGTGGGTGTTACAAATCTCCTTTACAGAAAATTGGTGTTTGTGTGATGGACTGCGGACATCTGAACAGGATTAGGAACTGGCCTCTGGATGCTGAAGAGGTGGAGGGCACAAGGGGAGTGTGGATAAAGTGCTGGAGCTGGTGCTGCTCACAGAAATGCTGCACTTGGCACATCTGGCCCAGGATCTAACGCCTCCTCTGTCACTCTTGCTTAACTCTCTGAAGAGAATGTAAACTCTTGTTTTGTTTTTCAGCCAGCACTTGGTTGTCCCATATCACAGCATTTAAACAATCTGCTCTGCTTCCCTTCTCAGATGAAGCTCCAGAGATGCTGTCTGACCTAGTTTTAACTTAACATGCACTAAAATGGTTGAATTTTATATGCACTGGCAACTTTCCTTTTGCTTAAATAAGGGGGAGGGATTCTATTCTTAATTAAATACACCACACTGGAGATTTATAGACACTTGGCATGACCTGGCAGGCAAACTGGGTAATTCCTGATTGATCTAGTAGCAAGTATTCTTTTTATTTTAGTGCTCACACATTTAGTTCATTAACAAACTAACAAAAGTTTAACAAACTAACAAAAGTTTAACAAACTAACTGACACATAATGGAGAACTCGCTGAAAATGGAGGCTTTGGAGTGGCATACTGGATTGAGTTAGGCTGAAGTTACCCACATTAATAGTGATTTTGCTAAAATGGAAGGATAAATGTTTTATCCAGCAAAATTTTTGTTTTGCAGATGGCTTGTTCAATCAGTATATCAGTCAGCAAGAGTACAAACCTCGCTGGGGGCAGATTATCCCTAAAAGCACCAAAGGTAAGGACATTTCTTAAGATAGAACTCATGTACTGCCAGTTCTGTCTTGTTCCTTTGAGAATATGGAGCAAGAGAATGATGCAAGAAAGTCTCCTCTAGGAGAGTTCTAGGGAATAGTTTCTTCTCTGAAAAAGTTGCATTTGTCTGCAAATTCAGTGAAATTCAGCCTGCTCTCTGGTTGAGTAAGGAACACTGTAGGAATACTAGTTGTAACTGTAAGGACAGATCATCAGTTTAGTAACAAATCCCAGAATATTGGTTAAACATGAGAACAGCTATCTGTGTTACTGGATTTAGCACGTGGAGTTGATGTAACTTCAACTTAAATTGAGGAGTTGGCAAATAAATACATTATCTCAACAGGGAATATTTTAAATGAGGTGGATCTTTTGAAGTCCTGATCTGTTACACAGTAAATCCAAACTGCAGAATCTTTTCCATTCCTGTCTCTCCTTGAGAGGAGAATTGTAGCAGCATCTTTAACTGCAGAGTACAAAAATCACTGTCACAGAGCAAATGTAGGATCCAAGGTGACAATTGCCAAATGTGGAGCACTGTCCCCAAGCCCCTTGGGAGGGGTTATCTGTGTCACCTGTCCTGAATACTTAAGATACATGAAGTGGTTGGAAAGCTGCTTTAATTGGACAGTTGGAATTCCCTTATATGTGAGAATAGCTGGTGCAAAGCTGGCTGTGCTCTGTGGTCTGCATCACCTCCTGCTCCCATCCCAGGGGTTCATTTCCCTGTTATTTGATTATCTGTTCTCACAGCTCAGCCCTCAGGCAGCTCTCAGGTGTGGAGAGATGGAAAGGGAGCCAAAGGGTGGCTGTGTCATCCCTTCTGGAGAGCTGCAAGGACAGCTCAGAGCTCTTTTGTGTGCACCAAGTGTGTCAGGAACGTTGGAACTCCTTTCCAAGGTGCTGAGAGTTGCAGTATTCACTTCTGCTCTCTGTACTGTCAGTCACCAGATAGTTCAGTATAAAACTTTGTACAGTTTTATAATGCACAAAAAATACTACCTGGAAAAAGTGATGTGCCAGTGTTTAAGAAAGGGTGAGTTACTCAGTTCCTCTGCTTCCATGTTGAGGCTGTATCTTTCTTTGGTTTAAAAATCTTAAAATGGAAAATTCTTTCTTCCTTCTTTTTCTGAAGGTGATGGGGAAGACAGTCGGCCGGGGATGAGAGGTGGCCATCAGATGGTGATCGATGTGCAGACAGGTGAGTAGTTGTTACATTTCTTAACTAAATTATTTAATCAGTTATTTTCCAGATTAATATGCAAATGTGTTTTTCTTCACATACTGTGTTAGTGCAATTTTTTTTTCCTCAAAACTTGAAGCTTTTAATAGTTGGATTAAATGTTCTGCTTCCGCTCTGGATCTATATCCCAGCTGCCTTTATCCTTTGTCCCTAATAATTCTCTGTTATGTCTTTGCCATTGTCTTGTCTTAACTAAGACAAGAGCAATTGGTTTTAATTTTTTGTTTCTCCTACCATCTCAGAGTAGGAGTTCAAACAAGAGAAGAGGAATTAGGGATAATAATTTCTCTTATCTGCTACAGGCTGAGCTCAAGCAATAGATCTGATGTGTTGAAACATTCCTTGTATTTTGGTTGGAATGGCTTCTAATTCCCACAGCGTGCAAGAAACTCCCGTTAAATATAATTCTTTAGACATCTTTTGCAAAAACGTTTCCTGTAGCAGTTTAAGGAATGGCTCAGCCTCTGTTTCAGAGAACATACGGAGAAAAGAAAGTGGGGTGGTGTATCAGGAGCAGTTCCAGTGATTGTTGCTCTGCATAATTTTTTTATATCTTTGTCTGTTACTTAATCAGATTTCTGTGCTACGTCAGTCCTTACTAAAATAAGGAAAGCATCTGCCTGAGCCTTTGCTGTGTGAGTGAAAGGATTGTTCTTGGGAAGGGAGAAGCAAATCAGGGCGTGGGTATTGGACAGGAATATAGGGTGGCATTGAAGGAGCTGGCAAAAAAATGCCCATGGCCATATCTGTTGTGGTCATAGGACGGGGACAGAGCATGTGACAGGACAGGACCTTCCAGAGTAATTTGCTAAGTCACGGTGAACAAGCAGAAATGCAGCAGTAGCTGCAGCCTCTGGCTTTTGCTCAGAGTAGTTACTGCACTGGAGGAAGCACTCACGTTATTTGGTGTAGGAGAGTAAACTTCTTTCATTTGGTGGGAGAGGTTTGAGATTGATTAGAACAAAACACTGCTGGAGGATTTGCTGGTGTTTGTCTATGCAGAGGCTGGGGACGCTCCCTAGTGGCCTCAGGAATTAGCAGTGAGTGCTTCACAAGAGCGTGGAAGAAACATGATCCTTGTCAGCTTGGAAATGATAGTCCTGCACACCTCCTGAAAATAAAATATCCATGGTAGTGTGAGCCTTCCTTTCCACTGCTCTTCTCTAAAGTCCCACTAAGGTTGTCAGCTCTGCCTTTGACTTCAGTTTCACTCTGCTTTAACAAGGCACTAACACTCATCCAGATATTTTTTTAATATTTATTGATACATTTTATATGTATTATATATACATTGGATACACATGTGTATTTCATATATAATAATATTTATATTATTTATGGAAATATATGTATAATGTATTATGTACATTATATTATAAATGTGTTTATATATTATACATTATAATATAAATGTATCAAATATATACAATTTATTTATTTTATTTTAATTGTTTTACTTGCACAAAAGTGGCTGGACACTACCCACATAGGTGGAGTCCTGGATCTCCCCTCCTCAGGATGGTCCTTTCTTGCTGTAGCTCTATTTACAGATGGTGGGATACCTTCCCAAAGTTTCCCTGTGGGCTGTTGGGGAAGTTGCTCTCAGTTTTGCATCCAGGTCCACCGAGGATTGTAAAAGCTGAAATGTTTTTGAGATGATCAGTTTTGCCATTTAATTTAGCTCGTGACAGGCCAGGGGAAGTTCTTGGGGCTGTTTCCCATTGCTGATTGCTGGAGTTTTCCTTTTGAATATAGGTGGAGTTTAATGAGCTGGTGGGAATGTAGCCAGTTATGTCAGGATGTGTTTTACAGACTGGAGCTGGAAAGCTCCCTGGCTAACCTTGGACAGATCCAGTGCTAATGGAAAAAGGAGCAGTGGTGTACTCTTCCCTTCAAAGACATCCTCCCTCCTTACTCACACACTTGCTGAGTGGGTTTTTTTCAGAAGACTTTGGCAACTGAAGAAAAATCATCTCACTTTGCATTCCTTGTTAGAGGAGTTGGGTCCTTCTCAAAAATCAGTATTTTCTTCAACTTGAATCTTTTGGAAGTGAAGTGAAGCAGCAAAATCATACTTACAAGGGGATTCTGAAGTTTCAGATCGCATAGAATTAAGTATTGGAATCAAATTTTCATCTCTGATGTCCAGACCTGCTGTAGCTATAAATGAACTATAAATGGTTCAGTATTTTGATTAACCTCAAACAGATTTTAACCACTTATTACTGACTAGAAAAATAATTCTAATTTAATAGTACTGAGCCTGCTGGATGCAGGTGCTGGAGTCAAGGTAGAGGGTATGGGTTGCTGAGTAGCTGAACTAGCTCTTAAGTTGCTGCTAGTGCATGGAGCCACTGAGACTTTGTTTATCAGTTTTGGGTGGAACATGGATTAGCTTGGTCTAAACTGCCATTTAGCATGGTTTATCTTTCACTTAGAGTAGGCTGAAGTAACTGAAAGAGAATTTAGTGTCTCTGCTGGCAGCCAGTAACTTGTGCTGGAGCTCATTTCCATCTGGTACTCCTGTTCTTAATACCTGCCACAGCTGACTGAGTAAGTGCAGTGTTCCTCATGCTTTGGAAAACCCTTAAAGCAGTTTGAAATGGAACTGTAGGCATTGTGGGATGCAGAACTGAGAATGCAGCTCGATGTCTTCTTATATAAAATAAAATAAAAAAAAGAGATAAATTAAAAATGGGAAGTTAGTGATTCCCACAATATCCTCCATCATTTTAATCACATTAACACTGAGACTGGAATGACTCTGGATGGGAGAATTAGGAAGTTGGATTTGGTATACATGTGCAGAAACATAAACTAAGAGAAATTCACAATTACAGCTGAAACCACTGTTAGGTACTTTAAAGCTTTAGGCTGCAAATGAAAACAGAAAGTTCCTGTTATTCCTGCTTTTCCCTGCAAGGTGCATTTCTCATGCAGCTCTTCATGTGGGAGGCTGGAGACTTCTCTGCTTTTCTACAAGGAAGGAGAAGTATTTGAATAGTTGCAACCCAGGTACATAGATTAAAAAAAATTATCCCCCAAACAACCCCAAAAGTACATGAGAACAGTGTGTGCTGCATGTCAGGCATGAGAAGCTGTTTATGTAGGCCCTGGGGAAATACTGGGGCAGTAACACTCAGGCTCGTGTGCAGAACTGTGTTCCCAGGGAATTGAACCCTAATGTAGTTTTGGATGAGGGTGTCAGCATCTGGCGCTGGTTCCTTATTAACAGCTCTTTGTGTCTCCCCTCCCTGGCCTCCTTATGGGTCAGATATGCCACATGTTTCAAAATTCCTGTGCTTATTCTGGAAGAGGGAATGGGTAAGTGAATTGCCAAAAGCAAATTTTTAAGGAGTAATGTTGGTACTTAGGAACAGTATGTGTGTTGTGTTTTGGAGATGTGGTTTATAATTCCATAGGCAAGGTGGAATTGATCTCTTCTGCTCTTACAGGGCAGACAGAGTGAATGACAGTGCAGTCCATAAAGCCATGTAATTGTTTTGGTAACAATAGAAATAGGGACCATGTAGAAATCATTCTATTAAAAAATAGGATATTTGGTGTTATATCAGGCTTTCTTAAATGTTGAAGTTTTCCCATGAGCCTGCTTTAGAAATAACAGCAAAGCAACCAGGATGATTTTTCTTCTGTCTCCATTTCTCTTCTCTTTGGCAAGTGAAACAATTTTTTGAGGGAAAACATTAGTGAAATGGTCTTTATTGATGTGGTACCTCTGTTCTCTCACTGAAGTGCAACTGCTGTGTAATTTTGGTTGTACATCATTTTTGCTTTTCCTTTCGTCCGAAGGAATTCTGTTTGCTTCCTTCCATTAGATAAATGAGGACAAATCTGTAGGTTGGGAACAGAGGGAGATTCAGAGCACTGGGCCCAGCGTGCCCATTGTGTACGTGGGCAGCACAGCAGAAATGACAAGGCTCCTTCAAAAGCAGCATGGAAAGATGAACAAGATGAAGAGAGAGCAGCAGACATGAAGGATGCTGTTTTGCCCGAGGAAAACACTGCTATCCATAAGATATTTAAAGACAAGACTTGTGTACAGGATGAAGGGATCTCAGAAACAAAACACAGATGGCTTCTAAGCTCTGAAACACAAACAGCTGCTGAATCCTGGAGGTTACTCAACTTCATCGGGCTTTCACATTTGAGACTCTATGCCTATCCTTAAAAAAAAACCCCTTGTATTCAGCCAACTTGTATCCAGCTGAACTGTGGCTCAGAACCCAAGGAGTGTGATACTGCAAGAAGATTTAAGGCTGGTTTTATATTTGTGCTCTTAAATGCTCCTCACAAAGTGGGCAGCACTGCTGGCACATAACTAAAGGTGTGGGTGCTACTTGGAGAAGTGACATCCTTTTGTAAAAGGCTTTTGAGAGGTCTTACACCTTGGTTGGTTTGTTATTTCTGAGGGGAATCTTTCATAGTTGTAGACAGTGATGCTCCAGTATAGTCCCAGCAGGTCTGTGCTGGCAACTGACTGGGAGGGCAGTGACTGATGAAATGGGAAACAGGGCAGAGTCCAGGGGACCCTGAGGGGCTGCAGGAGAGCATTGTGAGGTTCTGATCCTGCCCCTGGGATGTGACAGCTGTGCAGGACAGGCTGGGGACTGACTGCACGGAAGGATTTGCAAGGCACTGGAAGCTGAGTGTGCATCATCAACGTGTCCTTGTGGCCTCTCCTGCTGGGCTGTACCAGCACAAGCACGTCCAGCAGGGAAAGGGGAGGGTGATGTTCCTCCTCTGGGTACCTGGGGACACATCTGGAGTGCTGTGCCTGGTTTTGGCTCTCTGGGACAGTAAGGATTGTGTCAAACTGAATGGACCAAGGTGGTCAGTGCTGGAGCGTGTGATGTGTGAGGAGATGCTCAAGGAGCTGGTTTTGTTCATCTGGTAGAAAAAAGGTTCATGGGAGGATCCTAGAGCTGTCCTAGAGCTACTGGTGAGAGCATGGAGATAGCCAGGCTCATTTTTGGGGGAGCATAGGGATAGGATAAAGGACAGGAAGGGAATCTCCTGTTGGATATTAGGGGGAAAAATTGTAATGAAGTAAATTAGTCATTGCAGCAGGGATCCCGTCTGAAATGTCCCTTCTTGGACAAAGTAGAACTGAATAATTCCCTGGGCAATGTGGTCTCTGCTGAAGTTAGGCCTCCTGTGAGGGATTTGGGGGATGACTGATTGACTTTGCAGAAGTGCTGTAGATCCACAATTCTTTCATATTCCATGGAGAACTCTTCTAGCAGAGACATGGAAATCCTACTTGACCAAAGAGTATAGTTAAATATGTCACCAGGACTGGAATGTACTCTCTGAGGAAGACCTCCTGTACCAGAATCCCACCAAGTATTTCACCACATGGAGAAAATGGAGATAACAGGAGTTAGAGAATGGTCCCTGAGAATGTGTCTGAACCTGGACTGAAACCACCCCAGGAATTTTGATATTTAATGGGTTGAAGAAGGCTGCTGTGCTGCTTTTCTGAGAAATAGAAATAAGGAGAGATTGACAGGAAATATGTGGATTGTTGGGAATGTATGTCCTCTAATTTGAGGACTTCTCTGGCACCTTTTAATCATCTAGAGAGCAAGGGAAGAAAAGAACCCAGACATTACAGAAAAATTTTTGACTGAGCAAGCAGTTTAGAAATACTCACAGAACATATTTAATTCAAAGTGTTGAATTTGTATTCAGAAAAAAATGTAGAGGAAATAAGCTGAGGATGCTGGAGGAGAAATTTGACTTCCTAAACGTAGCTGGTAAAAGCTTTGGGTAAATATAATTGCTTTCATGTTTTTTTCTTGTTGCCTTGCAGCTAGGTTTGAAAATTCTCCTGCTCTGCTCCTAAAGTTGAATAAAGACTTGCTTTAATAAAGCAGCATCAATTTGCTGTGTTCCATATTGCTTGGATGCAGAGGGAGGATTCTTTTCTCCTTCAGTTCCCCAGTGCTACCAGAGTTATATTGGTGTGAGACTGCTGGGCTGCCCCACTGCTGCTGCCTGGGGTTTGTGGCCTCTGTCCTCTTCTTTGAATATTGGCCTTTCATATCTGTCCTGATTGGGTCTCTGCATGCAGGGTGAAAAAAAACCCTCCCATAAAATCTGAATTAACAGCTAGAATACAAGGAGTGATACTGATTGGGAAATAGAGTGAAGCTTGACTTCAAAAAAAAACTTTAAAATCCCCCAAAAAATCAAACCCAACCAAACCAAAAACAATCAAACCCAACCCCAACCAAACAAGAACAATCCCACAAATCACCGAACAACTATTGTTTTGCTTTATACCATGGGAAAACAATTACAAATTTTAAGAGAACTATAAAAAATTATTTACTTGACATTACCAACAACAGATGCATTTATGCATTAAGAAACATTCCTTTTAAAACATGGAACCTTCCTCTAAAATATGTATATACTTCTGCAATAAGGCAATAAACAAAAAATTATTTTCATTGGGTCTAGATAGTGATGGAGCCTTTCTTTCATGTGGGCTGCAGTTTTACTTCATGATGTAAAATGGGTCTGGCACAGAGTTCATGTCCAGTTGTGTTCAGGGTGTTGCTCTGGGGATGCTCAGCACCAGCTGGGTGCTCGTGCTCCTCTCTCAGTGCTCACATTTAATTCTGTCAGCTTGGGTTAGGTAACTTCCAAAATCTGAGTTTTCATCAGAGTCATTCAGGTTTGCTATTAAATTTCATGTGAGCCAACAAAGCCTTTCCAGGCAGGCCTGACATTTTGGCAAGGCCCCAGTAGGATTTTTAGCTGCTGCCAAATCTTTTATTTTTCTCGGCTATCAATGAAGCTGTTGTGGTAATGTGGGTTTTGTGAGCTGTGAGAATTTATGCGCACAAAGGGACCTGCTCTTTGCAGGGAACACTGGGAGCCCTGAGTCCAGGAGGAAGGGTAATTAAAGTTAATGAACCAGGGTAACCTTTCCATGGTGATGACCACTATCCTGATGGTAGGTAAGGGTCAGGGACTAGTCCCATTTTATAATCGCGCTCTAACTCCACGCTTTAATTGGTGTTGGATTAAAAATTGGCCATTACCTCCATAATAGAAGTGGTTTGTGGATTTTAAAGGAGTTTTTCAAAGCTCTGCAAGTCTTGAGGAGCTTGTTCTTCTTGGGCTTGGCTTTGTGTTCTGTTTTAATGCAGTCTAAAAATGAAGTATTTTTAGAATTTGAGACTAGATAATGCTGTTTCTGTAATGGGAGCAGTTTGGTTATCTCTCCATGGCAGAACAGAAACTCCTTTCTTAAATGCTTCCCCTTTTCAAAGGCTTCATCTGGTTTTATCAGTGAGTCTGGGAAGCCTTAGAACTTGCTAAGTTGTGGGTTTGAGGTGACAGCCCTGAAACACTAACTTCAATTTCTGACTCTTGTACTCACTGGCTTTTGTGGCATCAGGTAAGTTACTTTATGCAAGACATTTCCCTTGAAGAGGATTTTGTACTTGATTTTTCTATCTAAGGGATGGACTAAACAGAAAAACTTTGCTGCTCCTATCTCCAAAATCTTGTTGATGTATAAATCCTGCACCAAACAGGGCACAGGATGAGATGTCATTGATAGACTACATGCACAGGATCCAAAATGTTAAATATTGTTCATTTGTCTGTCTGGAATTTTAATCAGAAGGCTGTGGGTTTGATTGCCTCTTATGTAAATGTGGAAATAGAAAATGACTCTGAGAATTGGCTGTCTATCAATCCTAAAATCTTCCATTACTAAACCAAACCACATTTTTGTGTTGATGACTAGTTCCATTCAAAGAGCAGTGGTGTTTTAAGTAAAAAAAAGTTTAAATTTATCTTCTGATAGTTTGTCTCTGTCACAGATGTTTTGTAGGCATTAGCCTGTTTAAACACATTCTCTTTTTAAATTATTTTTTTTTAACAGAAACTGTTTATTTGTTTGGTGGCTGGGATGGAACTCAGGATCTGGCTGACTTCTGGGCATACAGTGTGAAGGAAAACCAGTGGACCTGTATATCCAGGGATACTGAGAAAGAGGTAAGTTCTGCAAACATCCATATTTTTAAAAATACATCAATGGTTGCCCTCAAAAATGCCCCTCCTATAGTACTTGTGTTGAAGTGCAGGATAAGAGTGAGAGCCACAGAGTTCAGACCTTCAAGTTCTGTAGACTTTTGAAATGCTTACATGGGGAAAATATGGGCTGGAGGTGGCTTTGAAGTGCTAAGATTCCTGGAGGGGAAAGGTTTATTTCTCAAAAGCAGAAATGATCGGCCAAAAAATCAACTCAGCAAGCAGAGCATGAGTTAAATAATTTTGTGTGGCTGAACAACCAGACTTATCACAAAATCATCAGTTTGGGTTGGAAGGGACCTTAAAGATCATCCAGTTCCAGCCCTGCTGCCATGGGCAGGGACACTTCCCACTGGAAGGTTCCAAGAACTTGCTAATGAACATTTCAGACCTGATCCTCGTGTTTGAGCTTCAGAAACCAATTGTTTATTTTTTTAGCTTCTGTCAAAAATGAACAGAAATGGACAACTACCAGATGGAAATCTAGAGGACAGGGGTTACTGCCAAAGGCTACACAACCCCAAGAGCTTTCGTGGAATTCATTTGAACCATTTTCCTTGGCCTCTTTTGCTCAGTATTTGACGTATGAAACCTGAAATGAATGTAGCTTGGGTTATAGGACCAGACAAAAAAAGTCCAAGACCTTTGGCTTCTGTAATTCATTTCACTGTACAATGAAATCTTCAAGTTTTGTGTGGTTATTGTATTTTGTGTTCATTACTTGTTTGTCAGAGGAAGATTCTTGCCACCTCTTCTTGGAGGTATGAAAAGTTTGAGATCCCACCAGTTTTTAACAAATTTAGGAGTTAATTTCCTCAGCTATTTGAAAACAATATAAAAACATTTTGTTTCTCATTTGTATTTCTCAGTTTCTTGTCATGGCTAATTTTGTGAGCTTCCTTACCAGATTAAATAACACTTTAATATTCTCATTTTTTTTCATAGCAAAGGTTTTTTAGGGGTTATGATCAAGTAGGACAAATAGCCTGAGCTGAAAAAAAATAAAAATCTCACAGGCATTTCCTGTAGCCCTTGAATCTCTGTGTCATGTTCTTACTGATTGGAACATCCTTTACAAAATGGGCAATAACAAAACTGAATGTGATACTCTGGTTTCTGTCATAACAGAGCTGTGGAGAGGTAAAATTGTTATATTTATGTACTGTTTAGTCAAACAGGGGCTGCTGTGTTTTCTTCTGCACAAACCAGGGTGGGTCAGTCTGGTGTTTAAGGGATGCATTTCCTTCTTGCTGGGGTCGTGCCACATCCAGTTGAGTTTCTCTAAAACTTAGGAGGCCTGGCTGGGATGGGAGAAAGGAGGGATGCACAAAAGGAGAGCTGTGGAGGAGACACAGTAGGAAGAGTTGAGTTGATGTGATTAAATGATTATGAAGGGATTTTGGAGGGAAAAATGTTAGCAGAGTGTTATGGAAGCTCAGGAAATTCACATGGAAGATGGGAAGGGTCTAGCAAGGAGAGGAAGAAAGAGGAATTTTTAAAAAGCGGAAACTTGCTGAATGTGTGAGGAGTTTTGAAGAAAGGTTGTACTTAATAGAGAAAAGTGTGGAGCAACATGACTTTAGAAAGGGAATTCTGGAAGGACTCCCTGTGACAAACTTGTGAGGTGGGGCCCCTGTGAGCCTTGTGGAGTTCAGCAAGGCCAAGTGCAAGGTCCTGCACATGGATTGGGGCAATTCCAAGAGCAGATAGAGGCCAAGCAGAGAATGGATCCAAGAGCAGCCTCAAGGAGGAGGAGAACTTGGAGTCTTGGTGGTTGAGAAGCTCAACAGGCCTTGATGATGTGGGCTTGAGCACTTCTGCTCTGGACCCAGGCTGGCAGAGCTGGGTGTGCTCACCTGGAGAAGAGAAGGCTCCAAGGAGAGCTCAGAGCCCATTCCAGTACCTTAAAGGGCTTCAGGAGAGCTGGAGAGGGACTTGAGACAAAGGTATGGTGTTCCAGGACAAGGGGAAATTGCTTCCCAATGACAAAGGGCAGGGTTAGATGGGATATTGGGAAGGAATTCCTGGCTGGGAGGTTGGGGAGTCCCCAGCACAGGTTACCCAGAGAAGCTGTGGCTGCCCCTGGATCCCTGGATGTGTCCAAGGCCAGGTTGGACAGGGCTTGGAGCAACCTGGGACAGTGGACGGTGTCCCTACCCACAGCAAGGGGTGGCACTGGATGGACCTCAGTCCCTTCCCACCCAAAGCATTCCATGATTCTGTGATACAATCAGCAGTGTTCAGGAGGCCTCCTGAAGTGTAGTTCAGGTTTTTGGTGACTTTCTGAGGTACGGTGACCTGGCAGCTGCTGTACTTGGAAACCAGCAATGGGTTGTGGGGTTTTTTTCCAAAGAGATCTGGATGAAACCTGATTTAGAAATGAAAAGGTCAATCTCAAATGTTGAGAAGTATATTCAAAAATAAAGACTCCAGATGTTTCTCTAATAGGGACATCAACTTCTCACAAACAGTTTGCAAAAAGGAAATGTCTGTTGACATGGAATTTTAAAAAATATTCAGAGTAGATTCCAGTGGAGCTTAATCTTGTTTTGTTGTATTGCGCTAGTTCTGCTTCTGGCTTTTTTATTCTAATTAATCAGTGACAGTGGTTAAATTAGCCACTTAATAATGAAACTTGGATAAGAGTGAAATATGGTGAAAGTTGCATCCTGTCCAGTGTTATTGTAGGGATAATGCAGCGTAATGCTTCAGGCCAAGGATACTGGGAGCTTCTGTTGCAGTGCATTAGGAGAATGTTGTGTGACCTTTTTAAGAAAGTTTTTTGCTTCTGTTTTTCAACATTTTCCAGTGAGGTGTCTCTTTGTCACCTGAAGTTGCATTTGTCTTTTTTAACAGTTAGACACCAAAGCTGATTTTCATAGCTGTTTTTCATAGAGTCATTGAATAGCTCAGTTGGAAAAGCCCTCTAAGATCAACTCCAACTGTTTCTCCCCGCACTGCCAAGGCCACCACTAAACCATGTCCCCAAGTTTCACATCCACATGGCTTTTGAGTTCTTCTAGGGATGGAGACTCCATCACTGCCTTGGGCAGCCTGTTCCAGGGATGGAAAACCCTTTCAGTGAAGAAATTTTTCCAAATATCCAAGCTCAACCTCCCCTGGTGTAACTTGAGGCCGTTCCCTCTGCTCCTGTCCCTGTTCCCTGGAGCACAGCCCGACCCCCCCGGCTGTCCCCTCCTGGCAGGGACTGTGCAGAGCCACAGGGGCCCCCTGAGCCTCCTTTGCTCCAGGCTCAGCCCCTTCCCAGCTCCCTCTGCCCAGCTCCTTATATCTGTCTTGTGTGTCTGGACAAAATGCTCAGGGCTCTGCCGGAGTAGCTGATCACCTTCAGCATGAAAAGAGGGTCTGCAGGACCTGCTGGTGAGCCCACCACCACTGCTGACGGACAGACAGACAGACCCCACCATCCCTTCAGAGTATGAATCCAGCAGGTCTCCTGCTGTGCTTGTCAAATCCTCTTCTTCAAGCCTGAATCCTTCCAGGGAGATGCTCCCTGGACCTCTCAGCTTCCCCACAGCTTCTGTCTCTGGAGTGTGTGACAAACCTGTAAATCAGCTGGCACAAGGCACAGCCAAAATGGTTGTCATTTAAGAGGCTTCATGAGTTTCTACCCTGAATCAGTTGGAATGTTCTGATAAATGCTGTTGTCTTCAGGGTTTTTTAGTGGCTGTAGATCAACAGACCTCTTCAGGATTAGGGAATAAATAGTTTTTAAAAAACAAACCTTGTCATTCTTTGGATATTTTTACTCTAGGCCAGTGTCAGTTAACAGGGAAATTTCACGAGTGTGTTTTGATGTCTATTTCTAGTTTCCAAGTAGCAGCTTTCTCTTTTGAAGGGTGATTTAGTTAAAATCAGTGCAGGAGGACAGTTTTAAATGTAGGAAAGACTTTGTTTGGTGTAAATTGATAGTCAGGGGATTTTGAAATAGGATCAAAATGCTGAGGGGTGTTGATGCCTCTGGAGATCAGATAAATGAGGCTAAAGTAGTGTGATAGTTGGCATATTTTGTGTGTCTCTGGTATTCCTGTACCTTGTTCTAGTATTTCCTAGAGACAAGAGATGGGGGGATCTCCCTTCAAACAGTGTCACTGCACTGATTGGTACCTTCTGTGCTGCTTCTTGGAAAATACATTGACTCATCCTCATTCTGGCTTCTTCAGAGGAAAATCCTGCTCACAAATCAGCTCTGGTGAAGGATGTGGAAATTGTGTAAATGGGTTAGGGTTAGGTGACACTGTGTTTCTCTCAAAAATTGTTGGAGTATTTCCTTACCAAAGGTAGAAGTGAAGGTCTTGTCATGGTTTAACTGCTTGAGAGGATAAATCTTTGCTCACAGTGAAGGGAAGTGTAGGTCAACAAGTGCCTCCTGTTCAGTAGGTTCAAAATTATGTAGAAAATGGCTATATTGTGAGGTGACAGTTTGCTGTGAACAGAAAGTGCTTTTCCAGGATGCTGAAAGTAAAAGCTGACAAGTGTAGAAAGATCTCCTAATGGTGAGAGCCAGGGGGAATTTCAGCTGCTATTGTATTTCCAGTTAAATTTTCTCCAGTCTCTGCATGCATTTCTTTGCATTTGTTGGCATGGATGAATTTACCCAAAGCTTTCAGTGTCATGTTACCACAGAAGCATTTTTGTAGGAGTTTGTGACACCTCTGGCTGGGGTTTTTGGGTGTGATGCAAAAGTACATGAACTTATCAATGTAAAGTTTTTTACCCTGTGCTGTTTGAAGTGTAGGAACTGAACTAGTCTCAAATATTGACTTCTTCCCACAGATGGTGATAGAGTTTGGAAGGCACATCAAGTGACTTGAGGGGCTTTTTGTTGCAAATATTGTGATGTTTACAGACTTGATATCTAATACAGTGAGTGTGCCATGTCCTACTGCTGAGCAGTTCCAGTGGTACAGATGCTCGGTTGTAGGAGATTCCTGGTGCTGCAAAAGCACATAGGGAGAAAGCAGCTGTCCCTGAAAGAAACTTGGATACTGCAGACGTACCTCAGAGCCAACTCCCTAAATAGTGCAAATGCCTACAAAAGTAGGGACAAAGACAGCAGATGCTGGAGTGAACTAAATGAAAAGTATCCTAGGCTTATCCTAAATATCACAGGCTAATGGTTTATTTTCCTCCTTATTTAGTAGCATAATGGTTTAAAATGTTCTAAGCCAGTATTCTTTCACCAGATTGTTTGAGAGAGACTTTCACATATGCCTAACTGACATCCCCAGTGATTTCCACTTAGGCAGCCTAAAGCAAAAAAGCCCTGTTGAGGGAGTAGCACCTCAGCTTTTAAAATAATTTATTTTTAAATAAAGTTTTTGGAAAAGGTTTTCAGCTTTTAAAGCTAATTTATGTGCTTATGCTACCTTGTGTGCCTCAAGAGTTCTGTCCTCTTAATCCTGGTTTATTTGTCTTTTTTATTTTTTAACTTTGACATTTTTTTAAGGAAAAGATCATCCATATTTGAAAACAGCTTCAGGTCTTAAGTTATTCAGTTTCCTCACTAGGTGCCTGTATTTCTTGCTTCCAGCATGAAAAAAAGCCCAGAAAACCAGCCAAACTTCAGTTATTCCTCACACCAGGTGTTTGAATGTGTGGAGGTCCCTTTCCTCCACACACTGCTGTTTAAATCAGTCTCTCTTGGAGAAAGGAGCATTAAATAAATGCCTTGTGCCCGATGTTCTGGAGGCTGCACAACTTTGGCAGCCCTGGAGCTTGTGCATGCCAGTCTTCAGGTTATGCTGAATTTCCAAGTCATCATAAAGCTTTCAGTTGCAGAATAAAACTACTTTTAGTCCTTGAAGTAATGCATCAGGCAGGGTTGATTTGTGGCGTTTATGTTCCGATAAAAATCACCACTTCAGCTACAGCTTATGATGAGTTTAATGCTCTGATCTCTGGTCTGGAATGGAACTTTATTTTACTTACATGGCTTTATTAGGATATTATTGCATCATCCTAATGCATTTTGCAATTCCCTGTAAATTGTAGATGAGGCAGTGTAGAGTCATTCTTGGGTGGCTGTGGATGCATCCTGGGGGGAAAATGACATTACAGGATTTTCAGGTAAAGATTTAGTGAAGAGCTTGATGTTGGTACAAGGAATTCTGATTTATATCCTTTTGGCTTTTAAAGACACAGAAGTATGCACCTGTGAGATGAGCCAGCTGGAATGCCAGGACCCCAGCATTTCACACTGAAGGGATTAAAAGAAAAGGATTTTAAAGAAATAGGAGAATATGTAGAGGTGGAAGGAAAACTTAACTCTTTTGCCGGTGAGTGAAAGTAGCTTCACACACCAGTCAACTTTGCCTTGGGAGTAGAGTAATGTCTTGTTTCAGCTACACTGAGAGACTTGTTACATTAATGTTACATTAACTTTGCTCAGTCTGTGCAAATACAGAAATCCCTAAAGAAATATCACTTATCCCAAGGTGGTAACATAGGGGAAGCAGTCTCAAGTAGTATCACAGACAAATCTGTAGCTAAATTGTCTGGATAATTATGTGCTTGAAAACGTAGTAAGTTTTTGTGGACCTTGCTGCTGAGGTATTTCAGCAACTGGGTTTTGGAGGTAATTGGGAATTGAGCTTTCTGGAGTGTCTCAAGAGAATTTATTGGCACAGTGGCTGGTGCAATGGTGTGTTGAATTCAGATCTATCTGAAAGAGCTTAGTGTGTTTAATAGGACTTAATCCTTGAATTTTCCAGGGCTTGCATGTGATGGAGGTGTTTCTGATAGTGGGCTCTAGGAAATTAAACAGCCAACTTGCCAACACCTTCAGGTGCAAACTACCCTTTTGTCACAGCTTAAAACTGTCTTCACTTTCTCAGAAACATCTGAGAGCCTGTGGCTGTCAAGGGATTTAGACTTAGAGTTTCATGTTTGTCTATTACCAGCATCTCAAGGACAATTAATTACCAAAAAAAACCAACTTCCAAAAGTGTAGCCTTGCTTGTAACCTTTGTGGCTAAACAGTTTATAAGCAACCAGTTAAATTTTTTCAGCCTTGTGGTCTGCGAGTGAGGCTGTAGCTCAGCCGAGTAGTTTGTGTCTATGGAAAAATCTCTCTTGGCTGGACCTTTGCTGGCCATTGTTACTGGTAATGAGAGGACAGAGTGAACTTGTGATGCATGCAAAAATGACCTCATTCAACATCCTGCAATTGTTAATGGGGTTAGTTAAATTCGGCACACGAGGGACGTTGTCCTGAGGGCCCATCTCGGAGCTGGTGAAAGCTCTGGTTCTCTGGTGGGTTGTCTGTTACATTTCATCAGCTGAGCACTGGATGTGGAACAAACTGACAATTTACTTGGTAAAATTTAAGAAGTTGAAGCTTTTTTCACATTTCAGCAGTGTGAGCAGCGCTTTGTTTGCAGGTGAATTGTGCCTTTTGTTAGAAATAGCACAGAACTTATGTCCTTTTGCTGCAAGGTCGCCATGTACTGGGGTATTCCTTCAGTACTTCTCTTGTTTGCATTTGTAAGCTGAATCACAAAGGTTGGATGACTTTTATTTTTGACTGTAAACTAAAGCCTGCACAAGACCTTCATACACATTCCTGCAACCTTCTTCAAATAAATTAAAGAATTACAGAATGGTTTGGGTTGGAAGGGACCTTAAAGATCAATTCATTCCACCCCCTGCCATGCACTGGGACATTTTCCACTATCCTAGGTTGCTCCAAGCCCCATCCAACCTAGCCTTGAGCACTTCCAGGGATCCAGGGGCAGCCACAGCTTCTCTGGGCACCCTGTGCAAGGGCTTCACTGCCCTCCTGAGCAGAGAATTTCTCTCTAACAGCTGATCTAAATGTCTTCTCTTTCAGTTTAAAACTGCTCCACCTTGTCCTGTCGCTATCTGCCTGTGTAAAAACTCCATCTTTTCTTATAACCCCATTTTAAATACTGAGTGGCCACAAAATCATTTCCCACTGTTTGCATGCTTGAAGATGTGGGAGCTTTTTCCCCTTCCCACTGGCTTTTAAGATGTTTTACTGCAACATAAGATCCATGGTGTTATGCATTGTTGGACGGCCTTGCGGATACCTTGGTGTGAGAGCAGAGAGCACAGGAGATCCAGGAATGTGGCTCCTGCCCTGGCAATTCCTCTGGCAGTGGCTACCAAAGCTGTTTCTGCACTGTAGGAAAACTCAGGCAGCACAGCTGTCAAAGCACAGTGTTGGTGCTTTTCTAAAGTTCAGCTGTGAGGACACACTTGGTCTTTAGAGGTGCCTTGATCAGGGCACATCAGAAGCCAGAAGATCATGTATTAATTCATTCCTTTATGAAAATACTCTCAAATTAGTTATTTCTACAAGCAGGTGGCAGGGAGGCTAATAAATATTAATTTCATGAGAATGGAGCATTATCTATTTGTTTTCATAGCAATCCTCATGAGCTGCACCAAGTCTGTGCTGTGATAAACCTGTGCTGATCCCTGAAGGATGGAGCAAAGACTTGGAGTCAAGTTTGTGTCAGACTGGAAGGGTTGAGCTGTCAAAGGTCATCAAATCCAGCCCACTGCTGTCATAAGGATTGTGTTGTATGATCTCTGAGCCTGATCATTTGACTTATAAGCTCATTGAACAGTCTTTCAAAAATAGAACATCAGGCCATTTATTTTTTTAATTCTAATTTAAGCAGGGAAAGTCTCTTTGTGGCAGGCTCAGCTCAAGGCCGTGCAGCATCAACAGTGGGAAATTAGGACTGGCTCAAATGTGAGCATGCTTTTAGGAAGGGAAAAAAAGAAAGCTTCATCTTGTTAAATTTTCATGTTTTCCCACCTTGAAGAGACATGCACACAAAACTGTGTGCTAAAAGCTGCCTCTGACTTTAATCTGCTCCATCATGTCTGAGTCAGATGCCCAGAAAGGACTTTGCTGGTAAATCTATCCCGTGGCATCGCTGTAGGAGGGCACCAGTAAGCAGATTAGCCATAGCTCAGATTCTGTGTCAGCTGCCTGACCAAGGGTGTCTTCCTGTCTTGGCTCTGCCTCGATTTATTAATAGTTAATTATAACTTTTTAATATCCAAACCTAATATTTATCATAAGGCATTTAACTCTTGTGCAAAAAATTGTGTAAATTCATGGCTTTCCAGAAGTGGTCCTGAGGAGTTTTCAGCATGCTGACTCTTAGATAGATTCTGATCTATTTCTTAGGCTTCCCAAAATATTTTTTGGCAGAACATATTTAATTTATATGTAACAGTTTTCTAGAGAAGCTGTGGCTGCCCTGTCCCTGGAAGTGTCCAGTCCCAGGGGCTTGGAGCAACCTGGCATAGTGGAAGGCAAGGGAGTGGGACTGGATGAGCTTTAAAGTCCCTTCCAACCCAAACCATTCTGTGGCTGATGAACTTGAATGTTCTCAGAAATATTCTTTATTACTGGTAAAGCAGCCTTAAAATTAAGTTGGAATATCTGTAGCTTTTATAAATAGTGGCAAGAATTGTGGAATGTTAAGGGTTGGAAGGGACCTTAGAGATCATCTAGTCCCAAACCCCTGCCATGGCCAGGGACACCTTCCACTAGATCAGGTTGCTCCAAGCCCCATCCAGCCTGGCCTTGGACACTTCCAGGGATTATTTTCAGAGTAATTTAAAGAATGGAGTTTACATAGAGTATCCAAAAAACATTTTTTGGAGCTAAACTCCCATCTTATGGTCCTAGAAACATTCAGTGCTGCGCTGCATCTACCCGGTGTGACCTGTAAAGATTTTTAATTCTAGTGTTGGAACTGTCTAGTCTTGGACATCAAATGACATGGGTGGCACTGATTTCTGCCATCATACAGAGTAGGAAGTTGGGATGTGCTGTTTGAGGGAGGGTCTTTTATGCTGCAGAAACCCTTACAGGGGGCTCTGAGCCCCTGCCATGTGCCTGTGCTGGGCTGCTCTGGCCTTGAGCAAAGTTGTGATGTTCCTATTGTGGGACTGGACGTGCAGGGCCCTCCCTCGGGTGGTTTGGTGCTCCTGGCACATCATCAGTGATTTTTTGGGTGATAGGAACAATACATCAGCCTCCAGCTCCTGTTTTGTGTTTTGTGTTGAGGGACCATACAAATCCTCCATGCCACCACAAAAAAAAGAATAGATAAAATTATTTTCTTATGTTTCTTGCACCTTTAGGTTATGATAAACTTAAAATGCCTTCTGTGAGTAACTTGTATGAGATGCAAATGTTTTATTTTGTTGTATAGCTGCAGTTGTTTCTCTGGCTGAATTTAGTGCTCATCTAGAGCAAAGCAAATCTTTGCTGTGGCTCAGATTAAACATTTTGGGAGCGCATTAGCTGTAGACTGGCATTGATAAAGCACTAACAAGCTCTAATCTTAAAGCACATGGACTTGAATTAATGCCAGGAATAATATGCATTTTCTTTCATTTTCAAGTTTGTGGAGAACTTTCCCCCCTTTTTTTTTTATTGGGGGGGGGGGGGGGGGGGGGGTGGAGGAGGAAACGAATTATAGTCCAAAACTGGGAAATGAGAGCAATTAATCTCTGCAGTTGTGTGTAGGCAGGAGGGACTATTTGTTGCCTGACAGGCTGCTCTCAGGACTGGAAACAAAGTAGGTTGTTTGTGTCTTTTTATGTCCTCGTCCTAGTTTGCTTTAGGACAAGAGCATTTACCTCATGACGCTTATTTTTGAACTTCATACTGGAGGCAGTGTTCACATTCCACTCAGTCTTTTACAGGACCAAGAACGGAGAATTAGTCAGCTGTTCTTTGTTTTTATTTCCCTGACTCTTGAACAGGATCCAGGCTTGCTCCTGAGGTTTTTCATCTGGATTGGTCTGAATAAAACAGATTTTTCTTGCAACTGAAACCCCTTTATTTGCAAAAGGTTATGATAACCAGAAGAAGCCAAGCTCCCCCAGTTTTTGTTTGGGGTGGGCAGTGGAACCGGCTTCCTGCGGTCGTGTTCTCATTAAAGGAGGTTCATAGGACATTTATTTAAAAACAAACCAAAAAATGAAAGCTAGCATGTTTGTGCCTTAATGTAGCATTCCAGGATGCTGTTGCTAAGATGATGCCTGCTGATTCTGGCATAAATAGTGATTTGAGCAGACCCTACCCTAAGGAGTTGAGTCCCAATCCTTTCTCCCCTGTATAGGAACAAATCAATTATTCGAAGGAGGCGGTGTTGTCTCTCAGTGCTGTTGTGTTGCTTTTTGAAAACGTTTTGTAAGTTAGTCCTTAAGTGGGATAATTGCTTTCAGCATTTGCAAGTTAAATGAAGAAAGCTCTAATTAGATTTTATAAAGTGGCTTAGCATGTTGAGAAGGCTTTTCATAAAGTATACTGTGTATTCACTTGGCATTGCACAATTGAATTTCGTGTAGCACTGACGAAACCTAAAAATCCTATTTGGCCCTGGGTGCTTAAAGGATTGAAAGCCTTTCTTAAGTGCTCCTGGCCATACAGCCTCTCTTCCTTTCCCTACCATCCCACCCTCACCAGGGCATTTATCTCTGCTGTAGAGACCAGAGGAGTTACATCAACACCAACCTGTTTAAAGAAGAGCCTTGGAGCTGGGCATAAAGCTTGGTATTTTGTAGCACTTCCAAACAGGACCCTGCACATGCTATTTAATCTGTTTTAGCTGTTATTGTGCTGTGCTGATTGTATGGTGGGGCTGAGTGGCACAGAGCCACTTTGTTCAGGTCACTCCTGGCTCTGTGCAGACACTTATTGAGTCCCACACAAGCCCAGCAGTGCCTGTGCTTAGTAGTTTTTGGTATTGTTTGGTGTCCTGTAGGTTAGAAATGTGATATGCTAATGCTTTCCTCTTGCCATCACAGCCTTGGCAGCAGCTGAGGCACTGGCCAAAGCAGCCTGACACACTTATTGCCATCTGAATAAGGACTTAGCCCAGTCACAAGCCCCTTTCACGTGTGGTTTCTGCAGTGTGTGTGCCAGGAGCTTTCTGATGAGAATTGGAAGGAGTCCCCAGAGGCAGTGTTTGTTCAGGTCATTTGGGTGCTGTTGCTGGATGTGACTTTCAGAGTCTTATGGAAGATGGGCTCTGTTTGGGAAGTGACACCTCTGCTACCTCAGTCAATCAGGTCGTGAAGCTTCATCTGCAAAAATGTGGATTCCACGTGCAACAACTTAGAAGAAACCAGATCTAAAGTAAAGTGCTTAATTATAAAATCACAGAAAGGTTTGGGTTGGGATGGACCTTAAAGACCCTCTAGTTTCACCCCTCTGCCATGAGCAAGGACACCTTCCACTAGGCCAGGCAGCTGAGGGCCCCATGAAAACTTGCAGAGATGAGGAGTTCTGCACAGGTTTGTTATGAGTTCAGACAGTCACAGAAGCAACTTGTCAAAACTGTGACTTGGTGATAAGGACTGAATTTGAAGAAGGGCATTGAGATCTCTAGTTAGATCCACTCAGCCTGGGGCATTAATTAATGGATCATGATCAGCCTACATCCTGGCAGGGTGACAGAAGGTTGCTCTTTTGCCCTCTAGCCATGCTTGATCTCTTAACCCTTGGGTTAGAGAGTCATCTCTGTCATGGTCAGTTTTTCTCACTCATTGCTTTTAAAGGGTCAGATTCTTTGACCGCTTATGGAATCAACAAACTTTCCTGTTTGAATTTACTCGATTGCTGTGTCCATGGCAAGCTGTGGCAGAGTGTTCCTCGTGTGAACAACAGGCTGCTGTTGTAACCACATGGAGCACACGGCTTTGGATGAACCCTCACAGCCACCCACGGGCACTTGATTCATCGCATGTGCCTTGAAGCGTTTTACTCTTTTGTAGTGTCTTTGTAAATGGACTTTGTGTCCCTCTTTGAAGTACAGATGAGCTGCAAGGGCTGCCATGGTCAAGCTGAACTTAGAAGTGAACATAAATTTGGACCTTTCCCCTTTTCTGCCTTGAATATCAAGCCAGCATGTATCACTGTTAATGGAGTTATTTACTCATTTTGGTAAACATGTAGGCTAAGGAAGAAACTTTGGCAGGTTCCTTGTGATCTTGTGAGTGTTGTAAAGGCAGAACTCCAGTTTTCTTGGAGAACAGGTTTCAAATTGGATGAAGTTTCCTGTATTACAAGAGATAGCTCATGCTATGGCAGGCTCTGCAGTTGATAGAGCTGATGTTCTTGCATTAACTTGAGGTGATGAAGATTCTGTGTCTGTAGAGATGAAATGTTAAATTTAAGAGCTCTTTAAGAAAGCTGATTATTACTGTGTGAGATGTGGCTAGGACATAATTAAAGAAAAAAAGGTATTTTTCCTAAATTCTTTTCTCATTTTAAAACAGTCTTAGGAAATCTGTATGTTGCATATTTAGTGTAGCAACTGTGGTTTTGGTGCCATTGCCTTGAAATGGGTATTGAGTTGTGAAGTCTCTCAGCTTTCTGTCTGTGCTCAGACAAATTTTGGTTGATGATGTAGCTTTTCATGGCAAGGCAGATCTGGAAATTGCTAAATTGGAGATTTACTCCTGAAAGTGCTAAAGACATTATTTGAACAAGTTTGGGAGGATTTAATTTAGTCCACATAGAGGTGAGAGAGAAGGGGAATGATTCTTAAATTGTTCAATTCCATTCAAAAACTGCAGTGACCTGCCAGAGGGGAGGGTCAGAGAGCCCAGATGGGTCCTCACATCTCACCCACAAGGCAGCTGTGCCAAGGCAAATAGGTGCTCATGGGCAGGGGAGTGGTGCCATACCCCTCAGGGTCCCAGCTTCATGGCTTGGGGTGGACTATGCACACTGGGGTGATTTATTTGGGAACCAGGGGCTGCCTTTGTGAGTGCACAGGTTGGTGCTTCTCATGCAAAGGAACACCCCCGTGTGTTTGGAACAGGGTCCTCTGCAAGATGCTGTTCTTGTATTTTCTAGGAACAAAGAATTGTGTTGTTGCCTTCTGTGTCCAAAGGCAATCAGTGAGCTTTTGCTGCATTTCAAGATTTTATGCTAATATTTCACTGCTATCAGTACTTTTATTTTCAGAAAATAAAATTATCCTAATTACCATGAAGTAACTAATCCTCAAAGCTGTAATCATTGCCGACATAATGCTTCATATTTACAAAATACGAACAATTCAGTTCACCTCTTCACATGGTCTTTTGAGTTACTGTAAACAGTTTCCTGGAACCATTGCTTAATCAAGAAATTGAATTCTGTAACATGAATAGTAAAGGCTTTTGACATCAAAGATGTAATGCTTCCTTTCTTGTTTTATCCAATTTAGTGATGTGCATTCCAGTAGTGTACTTTAAATTTCAATAGAATTTAAGTGAAAGGGTACAATTATGAAGACTTTTTCATAAGACATTCCACATAAGGTAGTATGCAGAGCAACTATTGTGCTGATTATTTGGTGTGATATGGCTACACTTCTTTAACTGTAAGTCTTCAATAATGATTTTAAAGATTTGCTGTATCTTTGCCTACTTGCCTAATCTTTACTTTTCAATGGTTTTGAATAGATTTTTTTTTGTGTAGAATCCCAGAATGGTTTGGGTTAGAAGGGACCTTAAAGATCATCCCATTCCAATGCCCTGCCATGGGCAGGGACACCTTCCACTATCCCAGGTTGCTGCAGGTTCTGTCCAGCCTGGTCTTGGATACTTCCAGGGATCCAGGGGCAGCCACAGCTTCTCTGGGAACCCTGTGCCAAGGACTCACCACCCTCAAAGGGAAGAATTTTGTCCCCATATCTAATTTAAACCTGCCCTGTGTCAGTGGGAAGCCATTCTCTTTGTCCTGGCACCCAACTGTGTCAAAATAAACTACAGAATTGATCTATACTCATGATATGTTGTTTTTCATCTGATATTTTGCGCATAAGGCTTTGCAAACCTTGACTTCTAATGTTTTGGTGTATGAGAACATCACTCTCATGCTTCAAGAAGAAGCGTATGAAGGCCCTTAAAAAGAGATTTGGGAAGCAGAAAGGAAACTGCCCAGGCCTGCATAATCATCATCATAATGTCATTAAATAAATTACTCCATGATTTAACTTGAGCACTCCTGGATGGATTAAGGCCATAATAATTTGACATGGGGCACTCTGTGTGTTTCTCTTGAAGATCATAACTCAGGGCAGTTTTGCTTACCGTGGGAAACTTTCTTTCGGCTGGAGGCTGGGAGGGCCATATCTATTTGTGAAGGACAGGGAGTGCTTTTGTTACCTTCCCAGAGCCATTATGGGATATGATTGCTTGGGGGAGTGTCTGCTTATGATCTGTTAGAAAACAGCCTATTAATAAAACAGAGGCTCTTGTAATAGAGCACTTCTTAATCTTCTTCCTGTGTAGTTATTTATAGGTTGTGACATCTTAATTTGCCTCTCATGTGCATCGACTTCTGTTATTTTAAAAGATCAAGTAGTTTTCACACGCCTCTGAGAATCACTTCTGGGAGAAACTGTCTGTTTTCTAAGGAATCTGACAAAAAAGGTTCAAATCATAAGTTTGTTGTGACAAATGCATTAAGGTTTTTGCTAGTGTCTTTCTAAAAGGACAGAAGTTATGGGATGCGCTCTTGTAGTTAATTATATATTAATCCTCTATTTGATTACAAGCAGATTTTCTTGAATTCCCCAAGGTTTTCTATCTGCTGCTAATACTTATTTCCTCTTAGTGACCTACCTGAAGCAATATTAAGTCCACAATTCTCTACATTTTTGTGGTCCTTTGCTTTCTCAGAGTGGTCCCAGTGCCAGGTCCTGTCACAAGATGTGCATTGACATCCAGCGAAGGCAGATCTACACCCTGGGGCGGTACCTGGATTCCTCTGTGAGGAACAGCAAGTCCCTGAAAAGCGACTTCTACCGCTACGACATCGACACCAACACCTGGATGCTGCTGAGTGAGGACACTGCAGCAGATGGAGGCCCCAAGCTGGTGTTTGATCATCAGGTCAGCCACACTCATGTCACCACATTTCTTTTCACAGAGAAAAGCAAGGCACAATTCTTCCCAAGAATATTTCTGGGTTTCACATTCTCTGAACTTCAGAGAAAGGAAGAACAATTCTTATCTCATTTGCTGTGCCTGTGTTTGTGCAAAAGTGGAATGCAACATGGAGATGGTTTACCCACAGTGATGGTGTTTTGTTTCCTTGGTCTGTCAGGGCCAAGTGTATAGCCCCACATTTCTCTTCACAGAGAAAAGCAAGGCACAATTCTTCCCAAGAATATTCTTATCTCATTTGCTGTGCCTGTGTTTGTGCCAAAGTGGAATGCAACATGGAGATGGTTTACCCACAGTGATGGTGTTTTGTTTCCTTGGCCATCAGGGCCAGGTGTGTGTGTGTGTCAGGACTGTGGGCTGACAGTCACGAGATTCTGTGCAGTTCTGTGCAGAGTTGAGTGCTTGGCAGATTCACTTTAGATGTAATGTAATATAATACAATATAATATAGACTAATATAGTGTAATAAAGTAATTAATTAGCCTTCTGATAAGACGGAGTCCTCCTCATCATTTCTCCCTGCCACAGGGCTCGTTCTGCTTCAATACACTCATCCTCCTGCTGCAGGTTCTCAGTGTTTAAAAGTCAGTTTTGATTGTAGTCTCTGTGAGTTTGAAGTGCTGTAGCAGGTAACAGAGCAGGGATGAAGAGGGTGTGATCTGCACTCAATTAAATCCTAATAGCAGTGGTGCTCAACGCCACTGGCTGCTGGTGCTCTAATCAAACCGAGTCAGAAGAATCATAAAAACCTTTGCAAACAAATGCATTTTATTAAGACACGTTTTATTAAAGCCCAAAGCACAGTTCATCTGGTTTTAATCAGTCTCCTTGAGCTGGGTTTGCAGATATGCCTTGCTTGGAGGGCCTTGGGGAGCAACTTGTAAAGCTGTGTATGGTACCTTTGGAAGAATACTCCAAGCAAGCTGCTGGTCTGAGGCCAACACAGGAGCAGGATCCTTTCCAAATTGGTTACCTTTAAAAATTGTAGAATGTGCTTTCTTTATAGAGCTTAAAACACCTTAGAGGAATGGCCACTAATATTTTAAAAAGTCACATCTGTCCACATGTTCAAATTGAAAACTTCTTTACTTATGTCGTGTTCAGTGGCTTTTGTCTCCTTAAAAAAGGTATTTTGTTCTCAATTGATTATTTTTTTTTATGAAGCATCGCCAAGAAACAGCACATCAGGACTCATTTTTAAAGCAGCCCAAGATCAGCTTTTATTGGTACTGGCTGTTTTGTAACCAAAGCTGTTGTTTGCCAGCACAATGTGCCTTTCTGCTGACACCGAAAATTAAAGATATGCCATGTCTGCAGAACAAAAGCCAATCAGTCTTTCTGTTCTATTAATAACCAGTGCCAGTCTCCCAGGTGTTGGGGAAGAGGCACAAGGAAATTGTCAGCTGGCAAGGCTACTCTGGGTACCTTGCTTGCCTCTTGAAATGATTCATTTTTTTCCCTGTTCTGTCTCCCAGGGAAGAAGGGCCTCGCTGACTTCTGTCAGTCTGCAGCTCTTCTTCTTCTCTCCCTCAGCACCTACTGCAATAGCAGTTTTTATTTAACCTTCAGAAATGTGCTGCACTAGAAGTGTTTTGTGTAGGCTTTGCTGAGTAGCATCTCTGTCTTACTGTAATCTTGTCTGATTGTTGGTTTGCTTTTTTTCCCCCCCTCTGGTATTTTGTAACCCTCTGCTTTGCACTTTGTCTGAAAACATCACCTGGAGTCAGGAGGTTTGGTTTGATTTGTACTGCAGTGCTTCTCATGGGTGCCATAACCTCACTTTAAGTTTGGAGATTAAACAGGTTTCTGCTGCACTCCCATGAGGAATCTTTGGCTGGGTTAAGCCCCCACTTTGTGTTCCAGTAATGGGGGGTAGCAGTAAATGTGGTGGAATCTCAATAACAAATCACAGACTGATTTTTGCATCAGTTGATTGGTGGGCAGAATCAGCAGTGATTTTGAATTTCTTCCTTGCACAACCATTGCCAAAGGTGATACTCTCTTAACTCTGGCTATAAGAACATAGCTTGAAAAGAACCCCATGGATCTTTTCTGTGGAATCTATAGAAAAGAACCCTGTGAATCCTTGTGAAAGACTCTCAAGTACTTTTCCCTGAAATCAGCAGGTTTTTAGGTGATGAAGGGTACATTTAGTCTTTTCTTTTGCACTTTGAATGTCATATAGAAACTCGACTTGTGTTTTAGATTCCTTTTATGAGATTAAGACCTGACAACCATGAAGATGTCTGTCCTTTTCTGTTTGTTGGAGGCTCAGATGTGCAGAGCACTGTCTCAGCTTAGTAGGCACTGCTTGCAGGAGAGGGATGTTTAATGTTAGATCTTGGAGGTCTTATGACCAGGTCTTACCGGGCCAGCTCAAAACAGCTTCCCTGCTTCTTGCAGATGTGCATGGATTCTGAAAAACACATGATCTACACCTTTGGGGGCCGAATCCTGACCTGCAATGGCAGTGTGGACGACAGCAGAGCCAGTGAGCCCCAGTTCAGTGGCTTGTTTGCTTTTGACTGCCAGTGCCAGATGTGGAAACTTCTGAGGGAGGATTCCTGCAACGCCGGACCCGAGGATATCCAGTCCCGGATAGGACACTGCATGTTGTTCCATTCTGTAAGTATCCACACCCTGCTTTGATTTATGATGTCTGACTTCAAGGAGAACATCTGGTTTTGGTTTTTCTTGCAAATTTTGAGCTCTTTAATCTCCTGAGTGATGTGTTGTCTCAGTTAATTCGATGGTTGCTGGCATTCTGATGCTGCTTTGGTAAGTGCAGGAGGTGCTAATTCAAGTTTCGGAGCTTTCATGACTCCAACTGAATAAAATTTCAAGTAAAAATCAAGGTAAATTTTAAAGAGTTGATTTTAATATAATAGGAAATAGAAATAAAGGCTGTGGTTCATTTTGACCTAAAATGTATTAGTTTTAAGACAGAAGAGCAATTTAGAAGCTTCTGGTCTGGTAGATACTCTCTGTTGTTACTGGAATGAGACTTACTGGGTGTGCATTGAGTTGCACAGGCCTCAGAGCCTTTGGTGCTGGAGCATCAGCTGCTCTTTGTTGTCCTGAGCAGCTGCAAACAGCTGTAAACAGCTGGGATTGGACAGATGGACACTTCATCCAGAGCCTCCTGGAGAAGCCAAAGGAGGGGGGAAAGGTATATATAGCATTTTACTATATGTTGGGTATATGTTTCCAGTTGTGTTCATCAATCACATGTCTATTTAAGAGTACTAAAGAGAATTTAAATTAATGTTGTGACATTTAAATATTTACTGATACCATCAAACTCAAACCCCACCAATTTGAAGAAATTGCTGATTTTATTTCTCTTGCCCTTTCAAGTGAAAGATCAGAATTTTTACAATGAATGCTGGGCTTTCTAAGCTTTTAATTTTATTTTTGTTTTGAATGGTTCTTTAAAATCTGGTGGAAAACATATTGTCCTACAAAATTCTGCACAAGAACTTGAGGATCTTTCAAATAGTTGTCCGTGGTAAATGTAAGAATACTGGTTTCTGTAAGCACAGGTCATGGAAGTTTAAGTCCTTTTCTGTTTTCTCAACCATTTGAAAGAAAAATAATCTGCCTCTTATGGACTTTCCACTTGGCAGACTTGAAAGAAGCAATAAACCTGTTATTCTTGGCTTGCTCCTTGCCATTTGCCTGTACTGAATTTAGTAATGTGCTGGTACTTGGATGGTTTCTCCTACAGTCTATCTTTTATTCCTGTTGTGTTTTTAACAGTGATTTTATGATGGTCTTTAGAGACAAGGCCTGGTAATTCTTTAATAATAAACTTGAAAGATGAGCTGCTGCTTTAATGTGCTGAAGTCAAAGCTGGATGAGGCAGGGCTGCATCAGTTACCTGAGCACAATGATGTTAAACTTAGAAGAGACATCTCTGTTCCTCTTTGATCCATTAATGGCTGCCCCTGGATCCCTGGAAGTGTTCCAGGCCAGCTTGGATGGGACTTGGAGCAACCTGGAATAGTGGAAGGAGATTGGAACTGGATAGGCTTTTATGTCCCTTCCAACCCAAACCACTTAGGATTCTGTAATAAATATTGCTGTTAATGATCACAGTTGACCAACATACTGTCTTGAACTCATAAAGATATTTTCCCCCCTCCTTTTCCAGAAAAATCGCTGCTTATATGTGTTTGGTGGCCAGAGATCAAAGACTTACTTGAACGACTTCTTCAGTTATGATGTGGACAGTGACCACGTGGACATTATCTCAGATGGCACGAAGAAAGATTCAGGGATGGGTAAGAGGATAACTGCATAATCATTTCATTCCCTTGGTACAAATGAGAAATACACTGTGAAAGATGAAATGTTGTAAAAGGAGAGATATGGAGGTGAAAGGCCAGGTTCAACTTGTGGGATCAGGTTGGCATCCTTAACTAACCCCCCATACCCAGGTGAACTCCACTGTACAGGTTAAACTTCTGCCAGCTCTTCTGTTCTTTCTGTCATTTGACACTCTCCACCTTGAGCACAATACAAATAATTGATGCATGAAACCACATAGCACCTCAAAAGAAAAAAAAAAAAAAAAACCAGCAAAATAAGAATAAATACCTCTTCTGGAAACTCTAACAAAGGCAAAAAAAAAAAAAGCTGAAAAAAAAAAGAAAGTCTTTTAGCCTGGAAAGGAGAAAGTAAATTCTTAAATTTCTAGTTTTCACTAAGTGAAAATTGCCATAAGATGATCTGCAGGAAGGCAGGTACGGTACTCAGAGGCAGAGAATTGGAGTAGAAGGACAGAAGTTATTTTCACCAGAAAGATGAGACCAAGCTGTTGTCCTGTTATATTTGTAATAAATATCAGAAAAGGGTGAAAAAAAGGAAGAGGAGGGAGCAGGGCTTCAGTTCTGTGTGATTCATAGCACTGCAGCTACATATCTTGTGTGTAGTTCTGTATGACAGAAGTCTTTAAAAACACCCAGAAGGCCTGTAACATAACCATGAAGAACTGATTTCATGCCTTTTCTCCTCAAATGACAGAGAAAAATGTTCCTTTCTTCCCGAAAAGCCTTTCTGCATGTATAAGCACATCATTTTCCTGTAACAAATACCCTGATCCTCATCCTGCCAGTCAGAATTTGAAATTTGAGTTGCACTGTGTACCACTATGGGACAGAAGTTATAAGTATTTCTCATGTTTTGTATATTCAGTCCCAACCTTCTCTTCTAGTTACTAAAAACCCCAGGAAGGTAATTAATCTTGAATTTAGGCTGCCCTCCTTCTTTTGATCAGGCTTAACTTTTAACAAGTAATTTTACTGAAATTCTGAAGTCAGTTATTGGTGGTGACGAGTTATTGTTTGCTCATTAATTTAGTTATGCCAATAAAGGAGAAAAGTACCCAAGCTCTAATTCTCTGGAGTCATTTATTTACTCAAGTGCTTCCAAGAAACAACCAGCTCATATTGTTGACAGTCTCCTTTATTCAGGTGCACGTTGCCTGATGCTGCTCTGTACACACCCACGCTCCCTTTGTTGTCCTTAGAGCTTTTAAAGAATAGATTTTCTTTTCTCCAGGAAATTAGTAACATTCTGCCATTTTGATCTTTTCAAGCTACATGTCTTCATAGCTAGAAGCTTGAAAATATGTGGCTTTAAGCTGACATCTTTGTCTACTTCAGATTTAGATACTGAGTTTGTCAGGATGCTGAGCTCTGCTTTTCATACATGAACTTCAGTGTTCAGTAAAGTAAATGAGAAATGAAGTAAATTTTTAGCCCTTCTCCCCATTCCCACAGGCCCTGAAGTGATGAATAGAAGATTTTGTATTTTTTTTAATAAGAAAATGACTCACTGGAAATAATTCACAAGTAGATTTTTTTTGGTTTACTGTTCTCCTGTGTGTGGAAAGTAAACAAAGAGATTTGAACGTTTCCATTGCTTTTGAAAGAAAACACTGAGATAATTTGCATTTTAACAGGAAGAGAACAAAATGCTTATTACATTCAGACAGCAAATGTTGACAGCACTATTTTCACCCCAAAAAAGCAAGTCTTTATTGTGCTCTTGTTAGGTAGTGATACACCATTTTGATCTGTCTGAACAAAGTGATTGCCTGCCTGGTCGCTGTGAAGTTTTAAGCTGCTCAGTGTGATGAGTCAAGTTGAGGATGCCTGACCTAGATGTTCCTATAAAGTCCCATGATTACATTTTGTTCCTGGCTCGCATGTGGCATTCAGTTCTATTCTTAGTTGAGCTATTTTGATTTTTACCCTTTCTAAAAGAACTTAATTGTGCATTTGTTTAAATATCTCGTGGAGTAGGGAATTTTTTTTTAAAAGTAGTGAAATGGATAATAAGGATTATCAGTAACACAGAGTTGTTGCAATGCTATAAAACGATGGTAATGATATGTTGGTTTTGCTGCTTTCATCTTCTGAGATATTTGTGCTGTTCAGCTTTTCTTTGCTTTTGTTTGTGCCTCTGATGTTGATCCTGTGACCAGCTCCTTGGATGGCTGATGTGTTTGGGAATGATGGGTGATAAGTATCACTTAAATTTTCTTAATTTGAAGTAAAATACATAATTCTAACAAATTTAAGGCATGCAGCTGTGGTGATGTGTTGGATGTGAAGGAAGATGACAGAGGTGCAAATTAGACGTGTTTTAGTGCGGTTGAATAGAATTTGTGTTTGGAGGAGAGACAGAAATGTTTATGTTGATGGACACACTTTTAGAGCAGTTTTATATTTTAATTGCTTTAAAAAGCACATAAACAACACTCAGGCAACATAAACCCCCCCAGCAGGCAAAAATTTTGTATATCTGAAACATACAGGTGGTCTGGAGATGCCAGCAGTCCCAGGTGTCCCTAAGGGCTGGACTGGGAGCTTTTCTGAGTCCCTTAGTCCCATGACTAATTGTGGACAGTCATTTCAGCTCTGAGGGAGCTCATGGTAACATTTGTGGTTGAGGTTTCTGTGATAATCCCTCTGGCCCTGACTCAGGTGGTGTGTCAGTGCTCCTGCTCAGAAGGAGAGCTTCTTCTGCAAGAGGATGTGCAGAGCATCTTCTATCCCTTGGCATCGAGTGACTTCCAAAGTCAAATGTGAGCAAGCCTTAAAAGTTCTTGTGGCTCATTGTAGTGGTGAAGTGGTTCTTAAGGGCAGCCTACAGATTTTAAAGCTAAGCCTAGTTTTTAAGCTACCAGTGAAGCTTCCAGGTCTCTTGTTGGGCAAGTGCTCATTTCATGTACAGAACTGTGCACCTGATGGATGGGGAATTTCATGGTTAAGTACCACGGACAGAGGCGACACAGCCCAGCCCAGGAAACCAGGCAAAGTCAGAAAAACATGAATCAAAATAGATAGTACAGCTGGCTCAGCATGGCTGGGATCCAGCTCAGACAGGCAGCCTCAGTGTGTGATTTTCATCACTTCTTAGTGACACCTGGCATGTTGTGCCAGTGTTCAGGTAAGGTTTGTGGCCAGCACATCCCTTGCCGTGGAAGCGTTTTGTTTTGTGAGGGACCTTATGTGCTTTTCATCTTGTGAGGTGCTTCTCAGAACTAATCCCCAAATCTTTCCTCTACCTGTGAAGGTGAGGAGGGGCAGAGGCAGTCACCAGATCCTAGAGATGCCTTGCAGAGCTGCCATAGCTCAAAATTCCATTCAGATTTACTGACTGATTGTTTTTTTTCCAAAATCTCAGAGAGACTCAAGCATTGGACATTGGATTGTTGCTTTGTCAACATGACAACCAAACTGTTCAGATGGTCTCCTTAGCTGCTGCTTGGCAGACTGCCAGATGCAGTCTCATCAGGAAAAATCCAAGAGGATAATCATTATCTTGCTGTGTCAACAGCTGGCCTGGTGCTATCACTCACCATGACTTGCTCCATAAAGTCTGGGGGAGGTGCTGCTTCCACTTTATAGGAACTACAAGGAGTGGCTTGGAATAATTTGCACCTACCACTTTTTAAAAATTAATCCACTGGGAGGTGCCAGGTTCTGGTGAGCAGCAGTATCCATGTGATGAAGCTTTTTTCCCAATTTTGTAATCACGAGGCAGCACAAGGAGGGAGCATACTTGTGAATCGTTTGCAGTGGGACTGGCAGTCACATGTTCTGAGGGTTTCATAATTCAGGTGGCACTAAAACCCTGTCAGTGAACTTGCTTCCCTTATTTATCCTTCATGAATCCTTCAGGCATTCTCTGTAGACTATAAATTTATAGAATTGTTTTGCCGTTTTTTTTGTTTCAAAGCCTGTAGAAAAATTTGCCATAGTATCCCCTCAAATGTAAGAGATGAGATTTTATTTCCAAAATGCTGTCTATGAGAACCACATCTGTGTAACCATAAACTTGACTTCAGGTTACCCAGAGAAGCTGTGGCTACCCCTGGATCCCTGGAAATGTCCAAGGCCAGGTTGGATGGGAGCTGGAGCAACCTGGAGCAGTGGAAGGTGTCCCTGCCATGTCATGGGGTGCCACTGGATGATCTTTAAGATCCCTTCCAACCCAAACCACCCTAGAATTCAATGAATTTAAATTTCCTGCTTTGCAAGCTCTGTCTCTGTATATAAGCTGTTTTCTTGCTTCGATACTGGCAACAGCCAAGGTTGTGCTTGAACAACTGTAGCTGTTTGCATGCACAAGCCAAAAAATATTCAGCTGGCTGAAATGATCACTGTGATCCCATAAACTCCTGTAAGCAGGGACTGTGGTAGTGGGAACCTGGCTGTTCCATGATTAGGTGTCACTTTCAGAGAAAAGCTTTTCCCGTGTGTTGTATTTAAATGGAAATTACACTGTACAGAGCTCTACAGCATCTCCTCAGAGCTTGCTCAGGAATTATTGCTTGCTTATGGAACTGGCTGCAAACTCCAGGCCTCTGTAGCTGAATATTGTTTTTAAATATTGAGGCCACAAGCTTTTAATTTTTACTGTGTAAAAATGAATGAAAATACTAAGTTCCTGGGCAAGGATTCAGACCTCTTATTTTCAGGTAGTTACTGCCTTTCTACCATAGGCTGGTTAATGAGATTAGGGGGGAAGAAAACATTCAGTAGCACAGGGGAAAAAAAGCATTCACCATCTCCTGGTGAATTTAGGGTTGTGTGGTGTTCAGTGATTTCTCTCTACAGCTTTTCCTCTTCAATAAGTGATGTATTGTCATAGGAGCCAAGTTAATACCACGTAGCCACAGGCCAGTGTTCAAAACACCCAGGGCTAAGTCCTCAGTTGCTGCTTTGTCCCTGGAGCTGGCTGCCCAAGCTGACCCAAGAGGTGTCCTGAAAAGTGTGGAATTGGTGGGGATTTGCTCCAAAGCTGATCTTACATCTCTGTGAAGAAGCACCAGTGGGGAAACTTGCATGGAACCTTTCTTACCACTTCATTCACCCCTTGGATCTAATACCTTGCAGATAACAGATCTGGAAGTGCTCTGGTTCGCACCCCTTGTTATTTGACTTTTTTCTCCCAAGTCCTAAAATTTAAAAAGATATCTCCTAAGCAATCAATTATTGTCACTTTTCTAGACCCATGTTTACAGGTTCAGTTTTGTTGCCCATGCTCAATTAGATTTCCTTCCCAGTGTACATTTTGTTACCGAAATGTCACAAGTATTTTTCCGATGTTTCCAGCCCGTGTCCCTCTCTGATACTCCAACCATTCTCGTTTGAATTCTGTCCAACATTTCCTGCCAGTCTGCTGCACTTGCAGATGATGAACCTCTCTTACCCCCTAGTGGAAGTATTTCAGTCCTGAGGTTTTTATGGAGCCCTTTTGCTCTGGCAAGGATCAGACTTCCTTGGAAAACATCTTTTTGATGTTTCTGTTGGGTTTAAAGCATCACAGCTTTTCCTGCTCACTGTGTAGTATCTTGTCTTACTGTCTATTTATTTTCAGGGACTTGTTTATCAAATTTGTGTTAGGGTTTTTTTAAATGACACTGCATCCAACTTTCTCATTTTGTCCTCCTCTGCAAAAGACCAGATGTCAACTCTTTCTTGCCTAAGGCACTACTTAAATACAGTTTCTACCCAGTTGCTTAGATAGGTCACAGAGTATGTAAGTTACTCCTTGTCTCCGGCCCTTAGTAAATGTGGGGATTTATATTTCTGATACTTTTTCTAGGCATTCTGCATTTCAAACAGTTTCCAGAAGAGATTGATTTACAGCTGAGGGAAGCCTGAAATTACTTGACTTGAATCTTGGTTTGATTGCAGTCGCTGCAGATGAATTCTATTCTTAATATCAAGAGGAAAAAACCACCAGTGCTGAACTTTGGCAGCTTTTCCCTCCTTCATTATTTAAATAATAATTTCAGCTTCGGGAAATCGAGCATAAACGAGATACAAAATTAATTTATTTAACAACATTTCAGGAGGAGGGATGGGACTTCCATAGACAAGTTTCAGATGCTTTGAGTATCAATGGTAAGAGAGCAGCTATGTTCCTCATGATTATAATAATTTTCATTTCAATGAGGTATTAGTGCTCTGAAGATTTGCACAGGGTTGTTTTTTTTTTTTTTTGTGATATTCCCAGCTTGGTCTCAAATGTTCAAAGCAGCAGATAGGGTTGCAAAGACATTTTCCATGTGCATTAGCATTGCTGATCAAATTTAGATGGCTCTCCTGCCAGAAATGTCTCAAGCAGGCCTTGAATTTAATCCTTTTGGGTCAGCAGCTTAGTCCCTGACTATGCAAGCAAACATACTGCACGATACTTCTCAAAAATTAGCAATTTTTAGTCTATAATCATCTTTCTGTTCTCAATTTCCTTATGGGATGACTTTCACAGTCCTCATTTGCCTTATTTAAAAACTAAGTTCTTTATGGTTTGCAGATAAAACAAGGTGTGTAGTCATTGTTGTGTCAGTGCTATTCCCTTATTTTTTTCTCTTTTCTACTACCCATTTGCTTATAAACTGGATTAATTTTCCTTTAAAATGTTGTGGCAAAATTGGAGCCAAACCAGACAGGTTTATGCTGATGAGGGCTCCAAAGCCTCTTCCTCCTGTAAAATCAAAAGGAAGGATTTTGTCAAAGGGAGTCTGAGAATGAGTTATCCAAATATATTCCACTTTTTATTTAAATTTGCATGAGAATTAAGCATTTAATTTTTTTTTAAGAAATGCTTAGGTTTTGTGGTGTTGCTAAATTCTTCAGCAGGGGCTAAAATTGTAGAAAACCAAATTCTACTCAGAATTTTTAAATTCCTTTATTGCTTTCCTGGCCTAAAAAATGAAAAGAGTGAAGCGTGAGAATGAAACCAGTTACAGAATGGGTTTCCAAAATACCGTTTTGTATATTCCCCAACGGCAATATTAAATATTTTATTAACATAGGGCTCTTTTTCTAGGCCATGGGGGCAGTTCAGTTAATTGCAAGGAAGAATTTGCAAAATACAAGACTTCTGAGAATTTTTCATGCCAAAATCTTGACCGAAGGCCAGGAACCTTTACCAGCCTTTGTAAACTGACCCAGAAAGAGAAAGGAGACAAACAGGATCTGTAAACAAAGATCACGTGCCCTTCACAAATACATTTTGGAAGGATGGTTGCCTAGGGAAACAGGAAACGGGGAATTACACAACAAACAAAAAGGACTGCCAAACAAATTTGCTGACCTTTTTTTCAGGGAATTATGGTGAAAACTATTGGAATCCGTAGGATTTCACCATCTTTCTAAATCTGAAGGCGGGACAGAAGAATAGTTTGGTAATTACGCCACAACTCTTCAGAAGATACAAAAAGCTTCTTTGATATCTTTGTCCTGCAGGGTTGTGAGCTATAGAATTGAGAGGTCATCTTGAATTTTTTGGAGTTTCCCAGCTTTTGCAATTAAGCTTTCTGGAATAAATGCATCCTTTTACAGATGAGATAATAACAAAATCACTCCATTCATATTTGTAAGGGTCATCTGGTCATTCAGCTCTATATTAGGCAGCTAATCCTCATTTCTGAGCTGGTCACCTCCCAAATGGCTCTGTCCATATCTTTTCCTAGGAAACAGCAGCTCTCAGAACGGTTTTTCTTCTAAGAGTCAGAGATACGAAGAGAAGAAAAGAATTTTCATTGGACTTGGCTTTAACAGGGATGAAGTTGGCCTCTGCATGGTGATTGCTGAACTGCAGGGGGGAGGAAACTCATTTGCCTGATGTTTGGATCCCTCCTGCATCCTCTGTTGTTTCCAGCATGTAACTTTTATTTTTTTTTTTTCTCAGTTCCAATGACAGGTTTCACTCAAAGGGCTACCATTGATCCTGAACTGAATGAAATTCACGTCTTGTCAGGGCTCAGTAAAGACAAGGAGAAGCGGGAAGAGAACGTGAGGAATTCCTTCTGGATTTATGACATTGTGAGGAACAGCTGGTAAGTCCTAACTTCTGACTTCCAATACTGACTTTATTTAGAAAGCAATCTTGTCTCCATAAGGCAGCTCTGTAACCTCTAATAACCATGGAATTGTTGAAAGTTGTGAAAGACAGCTGAGTTCCCTTTAGGCACCTCTTTTTCCCATTGTCTTCAGAGGTAATAATGGCAATAATCCAAACAAGGGAGGGAAATCATGTGAACATCTTTATTGAAGCCAGGTGGAGGGGATGAGGGGAAGTGAGCAGTTAAAAAAGGCTTTTCCTGCAGAAAGGGTTCAAGGCCAGGATTCAGGTCCAGTGCAGCAAATGCAGTCCAGTGTAAGTTGTTAATAGCAGTGTACATGGCTCTAGCTCTTAGAAACTGAGGAAGCTGGTGCAAGTGAATGGTGATGGAGAATCCTTCGTGCCAAAAGGGATATTCTGACAAAATATCTCCTGGTTTTGTACTTAGTAGCTCGTTGCAACTGTTCCTTTCCAGAACTGGCAGAGATTTTTTGTTCAAGGCCTCTTCTAAAGTGGGGTCAATCACTTCAAAGGTGTGAGTATTGTTTTTTAAAAGTGAATTCTCAGTTATAACTTAAGTCTGCTTGGAAATCACTGACTGAAATACTACCTCTACTATAATATGCAGTCTAAAGCTCTACTGGGTCCAAGATATTTTCTTCCATAAAAAAAAATACTTCATGCTGACAGTTCTGTAGGCAAATAATGTAACATCTGAAGAGATCCCCAAAGCTCGTGGCAAATAATTTTCTAGAATTTTTTCCTGTTTGACTTATGCTTGAGGACTGTTTTCAGCCAGATGACCCCTTGATTGCTGGCTGGGTTCTTTGTAGAACCATGGGATGGGATGGGATAAAAGAGGACAACATTAAGAGAAGTAAGAAAATCTTTGGTGTTTTACATCATTTGTACCTTCCAGCCTTTCAGCAACTTTTCTGCTTCCTGTAGGAGCAACTAATAATTCCTTACTACTTTGAATTTCAGGTCTTGTGTCTATAAGAATGACCAAGCAGCAAAAGAGAATCCAGGTAAAAGCCTTCAGGAAGAGGAGCCCTGCCCAAGGTTTGCCCATCAGCTGGTGTACGATGAGTTGCACAAGGTAAAAAGTGATTTTTTATTTTAGTCCTTTTGCTCTGAAGATGTAGCTATTTCCTTAAAGATGGTACAATAAATATCCTTTTTGAATGTTTGGATTAATATGGTGAATAACTCACACTTCCCATATTTTGAAATACAGTGCTAAACTACTTTTAATGTCAATATGAAGTAAACACACGAGATCTGTTCTCACACTTCAGAACACACAAAGCTTCATTCATTATCCTCAGGGATTTAATCTCACCTCTTGGTGAATAAATGGGAACAGATAGTTACCAAAATTTCTAGGAAAAGATGTGTTTGAATGAACTAATCACAGTTAAGAATCCTCTGAATCAGAGGTGCCTGACTTTGCACTGCATGTCAGAAGGAACTGTCATTCTTTAGCACTGTCAGCCTCCAATGGACACATTCATACTTAAATAGACTTAAAATTTGGTTTAGTGTATATGACAGCTCAGTAAACTTGAAGCTTTGTACATATTAACCAGTAAAGCACAAACCCCCAGATTAGGTTCATAAACTCATGAATTTAAATTACTGTGACACGTTTACTGGTCCTTTCATGGATTTTTCTAAAAATTCTCCCTAGTCTGAAACAGTCTGAGTTAAAGAAAAATGTATTTTAGTCTTGCATTCTGTGGGATGTTAATCAAATTTGGGAAACCCAGCTAACCCAAAACTTGAGGGATTTTAAGGAGGAATGGGTGCAGATTCTGTTTGGGGAAATTGCATTGCTTGTTGTCTTTATTGTACTGTAATGATACAGTAAATAAGTAAAATACTGTTCTGCTTTTACTTCTAAGTGTAAGGCACCATGAGAGAGTAGTATTTTCTGAGTTACTCTGAAGGTTGCTAAATCATCACAGTTGCCCAGCTTTATCTGAGGAGCTGTTTGATGTGCTTGTTTTGAAGAGTCTTATTTTTAGAAACCTCCATTCCAATGACCTTTCTAAACTCCTCTGATATAAATAAGGAGAGCCTTCAGCAGTGGGATGCAGAATACATTGTTTTGAGTGATTATTTTTAAAGCCATGGGGAAAGGTAGGCTGTTGGACTTGTTAAACTTCAGTATTTGAAGGTCCTTTGTAGCATGTTTAATATCAACAGTTCAGAGTCTGAAATTACCACAGGATGGGAAGAAAAATGTAGCGAAGAAATAAACAGTCCTTTTGTGACACTTCCACTCTTCTGGAAGTTTGTCTCTCTCTAAGTCTAGATTGTGCTACACTGGGCTTGCTCTCACTTTACTTTGGATGTCTTCAGGACTTCGAGCTCACTTTGTCAGTGCTTAAGGATTTATCATTCTCATAGGCTTTTCCTAAAGAAAGAGTTAGCATGAATTTTGGATGTTCATTTATAAATATCTCAGGTATCTGCTAAAGGGATATTCTAACACTACAACTCTTTTATTATCTTAAAATGTAAATTGTTTAAGAGAACTTTCTTCATCTCTAAAGGGACAAAGTGAGGCTGATAGTAAGATGGAGCAACTTGTCTAAAAGGCAGAGTTTATCCCACCAGAATAAACCTCTGCAAAGCTGCTGACATAGTAAATTGCCTTTGTTCAGTAGATTTACACAAACAATCAATTTTTTGATCTACCTCTCATTTCCTTAGGTTCATTACTTATTTGGAGGGAATCCTGGTAAATCCTGCTCTCCAAAGATGAGATTAGATGATTTCTGGTCTCTGAAGCTCTGTCGACCTTCAAAGGAATATCTGCTAAGACACTGCAAATACCTCATCAGAAAGCACAGGTATAGGAACAAAGATGGTTTGCAATTTCCTTTTCCAGGTGTCTCTTTTTTTTCAAGTTGCTAAGACTCAAATCTCTCATAAACCATTTTGTGAAATTCCATTTTGTTGGTTATATGAAACTGGATGATCTTCAAGGTCCCTTCTAAACTTTCTGCACATTTCTTGATTATTTTTTTAAATTATTTTAATAAAAAGCAGCGGGCCAGTGCTAAGCTACAAAATTAACTTGATTCATTTTGCCCATGCTATTCTAAAACTAGAAAAATCTGGTTATTGTGTGGGGAGTCAGGAAGAATTTTTAGATTCCCTTTTCACTGTGCTGCTCATCAACATGTGTTTTGGTGCTGTCACCTCCCAAGGAAATGGAGTATGTTTTGGAAACACTGCTTGGAGATAGTAACAGCCTGCAAGGATGCTAATGAAGTCTGGGGGCTGGATGCCTTTGCACATCTGAGACTCAACCGTGGTGAGGTCATCAGAGTTTCTCATTCAGAAACTCCTGAAAGAGCTCACTTAGGCAGAATTCAGCTACACTGCAGTGCTTCTTGCACTCTGGATGCTTCAGAGCTGCCTTATATTTGCTATTAAGGGCAACAGCTTTTCAAAATCAAGCTTATGGTGTTGCCTTAGTCAAGAAATTGCAGCAGTGAGAGAGCCTTTCAGGACCCAGCAAATCATTTGAAAGCAGTAAATAGCTCTCCCTGCATTCTGGGGGAGAATACTTTGTTATCAGGCTCTGCCAAGAGTTAGAAGGTCAGGTTAAAATACCTGATGGTATTTTATTTCTGAGGCAGCAAGCAAATTGCTGTACTCAACTCACAGCCACTGTGGCTGGGTGAGACACTGAGATTAGCCACACAGTAGATGTGAATACCTACAAGAATGAATAAAGGCCTTGCTCAGTTATCTGGGAGGCTTATTAAACCCAAATGTGGTGGTATGGAAATGCAGTTGTGCAGAGACAGCTCTGAATTATTTGTTTCTAATTGCTTAAATTGCACTTGAAGGAAATGTTGCTATGTGTCCGGCAGAAATTTGGGGTTTATGCACCATTTTTGGGGTCTGTGTGAGGAAGCCAAACCTGAGCAGCCAGGGAGGGTGGGATGGGTGCCTGGCTGGAGCTGAATTTCTGTGGAGTCACTGCCTGCCCTTAACCTGCACTGCCCTAAACTCTGGGGCAAGCACTGGCCTTCCATCCACAGCAAACCCACAGCATCAGCCTGGGTCCTGTTTTTCCTATGAACTTGTTCAGTACCAGTCAGCCAGGCTGGGCAGCTGGGAAGGAGCAAGGTGGCAGTGGTTCCACTCATTTAAAGCACTTCTGCTCTCTGGACTGTGGTGATGTCATCTGAGAAAATCTATGGCAGTGTCTGAAACCATGTGTAGTGACCAAACTCTCAGATGCAGCAGGTGACAGATAAGGTCTTTGTGCTCCCTGTGCTGCTCAATCACTGACATCTTTAGGCAGTTTCAAAATTCAGGCTGCACATGTCCACTGTGGTATAAATAGCCAGGTAGATGACCCAAATAAAAAAATGTCAATATGATAAGATGACAGACAGTGTGATGCTGCACTCAGGGGTAGGTGAGAGGAGGAAAAAAATGATTTTAAACCTCATCCTTTCTAGGCTTATGCAACCAGCTCAGTGCTGCAGGGAAGCAGCTCTGCTCACTGAGTATGCTGAGCCCAGAATCATATCCTGAGGGCTCTGTTCACTTCTTGAGGGAATTCACAGAAGTTGCAGTTCCTGTTCATTAAAAGACAATGAGGAAATAATGGTGATGGTGGTGCACAGGATTTTTATGGAGCTGTGCTCTTTCCAAAGGTGGGATGTTAATATCCCAGGGACTGAATTGCTCAAGGCTTGCCTGTGTCGGCTCTGTGAGATGCTGCTCACATCTTACTTCGTTTGTGGAAGACAAGCTGTACTCAAGATTTTATATTTATATATTAAGAAGTTTCTGTGCATATGCTTTTGAATATTTTTAGTAAGAATGTAATCCTTTGCCCTTTTAACTCCTTTACACCCCAAAAAACCCTCTTCCATATTTCAGCCTGGCTTGAAATTCCATCAAGCATGAGGCTCACTAATGTGGTTTTCTTTGGAAATACTGGGTTTGTTAGATGGGTTTTGCTCTCTGTTGAACCAACAGTACTTAGACCTGAAGGATATGGCTGTGCTCAAGTTTTCTGTCTCTTCTCTGCAGGTTTGAGGAGAAAGCTCAGACTGACCCTCTTAGTGCACTGAAGTACCTGCAGAATGATTTATATGTAACTGTGGATCACTCGGACCCTGAGGAGACAAAGGAGGTGAGGAGCAATGAACCTTGTCCTAAAGAAATCTAAAGTGCATTCTCATTGAAAGTTTTGGGCTTCTTAAACCTGGGTTTTATTCAATTTGTAAAAGCTCAGCAGGTGCCAGACACTTTGCTGTATCATGTATTTCTCTGCACTTAAGTCAGACTGTTTTGGAAACAGTCATGTAACAACTGCAGGTCCAGATAAAATAGCTTTTGTACTCCTAAGAGCGAAGGCTAAGCCTTGTTTTAATTCCAGTGTGCTGGTGTGTATTTTGGGAGCTTTAATTGAAATGTAAACTCTCTGAAATGTCACCAGTCTGTAGTTGGTTGTGCAGTAGAAAGGGAATAGAAACTTACTCATGCTCAGGCTTCTCAATATTCAGCATCTCTGGGGAGGGAAAGCTTTTCCAAAGATGATCAATATTTCTGGAAGTAGTTAATACCTATACACTGCTTGCTACCCTTAAAATCTTATGTCCTTTGCCTTTTGAATATTATCCAGTAGGCATGTCCTTTATTCCAGGAATTTGTTCCCATTTCCTGTTTTGATTCCAGTACTGCAGTGCGTGTCACTTTACAAAACAGATTAAAGAAATAGTGAGAAGTGTCAGATAAGGTGGTTGATTTGACTCTGGCATTAATTTCCACAATGAGTTTGGGGCAGCCAGCTGAGATGTGCCAACATTCAGCTCCTGATAGGTAGATAAGGAAGAGTCTGGGGTTCTTGCTGTCTTCTTTCCTTAATGACTTGGGAAGGGATTCAACAGCTCCATTTATAAAATCACGATAGGAGGAGGGGCAGTTCTATTCCTTGCTGAGTCCCTGGATTAAATCTCTTAATCTGGTGGCTTTAACTTGCTACTTTAGGTAAAGAAAAGATTATACAGACACTGAGAGGTCTTGGGGGAGAATATAAGAATATTCTTGCATGTGCACAGGATGGAATTGTAGGGTTAGAATTAGGAAAAAAGTTTACTCTTATCAGGATCTTGGAAGTATTCACATTTGTCATAAATTCTAATCAGCATTTATAAACATGTGATTGAACAAAAAAAAAAGTGCTGTGACTCTCTTTTCTCTGTAAAGGGTTTCTTGTTCAGTTTGTTCCCTATCAAGTATTTTCACATCCTTTCTAGTCATTTCTAGCATAGTAAAGACAGCAGATGATTCTGCTTTTCTTAAAGTAGGAAAGGAGATTGTTTTTGTTTTGTTTTTTTTTTCCCAATGTGTCATCTTCCCAGTATGGTAACACTTCCATAGGTTGGAAAAGACCTTTAAAGTTGTCAGGTGCAGACATTGCATCAGCACTGCCAAGGCCACCATGAAGCCATGTCCCCAGGTGCCACATCTATATGGCTTTAAATACCTCCAGAGAAGGGGATTATACTTCCCCAGGCAGCTCTGGCTGGACAACCCTTCTGGTGAATTTTTTCCTGATATCCAGTCTTAATTTGAGGCCATTTCCTCTTCTTCTGTGTTTTATTACTTGAGAGTGACCCTATCCTGGCTGCCCCGTCCAGTCGCGGAGTTGTGCAGAGCCACAAGGTCCCCCCTGAGCCCCCTTTTCTCCAGGCTGAGCCCCTTTCCCAGCTCCCTCAGCCTCTCCTGGTGCCTCAGACCCTTCCCCAGCTCAATTCCCCTCCCTGGACATTACTCCATCCCCTCAGTGACTTTCTTCTTGTGAGGGCCCAAAACTGAACCCAGAATTCAAGGTTTCCTCTTCCTGTTTGACCCTGTACTAACCCATACAGTACAAGCCCCCATCCTGATGCTCTCTTTTTCCCTCCCACTCCTATAAGATGTGCCCTGTGTTCTCTGATCTCTTTTTTTCTCCATGTTACACCTGTGTGCTGGTTGCCTGTCTCTCCTCTGCCAGTTATTCCTTAGGAGATTTTTGCATCTCATGGCTGGCTGGGCCTTTTTATTATTCCCTGAACAGCAAACATCTGTGGTGTGATGAGCAAGCTCTTCTCCTAGTTCCTGCTGCCTCCTGTCGCCCACAGACCGAGGGAGCTGCTGCAGAAGCTGCGTGTTGGGCACATCTGGCACAGAAAACCCTTTAATATCCTCCTTTTCCTTTTCCCAGCTCAGTGTTCAACTTGTCCACCTTGTAGGAATGGAGAATTTACATGCCTGCATGGGCTCCTCTGAGATTTTGGGGGAATGTAGAAGCTGCATCATACCAGTAGAAATAGAATAAAATGTTTGAAAAAAAGAATTACCCCTTTTCAGAGAGCACACTGGTGTTCTGAACATTAATGATCCAGTGAATGAGCTTACATAGCTCAGTCCAGCTGAGTGAATATATTGTGGATTCTTTCTCTGCAGGCCTAATGTCTGATCCAAACAAAATCCAATAGCTTCTGTCTGTCGTGCTGGGCTGTCAGATCAGCACACACCATTCAGCAGAATTAAAGCTTCCATCCGTTCCAGCCATCTCCAGAAATCATCTCACAGTTTCTGCGACGCTTTGTTGTTTGGGTTTTGCTATTTTGTTTTTTGTTTGTTTTTTTTTTTTTTTTCTTTAATAATTATTCATTGTGCTGGTCATAAAGCTTTAACTCCTAAAGCTTTTTTTTTCCACTGGGACAGATCTGCCAGGGCTGTGGCACAGAGCCAGCTGCTGGGCTGGTACTGACTGGGTGCATTTCCAGTTGACGTCAATTTACCTTCCGGTTATCACATCGAGTTGGCTTTTTGCTCTGGCATTGCATCTTCAAATAGCTTCTGTGCTTTCCAAAGGACTGACTGACGCAGGCATTTTGGATTCCATATTGAATTTCAAGCACCAGTTTGATTGTGTCTCTCAGCCCAGACACCTCCATACCCTGCCTTTATTTGATTTGTGTCTCGATTAATAGCAAAGGTGACAGATGTGACTGGCTGCAGCCACTGAATGCTGTAAGGCATCTTAGAACTTCAGGGAATCCATTCCTGCCTGTTTTCCCTCTTTCCAGGGCAACTGTTAAATTTGGGAAGGACCAGGCTGAATAATTTCATCCCCAACTTCGTGCAGTAATTCTGGAGACTGGCCTGTATGGCTTCATGTTTTATGGATGGAGGTCTGGGTGGTGTTATATACCATTACAAGCAGAATTTCCCCTTGTGGTGAGGCTTGCTTGCTTTGTAATAGAAGTAATTCCTTCTGACTTAGTTAGGCAAGTCTGTTCAGCTGTTTGCAGTTGGATGCCAAGGAAAACAAACAGACTGTTCTTGAAACTTACTTTGGCCTTAGTAACCGATTTTGTTTAAAGTAGCATGAATGATTGATAGTAGGAACATACCCCAAGATTTTCATTCTGTTGCTGTGAATTTTAGGGATGCTAAGAGGACTGGTTTTTTTCCCCCTTTTTTATTGCTCTGAAATGAAGTAGATGCCTGCAAGTAACAGGTATTGCATGGATGCTTGGTTTAGTAGCCACAGGCTGTGTGCCAGCAACTTCTCTGCCCACAAATGCAGATCCAGTCGTTAACTGTGATTCTGCTTGGCATCACTTAAACCTCCTCAGTCAGTTCAGTGTTCCCAAATCAGTGGATCTTTTTAGTGGCTGTGGGTTAATAGCCCTGACACTATAGGAAAAGGAGGGTAAATTTCTAGAAAATGGGGAATTTTGCCCATGATTTAACAGATTAAAAGGGTCATTTGCTGGTGTAAAATTTTCTGCTGGCATGGCTGTTCTTCTCTGTCACACACAGATGTGAATTTGGTGGAACATTGCAACAGCAGGCTTCTAAAGATAAAAGGATGGTCAAAACAAATATCAAATTGAATTCCAAATTTTGTACTTCGAGAAAAACAGGTGCTGTTAAATCACAGAAACATCAGTAGTTCATGTATAAAAGCTAAAGATACTCCTTGAACACTGCAGTAATTATACCCAGAACTTCAATGCTGTTAAATGGGCTGCAGTAGAAATCAAGATGACACAAAAAAATGTCCAGTGCTTTCCAAGTATGAGAGAGCAGGATGATTTTGTACATGGAGATTCAACAACTGATGAAGCTCAATCCCATGATTGTTGTAAAACAGATACAAAGCACAAGGAAAACTCACAGTATGTTTTTCTTGGAGCATGGTAGGAGAAAGAGCAAGGACCTGGAGGCCAATCTGAGGCCTGACTTGCTTGTAGACTGAGGCTGGAGGCCCCTGTTCAAGGCTGCTTCATACTTTCCATTCTTGAGACCTTGTCTTTAATAAATTTGACAGATAAAGCCAGCAGGGCCCAAAAGTATTGTTTGAATCTGCATTAGACTGGTATTTCTGGGAAAATTGAAGCCCAAATGGGAAAAATAGTTCTAGGAAGGAGCTAAGAAAAGCCTGTTTCTCCTCTCTGTGTCCTGCTGTGATTCTTTGTAAAGCCTCAGAGTCTGAGTGCTGCAGGAGCAGAGGCTTTGGAGCCAAGGAGCCTTTAGAAAAACAGCGTTCAGCCTTCCCAATTTCAGCAACAGCTCCATCCTCAAAGGGTTTGAACTTCTCTTTGCCTCTTTGAGCCTGTGCTGGGAGTCACCAGCCCCAGAGAAGTGGTCAAAGCTGAGGAACTTGTGATCTGAGCACTCACACACAGGCATTACAGAGGAGGAGGAGGAATTGTGTCTGATTCACACAACCGGCCAGGTATCCCAAACAAGAGTTACTCATTCCCCCTTAATCATTTTGTTTGTGCAAAGGCAGAGTTGTACAGCAAATATATAAAAATAGACATAATATATGACCTTCTGTTAGTTAACCACATCTGTTTATCTCCAAGGAACCCCCTGCCTCTGTTCAGGAGGTTGGTTGGATCTCTGAGAGAGAAGTTAATTGTGTAACAAAGGGAAATGCTGTCTTTGGAGTGGAGGCTTAATTTGGAATGGATGAAGCCAGTGAGCCAGAGGGATTGTCAGAAGAAAATGGGTGGTGGTGTGATTAAAGCAGTTGGATGCTTCTGCTGGATAATTGAATTCTGCTCTTGTCTCCATAACAGAGTTGCTGTGTGATATTAAGTAAATTGTTTTTCCTAGATGGTCATTAATTGGGTGTTTCATTCTGGTGCCTGATGGGAGAGATCTGAGGTGTGATTTGCTTGAGGGCCATGCATTTCTGCGAATTCAGAAGCTGTTGCATAACTATATATTTTGAAAAATCAGATACTGTTGGTTTCAAATAGACCCAAAATTAATCAGAGTTTGAAGTGCCATCTGTTAGAATAACAATTAATATGATAAGAAAGTCAATGAAGAAATTAATTCCTTCTTTAGAGCAGAGCTTGTACTTTATGAAGAAAATAGTACATTGGATATCTGCTGGGAATGGTATGTAGGAGACCTGGTATTGAGTGAGCAGTAACTGTCCTACACTTTGGGAAAAACATAGGGATCCTTTGGGAGAACATTGTAGGGTTTGGGATTGTAATGCAAATGCAGAGTGAACCAGCTTAGGTTCAGCAGTGTCCTTAACCGATGTTCTTAACTCACATGCTTGACTTTTCTATCAGAAAGTGCTTTTCAAGTGTGAGCTGATACACAAATTAAATTTCAAACCAAACAAACAACAGCCCTCAAGGTGAACTCAAGTGTGTCACCATCAGTGGAGAAGGGAACAAGATCCTCCTTCCCCACAAAGCTGCAAAGAAACTCATAACCATGAAAATCCATCATGCCTGGTGCAGATGAGGCTGGAAACTTGGCAGAGGCCATTTTCAGCAGGGTTTTGGTCTCAGCTCAGTGGGTTCTTGGCTGAACCCTGCTCATCTGGCCTCTTGGTCAGGCACCTGAGCCCCAGTGTGGCTTTGTGCTCCCAGCAGGGCGTTGCTGCAGGAGCATGGGGACCCCTGGGAGCACGTGGCACCCGCTTTATCCCAGCTTGGTGTGCCACCAGGCAGCTGGCAGCGGGCCCCTGAGGCCATCCTGTGGGTGGGAGGGATGGCCAGAGCCTGGCATTTGCTCTCAGAAGCTGCACGGATTTAGCCACGGGTTTTATTGGAACTTCTGGAGCTATTTCTGCTGGGCAGCTGTTTAAGTGCGGTGCTGCTGGGAAGCCAAGCTGCTCTCACAAATGAGGCTCATGGTGGAATCCACTTGGGGCATTGCAGGTATTAAGTGTGACCAGGCCTTGCACTCAGGAGGGCACTTTACAGCCTCTTCCCCCTCATCTCCAGTTTCTCAGTCCTGTGTCTTTCTCACCATACCCTCCCCAAAGGATGCAGACTTACCCCAGACTCTACAGTCCTTATTTTAGCCTGATTTTCCCCTTGATGTCACATTGAAATTGATCTTACTGAAGTGTTTTTGTAGCTTCTTGCACTTGGTTGTAGATGTACTTTCTGTAGCACTTTTTTTACTTCTTTTTCTATTTTTTTTCTACTTTTTGCATCTGTGATTTCTGGCAGTTTTGTGTTTGGCCATCGTTCTCTGCAGCCCTGACTCCTTTGAGCTTTCTTTGTAGAACTTGCTTTTCAGAACGCTTAATTTTTTTTCTAGCGCTTTCCTCATATGTTGCTAGCTGATACAGGGGATCCCAAAATGGGCTCCTTATTGTAGAGGAGACTTTAAAATCTTGATAACAGCAAGAGTATTTTATTTAAAGATTCTGCTCCTTTTCATGCATTTGTCAGTTTTATAATAAAGTGATACTGATCTGTTGTAGTGCCTAAGTGAATTTTCACTGAGCCACTGCACCTGTTCTGTATTGCTGATTTTTCTTGTTTATGTTGATTTGCACTTGGCCCTGGTGAAATGCACCTCAATCCATCATTATAATTTGGATTAAGTGGAAAAACAGTTGGAAGGCTGTCTGTTCCATGCTGGCAGTCAGTCTGAGTGTGGTGTAAGGTCTGGTGATCCTGCCCTGTTCTGCCAAGCAGGTTATCACTGAAAACCCAGGGTGATGCTGACCCTGGGGCACAGATGAATCACTCCTGATTCAAGGCTCTATTTTGATGTCAAACCATTGATGGCCACCCACAGAAAAGTTATTTGACCTGTTTGCCTTTCCCTGTTGGCTTAATCTAAGTAATGCCTTGACAATGTGCCTTAAATATCATATAAAAGTGTTAGAATTCCTATGAAAGTCAGAATGGACAAGGTCTATTGCCAAGTCCCATCCCTAGGGCCTTCTGCCTCATAGGAGAAATCAGATTGATGTGCTACAACTTGTTGTTGCCAAATTCACGTTGGCTGCTACTCATCACCTTCTCCACTCCTACATGCCTACAAACTGTCTGTGTTCCCATTTTTTATTGAAATTGAAATTAAACTGATGGATATGTAATGCCTGGCTGTTCTTTCCACTCCTTCCCTGAACACATTTGCTTCTCTTCTGGTTTTTTTCCTCCCTTCTTTTCCTTCAGGCTGTGTGCTGAAAAGACACACAGGCAGGAGACACAAGATTCCAAGGCTTTAAGGAATAAACTCTTTCTTTGCAGGAGCATGACAAAGCACTAAGCTTTTCTGTTCCTTGGGTTCCTGGAAACAGCAGTCAGGGGCAGAGGAAGACCATGTGGTCACCATCTATCAGTGAGACACGAAGGGAGAATAAAACCATGAATGTGTTAAGTAAAATGTTTTTATTCATGGTCTTGATGTTCCCAAACAAAGAATTTTTATTTTTAGTTAAGAAGATATTGCCTTAAATTTGTGATGTGAGATCTGTGGCAGTTCAGAAGGGCTGTTATTAGAATCTTAAAATGGTTTGCGTTGGATGGGATGTTAAGGATCATTGAGTTCCAAACTCCCTGCCATGGGCAGGGTTGGCACCCATTAGATCAGATTGCTCAGTCCCATCTGGCCTTCAACACTGCCCAGGCTGGGGCATCCACAGCTTCTCTCTGTGGGGCAGAGCTTTCTCTGTGTTCAAGAAGTTCATGCTCACTCCAGCAGTTACCCTGTTTTTGTGCCATCTAATCCCTGGCTGCTGAGCCTGTACCATGTTAATCCCTGGGAATGTTATTGTGTGGAAGGGACTCCACCTTCTGCCAAAGAGGCAAAAAATTATGTGTAAAAAAATGAGATTTTTAGAGCTCTCAGTCAACCTTTCATTGCATCAACACTGCTCTAATTCTAGGAAAAACCATCTAAGTTGTGCCAAGGTGACAAATTGTAGTGCTCATGTGAAAGTGCCTGCTGCTGTTCTTCATGTGTATGGCACAGGAGTTAGGAGGATTGTGTAAAGAAAACACAGCAACTCTAAAGCTACTTGTACTTCTATGAATCCCTTGGGGTTTTTGCTTTTGTAGTTAATAACACTTTTTTCTTTCTTTGTCCCTTTACCTCTTCTTCTGCAGTTTCAGCTTCTTGCCTCAGCATTATTTAAGTCTGGCTCGGATTTCACAACTCTTGGTGAGTATTGTGTGTCAGAGGAATTACATGATGTTCTCTTTGATAATTGTTCTTAGTTTCTACTGGTTTTTATATCAAATGCTATAGTTCCTATGAACATTGCAGGCTCTTTTCAATATGCAAAGTGCCACTACCCAGACATTTGAGAGGTTATTTATAATGACCAATGTCCAATACCTCAAGCCCATATTTAAAACATCTGTCAACATCAGTGGTTTTAAACCAATGCCTCCCGGGATCATTTTGTGTCTCTTATTACATCTGATCCTTTGCTGTTACCCAAGTAAACAGAAGCTTTGGTCAGAATAAAGCACCTCCTGTCATGTCACTTTGGAATCTCACAGCATGGCTACGGCTCTGTTTGCTGTGATAACTGCAATTCCTGGAGTAGTTTGGTTCGCTCTGTTCTCTGCAGAACGAGTTCTTTGGGCAGGGTGTCAAGAGTGGAGAAAACAGTGGCGTGAAGGGCTGGAAACAGGAGGGCTGAGCCAAAGCCATGATTTGTCTCACTGCTCTGTCCAGTTAACTCTTTGAGAGATCTCAGAGACTCATCCTGGACAAGCTGTAGGAAAGGTACAGGCAGAAATTACATCCTTGTACTGCTGGGGTGTCCTCAAGTCACTGAACTCTCGCTAAGAGAATGGATGACTTCAGTTTTTGATGGAGGTGTAATTCCCAATCTGAGAAATTGAGGGAAGGTTAAAGCCCACTGCAGTTCTGCCCTGCTGGATGAGGAAGCTCTGCTGAGTTCCTGTGGTTTGGAAGACATCAGATTGACTGATAGGATCAACTTCTTTTAAAGAAAGAAAACACAAGTTTCAAAAAAGTTAGATTTTTCATAGACTCATAGAATAGTTTGGGCTGGAAGGGACCTTCAAAAATCATGTCTTTCCAACCCCCTCTGCTATGGACAGGGATGCCTTCCACTGTTCCAGGTTGCTCTGAGCCCCATCCAACCTGGCCTTGAACACTTCAGGTATGGGACATCCACAGCTTTCCTGGGCAACCTGTGCCAGTGCTTCACCACCCTCAAAACTTTTCCCTAGTTTAAAGCATTTTAAAAGATGAATTAGTTCTTGACTCCGTACAATACTTTATCCAGATTTTGGATTTACAGATAGGAGGATATGTACATCAAGATGTGCTTTGAAAATAAAAACCCCAGCCCTCCTTGATTTGATTAACTTGGTTGACTTTGATTAACTGAGGAGTGAGCTCACTGAATTAAAAAGCATTCCTTTGAGATAGCAGCAATGGAAGTAATCCAAAGTGGAGATCATTGTGTGCCTGCCCTATTGTTCTTGCTGATGGTTTTAGTGTAGGATTTGGATAAACAATGCAAACCAAACCCTGCTGTGTTGGGAGGCAGCACTCCTGAAGCCAGTTTGCAAAGCTCCTGTGTGCCAAGATGCAGCCAGGTGCAAGTCCAGTGAGTAAATACCAACTCTGAGTTGGGACTCCTGCTGTCAGCACAGCTTATCTCAAGGAAAACTCCAAGCAATCCAAGGAGCAGATCTGGTTATGGCAGTGAAGATAATGAAGAAAGCCCGAGGACAGAAGAAATGAGGCACCAAATAAAAATAGCTGCATGGATTTTGTTTTCTGGGACATCAGAGCAGTCCCCTGAGAACTCATGCTTCCCCCGTTTCTTCAGAGCTGTCAGTGAGCTTGACAGGCATTTGTTTATTACTTTTTATGGCATCTTGATGGCAGTGCTGGCTTGGGGTGACATCATCTCTCTGTATGTGCTAGTAGTGGGACGGAGAGCTGGCAGCCTTATTAGTGGAGGCAGAGGGAGCTGTTAACATTTATCCCAAATGGACAATTCCACAGCTCAATGGAGTGTTTGGGATTGGGAGGAGTGACTTACTTTCCCCTTTCCTTCCTCCCCCAGGATTTTCAGACGTTGACCACACGTATGCTCAGAGAACTCAGCTGTTTGACACGTTAGTCAACTTCTTCCCAGACAACATGACCCCTCCTAAAGGCAACCTGGTGGACCTCATCACGCTGTAATGGAGCAATCACTGGACACATGGAAGAGGGGAAAAGCATCCATTTTCAGTATTTTAATTTTTTTACTGCATTGATTGACTGCTGGGATGAAGTTAATATAGTAACCCCTAGGTGTTTGAAAGGGGTTTTATACTTGTATGGTGAATCCCTGGAGCTTTTCCCTTGGAGTAGGTTAATAAAATGTAACTGACATACTTCTGACTAAATATATATATTTTTTCTGACTTTGGATTTTGAGTTAGCAAATGTAAGATGAAAAGGTGGGGGAAAAAAGAAAAAGAAATAAAACCCAGTCATGCAGTGATCTTTTTGCCTATGGGGGAAAATTTGAGATTTGTGAGTTGTCTGGGATTAAAGATGATGGGTTTTATTTTGTGTTTCCTGAGGAAGAGGGGGAAGAGGTTTTTCTTTCCTCATTTGTAACTAGTCATGATGTATTGCTTTATCCTACAACTCCATCCTCAGCAGCTGAATAACTTGGTGGCAGGACACTGGCAGGTGTTGAGATGATGTAATTTATGTCCTGAGTCTTGCACTCACGGTGTGTCGCGGGAAGGCGAGTGTGTGTTCTGAACCGTCTGTCTCCCCTTCCAGAGTTGTGCTGACAGTCATGTGTAATTGCTTCTGAGACTCCACCTAAACTGATGATCTACATCCCTGTCTCCTGTTCTCTGGGGCCTTCCACTTAAGCCTGGCAGGCAAGAGGGAACCTGAGATACAGCTGGAAAACAGGAGTGCGGTCAACCGCCCACACGGGCCCCTTTTCAGGGATTGATCTCTTTGCTGCTGTGCTCATCCACTGAGAAACCCTGTGGGTCCTCAGTGAGCCTGGCAGAACTGGGTGTTCCACCACACACATCCCCAACCTCTGCAAACCTGACCCCAGGTTGGGTGCAGGATTTCTGAAGCAGATTGTGTCTTCATTTCCATGTGAAGCGTTTCTGTGTGCGTTTGTCCATGTGTACGTGTACAGGGTGTTGCTCCCAACAGCTTGTCTCCTTCCCATGTAAGTGCAACTCCCTTGTCAATGCATTTTAGACCTAGATCTGAATGTGAGGGAGGCCTTCTTAGCATAAATCTCTGAAAATGAGCTGATGCATATGTATAGAAAATGTATTCTTCCTTTTGCTGAAAGCCTTCTTTATAAACACTGTAAGGGCTTGGTGCTGCACTGTGAGGTTGAATGAAGGACATGCATACCCAGCATTAGAAACTCTGCATTCAGTGTCCGTGAGCATTCAGTACACACTGGCAGATGTAAATATTTATATGAAACTGCAAAACTTTCTGTCCAGCAGTGTTCATGCCAGTCAGGTATCGTTGCTGCACCCGCTGTGGCTCCTGTTGAACTTGGTGGAAGTCCTGTGTGTGCAAAGATGATTTGGACTCTTGAAATAAAGAGTTAGTCAAGTGTCTTTTTCAGAGCTCGAGTGTCTGCTTGCTTTGATTGTATTGCCTCTTTATCATGTTCTTTGTGTAACTTTTGTAGTCCTGGTGCATTAGAAATAAATTTCAAAACCTCATACTAGTGTTTAATCACTTAGAAAGGAACAGTATGTCAGAGGCCAGGCTTGTCTTCAGGGAGGACTGTACAAATGAAGTGTTTTTAACCTGTCACTCGAGACTGTTCAGACACTGTGCACTTCAGTGGATGGCAAATCAGATGTCTGCAGAAGAATTCTGTGTGGGAAATGAAATCTGATGAAATTGTTTCTTTGGAACGTGGCAGGTTTTTTTCCTATTGACACAGAAAGTTTTACATCGCTGCTGGGCTTTGTGGTGTGCTACCTGTGCTGAGGCTTTGTTAAGTAATGTAGAATTTATACAGTACAAATGTAGATACTGGGGGAATATTCCAGCTGAGCTGTTGCTTCCATTGAGATCGAAATGAGCACTTTTAATGCAACCAGCCAAAATCCTGCAACCTGTTAGTACTTAAATTTACTGCTGCTGTGCTCCTTTACCACTTGATCTCATTGCTTGTGTACCCTCAGCTTCAGTCAGATGATTAAATACTCTTTGTGACAGTTCTCTAATTAGCCAAGCTCTTCATAAACTGTTGTGTGTCCACCTTGGACAGCTGAAAGAACCCAAAAGATACACCTTGGTGAAGGAGCCCTGGTGAGCAGGCAGGGGAAGTTCAGGAGCAGCCAGAGCTGTGAATGGCATTGCTGGTGAGCAGTGCATCGCGTCAGGTCGGATTTGTGTGACAGGAATTCGATCCAGACTCATTGTCCTCTGCGCCGGGGGTGCGCGCGGAGCCCGGCAGCCTCGGCTCTGTGTTCTGTAGCACGGTGCAAATCAATGATTTGTTTGAGCCAGGGGAACGTGGCTTCTGCAGGACTGACAGTCCCAGCTAACGAGAGCACTTCAGGATGATCAAATATTGACCTGCCTTTGTCCCGAGCAGATCGATGCCGCTCGCACCAGCACAGTTCATGGATTGCAGCTGCTGATTAACCAGCAGAAACTTTGCTCAGCTCTGCAGTATTTGTTGAGCAGCAGAGGCACCATGTGGCCAGAGAGGTTAATCCAAAGGGAAGGTTTCTTGTGGCTTTGCCAAGGATCTTCCCTTCTTTTTGTCCTTAAAGCTAGGAGTCAAAGGATCTCTTTGCATTGATGTATGCTACATTACCTGCTTTAAATTCTAACCAAAAACTCTGAGCAGTGAAGTATAAATTTCTTTTTAAAATCAGCCACTTGTTGTTAGGCAGTGACACAAGTAGTCTGAATTTCATTGCATGCTGATCTTTAAAGACACTGATGATATTCCAGGAAAGCATCTGATGTGCTCATTACAGAAAGCCCGAAATACAAACAGTAAAAAAACCCACTGGATCAGGAAACAGCCACCTGAAAACGTTTCACAGCCCAGTGCATGCGAGGTTATAAATATCCGAGCTGTGCGTGAGAAGTCTTTGAACTTCACCATCATTGCTTGTAGGCTGTGTCTGAGGCTGCTCCTTAGCTTAGACAAGACAAACATACTCTATTTGCCTTTACTTTAGATTATAAGGTGACTTTGTGTATGAACTTGACACCACATAATCTTTGCACTACAGTGAGTAGTTCTATCTGTAAATTCTGTGTTAACTTGTAAATAAGGTATGGTGAAGGAAAGCGTCATTCCTTGTCAGAGAGGGACTCATTCATCATGTTTTGGGTCTTTAAAGCCAAAGTTACAAGGTTCTGGTATGTCTTTTAAAGCTAGAGGAAGTCAGGGTGGGGTAAACTTGATACAGACATCCAGACTTCACTCTTGATTTAGCTTTTTAAAAATATCCTTTGAAATCCCTGTGTTTGGTTCTTCACTGACTCTGACCCTTACAGTACCCTTTAGTGGATCATCTCCTTGGAAAACAAGAAATTATTCTTTATGTTTTTCCTATCAAGTGATGCATTTTCTTAGAGAAATAGAGCCCTTCAGAATTAATTTTTTTGGTCACTTGGATTAGGTAGAATTAAGTGAGTTTGTTAATGTTCGTCTTACACAACCTCTCATAGTAGGCATGAGGTAGAACTTGTTAAGAGTTCTCCCAAAATTACTTCTCCAAGCATGTTCTGCTCTTGCAGTGTGACCCAAAATGTTGTCATGTGGGAGAAGGACTTTGTTACATGTTTTTAAATGAGATTTTAACCACTTTAGCCACCTTTTTGCCTCTTTTCTTTTGAGGATCCCATTAGTTAGTATTGATCCTGGGAAGGCCTGAAGGGTGATGCAAAATGTTCATTGAAATTAATTGTAGTTGTTATCTTATGACTCTTTATATTTGTGATGTGTTTATTCTTATAATCTCTTCCTTTTGCTGAGCATAATGAGAAAGGAGAGCTTTGTCTTGGAAAAGTTCAGTTTGCCCTTTCCCTGGGTGGCATCTTGCATGGGTAGTTAAGGTAGTTGTACCCAGTTGTGTAAATAAACCTCTGGAATTTGGTTTTTGTTTGCCTGGGCACCTGGCTCTGGGTGTACACGGCTACATGCTGGCTCAGGGATCATGCTGGAGCTTCCTACCAGAACTTCAGTTAGCAAAGTCTTATTTTGGAGAATCAGTCTGGGAAGACCCAGTTGGAAAAGCTTTTCTAAGTCATTGCCTTGTGCAGTGGCAGCTGGAGTGAAATTAGAAATTTTCCTAAATAGCATAGAAAAGCTTCCCTTTGTGGAGTAACAAATTAAATTGCTGAAAGTTTTGGTAATTTATAATAATTAGTCAGCCTGAAAATTGAATGATTAATGATTACAGTTTAAAGATTGAGGAGGCAGTAAGCAAATTAACTGGACCCACCTATTTGCAGGAGGGTGGCAGAGATGTGGGGCTGGTGGGCAGGGATTGCCAGAGCTCATCTGTGTGTTTCTTTAATTGGCAGCCACAAGTGTCCAGGGCTCCACGAGCTATTCCTTCTTCCAGAAGAAACTCCTTCCAAAGCCGAGTAATGACTCTGGAGGAGTGTTTTCCATAGGGCTTTGTGGAGCAGCTGTTGGCTGAACCATTTGCCTGATGTGTGCAGATTTTTTGAAGGGAGTTTTCTCTGTCCCAGAGTTTTATGCTGACCTGGCTGTGCTGTGCCAACCTGCCCTGGTGAGTGATGGGTTCAGAGCAGAGTCCTGAGGAATGCTACAAACTTTTTTGCTGCTCTTACTGTGAGGAAGATGAGTATTAATGCTGCTTGTGTCAAATGCAGGAGGGTGGTAGTACCTGTAACACAAATACTGTCAGCTCTCTTGCTGCCTCCTGCATTTCAGAATTGAGAAATAAATAATTTTGTAGAGCTTATTGAGTGAACTTTGTGAAGTTTGAATAACTTGTGTACAACCTCCATCTCTGTACAGGCAGTAATTCTGCTGATGTAATGCTGTGCCACTTCTGGGGAAAATGGCAAAAATTAGTAAATACGTTTCCATTCGGTCCCTTTGTTTTTAAAAGTGGAAAAATGTCTTGTGAAACTTTGAAGTCCCCATGTATGCTTTGAATTTTAGCTTATTAGTTGGCTCAGAGTTAAGGAATGTTTGGCTATTGTCAAGTGAAGTCCTGACAGTAAAAGCAGTTTATGTATGTCTCTGGAAGTGCTTGTGTTGTTTTATAGCTGTACTTATTACAGAAACAGAGGTGGACCCAGTTGAAAAATTAAAATTAATGGTGTTTTAATTTAGGGGAAAGATTATAGAAACTCTGAGCTTGGCCTGTTTTAATAAGTACATGTGTTAATTTGGAGATGGGTCTTATTTTGTGAGAGGAGAGTTTAAGAAGAGCTATATGACTTGTTCTTGCTATAGATTGCTAGTAGTATATAAGCTGTAAATACTGTTGAAATGTAAATGTGCTGTCAGAAGCTTGTTAGTGTATCTAAATGCTTGTGGGAATGGGAGACCCAATCATATCCTATCATGGAAAAGGTTATTTTGGAGATTATTCAAGTTGTGGTAATGGCTTATAGGCAAAATCTCTCTTTTACTGAAAGCTTCTAGTATAATGAAAAGTTGGAGTGGAGAAAGTAGGTTAAATGTACTGGAACCAGGATAAGAGTCCATGGCTCAGTGCTTGGATAAATTGACTCCAGATGTTTTTTGTCCATAGTCAATGGATCCAACCGTGGTTTTGGAGTAGAAGCCAGTTAATGACCTGCTTATTGCTGCTGGAGAGTCCTACAGGAGAGCCTCATGGGGATGCCAGCAGGTATCCCTTGGGCATTCCAGACAGAGGTCACAGAGCCGGCTGGAGTTTGGGATTATCCACGTGTGCTTTGGTTACATCCTAAACCTCTGAGGAGGGTGCAGTGGCTGCGTGGGTTGTGTGTAATTCCAGCTGTGTGGGGTTTGTGTCATTCCAGCTGCACGGCTGAGGTGTGGAGCTCTGCAGGGCAGCACCTTCCCCAAGCACAGATCCTGAGGATAACACATTGCTGCTGTCTGCTTTGCTTTCATCAGCTTGGTTTGACAGGGGTGAACTCCAGATATTGCTGTGACCCAAATTCAGTGCTCTGCTTCCAGTGGAGCTGTTATCAGTGCATCACCTTGATACCCTGAAATCTCAATTTATACTTGGTGCAGACACAGCTCCACATTGCCTTGGCTTCCAGCTGTTTGCTGTAAGTCAGCACAGCTTTTACTGATGACCTGGAGAGTGTGAGTGCTGTCAGAACTCACTCGACTGTTCAGCTCGAGCGTGGAATCACAGTTCATTCTTGGAAACAGGGATGTGAGTGAGCAGCTCAAAACTGTCTCTGTCAGGTTAGATGTTTGGATTTGCTACTAATTTTGAAAGGAAACTCTTATCATTAGCGGGTGTGATGGTTAAAGCATGACCCCTTGGTTATTCTCCCATTTATTTTGAATTTTCTTTCTCTGTGTGGCTGTTCATTCCTATTGAATTGCTTCAGACTTCCCTGAGTTTAATGGGTACCTATGGAAGAATTAAAGGTTAAAGCTGCATAGTGGGTATTGAGGCATCAGTGTCTCCACATCATACTTAGTTGTTTCCTTTGCATAACTCCTCCTGCTGCCTCTGAAACAGTCAGGAAGGATCCTTGTGATTTACATTGTTCTTTCCAGGGCTGTTTCTCATCCTGGGCAAGGACAGGGAAGCCTGGGAGATGATTTCCCACTGCAGCACACACTTACTTACTTGTGCCCTTCCATGGCCTCACGTTTAGTGCTGTGATGCTCCTTCCTTCCCATCTCAGGATTTATTTTGTGTGGCCTCAAGAAGAAAAAGGTGGTAATACCAGCCCTTAAGTTTTCCTAGGTTCCTGGACTTGCTCTAAACATCCCAAAACTTCCATGGGTATTGGTGTGTTTGGTTTATTTCTGCAGGGTAGAAGGAATGAGAAGAGAAATGATCTTGGGGTTAATGCAGGGGTGCTGATGTGAGTAGGTGTGTAAGGTGTGGTCTGTCTTTGTGGAAGGGCTTTGAAGGACTCTCCTAACAGTAGCTTTGCTATTTAGAGCTGATTTTACAATGTGAGCTGGATTCTCTGGCTCTTTTTCAGAGAGAAGTGATACAGTGTCAGGATCTTCTAGTCCTGGAGCTTCACCTCAAGCTTCAGCCCCTTTCCACCCCAGACACCAGAGAGAATAATACAAATTCTGTTCTCTCCACAGCAATTGGGAGGAAGCCAGTTGGGCTTAACCCTGCTCAAACAGACTGGAGGTGGTGGAGCCCCATTGGCTTTTGGATCAGGTCTGGCTGCCCTAAGGGACTGTTAAAACCTAAAAATGTTTTGAGCTTTTTGATGAAATCTGCCAGTTTGATTAAAGGAAATTAGGTGGTTTTTAATTAATATGATGGTGGGGAGGCTAGACCATAACAGTGGCTCTAGTGGTTGCAGTCGTCTCCACATCCCAAATAGCAATGGATAGGTTTTACTCCCCAATGATAGGAAAATATACTTTAAATATCCTGATTTAGTATCCAAGGGATTCAATCAATTACTCAGTGTTTCACTAAAGAGAGAAGTGCTGCGGTGTATGAGCAGAGTCTGTTCATTAAAAAAGCCACTTCAAGGCTGAAAAGTGATTTTTTTTTTTTTTTTTTGAGGTTTTGACAAAAACTCAGCTCTTAAAAGGGGAAAATGGAGGAGAACTACTGTGCTGCTGACTTGTTTTCCCCTCCTGTCAGCTGTGGTCATTGGGAATGCAAACTAGCAGTGCAGGGTGAATATTGCCTTCATCTGTCCCTCCTCATTCCTGTCCCTCCCGTTGATGTTTTGATGTGCAAAACACTCTTCACTTCAGAAGCTGCTGTGCAGGCTAGTGGAAAGGAAAACAAACCCCTCGTTATTAGTAGCTGTTGCCATTTGCTAAAGCTGTATTTTCTGCTGCCTTCCAGCACTCCCTCCTCCACAGCAGGAAATGAGGGGGTGCTGGGGAGACCATAAGCCAGAGAAAAGAGCTTAATTATACAAACAAACGTGTTCATGGGAGTCTTGCGAGTCGGAGGCCCCAAACCACGCAGACCACTTTGCTGAGGGACAGAAATTGAAAGTCTGTGGGCTCATTCCCAGTTAATTGGAGGTGACATTCCCATCCTTGTGGGCTGGTGGTGTTGTACATTGTGCATTCAGATGCTGAGATGCAGCGTGTCTCATTTTGGGAGTGTTGAGCCTCGTTAAATGTTTGCCCTTTGAAACTGCTGCAGTTGCCCCTTTTAGGGGAGTTGGTGGTGTGGACAGGACCTTGGTAGCTTGAGGTCAAACACCAGTGAGCTGGCTGGGCACCATCACCTGATTGGAGTGGGGTTTGAGCTGTTTGTTGAGCTGTTGCCTCTGCTCTGATGGTATTGCTGTAGTGTGTGATGGTTTGTTTGTCTGGACCTTCAGTGTTCATTATCTTGTCCTCTACACCCCAGTGTGGTCCCCAAAAGCTGGTTGTCCCTCCCTAGTGCTGGAAGTGTGAGTGTCCACCCCCTGTCCACAATTTGGCCTCTCTGTTCTGTTCTGGCACTCAGTTTGAAGCGTTTGCACCTCCTCAGCAATCCTACAGGCTCTGGTGTCCGTCTGGATTCCCTTTGGTGTTTGTCCTGCAGTTGTTGTCTGGCACACCTGAGCACAGGAGAGCTGAGCTGAGAGGTGTGGACAGCCCTGGGCTGGAAAGAAGCATCCGTGGGGTGATGAAAGCTGTGAACTGCTCATGTGTTTTAATAGGCAGGTCAAATATTGACTGCTTCTGTGCTGAGCCCATGGTGGTTACAGGCATCTTCCCTGGACTCTGGTGATTCCCCTTCCCACCCTTTTCTTTATGGATGATCTTTGTTCAGCCTGGAGTGTTAATTTTCTTCCTTGGCATAAATCATCTTTGATGATTTCTGGGTTGGTGTGTGAGCCCCATGCTGTACATAAATGAATGAGTGACACGAGGAATATCTACAAATGTAGTTATGTTGTATGTAATGTACATAAGGAGAGAATGTATTTTGTTCATTTTTTTCTTAATAAAAATGTATATGCTAGCAAGGGCGATGATTTAAGATCTGTTTGTTCTCACATCGCTTCAGAGAGTGGAAAAATGCCTGTGAAGGTCTTTTAGTGGTAGAGAAATTGTGAAACTAGTGGCACATTACATCTGGCCCTGTTGTCTGACCTCACTGATGAGCTCAGTCAGTATCCCATAAATCCAGCACATATTCCACACATTCACAGGAACTTTTTCTGGGGAGAAGCACGGAGTTAGAACATAGGCTGCGGCAAACCAGTGATTTTCAATATCTGACTTCAACAAATTACTTTTTTTTTTCTTTCCTTTACATAAGCAGAAACTTAACCTGGAGCAAAATGTTTTATTTTGGGTGCTTGAAGGCCAGTGGAGTTGCTGAACTGCCCACGCTGCTGCTGCCCCTCTGCTGCCCTTGGGTGATGCCTCTCCTGCTTTATGTGTGAGGTTTGATTCCCTCCTCCACAGCCTGACCTGAGTGCGAGGAGGGGCTGAAGATCAGAATGAATTAGGATGAAATGCAGAAATAAATAAGGCTGAAATGGAGAAATAAGGGTGAAACGCAGAAATAAGGGTGAGTTGCCTTTCCCTCTGACAGCCTGAAGGCACCAAGAGCTCAGGCAAGCGCTCAAGCTGTGGTGGGAGCGCCCTCACCATCACCCCAGCTTCCCACCCCTCTGAATCCTCTGATTTTTACATTTAATAAGTTTTCCACCACTATAATACTTCCTTCTGCACAGGAAAAATACAGGCTTTTCCATGGCTGGCTACCTTGAAGGTCTGGGTTGGTTTTGTTCCAGCTGTTCCAGTGTTTTCCCATGGAGCCTCTCCAGAGCAGGAAGTTGTGGCCCTGGAGCTTGTCCTCTGACCTGCCCACCCCTCCTCACTCATCCAGAGACACGAATCTTTTACATAAGAATGTTTATTGACAGAAATACATGATGCTCTCAAAATATATTTGTAGGAAAATGCAAGAATAATCTCTTACAATCCAGTTCCTCAGTAAATTCCAGTGTAAATCAGACTCCTGTCCCCGTGAGAGGTGCTGCTACACACAGTAAGTAAGAGCTCTACTCTATGTGCAAGGTTCAACAGGTTCCACCTGGGGAATTAGGTTTTCCTTCTCCAGTCCCTCATGGATTATGACTTCTGTGTGTCTTCTGTAGGCAGCAGTCACAGTATCAACCTCATCAGCTGGGTCACAGCACTGTGAGCGGGAGATAAAATGCTCCTAAAGTATTTACACGTTTCCTCTTGAATCTGAAAATAGAAAAGTCTCTTGCAAGGACATCTGAGCTGCTTGTAAAGCTCTCGCCGAAAGGTAAGAGCAGGAATCTCTTTGTACAATGTGTGGGATGTTAAAGCTGGTTTGGGGCAGAGAAGAGGAGCACAGGGAAGGGAGGAGGGGCAGGGAGGAAGGAAATGCCTTGGTAAATCTTATTTTTTTATTTATTATTTTTGGTCTAACAATTATGGCTACACTCTACGAAGGGAAGGGTTAAGGCCAAAGATGCTCATTGCTGCATTTCCTACCTGATTTTTTTTTCCAAAAAAAGAATGTTCTCAACATTAAAAAAAAACCAAAAGTACTGTTTTCTTTTCCTGTGGAAATAGTTCTTTTAAATAGGGGAAGGAAAATCTACTATAAAATATTAGTGGTTTAAAAATATGGTGTCTGGAAAAATAAATAAATGTACAATTCCTATTCAAATATAAATCACTATAAGCACTTGCTGAGCAGTTAATATCCTCACTGGTCTCTGCTCGGAAAGATTTAAGGTTACTTGATCTCAAGCCTCTGTAGGATTCTCTTGGAAAGTCTTTGGACCTGACTCAATAAAGCACTTTGGCATCTCTTTGCTGGGAAGGGGGAATCTTTAGGCACATGCCAAAGCCTGGAGATGCCATCCAGGGGTGTCCTCGTGGCAACTCAGCCCCGGTGGCCACAGCATTCCTGCTGCCCCGTGTTTTCCCTGTGTTTGTTTTCTGGGAAGGTCAGGAATGTGAGGAATGGACCTGCTGCTTGTCTGTCAGGGCAGCTGGGAGGCCACAGTGCTCACAGGAGCGGTTGTGGATGCTGAGGTCCATTCTCTGAGACTCATGGCCACGTTAAAGAGCTGAACTTGATGCTGCCAGAACAGGGGCAAAGCTGTGGCACAAAGTTACCTGGGCAAGAGGTGTTTTTCTGCTTCATGTCAAATTTTTATCTCCTACCAGGCTGGCCTTTAGCTTTTTTTTAATTTTTTTTTATTTTTAAGATTTTTTTTTTTTTTTTAATTTATTTTATTTCCCCTCCCCTCCAAAATTACTTCCCCATAGTGCAGTGCACAGGTAAGTGAAGTGTGCAGAATACATTGCTAATGAATAGCAGGAATATTTACATACAAAAATAGAAAGGTTTGAACACTTCAGACTCTGCCCTTCAGTGCAGGACAGAAGGGGGAAGAGCAAAACACCCCAATCCCCTCCTTCCTGAGTACTCTCAACTCTACCAGGGCTTCTCCAAGCTTCCCATTGCTTGGCTCTGCTTTTCCCCTCATTCAGGGCAGCCATGGGAGCAGATCCCAGTCGGGTTGACTTGGTGGCAGAGCCCAAAGTGTCCCCACTGTGCCTTGGTTTATGGCAAGCAGAGAAGGGCTGTGTTTGGGCACCGCTCTGATCTGCAGCTCCTCTGGCTTGCAGAGGGTTTGGGACAAGCACCATCCTCACTCTGGGAGAGGGACTCAGCCCAGTCACCTTCTGGTCCTCGTGTGCTGGAGGATGGACCCCAGCTGGAAGATGATCCCTGCCTCTGCCAGCACTGAGCTGCTTCACCAGAGCAAAGGCATGAAACTCTCCCCAGCCTTTTAGAGCCATTTAGGAGCTGTGGTGGGGAGTCAAAATCCCAGAAATGCCTCGGTCCAGCCGTGTTTTTCTTCTCCCCGCGAAAGGCTTCAGCAAAAGGAGACCTGGGTGACAGACCAAGGGCTGCAGGACAAAGCTCAGCCCCAGCTTCGCTGCTGAGCTGGAAGTTGCTTTGCAGGTCTCTGTTATTTTAGTGGCTTGTGAAGAAGAGCTTGAGGCTGAGCTTTTAAACCTTGAGGGTGTGAAACACCAAGGCCACCTGAATGCTACTGTTCTCCCTGGCTCACGTTCTGCTGCTCTTCTGCCTCTTCTGCTGCTCACGCAGGACAATGTGTCCTCAAAAATCACAAACCATCGTGGTGCCTGTGTCCCACAGTCTTGTGGAGGATGGGTGAGGGCTGTGAAATGCTGCTGTGTAATTCCTGGAAGGCAAGTGATCCTTCCAGAGGGAAATGCAGCACCAGAGCTGGGCTCCTGCACCACAAAACCCCCAACATCACACCTGGGCTAGAGACCAGGCATCGCTCTTGCTCTCCACACCCTTCCTAAAGAGGGATAACCTCAAGGAATTCCTCCTTTTCCTCTCCCTCCATCTCCTCCTTTCAAAACAAGAAGCTGCTGCACCTCTCTCGGTCTCCAGGTGGGTGCAGGGTCTGTTCCTCAGCCCTTGGCACGGGAGCTGAGCATCACTTGGCACTGCTGCATCCCTGCCATCCCACTGGGTCTGGATGCATCCATTTGCCTATGGCACAACGAGGGGCTCTTGTGCGTTTCAGCTCTGGGAAGAGGCTGGAAACTGGATTAAAAAGGAACAGGCTGTTCCAGCTTTTTTCATTCACTACCTGGGTGTCAGGGAGGGCAGGGTGATGACTAAAGAGCATGGGCCAGAGGATTTGTCGAGCTGTAATTGCCAGGTGCTGCTTTGCTGTCAGATGCACTCCATCTCTCATCCTATTTATTTTATTTCTCTTGATTTTTGAGTCATTCAGTAGCTGGAGGACGTTGCTGGCGTGGTCAGATGTGGGATGGGAGGGGACGTGCTTGGAGGAGACACCAGCAGCTCTTCAGGAGCAGAGCCACCCTGTTTGCCCATGGCTGGTCAGGTCTGGCGTGGGAGGTGGATGGGGCTTGGAGGAGGCTTGGCCAGATGTGGCCACCAATGTGGCTTGTGTTGTTGTGCCCCAGAGGTGTCTTCTCATGTCCTTTTCTCTTCCATCCTGCACCCCATGTGGTGGCACAAGGGGCCACAATTAGTTCATTAAGGGATTTTCTGCTTTTTGGGGGGAGAATTTTGCCTTATTTTGGATCTCTGTGAGCGTGTGTAGGGCTTATGGGGTTTTTTTTGGGGCGGGGTGGTTGCTTTTCTCTTGATCAAGTTCTGCATCCTATAAATGCGTGTCCTCCTCTTCCTCCAGGTCCTCCTTCATGAGGGTGTCCAGAGGAACGATCCAGCTGTCCCCTAGCTCACCATTGAGGTTCACCTTCTTCTCCTGCATTTCAGAGGAGGTCTCCATCACCTCCAGGGTGGGGTTGTCGTGGTAGCCATTCTCCATGGTCTGCATCTCCTCGGTCAGGCGCTGCTATGAGGAAAGAAAGCCATAAACCCCACTGAACAACACCTTGGCCATGCTGCAAGTGTCACCTCAGGGCTGTCAGCTCCCAGCCAGCTGTGACTGCTGCCCCATATAGATTTATATAGCTACATACAGAGACTTTCATGGTGAGGTTGAGGCAGGGGGCAGCGAGGGGATAGCATGGAGCTGGCAAGAGGAAGACTCTGCTGATGATGGGAAGGAGGAAAGAGCAGCCAGAGACATGTGGAAAACCTCCAGGAGTAGCTGCTAGCTTCAGTTTTGTTCCATCCAGGACCTTGGGAAGAGGTTGAGCAACACTGCATCCCAACTCCTGCCTCCCTACCTCAAATCTGCTCTTCCCCTCTCCTTTCTATCCACCCCTGTCCTTTTTCTAGTTGCTTTATTATTCTTCTCCTTTACTCAAGGGGCAGCTCCCATCTGCCAGATCTTGAGCATTATCCTTCCTCATTCTAGAACTCTCAGTGGAAACAGGCAGGGAAGGATGGAATCAGACACTTTATCACCCTGGTCCTTTGGTGTGATGTGCTTGAGGCTCCAGCTCAGCTCTTCATCCCTTGGCAGAACCCCAGCCCATCCTAATTTTGCATTCACTTAGGCTTCTGCATCCCCATCCTTCCCTAGAGGGATTCAGTGGGGAACTGCAGTCCTGGCTCAGCCCTTTTTGGGAAGCATAGGGCTCTTGGTGGGTCCTTCATCCCTATCCTTCCCTGGAAGGATTCAGTGGGGAGCTGCAGTCCTTGCTCAGCCCTTTTTGGGGAGTCCTGTTAAAATCTGCCTGGATTCACAGCTTGCTCTATTACAGTGCTCCTATAAATGTCAGGAGACAGGCGTGGGAGGGAATCCATGGAGAAGGAGAGGGATGGAGAAGCAAAACTGCAGGGCTTGGTGCTGGCAGAGGAGCTGCAAAGGCACTGCTGGGAGTCCCCTGTGTCACTGCCCTGTGGCAGGGTGGGGATCGTGGGATGCTCAAAAAGCAGAGGACACACCTGGGCTCCCCCAGAGGCTGCTTCCCTGTGGGATTGCTGGTCTCCCACCATGGCAAGGCACCTTCCAGCCATGCAGCAAGAGGAAAAGGGCTGTAAAGCTGGGCTTTAGTCCTGTTAAAAGCTACTGGGCCCTACCAAGCACTGGAGGTGAGAGCTGGGGGTGTTACGGATGCGGCGCCCGCCCCTCCGATCCCTGTGTTGGAACTCACATTAAAGATCAGGGCCACATGTCCATCATCAAACCCGGGGACATCAGGGTGGATGTTCTGGGTATTTCCAAGATAAAACAACAGGGAGGGAGGTGGGGGGCGAGGAGGGTTGGAGAGAAAAAAAAATAAAATAGGAAAAAAAATAAAAACTTTCAAGTCATTTTTGGAAACGAAACAGAAGGAGAACAAAAGAAACCACCCAAAAACAAAGGCAGGAAGGAGGAATGTGTTTGATTTTTGGAAATAGCATCCCTTGCTTTGATTTTTCTATTTTACCCTTTGCCTGGTGGGAATTTACCTCTGGAACATCCAAGTTGGACTGGTACCCATTGCTCTGCACCAGGTTATTTTAGGGACACATGTTCCCATCACTAAAAATACCCTATTTCTACCTGTTTTCTGAACAACATGGGGCATGTTATGCTGCTGGCTGTCCCTGGTGGGATGTTTTTCATGCCATCCAGGGAGATTTCATGCAATGGATGATGAAACCCTGGAAGCTCCAAGAGGACCACAGTGCAGGTCAAATATTTATTGAGGTCTTGCCTCTTCCCCTATTTCTTCCCAAAAAATCAAGCCTGATATGTACAAACAAGTCTGACAGGGGCATTAATTTGCTCTTCCCTCCCTCCTGTGTTCACCTACCTTGCACTGTAAATATTTAAAGCTTTATCCCTTGTTTTCCTGTGGTTCAGAGGTTGGGATCACTGAGAAAGGATGAGCTGGTCCAGGGGAAAGCAATTTGAAGTAGGAGTGAGGTAGGTTTGCTTCTCCATCGGGGAGGGGGGTGATTTACCCTGATTGCATAATCCGATTTCATAATTATCTGTTTCTGTCTGCCCTAGAGCTAAGTCCTCTGGAACAGCAGCTGGGACCAGTGCAGACCTCAGTGCCCCAGTGTGTGGGAATGGCCAGTCCTTGCAGGTGGATGCTACACTAAAATCACCTAGGATTGCTTCCTGAGATAAAAATCACATTATTTTCTCTTTCTGTGTTGGTTTTTCCTTAAATCCTGCTGCTGCTGCTCTGAAATTTGGCCCTGGCCCAACTCTTGCAAAGGCTGAGCCCTGCAGTGTTGATGCCCCTCCTGCTGACACCCTCCTTCTTCTCTGCACACAGCCTGGGGCTCCCTGGCACCCACCCCAGCTCCACTACTTGTAAAAGTATTTCAAGAAAAATTTTTGAGGGCTACAGCTTGTTTTTGGAATGGGTTTTTTGATTGAGAAAGTCTTTCTTGTCAAAATTACGACCCAGGGTGGTGCCCACTGGGCAAACCAGGTCTCCACCAGCAGAGACAGCAACACTGATGATCCTCATCTCCTGAAGATGCTTCTGGGATGGAGGTGTTGGCATACCTGTCCCACCCTCCTGCCTCCTTACCTGGTCCTTCTTTTGGGAGAGGCGCTGGTGGCAGCCGTAGATGGCTGCGACGAGCAGCAGGGAGCCAGCCAGGGTGATGATGGTGATGATCAGGGGCGTGCTGAACTCGTCCTTGATGGTCATGTCCTCCACCATTTTGTCAGAGGTGATGTTGACGATGCCAAGCTGCCATGGAAGGGACAGGTCAGGCTCCTGTGCCACCCACCCACCATTGGGGAACATCCCCGGGGCAGCTGTGCCGTGAGCAGGGACCCACTTACCTCCTCTAACCTGTCCTTCTTCTCCATCAGCCCCATGAGGACTTCTCCAGAGTCCAGGGAAACTGAGGGAAGAAAAAGGCTTCAGTGAGCACAAGGTGTGGACAGGGACAGGTAGTGCCACCATCCCCTCGTCAGGGGGGTGACCCAGTTTCTGGAGGAGGGGGATGAAGATGTGTGGGGATGAAGCCAACCCTTGTAGGTGCTTCACAGCCAGACCAGGAGCCACGATCTCCTGTGGAAGGGGGACAGCCCCAGAGCCTCCAGGTCCCACGATCCATCTCCAGTGGATGATTTACAAATAAGCCCAATGAGGGGCTGTAACTGTCTCCTCAAGGATTGAGGATTGCCTGGGTGCTTTCCCTGAGGTTGGATGTGGAGTCTGGATCACCCACCCAACTCCTGCTCTGATGATGAGTAAGAGCAGATGGAGCTCAGGCCTTCCTCCCCCTCATGCTAGGGCAGCAGGATGTCTCCATCTCCCAGGCACCTGATCCTAAAGCAGTGTTTGAGCACAGCCAGGCTGAGCTGGGTATCCCAGCAGGGCTCTGACATGGGCGAGAACCTCCTCTCTGTGGTCTCTGGGGAAGGATTTAAACTCTTTTAACCACCTGGGAAGAATTCTTCCTCCTGGAGACTGAGGAACATGGACTGGACATGACTCAACATGGCAGAGGGATCTGGTGCATTCCTTGGGGCGCAGAGCTCATTTCTGGGATCGTTCCTCTCCCAAACCACTGGGATGGGGCAGAACGGAGCCCTTGGGCCAAGCTCTAGTAGGCCTGAGGGCTCTGCCAGGCCTCCAGTTCTGGGGTCCCCAGTGCCAGGGATGGATCATACTCACAGTGCAGGACCACCCGCACGGCCCAGTGGCGGGAGGGTCCCTCACAGGCCGTCAGTATCACCGTGCACCCGGCCCTGCTGGCATCAAACGCCTGCTGCGCCGTGGAGCAGAAGCTCTCAAAGAAGGAGTTGTTCTTGCTGGCAGCCATCCACTCATCCTGCGGTGACAACAAGGGTCAGCACTGCTCCCCCACCCAGGGACTGCCCAGGATCACCCCACCCCATTGCCAGGGGTGCAGGAGGTCCCATCCTTATAGAATGACCCCTTCAAGACTGGATGTGCCCCTCCGTGCCATGGCTTGGTGGACAAGGTGGTGTTGGGTCATAGGTTGGACCCATAGGTGATCTCAGAGGTCTTTTCCAACCACATGGATTCTGTGATCTTGCCTCCTCCCTGTGCACTGCCCGGCTGCTGCCGGCCCTCCCGAGGAACAGGAAAAGTTTAAAAGGAGTTTCTTTACAAGGAGCCGAGCTCTTGGCTGCCGTTCCTCAGCGGGGCCCTGCACCAGCCTTATCTGTGAGCCACAGCTTTCGGTGTTCCAGGAATAGCAGGTCCCTGAGGGAAGTGGGGCGGGGGGGCTGGGGAGGCCAGGGGGCCACAGCGGGAGCAGGGCAGGGCTGTGCAGCCCCACAGTTCCCCCACAGCCATCTCCAGCCTTTCTGGCCTCTGTCCCCACCAGCACAGCTCCCTGTCCTGCCTAAAACTTCCCCACAGCTCTGCAGGGAAGAGCTAGAGAGTGTGTCTTGCTTTTGGATGGAATCACAGAATGAATCACCGAGTGGTTTGGGTTAGAAGGGACCCAAAACATCATCCAGTTCCACTCCTTGCCATGGGCAGGGACACCTTCCATGGACCAGATTGCTCTAAGCCCCTCCAGTCTGGCCTTCAACATGTCCAGGGATGGAAAACCACAGCTTCTTGGGCAAATCAAAGCATCCCCAGAGAGGTGGGAGAGGGGTGGATGGAGCCCACACTCCCTCTGAGGTTTTTTTCTTGATGCTTTGTAGCATTTGGGAGCTCACTAAAGTGCTCACCCTCCTGCCTGCACAGATCCTGACGTGTGGATGTGGCACTTGGGGACACGGGTTAGGGGTGGATTTGGCAGTGCTGGGTTAATGGTTGAACTTGATGATCTTAGAGGGCTTTTCCAGCATAAATCATTCCATGATTTTGTGCACAGACCTGGCCCTCACTGGTCCTATATGAGATGTGCTGCATTTGCAGCTCCTGCATGCACAAGTCTTTTATGACACAGGTGATCAATCCTGTGTGTAAAAGTCCTTGATCCCTGCTGAAATGAGGTGGGGAAGGCTCTGCTCCTGGCTGCTCCATCACCCCAAGCCTTCCCCTCCCATCCCAACACCACTAATGGCTGGCAGCACCCCGCTTGCTGCACGGCCGGGATGGGAGCTGCCGGGCCCAGGGACGCACCTAATCTCACCCCATCTTATCTAAATATTTGGGAAGCAGCAGTGGAGACAGGATGCACTTGCCGGGGCGGAAGGCTGGCCCCGGGTACAGAGCTCAGCATCGGGAGGCCCTGGCTGTCCCTGGGAACGGCCACTGTCCCTTGCCTGTCCCTGGGAACAGCCACTGTCCCTTGCCTGTCCTTTCGCTTTGCACCGGGACAACCTCCCCGGGGCCCCTCCGTGGGGTTGTGCCACCCCTGGGAAAAGAGCTGGATGGGAAATCTGCCCCAGCCCCAGGGCAGCATTCCCTGCGAAGCTGGTTCCCAGCAGGACAGGGAGGAGGGGGCTGTAGCTCGGTGCCTTTATCACGTCTGGACGCTGGGTTGTGCTCCTACGCTTGGAATGTCCCTGAGATTTACCAGTCCCTGTCTGTGCAGCACTTTCTGCTTGGCAGAGGAAGGAAAAGCCTCCGCTGCCTCCCTGCATCCTCCTTCCCTTGGTTTTGCCGCAGCTCTGCTTTCCCCCAGCCCTCAATAACCTGTTTCTTCCCCTACCACCCCATGGGAGGGAAAGGAAGATCCTTTTTTGGGTGCGGAGAGAAATGGGATGCGAGGCTAAAACCTCGCTGAGGTTTTTGCCACTACAGGGGCAGCTGGTGAGCAGTGCCTGAAGCCCTTCAGAGGGTGAACTGGAGGGCTTAGCCCTTTCCAGGGGCAGGGTGAGGTGGCTGGGCCGGCAGGGATGCCCCTGGCAGCTCCCCCTCCGCTGCTCGCATTCCTTGGCCGCAGTTGACAGGAGCTGCCGAGCAGCTCAGATCCGGTTCCCACACTGGCGGGGACCTAAAACCAACATCCCCGAATGAGGTAACAGCACTTGAGTCAACAAACCAGCCCCGCCAGCTGCACGGGCTGAGGGGGGACCACGACCCTGCTCGGTCAGGGAATCCCTCTGCCTCCTCCAGGGACTATCCTGTGTCATCCCCGGACCAGTGGGTGTCACACAGCAATTCCAGTGGGCTCCAGTGGTCCTGCTGTGGTTTTTGCAGGTTCTGGTGCTCCCCAGCTCATCCACTGACTCAGCTCCTTGGACACATCTGTGCCCAGGTGGGGACACGATGGAGGAGAAACACCTGGGAGATGGACACGGGGTTGTGTGGCTGAACCACACACCACAAACTTACTCTAATATTAACAAAACTACAATGGGATGACACAACTTATTAAAGATCCTGTTTGCGGTCGGTGACTACCTGAAGATCACATCTCACTAGTGATGATCTGCATTTTGTTTCATTCTTTGCAGAATTCTGGTTATTTCTTTCTCCAGGCTACACCAACCACCTCTGTCATTGTCACTTCTTGCTTCACCTAACTCATTTTGGGGTTGGAATGAGGAGCAGAGCATCTGTCCATCCATCCGTCCATCCATCCATCCATCCATCCATCCATCCATCCATCCATCCATCCGTCCGTCCATCCATCCATCCATCCATCCATCCATCCATCCATCCGTCCATCCATCCATCCCTTCCAAAGCAGGAGAAACCCAACTGAAAATGCATTTGTGAGCCAGGAAGAAGTCATCCTCTGGAATGTAAAGTATCAGCCTTACTAAAAAACTCATTAAGATACTGCTGTAATTAAAGGAAGGACAAGGTAGGGGAACATGGACCAACGTGCTCAGCATTGGTTCAGAGCATCACCTGAAGAGGAAGGATGCAGGGAACCAACCAGCCTATGCAACACCTACAGTCCACGAAGTGGTACCAGCTCCATATTTGGCTTTTTTCTTAAGGATTTCTAGTTTGAGTTCCTGGTTTTCTGGAGAAAGTGAGGTGTGGTGGGGTGAAAGATCTGCAATTCCTGGGTTCAGTCCCAACTGTTTGCTGGGGTACCCCCATCACTGGTGCTGCCCCACCAGCCCAGCTGTGAATGGGGTGGGTGGCTCTGCACTGTCCTCTCCCCTGCCCTGTGTGATCCAGATGTGTCCCCCACCACTGGTCCCCCCACACAGCCCTGGCTTCTTGCTGGATCTGAATTTTTACTACAATGCCACCCCGACTCTGGCTTGCTCTCAGAGCAGGGTTGGAGCTGTTTCTGGAACACTTCTTACAGCACACACTTTCCTGTTTTCCCACGGGCTGTGAAACACAGAGGATTTTTTCACTTTGCTGTCAGGATTTGGCTACAGACGTGTTTACCAGGCCTACAAAGCAGGGAAACCAGATAGTGCCATTTCTCTGTTATCTGCTGGGCTTGGGAGGCACAAAATGGGCTGTGATTTTCAGGAATACAACGAGTGGAAAGTTAAGGGCAAGCTGGGGGGGAGGTGCTTGGGCAGCCAAGGAGGGTGATGGGATGGGAGGATGCAGCTCTGCAGCCTTTCTGTGGCTGTTTTGGGGTGTAATTGGCATTTTATGCTAACAATGCTCTGGCTCGTTATTACACCCAGAAGAATCAAAGGGAAGCAGGGTGGGAGACTCCCTGGCTCTCCAGCTCCAATGCTCCATGGCCCTGGAGCAGGCTGTGATGCCAAGATGTGATTTCTGCCCATCCCTCAGCTCGCTGGTGCTTCCCAGCCTCACCATCCCTGCTTCCAAAATCCACTCAGGACAACTCCATGGGAAGGACAGCAGCTCTGGAACACCTCTGTGCCCAGAAGGAGGGGGGAAGCTTTAAACACCAGCCTGGTCCTAAGTCCCTTTAGGCTCCAAAACTGGATTTTGTCAATCTGATTGAATATTTTTATATTTTCAGTACAAAATTTGATGAGAAGGTTTTCCAGCACAAACCTGCAGCCGTGTCCAGACATTACATGGGGAGAGGGATGGTTTCAGGAGAGACCATCCTGCTGGGGCTTCATGGAAATAAGGCCCCTCCTTGGAATCATCCTCAGCATTCAGAGCAGCATCACCACTACTGCAGGTGTGTGGGCAAGGAGCATTTACACCCAGCAGCAGCCAGAGTAGGAAGGTGACAACAGACAGCAGGCAGGTGCTTTCCCTCCTCCAGGAGCACAGTGGATAGTGCTGGGAGGTCCAAGCCCTGTCCCGGGCTGCCAGGCAGGGCCATCACCCAGGCACAGGGAATTTCAAGAGCTGCTGTGCTCAGGAGTTGAATTCACAGTGTGTCTGGAGGGGTTTTGTGAACGCTGTGTGCCTTCACTGGGAGAGTCCCTTCCAACTTGGCTGATTCTGTGATTCACTTAGGACAGGGGTGACAGGACAAAGGGGAGCAGTTTTTAATTAAAAGAGGAGAGATTTAGATTAGATATTAGGAATAAATTCTTTACTGTGAGGATGGTGAGACACTGGAGCAGGTTGCCCAGAGAAGCTGAGGCTGCCCCATCCCTGGAAATGTCCAAGGCCAGGCTGGACAGGGCTTGGAGCAACCTGGTCTGGTGGCAGGTGTCCCTGCCATGGCACAGGCTGTGAGAAGGTCCCTGAAGCGCCAGTTTTCCACTGCTTATACTGCCAGAAACCAGAACATTATCATGCCAAACCCCACCCACCCCTGAGCCCTACCCACACTGTCAGGACCTCACCAGTCATTTATTGGTGTCTCATCCTCTTTAACACCAACTTTAAACTTCTTCCTATTTGGAACTTATCAGTGTAGTGCATCTCCCCTATTGCAGGGAGCTCACAGTTTCCACCAGAACCATTCTGGATATCCCTCAGGAACACCAGCAGACAGTGCCCACACACCAAAAAGGGTCCTGGTGTGTGGTCCTAAATTGGGCTTCCCTGCTCCCAGCCTTCCCACCACATTTTACTGCTCCCTGGTCTTGTAAAGGGTCTGAAACCAGTGAAATGGAGTTTTTTCCCTCTCATTTAAGGGTTCTATGAGGGCACTGAGGAGCACAGTGAGTCCCAAACTCCAGGCTCCTCTGCTTCTCAGTTGCTGTGCAGTTGGATGCCACCCTAGCCCAGTGTGAGGTACAATATCTCACAAGTGCACAATAACTGTAGAGGAACACCCCATTTTTTTCTTGGGTTTTGAGACAAAAGTTCACCCCCTCAACTTAGGCAAAAAGCTTTCCTGCTAGCCTAGGGAAGATTTACGCTTTAAAATTTTCCATTTGTCTTTCTGTAAGACTTGGGTGGGCTCAGCTGGTCCTTCTACTTGGAGAAAACAACACTGGCCTCTTGTCCTCCTGCCACATCCCCCACTGGTGACACTGCTGAACATGGGTTTGCATTCACGATTTTACATTGGTGGCACTTCTGATGAAATTCCCTCATTTCTGAGCTATTTCTCACATCCTCAGAGCACCACAGGATAAAATCTGAACCTCCAACAGCTGCTAATTCTCCATGGAAGTCAAAAACATGATACTTACACAGGTTCTGGGTTCTTTCAGGTGGATGGTGGGCCTGGTATGTTGCACCTGTTCTTTACAGATGAGCTGGAAAGGCAGAAGTGGTGGAAAGCTCTAAGTGGTGGACAAAGGTTGGAAGGACAGTTGGTCACCAATCCAACAGCCCATCATTTGTTTCCTGGGAAAAGAGCCTGACCCCCTCCTGGCTGCACTCTCCTGGGAGTTGTAGAGAGCCAGAAGGTCCCCCCTGATCCTCCTTTTCCCCAGGCTGAGCCCTCCCAGCTCCCTCAGCTGCTCCTGGTGCTCCAGACCCCTCCCCTGGCCATGCTCCCCTTCACCTCCATCCTCATTGTCTCTCCTCTGGAAAGCTCCAGGAGAAAGGGATGGGAGTCAATGACCTCTAAAGGTCCTTTCCACCCCAAACAGTTCTGGGACTCTACAACCTGGAGTTGCTTTGCTGGCAGATTTTCACTCTCTGACACAGGAACAGCGAGAAAAGCCGCAGACTCCACGTGCACGCGGGATGGAGCTGAATTAACACCCCTGAAAGGTGCCCACCTCCCCATGTGGTGCTGTTACCTCATTTGAGGAAGAAACGTTGGGTTGTGGGTGGCCAGAAGTGCAGCTCTCTGCCGGGTCCGTGTGGTCCCCCGGGGCTGGAGGCTGGGCACTGGCAGGGCTCTGGGAGGCACTGCTGGGCTTGGCTGATGCGGGTCCAGCGTCCTGGGTGCTCTGGTCTGGCTCCCCAGCATGCACCAAAAAAACAAGCAGACAGACACTGACACAGCGTAGAGGATACAGCTGGCACAGCCCTGCTAGGGGTCACCCCAGAATCACTTCTCATCTCTAGTTCTGAAGCTCATTCTAGAAGCTCATTCTGCTGGAGAGGCTTTAGATTCCTTCTTTAATTTTATGTATTTTTTGACTGAACTTTGATATGGAAAGAATCTGATTACTGATTTGATTTTCTGCTGCTGAAACTCTTCAGAGAGGAACCAAAGGCCACTGGATAGCTGGGTGTGGGTAGCTGGGTAGTCACTGAGAAGTGTGGGGTCACCCTCTTTTCACTTTACCTGGGGTGTCTTCCATGGAGATTTCCTCAACAGACACAGACCTGGCTACTCCAGATCTGCCACGGTTGGGAGGGGATGTGATGCCATAACCTCTGCTGGCTGCACCTCCATGGAAAAATTCCAGTGTGACAAGCTTAGAAATAGTGCCTGGTTCTACAGGAGACAGCCTGGTGTGTCCTGCCTGGTATTCCAGGAGGGCACAAGTCCCAGATCTGCCAGCCCCATGCAGGTGTCTCTGATACCTGAGGTCACCTCTGAGGACTTGGTTAAGCTCTGTATTATCTTGGAATTGTTTGTGCAGTGGGAGTAGGGCAAGGAGCACAGCAGCCTCCTGCCTCCCCAGATCCCTTTGAAGACATGGATCTTCATCCCTGGCTTACTAATTGATCCTTAAGTGGTGACAAAGAGAATTAAAATGCCACAGGATGTTCACAGCCTGTCTGCTCTCGGGACTCCTACCTCTTCCACAGAAAAGATGAGGGATATTTCTCTCCCAGACACATTCTGAAGGCTCCAGGAGAGAATTCATTCCAAAGCCATCTGTTTCTCATGAATTCTGCCAGCTATTTATTAAATATAAAGGGGTTTTTAGACCTCTTCAGGCTTAATGCTTGAGGCCCAATTTGAATTAACATAATTTTATATATGATCCTTCAGTGGAGAACAGTCCTGTGGAGCAGGAGGGGAAAGAAAGGAAAAAGAAATATCCTTCATGGATATTTTCACCTCATTCCTGCCCACACCTGAAAACATGACTTGGGGGGAGCCAGTGAAGATGGCCTTGCAATAAAACCTTGGCCCATTCAGTGATGCCAACAACTGAGAGGCTGAGGGGGATGGAGATGTTTTTTTGAGTGGCTTCTGTATTCCAGGTAACTGGAAATTGGGTCAAGAAGGGCATTTTCCTGGGGAAGATAATGAAGGGCTCCAGTGTGATCGCAGCTTTTATTCAGAGGCAGATGTGAGCTGAGCCCACAGTCCCAGCCAGGTCTGGAAGGCTCCATGGAGCCCTCACAGGGTCTGTGAATTCCCTGTGAATGCTACCAGACAAAATGCCAGTTTGGGAGGCTGAACCAGACAAAATGCCAGTTTGGGAGGCTGAACTGAGCCTCACCAGGACACCCAGGGGCTAACACGACTGTAAAACTCCAGAAGTCAGAGAAAACACCTTACTGGTGTTCAGCAAGGTCCTAAACATCATGTGGACACTCCTACTGCTGCCTAGACAGCCAAAGCCCTCCCGCAGCACTGATGGACATCCTACCAAAGTCAAGACTCCTCAGGGCTTGTAAACTCAGAGTTTAGCCATAAAATCCCCTTAGTCATCTAAAGCTCATTTTCTGTGCATGCCCAGACAGCCTTTCCTAAGCTGTCAGCTGCACCAGGGATCTCCCAGGGGCAGCATTCTGGGGGCTGTCACACTGGTTCCCCAGTTCTCCCGCCTCAGTCCCCAGCCCACTGCCGCTGCTCCTGTTCCCCGTCACTGGAGATCGAGCCACTGCAGCTGATGGTGCTTCAGGCACCATTTGGTCCATCCAAAAACAATGCCTGCACATTGCCACTTGATTCATTCCTTGGATTTCACTGACTGCATTGACTCGACCTCCACTGAGGAGAACAGGGACTTAAACACACGCTTGTCCCACAGACAACCGCACTGGAAAGGCCTAAAACGGGACAAGGTGGTGACAGCCCATAATGGCAGGAGGTGCCTTGGTAGCCAGAGGGAGAGAAAACACAAAAAGGCCTCCCCAGCAGAAGAAATCAAGGTTCCTGTCCCCTGTTACCTGCCCCAGGAGCTGTCGTGGTGGTTGTCTCTGGGACCGTGTCTTTGCTGCCATGTTGTGACATTGGAGTGGTGGTGGTGGGGGACAGGGATCCAGTTGGAGAGGGAACAATTTTGGTGCTTCCAGGTCTGGTGGAAGGGATTGACCCCTGGACTGGAGAACTGGAAGAAGGAGGAGGCTGCTTGGTGGGACATTGTGGAGGAGGGAGAACACAGTCCTTGGAGCTTTGGGAAGAGTCAGTCCTCGTCACTGTGGTGCTCAGAGTGGTGTCAGGCTTAGGATCCAAAGGCTGCTTTCCCTGAGGCTCTGTGGTGGGAGCGGATGTGCCAGCAGCCCCTGTAGCTCCTGGAGGACTGGTTCCAGCAGTGACAACAGATTTTGCAGCAGTGGTGGTGCCCGAGCTTCCCGAACTATCTGTAGTGCTGGGCTGCTGTTGAGCACTGGGGTTTGCAGCAGGGCTGGTTGGGGGGTTACCGGTGCTCTGCGTGGGGCTGTCCTGCCCAGATGTGCTGGCTGGGGGTTTGGTAGTAGGCAACGGAACCCCTGATGTCATGGGGGTGGTCCTTGCCACCGTGGTAGGAGATGCAGTAGTGGGGGACGGAGCCATTGCTGGGTTGGTTGTGGTGGTGGTGATGCTTTGAGCAGGGGTGGTTGTTGACACAGTGGTCTGAGTGGTGGCAATGGTGGTGGCTTTGAGGGTGGTAGTTGTTGGTGCAGGGTTGGCTGGTGAGGTCTCTTTAATGCTTGCAGCTGGGGTCGTCGTGGTGGCTTCTGGGGTTTGTCTGGTGGTCAGGGTTTGTCCTGTGTCTGCATCATCCTGAGAGCTGACACCTGGGAAAAGAGAAAACACCAAAGTAAATGCTGAACTAAGGAAACTGCCCTTGGTTTCCCCTCAGAATGTGTATCTGTAGAAGTAAACACTGGTATAAACCACGAGTCATTCCCTCAGGGCTTGCCTCGTGCTCTCCAAAGTCGTATCAAATTCCATGTTCTGCTATCACTGTGTCCTGCAGGAAGTGCAGCAGAGAAGGACAGGAGGAATCTCCAAATGTAGTCAAACTAGAAGGACTTTAGAGCAAGATCAGGAGGACAAGGCCTGCTGGGTCTCAGGACACAGGTCTCCCTCAGATGGGAGCTCCAGCAGCTTCCATGAAAAACCCTGCAAGTGGTTCCCAAAATAAAGGAGATCCAGCCCTTGTAAGGGGACAGCCAAGGGATGCACTGACTGCAAGTGTCTATCCCTGCTAGGAGGGTCTCCCCCATCCCTGAAGGGATAAGGTGACACAGAATCACAGAGTCATTAAGGTTGGGAAACACCTCCAAGATCATTAAGCCCAAACAATTACCTCACGTTATCAAGTGCAGAGAGATCTGTTTGGTTTCTGAAGAATACTTCAAACTTTCAAATGATGAAGCTGTTCCTCAGTGGGGGATGCAGCTGAAGGACAACTCACCTGACAAGAGAGAACTCTCCCACTGCAGAGAGCTCTGCAATGTGCTGCCATGCCAAAATGGGGCATTTTCACTGCTAAACCAGTATTAAAACCTAGGTCTACTCTTCAGTTTGTAATCACTGCAGGAGCTCCATCAATGGCCACAGAGAATTTCCCTATGTGGCAATCACCAGTTCTGGGCTCTTGCTCAAATTCACCCCTGGAAAAGTTTGACCAGTTTTTCACCTTTCAGGAAACATGGGCTGAGCCACTTTATCCATGGATCCCTCAGGAGTCAAAGCAATGACCTAATTTGGGGACAAGGTTCTTCCACTTGGGGACTGTGCACAAGAAATGCTGTATTTTATTTTTCTTCCATGAAGCATTAATATATTATTTCCAACCTTCCAAAACAGGAGTCACACTTCCAAGGATTGATTTTTTAGCCTAATGCTCTCTCCAGAGATCTGCTTTGTTCCTCCATGCTGGCACACAGGCAAAGTATCTTCTCTTTTAGAGCCTGTCTATTGACACTGATTGCGCATCAAAGATCTGATGAAGCTCAAGTTTCTGGTGGGAAAATTTAACTCCACCATGTCAGGCTTGAGAAGGACCTGGGGAGTGAGGTTTGGGTTCAGTCGGAATAAACTTACTCTGATCAGCTCATACAACTGCCTGACCATTTCAGGGGGATCACAGGTACCACAGACTGATTGGGGTTGGAAGAGACCTCAAAGATCATCTCATTCCAACCCCTCCTGCCATGGCAGGGACACCTTCCACTATCCCAGGGTGCTCCAAGCCCTGTCCAGCCTGGCCTTGAACGTTTCCAGGGATGGGGCAATCACAGCTGCTCTGGGCAGCCTGTGCCAGGGCCTCCCCAGGTTCCCAGACAAGAATTTCTTCCCAATATCCTATCTAACCCTGCTCTCTGTCACTTTAAAGCCATCACCCATTGTTGTGTCACTCTGTGCCTTTGTAAAAGTTCAGATCTCCTCCCAAAACATGGTTTCCTCACCAGCCACCAAGAGCAGCCACTCCTGGAAACACAATCAAGATGTGAGTGTAACTGAAAGCAGCAGCATGAATTATTTTAGGAAACACTTGGCTGGTGAGAAAACATTTCCATTACATCTGCAGGAAAAGGGCTTTTGTGGAGATAAGTCATGTTTCCTATAGGCTGACCACTGTCTGCAGGAGAAGAAGAGGTAAAGAAGTAAAACACCATCAGGGGGTCCTGAGAGATAAACCCAAGGTGCTGAAGACAGGAGGGAGTTTTGATCTCCCACCTCCTTAGTTGTGTTATCAATTTGTGTGGCTTGAATTGTCAGTGATGGTTGCACCAAGCTGGGCAGAGACCAGGCATCCAGTGAGCCACAAAATGGGTTTGTCCCATAAATAAAAGTGTAAAAGTTTGTCAGGGGATCTGACAACAAAAGAGGTACAAAAAAAATCCCCTAAAGGTAGAAACAATACAAAAAAGATGTAAAGAAAGAAAGGGTTGGAAGGAAGGAAGGAAGGAGGAAATCCCCCACTGCTCTCATTTCCTCTTCATGCCCCAGGCTCATCCCAGAGGGGCAGAAACTAAAGGCTCCCAACAGAGGTCAAAAAGACAATTCAATTCAACTCAGTCCAAGAGAAGGGGACAGGACCATGCTTTGGCTCTGGGCCAGTCCTGGTGGCCAGCTGGGACCACCCTGTGACCCAAGGAACCAGGATCCCTGCCCCAGCACTTTCCTGTCCCACCCTGGGGAGATACAGATGGGATTTTACCACTTTTAGCAAAAAACTGAGAGCAAAAACCCAAAGCAAGGAGTTGCTCTGCTAATGGAGAGTCTGGTGAGATCCTCCTGGCTGGGGTGGTAGCAGGGTCTTTTTTGAGGCACAGAGTGACACAGTCCCCCTCCCCAGAAAAAAAAAGACTGGGAGAAGAACCAAGACTCAAGTTGGTGCCCAAAAATCTCATTAGTATTCTAGCTTTCTGTATCTCTGCATCCACTCCTAGTGCTCCTCTTCACTAAGGTCAAAAGACATTAAAAACCCATTTATTCTTCCTCATTAAGCCAGGACCAGTGATTTAAGTGGGATCAAGCACCATGGGCTGGACCTACAACACAGCAGTGGAGAGGGACTGTGGCTGCAGAGCTACAGAGGAGCAGCAACATCCATCTCCACACCCCTCCTGCAGGTTTTGGGGCACCTTTCTGTCAGCAAAATTTACCTTTTTTATCCTGCTGCATTAAATTAAACTGTTTTCTCACTGCTGCTGCACCAGGTGCTGCTGCAGTCACGGGGCTTAATTCCTTCCTGCAGCTTTATTGCTCTGAGCTCAATGTTGTTGTTTGTCCAGGGACTCTGCCTCACTGCAGCTTTAGGAAAAAATGCATTTCATTTAGAAAAATTGCTTTTTTTTGTTGTTGTTCTCTTGCAGGATCACCACCCACAGAAGACCTGGCTTAGGCAAACCCATTGCAAACTTAATTCCAAAGCAGAAACAACCACAGAGCAAGCACCACAGTCCCAGGAGTCACTGTTTTCCTTCCACATGTACTGTATCTCTTTCAAACGCCAGAAAATGTTGGGTTTTTTTCAATCTCTTCCCCCCTCACTGGCCACCTGTGCCAAATTTCAGTGGTGGACTCAAGGGTAAGAACTGGTAACGAGCCCCTGTTTGCCTGGGCTGGTGGCCAGTATTGCCTGACAACTGTCCCCAACAGAAGAAACAAAAAGGATCTGGTTGAAGGAGGAGAAAAGCCCTGGTAAGAACAGCCAGACAGGACAAGATTATGTCTGGGGCTCCTTCAGCATGAAAATCACTCACAAAAGATACAGTAAGTCCTTTTGCAGGGGACAAGTGATCCCTTCATGCCTTGAGCCCGGAGATAAAAGGATTAGAGACATCTATGAGAGAGGAGGAGGATGGAGCGTGGAGATCCTCCAAGTTATCACTCCCCTTTCCCAGAGGAGACCCTTCCCAAAAGAAAGTCCACTTGAATTTCAGCCAGAGTCCTTCAACCTGTTTTCCAGAAGGCAGAAAAAAACACCTGCCCCTGACCTTCCTGGCTGCATTTTGGCACGCCAAGGCCGCTTTTTTGATTTCACTTTTCTGGACCGCCACCAGTTCCCCATTTTACGGAAGATGAGAGCGATTTAGCAGCTACTGGGGGCATTTTCACCTGGCTGCAGTGAGTCTAAAGGTTGGTCTGTGCTTCTCTTTCCGTGTCCCTCAGAAAGCCCAAACCTCTGGGGCTGGGTGTGGGGTGGATCTGTGGCAGGAGGGCGCGAGGCCTGCAGGGCTCCGCGGCCAAACGGGAGGAAATGAGCGCGCTGCAAAAACATGATTTCATGTCCGGATACGTGTATCCCACAGCCAGGCCTGTGACACAGCGTGTCTGGGACAGCTGGGGACAGCCAGGAGGGGAGACAACTTTCCCTTATTGCTAATTGCCCGTTTGGGAGGCTGGGAGTGCCCCTGTGGGTGGGGATGGGGATGGTGTGGGAGTTCTCTGGCCAGGGACTGGTCGGATGTGGAAAGTCACCTGTCGCAGACATCTTTTATGAAAAATCCTTTCTTTAGGATTTTTTCTCCTGAGAAGCTGAGAGGCTTCAAGAACAAAATGTAAACAATGGTTATCTGCCGCTGTGGAATGCAACAGGTGCATCTGGGATTGGGCTCATGTGGTTGTTTCTAATTAATGGCCAATCACAGTCAGCTGGCTCAGACTCTCTGTCCGAGCCACAAGCCTTTGTTATCATTCTTTCCTTTTCTATTCTTAGCTGGCCTTCTGATGAAATCCTTTCTTCTATTCTTTTAGTACAGTTTTAATATAATATCTATCATAAAATAATAAATCAAGCCTTCTGAAACATGGAGTCAGATCCTCATCTCTTCCCTCATCCTAAGACTCCTGTGAACACGGTCACAGTCACCCAAAATGTAAAAGGAAAGGTGAGCTGCTTTATGCCAGCACAGCTCCTCACAACAGCAGGTACAGACACCACTTTGAGCACACCTCTAACTCATGGAATCACAGAATGGTTTGGGTTGAACAGGACCTTAAAGGGCCTCTAGTCCAACCCTCTGCCATGGGCAGGGACACCTTCCAATATCCCAGGATGCTCCTTGAACACGAGAACACTTTCAGGGATGGAGCAGACACAGCTTCTCTGAGGGCCTCATCACCCTCACAGGAAGAAATTTCCTACTAATTTCCAACTAATATCTAGTCTAAAGTGTCTCTCTTCCAGTTTAACCATGCCACGGAGTGATGCTCTGGCTGTAACCTCAGCACAGTGAGTACGTGAAATTTTGCAGGCTGGGGAAGGCACTCAGGGGAGAAGTTTTTTTGGAAAGGTCAAGGCTTGGAGAGCAAAAAGAGAATCAAAGAGGCTCAAAATGCAAAGTGAAAGGACACATCCCGTCCATCCTCCCAGAGCCCACCCAAAGCCAGCGATTATTCCCTCTCCAGGCAGCTCCTCTGATTATTCCCTCCCCAACAGCTTCCCGCTTCCTATTTTGGTAAAGCCTGCCCCTGTCTCCCCCCCATCCACCTTGTTCAAACAGCTCAGATATTGGCTGAAATTCTATTAATAGTGAGAAAAGGAAACTCAAAAGAATAACTTAGGAAATGGTGGGTGACACACCCCAGGCCGGCGGGCTCGGAGCCTTAGGGCAGCCAGCTCCTGCTCCTCCCAAGGCGGGATGAGAAAGCCAAGGAGCCTGAGCAGCCCAGGGAAGGGGAAGGGATGGAAGCCAGGCCCTGAGGAAGTTCCTATTTTCCTCCCCTTTTGTGCAGCCTTTCCTGATTGAACCGGGGCAGCGGGTTGAGTTCATCAAAGGCAAAGCAGGGGCTGAGGCTCCAGGGGTGGCCTCTCCTAGGGGACAGCATTTGCCAAAGTGAGTGAGGAAGCTCCTGGACTTTTCTTTGCTTTGCAAGAAGCTCTTGGGAGAAAGGAGGGTTTTATCCACCTTTCTGCAATGCAGCCATATCTGAGGTGCAGCAGAGCCCAGTCACTGCAGAGGACAGGAAATCTGTCACCTCCTTTTGAAACTGTGAGAGGGATCAGATTGGCAGAATATCACACAGCAGTGTTATTTATCCTGGAATTAAGCTGGGCTACCAGAGCAAGTGGTTACTTCACAGGGTTTTTAATTTTGCCTGTGCAGAGGCTCTTTCCCTTCCATTGGCTTAGGGATAGATGGAATCCAAACAGGGTCTTCCTGAGCTGCCTGCAGAGATTTTAGTGAGGGATGTGGTACAAGGATGGTTTACACACCACCCTGGCACTCTCCATGTCTTAAGATGCTTTCCTAATGAGCATCACCCAACCCCTTTGCTGCCAGCCTCACCATCAGCTTTATGAAATGGCTTCACCCAGGCCAAACACCAACTTGGCTGGGTTAGAGAATGGGGAAAGTTCCAACAGCAGCTGCCAGAGCATTTGCCTCTAATCCATCAGTCCAGTGCAGACATATCCTCTCCAAACCCCTGCCAGAATAAAAACTGCTGCAGAACACTTTTGATAGAATTGCTCTGCAAAGTGTTCAAGATGAGACCTAATGGCTGGGTCTAATTACTGCTGCAATAACACTTGGGGAGGGGCTGCATCAAAGGGGTGTGGGCAGCAGGTCAGGGAAGGGGATTCCTGGCTGTGAGGGGAGTGAGACGCTGGCACAGGGTGCCCAGAGAAGCTGTGGCTGCCCCTGGATCCCTGGAATTGTCCCAGGCCAGGCTGGACAGGGCTTGGAGCAGCCTGGGATAGTGGAAGGTGTCCCTGCCATGGCTGGGGGGTTAGAATCAGATGATCTTTAAGGTCCTTTATAAACCAAACCATCCTATGGTTCTATGAAATGAGTGTGCCTGGACTCTGATTTAAAGCCACTGGGTTTATTGTCAGCAGGGAACCTCCTTTGCCCCTCTGTGAAAAGACTCCATTGAAAAAACTCCTCAAATTGCTGCTGTTTAGATCGTGCGTGGAAGTGACGGTGAGATGGAGGCAATAATGCTGACAATGCCCTCTTCTCTGCTGTCAAATTGAAGAAATCTGCAGCCACAGCCTCTGCCCTGAAAACCCTTCCCAATAAACCCTTACTGTCTGCACTTGGAGCAGGACAGGGGGTGAAATGGATGTGCTTCAAGCCCCAAGGAGTTTTGCCTCATCTCCAGATGGAGAGGAGCATCCAGGGCTTCCTACTCCACTGCCAGCCTGGAGATACCCCTCGGCAGGAGATCTGGAGAATGTCCTCACAGCATTTTAGCATCATCTTGAGGACTCTAAGTCTTCAGCATTTTGCAGTGAATCACGTCCTTACGGTAGCCAAAAGGCCACTCTGCTTTGAGAACTGGGAAAAATTCAAGTTCTCCCTATTTTTAAAAAGTACAAGTAACCCTGAAGCCCAAAGAGCAGGACTTGAAGCAAACCTCACGTGAGCTTTGGTAGCTTCATCTTCTCTGTTAGATCTGCCTGGCTTTATTTTATTCACACAACAGCCTTTAAACCTCCTTGATTTCAAGAAACCCACCCACAGCCTGATACACTTTTCCTGCCAGGACTGCAACACATGTCCCCAGAACCCAGGTTTTGATGAACCAGCATTTTCTGATGACAAACTTGCTTCATTAACAAATTCCCCATCAGCTCTTTCTGCAAGTGTTTGAGCCAGCTCAGCTTGTCTGCTGTTTCATTTGGAAGTGTGACAAATATTAAAAATAATCATCCCAAGGCACACCTCCCCATACTCCCCTTTCCTGCAGCCCTCTTCACACTCCCTTGGTCCCTCTAAACACCACATTTGGGGAGGCAGAAATGGGTTAATTTGCTGCACTAATTAATGACCAGACAGTGGGTTTGAGGGAGCAGGAACATCTCAGTGTTCCTCACTCCCACCTTCTCCAAAACATTGTCGTTGAATTGTCCTTCATGCCACACTTGGAACTCTCCTGAATTCCTCCTCAGAGCCTGGGGTTTGCCAGAAATTTGTGATCAGTGGCATTTTTTACTCAAGTGGACCCAGCTGGTCCATCCCAGGCTGTTCTGCATCCCATGGCCAGCTCCAGCCAGAGGTGAGGAATGCCAGCTGTGGGAAGTCCAGCCTCTCTTAGGGATAAACATAGGACATCCTATTTAGGATTGTGTCTCCACCACTCTTCTCATGGAAAATCTGTGGCTAAGTGAAGGGGAAAGACGAAAAAACCACCAGAAGGAGAGAGGAAGACCACTGTGGAAAATGAAAGCTGTGAAATCCTTCACAGGAGGTTGTCAAGGAATCAAACCAACACAAACACAAGTGCCCACCTCTATCCACGCAGCCCACTTTTCACCAGTAAGCCTGGAAATAATCCTTTTTCCATCGGGGAAAGAGGTTATTTCCATTCCCATCCCAGACCCTCCAAAGCACAGAGTGTGGCCGCACTCCTGTCCTCTCCTGAATCCTTTGTACCATTGGAGTGGAGCTGCCCCATGATGACCTGGCTGCTTTGCAGGAGGATTTGTGCCCTGTATCAAGAGAGCATCAATCACCCACCGCTGAAGGACACGGTCTCTGGTGCATTTAGCTCTGAGACCCCTCTATTTCTGCAAAAGTCACACAGGACTTTGGAAGAAACTCAAGGTTTACACTGAGTAATGGGCCGGAAAGTCTCTCTGGATCAAGGTAAAGCACAGGTACTTCTGTCCCAGAGCAGTGGTTGTGAGCCAACACAACACTGAAAAGCTCAGGAAAGCTGTAAGAATACAGAACTTTGTTATACTCTGAATATCTGGGGTTTTTCTTCAATGTTGTAAGTTTCAGATGGTTTTTCAGGACTTTGTCTGTGGACATAAGCACTAAAAAAACTTTTTTTTTTTTTTTAAGAAAAGACACATAAGTTATAAGTCTAGATTTTTCTGAATCTCAGGTCCATGAGAAGAACCTAAAGACTGGGGCTGCCAGATTGGGAATTCCACCTTGACCACATGAGGATCCCATCCAGCTTCACCACCTCTCTCCAGGGTGGAAGAAGTGTTGGAGGAACTCCACCACCTCTCCCCAGGGCTGAGGGCTGGTTGATTCCAGCACTAAGAAGCTGTGGAGCTGCCCGGGTGGTGAGACAGAGCCCTTTGGAGAAGCCAACACCAAGAACTGCTTGGCCAAAGCATCAGCATGGCTCTGGAGGGCTGAGCTGTCACATCCCAGCAGCCCTGGGGACCCTCCTCCTTTCTCCACCCTCCTGGGGACCCGACCTCCTTTCTCCACCCTCACCAACAAGGGTGTCTGGGGACACAGATTTATTCCTTCAGACAGAGAAAAGTTCCTCCCTCTGCTTTTCACCGTACAAAGATTAATCATCCCTTGCTGGATTTTCCTGCAGGACTCCAGATATCTTGGGAAGGAGTGAGGACGTGAGCCCACGAGACAGAACTGATCTTTATTGTCTACACAGGGGTACTCAGAAAAAATTAATCTAAAATTAAAAGGAGGTATGACTTCAGAGTGGATTAGTCAAAGTGCACACAACCCACCAGGTGGCCACTCTTGTTCAGCTTTAAATCAGTCTTTATTTAATTTAGCCCCAATGAAGTAAGTTAAATCGAACTCTCCTTAGCTCTTAAACCTGATGAGGGGGAGCTGATGAACTTTAGGAAGGTTAATTCAGGGGAAATTTGGTGATGGCGCCCAGAAAATAAGCTCCTAAATGTTGCATTGACCAAACATCAGGGACGGGGCACACCTTCCTCCCCAGCTGAGGTTGGCCCTTCCTAATTCCTCGGCATGGAAAGCTTTGATGTCAGATTTGATGTCACATCATAGAATCATAGATTCATTTGGGTTGGAACAGATGTTTAAAATCTTGTCCAACCCCCCTGTAATAAGCAGGGATATCTTCAACTAGATCAGGGTGCTCAGAGTCCCATCCAACTTGATGCTGAACACTTCCAGGGATGGGGCATCCACAGCTTCACAAAATGTGATAGCATCTCAGCACCCTTATAATCAAAAATCTCTGCCTTGTATCTAATCTAAATTGAACCTTGTTCAGTTTAAAACCATCATCCCTGTCCTATTGCAACAGAACCTGTTAAAAAGTTTGTTCCCATCTTTCTTATAAGGCCCCTTAACTACAGAAAGGCCACAATCAGGTCCCCCTGGAACTCAGTTTTTCTCAGTTTTTGCCATGGGGAAAGGCAGGACCAAAGCAGGCAGTGAAGAGAGCACGCTACAAGTTGTTGGGTGGCACAGGAGGGTGAAATTCTTCGCCTTGCTTTCCTCCCCAGCTGGCTGGGTCCATATTTGGGTTCATGCTGAGCAAGGCAGGGATGGAGCTGGCCCTGAGCTACTCATCCTGCCAGCTGACCCTCTGCCAGCTGGCTGGCACCGGGGAAGAGTTGTCACGTCCAATGTCACTCATGTTGGGTGCCGTGCATCAGCAACGTGTCCAGACTTCATCCACAGGCAATGAGGGCCACAAGGATCTCGTGGAGCAGAGCTCCTCTGTGTTGGTTGTGCAGCCAAAACCCCTCACTTTTTGTGAGTGTCACTCTAATTTTTGCACTGAGGAGGAGGAAGGGAGGGAATATTCCCTTTCTTGTGGCAGGGGCTCTTCCTAAAGGAAAAGGATCAACCCCAAGCCGAAAGACAGGCTTCTCTGGAACCTCACAGCCTGGCAAAGCCAGACCACAAAGAGATGTGAAAGCTGGTATTAGCAGCAGGGATCTAATGCCCAAATTTGTGCCATCAAAACAGGATGGCATCCTCAGCTGGAGACTGAAGCTGCAGGCCCAGCACACAGGAGGTCCAAGCCACAGCCCTAAGGGGCAGAAAACAAGAGGAAGAGACCCTAAACCCAAAAGAATAAGGAGACCTCAGCCTGGTCACAGGCTGCTCTTGTACAAGGGAAGAAATTGAGAGGGGTGAGTGGGAGGTGAGCTTGTGCTGGCACACAGCTGCTGTGGTACTGCCACACGCTGTCCCCTGCTTCTTGCACCTCCCTTTCCTCTCCACCTGCCCCGAAGATTTACAGCAGGAATTGCCCTCAGAAACAGCTCTGCCTGCTCCTGCCACCGGTGTGGGTTTTGTGGGGAGGCTGCCAGTCCCCAGGGTCATGCTCAGGGCAGGACTCGGACATTGCCTGCCTGTCCTGAGGACAGAATGGACCAGCGGAAAAGGAGATGGTGGGGACAGGATAAGGCCCAGAGCCTCACCCTCCTTTGTGCACCCAGCGCCTCTGATGAGTCACAAATCAGCCCAAATGTACGCCCTCCAGCCAGCAAATTTACTTTTCTGGGTGGCAAGTCACACTGCCTCACCCTGGCCCATCTCACACACCACCCACCACCAGGCCAGGATGAGCCCAAAGAGGATGACATGAAATACCTTGAACTGGATAATCCTGTGGGTCCCTTCCAGCTGGAGATACTCTGTGATTCTGAGATCCTTGGTTTATTGACACTCTAAGGTGATGTGAAAGACACAAGTGATGCCAAACGACACAGAAGCCACCTCCAAGAGGCACTGGTGATGCACTCAAGCATCCCAGCTTCTCTACGTAAAATTTTGGGTGATTCCTGGTTAAATATCCTCCCCAGTTCTGTCTGCTTTGCTTCTCTTTCAGGCTCTGCTGGAGACAGATTCCTCTGCAGGCACAGCTGGGACACCTGCAAATTCTCACTGACATAAAATCTTCCACCTCACACCCCTCACCCCATGATTTTTGCAGAGGATGGATGTCAGGATCCATCTCTCCACCACAATCAGTCCCCCATGACCTTGGCTAGCCGGGGTTACTGAACCAGCAGCCCAGAGATTTCCTGGCAATGCCGTGAGGAGAGCTCCACATTTCCTTGGGATCCTTTGTGTATCTGTGCTATTTTGGGTCCTACCTTTTTTCTCTTTTTTTTTTTTTTCCCTCCAGTTCCACAACCACACCTCCCTCAGGGTGGGGTCTTCTTAGATGATTGGGAAGCTCTATATATACACACTGCATGCATGAGCACCTATATATATATATTTATATATTTATATACTGGGCCTGTGAGCGGAGCCTCCGGGCAGGGACTTGGCAGGAGGCTCGGTGCTATTCTTTAGGTGGGGAGAGCCTTGGAAGGGAAGGACACAGCCAACCCTCCCTCTTATTCAAAACTATTTAAAGACTGTCTGGCACTGAGTTTCTTTCCCACCAAATGGCTCCAGTGACGATCTGGCTTTACAGGCCCCTGGTTTTACAGGCCTGTGTAATCTGATCTGCTTCTATTGTTGGCAAATTTGTAATTGCCTCATTATTTAACTCTCCTGAAAGTTTACAGAATGAGAAATCCATTTTAGCTTTTTGTTTTGTTGTTTGTTTATTTGATTTGTTTTGTTTTGTTTTTCAGGAGAAGTGAGACTTAGCTTCCATTTGAAGCACTTGTTCTTTGATAGCTTCTTCTCCTCCCCTCCTTAAAATAATACACATGATCACAGAAATCACTTATTAAAGGCACAAACAGTGAGAATCCACCTTTTGCATTGCTGTCCCAGGGCAGGACCCTCCAGCACAGTGTATTTGTTAACCAAAGGCCTCTTAGGTGGAGCTGGAAGCAGCACAAGTAAAGGAAATGTCCAAGGCCAGGTTGGATGGGATTTAAACAACCTGATCCAGAGGAAGGTATCCCTTCCTAGGGGGTGGAACGAGATGGTCTTTAAAGTCCCTTCCCACCCAAACCATTCTGCAGCTCCATGTGGTAGGATTTACCCCCAGAGAGGAAGGATGCTCCTGTAAGCTATGTGTGCTGGCTCACCTACTTGCTGAGCCACAACTCTCTAAAACAACCCTCATTACACTTGTCAGCCTCTCCCTGCCTCAGTTTCCCCATCTCTACTGCATGAATGGACAGATTTTGGACAGAGGAGCTGTCTTTATCTGCAGGCTGATCCAGCACCTTTGCTAACCGGGGCCCCAACCTTGGTTGGGTGCCAGAGCAATACAAATAATTACTAATAGTAAATCCCATGGGAGTCTATTACATTATGGTTCAACTTCCTCCCAAACAATTGCTCCTCTTCCTTGCTTTGTGTGTTCTTCAAAAGAAGCGGCTGCTGTGCTTTAGGGCTGGGACATGGGCCCTGGTAAACACACACCCAGCGTTCCTGCTCAGCAGGGCCTGGGCAGCAAAAAGGAGATAAATCTGCTTTGAGACAATCACACTGCAGGCTGAAAAAACCCTGAGGATTTCAGGGAAATGGCAAGGTAGCTGCACAAAACAGGGTTTGTCCTGTGGAGTCCCTCGGGGCACATTTATTCTCTGGTTTGGGGGTGGTGTTACTCAGAGTGGCAATGAGAGCAAGAGATGCAAAGAGCAGAAGTGACCAGTGGTTTCAGGGCTCAAAACATCTTCATTCAGAGGGTGGTGAGGGTCTTGGCAGTGCAGCAGCCCTCGGCTGAGAGAAGCAGGGATTTACTGTGGGCACATCTCTTGCCAGTGCTTGGACGTGTCCCTGCCTTCCACCTGCACTGCACCACCCAGAAAGTACATAAAGGGAAAGATGGCCCAGAAATGGGAAGAAAAATGCCCTTGGCCCACAGCCAGTGCATCAAATTGTCCTTGTAAGGCCTGCAGGATATGGGAGCACCCCAATGCCATAGGTTTAGGTGCAATATCAAACTCCTACAGGAGCTGGGAACCCAAAATACCAAGTGTCCAACAAAAGGTGTGATGGTAATGCAGAGAGGCCATCCCAAAGTGGCTTGAGTGGGCTTGGGCTGAGCTTTCTTGAGGTCCTTGGGGCCTCAGTCAAACAGTTTGCTCTGCAACACATGGTGGGATATCTCTGAGGAGGTTTTCCCATTGCCAGGACCAGGAATTAAGGCCTGCACAGCAAGTGGCAAAGTGGAGAAGGAAGAAAGGTCTTGCTTCTTAATCAGCCAACTGGCCTGACTTAATGCTGACAAAGAACAATGTCTATTTTGGTCATCCCTTCCAAGATGGAGCCTGCAAAAGCTTTAATTAGTCAATTAAAAGTGGCTTTGTCATAGGAGATGAGACACAACCGGGATCAGCCAGCTGGGTTCTTGGCTGCTGAATGACATTGTCTTTCCAGCCCAATGACCTCATTGTTAATGACTCAATAGGGGAACAATGTTGTCCACCCAGCAGCCCAGCAAGGAGTGAGATTCCTGCCTGGTTGCAGCTGAGCAGAAGAGCATGGGAAGTTGTGGATGTCACTGGGTTGGGGATGCAATGCTTTGCACTCAGTAGGTTTCAATGGCGCGGCTGCGTGCTGAGAAACTGCGGCCAAAAAAAAAATGTAATATATGAAAAAAATAGAGCACACAACAAGGGTCATAATCAGGTCCTCAAAACTCCCATGACAGGTAGTGAGTTTGAGCACAAAGAGATTTGCCAGGCAGGGAGGAAAAACCTAAATGGTATCTAGAGGAAAGCAAAGCTTACAGCACCTGCATCCAGGGTGGTCTGGATAGAACAGACCCTGTCCATGCCACCTTTTGAGCTCAGGGCTTTGCTGAGCTCAAAAACACCTCCCTGCCATCAAATCCTTCTCTCCAGGGCAGTGCCTGGAGGCTGTGCCACAGGGAAGGCAGTGGCAGGGCAAGGGAAGGGAGCAAAGGAAGCAGGAAGGAAGAAGGAGCTGCATCCCCTCCCTGCTGCTAATCATCCTCCTCTTCCTCCTGAGAGAGGCCATCAGGTCTGCAAACACCAGGTTGAGTTCTCACCTTGGAGGGATTCCACAGCTCTGGGTACAGGAGGGAGCTGTGTGGCTTGATGGCAATATCCCAGTTCCTCTGCTCCTGGGGTGACAGACACCAGGTCCTGCTTTGGGCTTGGCAGGGAAACTCTGACACATCAGCTTGGGCATTTCCTTTAGGAAACTGAGCTGGACTCATGGTGGGGTTGGAGATGGGAGGGGAGGGCAGGGACAAGATGGGAGCCACAGAAAGCCACCAGCAGAGCAGAGGAGAGGGGGGCACTGGGCTGGGATTCAGTGGGTGCTGCTGGTTGTAATCCTGGAGCTGGGCAGTGGAGATGGAGCCCCTGCTCTGGTGAAGGCTGCAGCTGCATAAACATTCCTGGCACGTTTGCAAGTGATCCCTGGCCAAATCAAAGCATGGCTTTGCTGCCAAAACTACCTGAAGACAGCATCCCTGATTACAGCTAGGCAGAACGGAGCTGAAAAATCCCCACACACATTTCAAATGCACATTTGGAGAAGCACAATCAGCTGTGCAAAAATACCCTCTCACTGCCCCGAGCCCAATCTCCTCCTGACATCTCTGGAAATTATAATTGGATAAAATGCTGCTGGACACCACTCAGAAATCAAGCCCTGAGCCAGCTGACCATGGAGGCAAGAAAGAGCTGAGCCATCAAAAACAAATGACAACTTCCAGCAGCGCTCATTGGTAATTCTCAGTAATTGATTGCTGTTTGCTTTAACTTCTTAGCAACTGATTGCTTTAAATAATTAATAACTTGCAAGTTCATGTACTGCAGAACCTGCTCTGTGGTGCAGGCATGCTCCTGGCCCTGGTGGCTGGCACAGAATCATCACAGAATCACAGAATGGTGTTGGAAGGGACATTGAAGATCATCCAGTTCAGCCCTCCTGCCATGGGCAGGGACACCTCCCACTAGACCAGAATTCCACTCAGCCTGGCTTGGAATTTCTCTGCTTTTCCATCACCAGTCCCTCCCAGTACCCAGGCCTCTCAATGTGGGCCACAGAGTCACTGATGAGAGGCTGAAATGCTCAAATGATGCATTTGAAGCTTCCTTTGCCCAGGAAGTTTCTGCACAGCAGAGCAGCCAAATAAATAGAATATGTGCTGAAATCCAGGCACTGCATTTTGGGACTAAGGATGATGCAGCAGATGGCCAAGTCCTGTGCTGCTACAGGATTCAAATCAGCCCTCCCAAACAGAAGCAGACATGGTGTTGGAGAAAAGCAAGGTGTGGAGCAAATCCCCTTCTTGCAAACCCAAACCCTAACCCTGATACTTGGAGGGCAGCCCAAACATGTGATGGAGATGAGTTACAGCATCAGGATGTTTGGATGCTGGGCCCTCACCCCTGGGAAGATAGCTCAAATCCAAGCAGATCCAAAAGCTGATCCTTATTACTACAGAACAAATTCCTTGTTCCTAATCTAGATTATCAAGCAGAGGGCTCCTTCTTTCCCCATTCTTGGCAGTTTCATGGCAACAGCCATAGCTTGAACAGACTGGGAAAATTTGCAGCTCTTTGGCTTTGGGGAGTCCTGAGAGATGCAGGTGGCACCAAGTTCCTGTAACAAGCCATTTCTTGCCTTTTGTGAGGAGAAAAATGGGAAATCTGCCCACAGGCACAACTGTCCCTCTCAGCAAGGAATAGTCTTGGTGCTTAAAAGAGGGGCTGGGAGATCCAAGGGTCTCAGAAATAAATATTTCCTCCAATATTTCCTCTATTTCCTTTCTAAAAAAATTCCTCTAAGAAATAAATTCCTGAGGCAGGAATGCTTCTTATTTCTTCAGACAGAGACTGTGAGCATCTGATCTTGTCTGATTTGATCAGAGACAAAATCTTAGCACCCCTTCTCTCTCCTACTCCTCTGTGGAGTGAGTGCCTCTAGTCAGACTGAGTCAAAATCTTTGCAGGAACAGCTCATGGGCTGCACTTTTCTTACCCTCCCCCTCACTGTGATGAGTGTGAGCCTTCAGGATGGGAGTAAATAAATAAATATATTAATTAATTTATTATTAATTAATAAATAAGTAGAGTGGGATCCCAAAGTCCAGCCTCAAAGGCAGTTCCCCTGCAGAGGTTTCCCTGTGCCGCTCCTCCTCACCCATCCCCTTTATCAACACTCCTCTTCCAGCACCTCAGGGTACCAATCTGACCAGCCAAGACAGAGATAAACCCCTGCCCCAAAACAGCTTCTGAGCTGGATTAGGAGGGAACCCTCCCTAAAAGGCCAGCTGGGCTCGGGGCATCCCCCGGCTGCGGCTCCCAGGGGAAGCAGCTTTACATCCATCCCCCTGCTGCCCCCACAGAGCCCCCTCCTAATCAAACCTCCTCCTAATCAGATTGGAGCCGTCCTGCCAGACATGCAAAAGGCTCTCACGGCAGAAAAACCGTGGAGCTGCAACCTTCCTCCTCCTCCTCCTCCGCCTGCTGCTGCCTCTCAGACACAAACACAGCCCGAAATAGCCGGCATTCCTTCGGCGTGGCTGTCCCCCCAGTGCTCCCCATCAAACCCCCAAGGCTTCTTTTGGTGGTTTCCTGACTTATTTTATTATTTTTTTCTTCCCTTGCAGTATTTTATCAGGATTGGCAGTGGGATTTTTCTGTGTGAGAACACAGCGGAGATAACGGAGTGGGACCACTCCAGAGCCTGGCTTTGGGGTTGGGCCAAGATAATCCACTCTCCACAGCACCCCCATGAATTTCTCATCGTGCCGGGGCTCTGCACCCATCCAGAGCCTCTCCAATTGTCCATGAAATGTCCTGCAATGCTGAAAGCCTCTGTGCAAGCCAGGGATTAAGTGCAGAGACTCCTGAAAGAGCAGGAGCTGCTGGCGGGGCCAGGTCACTGCTTCCATCAAGGATGCTGACAAAATGCTGGAATTTTCATTTCTAATATGATCAGGGAGGAAGAGCACTGCTCCCTCAGGGTTTTCCTGTGGGAGATGCCAAACTCCTTTAAATGCCCAAAATTTTACCAGGTGCAGCTATCAGCTACCTGTGTGCAGTAATAGGAACACACAAACAGGTGGATTTTTTTAAAGCAGAAAACCATCTTTTTGCTTTCTCAGCCATCAGTTTGGACTCCTGCATTTCCCTCCCCAACACTCTGTAAAGGGCATTCATAAATGCACACACTGATCATGACATCCCCTGCTTCTCTGGCCACCAACCCAACCTCACATTCCTACTTTTCACTGCTCTTCCACCACTCCACCCTGCTTGAACCCCTTCTTTTGCCAAAATAAAAGCTTTTTTTCCCCCTTCCCAAACTGGCTGCCCTAAATCACCCCCAGAAAGTGAAGCTGTGATTTGGAGAAACCTGGAACGGGGAGCGTGGACAGTGATGGGTGACAGGTTTTGTCCTTCACTGGGCACCCAACAGTGAGGGTTGCCCATCCTTGTCCTCATTAGGCATTCCTCAACACCACCCCCTCCCCTACTGACCTTCTCCTGACTGGAAAACTCCCCAGAAAATAATGTTTGGGGGTGAGATGGTGAATTACAGGCCAGGTTTTGAGAAGAACTCACCATGGAAGAACTTCTCAGGAGCATGGCCATCATGGGATGCTGCTCCTCCCAAGAGCCTGGGAGGGATTTGGACTAAGGAAATACAGAATGAGAGCTGCAGAAACCTGCCCAGGGTCTGTTAGTGCATCCTCCACCTTGAGCTGGGTCAAAGCAGCTTATCAGAGATCTTTATCAGCTTAAAATGATGTGTTGCAGCAGAAGCAGATGTGTCCTCTCACTGGGATGGCTTTGTGCAAAGAGTGATGGCAGGAGCGGCAACCACAATCACCTCAAGATTATTTTATTTTCTTTCTTTTTCTCTCCTCTGTGACTATTGCCTTAAACAGAAAAGTTTTATTTGCCAAGCTTGCTGGGGAAAATGCTCTCATGTTGGATCACCAAGGGGATGCATCAGAACAGGCTGGATGAGGGGAATGGGCCACAATCCATCAAGCCCAAATCTCTTCCTCATTTTTGGGAGACCAGATTTTATCATCTAGCACCAAAAAGAACATTAAATATATTGCAGTGAGACCAGAACCAACCAGGACACCCTGGCATTTGAGGAACTCAGCTTTTCCAGCACTAAGTGGGGCTGGATTTGGATGTGAGACAAAAACAGGGTGGTGAATTAAAGGAAGTTTTGTTAATTTTTGCTTCTCTTTAATTGCTTTCTGCCTACATTATGGGCAGAAGTCCAGGGTATCCAGACATGGGATAGTCAGTCCCATTTTGACAGTCAAAAGTTATTTGCATAAACCTCAGCCATCCACTGAAATTCCCTCTCCAAGTCAAGGAGAAACACATTCAGCTGCTGCACCAACAGTTAATTCCAAGCTGCAAAAACTGGAAACCAACAGCTGAAAAATAAAATTGTTTCCTCTCCCATTTTCAACAGTAAAAGTGAATTTTAAGAGAATGACTCCTGTTTATTTGAAACCCTCAAGGGACACAGAACAATTCATTTCAGTCACTAACTCCATCACAGATTGACACTGGAGATTTGCTCAGTGAATTCCTTAGCACTAAACTGAACAGTTTGTTGAAAAGTTTATTGCATAAGGTACCCAAGGTCCTCAGTTATTTGATGTATCTTAAAGGAATTGTAAATGCTCTTTTGCATTTGTCAGTTTAACAGAAATTTCCTCTACAAGCAAAGAGCGATTTCCACCAATAAAGCCTAAATTAGTTTTATTCATCATTACCAAGGACGACTCCAGAGATGCATAAATTAGAGATCAAAATAGAGAGGTCTCAGGCTATAAAATTCCTTCCACAAATATGTTCAGAGTGTGCCAGCCTGGTTAGAAAATACAGCTGAAAGGCAAGAGTGGGCCGTAAATCTCCAAGTTTTACAATGAGAAGAATCAGCCCTGCTTAAGGGATATAGCTATGAATTGTAAATGAAAAACATGATAAAAATCAAATCATTCAAATTATGACTTTCTCCTTCTATATTTTAAGTCATGATTAAAATTCATAATTTAAGCCACATCAATTTAAATCAAAGCACCCTGCCATAAAATGAGGTTTTGAACCCTTTGTGAAGCTGTAATGAGAAAAAAAAAGATCATTCTCCTGTTGAATGCAGTTAATGGGGATTTATTTGTGCCATTCGTGGGCAGGAACTGTCTTAGAAGCCCACAGAATCACATGGATTGAGAGCCTTGAGGGCTTTTTTTAGCCAGCTGGGAAATTTTTAAGGAAACAAAATAATTGTCCATAATAGGGTGTTGCATTAATCTCTAAACTTTCATTTTCCACAGCATTCCGTGTACGGTACAGGACAGGAAAATTTATTCTTGATGTCAAAGAGATCAGCATCTCTCCTTGGCTTTTTGGTATGGGAATGACCCTGAGCCTTGGGAAAGTGGAGGTGATGAGGAGATTAAATCCTGCACACTTGAAATTTAGGCTCAAGGCTGTGAATTTTGCTTTCTGGCTTCACAGCTGACACAATGCCCTGTCCCATTTTGCTTATCTTTTGTCCTGGCTGTCTCTCAGTTTGCTCAGGATTCTAGGAGCCCCGGAATTGCTGGTTCCTCCCATTTGCAGCACAGGTTTCACAGCTTTTCTTTGCCACACAGGATTTTGGGGTGTTTATGGCAATGCTGTGATTTGGTATAAATTTATGTGCCCTTAGAATGAGGCAGTGGAGAGCACAAATATTTCTTGGCATTTGTCAAACCAGATCAGGGTGCTGATCCATCTGAAAATGAGACCACTGTTAGAAGGCAAAAGCCAACAAAAAAGAAAATAAAACAGGAGGAGGCTGTTTTCTGCTTTTACTGCGTGTTGCTACTTTCTCCGCTTTGCCAAGAGAAACCCACAGGAACAAATTCTTGCTTGTTTATTTGTTGTTTTTATTCCTTCAGGCTCCAAAAACCGAACCAGGTCGCCAGCAGAGTGTGATGGCTGCAAAAAATGCATGATGAGAATGCATTTGGAGTTCTGCAATCACAACCTGCTTTGAGGCTGCTCCTTATCAACTGACTCAGTACGTGGTAAAAAACTTGCTTCCCTTACCTGTGCTTTAAACATTTCTTCTGTTGCTTGATTAATTAGAAATGTCCAATGAGGACAACTTTATTGCTTATTTAATGTGGATATAGATGTAGATACATATAGATATAGGTACATTAGATATATCTTGAGGACCTTGGTTACTTGATGTTGCTCCAGTACAACCCCTGCTAACCAGATCCGTGCTGGCACAGAGCATCTCTTAAATTACTCTGCTTTTTCTCACAGTCAGGGCTCACAGCATTTTGATAAGCAGTGCATAATAGTCACCCTGAGAGCTCTCCACTTTCCACAGCCTGCAGCAGTATCATTTAAACTTTTCTCTTTTTTTTCCCCCCCCCATTTGCCTGCGTGGTGGAATGTCTTATCTTGCCCTCCTGCCTTTAGACTCCAGGGAGGAGGGGGGGAAAAAAAAGTGGTCTTTGCTATTAGGTTTCAAAGAAGCACTTTCTCAAACAGAGTTTCTCCAAGCCTTTCTGAAGAGCCTTTCAAGTCCCCTTTGTCCAAGTTAGAAATTGGGTATTTTTCTCTTTGCCTGTATCCAGCAGAAGCCACTTAGAATAAAAGTTTAACAAGGCTGTCCCTTCATTTCTCTACAATAGGTCTAATATATATTTAAGTATTAGGGCTTAATTTCTAAGCCAATTTCTGCCTCCTCCTCCAGTTAAATTTGCCAAAATCAATTAAGGTTGAGAGAGAAAATTTCAGCCTTTGCCATTAATAACTGAGGCCTTGTTCTTCCACTGCAAAATGACCTTCCTTCCCCTTTCACCACCCTCATCAGCCATGTGGCCTAAGACCAAAGCTCCCTGCACACAGAGCCTGTGAAACAGAGAAAAAAGCCACTGGATTAATCCAATTTTATTCAGGATGATAAGAATATGAACTGGACCTCAAAGCAACATCTAAAATGGGACCAACTCAGAAAGAAAAAAAAATTACCTTTTCAGTTTTGGAGGAGCTTTTAACTCAGATCCCATCTCTGCCTATTTCTAAGGATCTGTCCTGCGCCTGACAACAGGCACGGATTCGGTTTTTGAACACAAGGACCATGTTCTTATCTGCCTGTTCATTTTGCAGCCTTTAGGGTGCACTCCTGACCCACCAGCAAGAAGTTAGTCCAAATCCCAAACTCAATTTTTTTACATTTTTGAGCATATACAGAGAGTGTTACACAATATAAGGGTTTCCAGGGGCAGGTCCTGGATATTTTTGGTGTAACATCAGATCATGTTGGGGAGCATTTATGGAAACAAGCATGTCCAGTGGACAAATCATCCCAAGACCCATCTGAATTGCCTTCAGAAGGCACAGCTGGATTCAAGGATAACTCAGCTTCAACCTTCAACACCTTAGTTAGATATCTGAACCTCCATGGCCTTACCTTGGGTCCCTCAGTGGGAGGAAAAGGCAGAAGAGTCACACTGTGACTCCAATTTTCCCTTCCTCCTCAAGTCCAGTCATCCCAGTTTGCCCAAACTGGAACCCGTCCCCTTCCTGCTGCCACCCAGCCCTAAATAACATCCACAGAACCTTGGATGTTATTCACAAGTGGAGCCTTGCTGAAAGCCAGATCCCAGCCTGGCCTGTTCCCTTCCCTCTGCTGCTCATTTTGGATGCACATCCAAAAGCAGATGTTCCAGCAGCGCTGGAATTCCCATTGCCCAAAAGAAAGGTTCACTCCTATTCCTTCCCCCTCCCTGCTCTCTGCTGGGTGCTGAGACACCACACTGAGTTGATTTTAATAAGTTGTTTGAATTCTCCTTGTGTCCTTGCAATGCTTTGTCACCAAAGTGTCACCGGTGTCTGCTGAGAGCGCCTGGCCCGCGGCCAAGCCAGGCGTGAGACACACGTTATTTACGGGGCAGAAAAGGTGCCTGCAGCATGCAGAGCTGCAGGGATGCAAAGATCTGCTAAACAGACACATCTGGTGGTGAGAAAACTTCCATCAGCAAGACCTGGGGCCCAACAGGCAGATGAGTAATGAAGGATGTTGGTGCTTTTGGAGTTGGAGCGGCTCCGCTTTGATGCCTCAGGTTGGAGCTTTCAGGGGGGAAATGATGCCTCAGGTTTATCTTTTATATTTTTCAGATTCTGTGCTGCTTTAGTGTGTGGGTCTGAGATTCACATTAAGTGTTGGTGAGCTCTGTGCACAGAGCAGGGAGACAAAACAATTCCTGCTCCAGCTGGGCACCAAGGACAAATGACCCAAACCTCAGCCCAGGAGCACAAACCCCGTGGGCTGGAGAGAGAAAAACAAGCAGGGTGGGACTGCAGGGGCTGAAGCTGGAATGGGACAATGAACTGCAAGGCGCAAATGGAGCAGAACTGATCCCAGGGAGAGACCCCGGCAGCACTCGTGCATTTTGGGGCCATTTTGGGTCACCTTGGGTGCAGCCCTGGCTGGGCTCTGGTGCTGCCCAAGGTGCACCCATTCAAGCCTCCTCATAAATCCCTGCTTTATTCTTTAGCTCCATCTAGTCTTTGTTCTAGCTCAGCCTTCTCAAGGCATCAGTTTCACCTCTTGAAGGAGAGAGGGGTTTTTCCTCTTTAGGGTATCTGGCATTTTCTGGTTCCCAACAGATTTCAGCAACATTCAGTGCCAAAGGCTGGCTCTAAGACACTCAGCAGCTCAAATCAAGTGTATATGGGCATGTGACCCTCAAATGGTCACCCTAAATAAGCCACCAAAGAGCTCTACACCCCCCAAAGTCATGAAAGGTACTATTGGCATTTTCCATGACTCCCACCAATTCCCACTATTTCTAGCATTATTTGGAATTCAAAGCTAGCAGGTAACTTGAAACAGTTGTAGTCATCTTTGAAGGCACCTCAGCTTTACTGAAGGTGCAGAGGCCCTGGCACAGGGTGCCCAGAGAAGCTGTGGCTGCCCCTGGATCCCTGGAAGTGTCCAAGGCCAGGTTGGATGGGGCTTGGAGCACCCTGGGACAGTGGAAGGGGTTCCTGCCATGGAATCATGGAATCATTAGTAGGAAAAGACCTCCAGGAACATTAAGTCCATTAAGTCATTAAGCTGACATGCAAGGTCCCCCACTAAACCATGTCCCCAAGCACCACATTTACACTTTTGAACACTTCTTGATGCTGTTTGTACCACAGCAGCCCCAGCTGCGAGAATCCCCCCTGTCCCTGACCACTCACTGCACAGTCTGGGCAACAAACACTTGAAAAATAGAGAGAGGAACTCCACCACAGCCATGTCTTCAAACAACATTTCACCTCTTCAGTTTACAGCTGAAAAAAATCTTATATGATTTTTATACAGTAACAAAGAAGATTATCTATTTCTCCCCTGCTCTATCTTCTCAGACAGGGCTTTTTAGCATAAAAATTAGCATCTTTTTGGATAAAAATTAGCATCTTTTTGAGCACCTCTGGAGCTGTGATATGAGCAGAGCACATCCCTCCTGCCTGTTTGCAGCGGATCTATGTATTCCTCAAGGATCCCCAGAGCAAAACACTGCAAGGCTTCAGCCCAGCACAACAACAAATATATAATTAGAGCACTTAAAACCCAGTGAAGCTGAGAAAAAACTGTCCCCAAACATAACACTGGAGGAAGCACCCTTAATCTGGGGTGTGGGACACCATCCCACCAGGCAGTTCAGGGAAAAAAAATAAGGATTTTTTTTTTTTTTTGTTAAGCCCCCATGTCAGACAGAGAGGTTTTTGGGGGAGAGGGTGCCACATCCCCAAAGGAGCTGCAAGACCCCAATGGAGAATCAAGGTGGCCTCACAAACTTCAAGTGAAACCCTTCATGGATTTGTTTGGCAATTCCAAGCCTAAAGAAACTGCTCTCTGCAACGTGGAGTATTTGGCAAAGCCCTGGGGGTGGCAGTGGACTGAGAGCACAGGTAGCTGGAGAACAAGAAATGCCAGATGACTTTGTGTGTGCGTTGCTTAGAGAGTGGGAAAAGAGAGAGAAAACAAAAAAAAAAAAAGAAAAAGCAAGGTTTGCTCAGGATCTCTGTGTGAAAGAAAGGGCAGGCATTGCAAGAATTCAGAAACAACATCCTTAGGTGGAGATGGGCCAGTAGTGGAAGGGGCTGAGCACGTAAACAGGCTGAGGAGCAGGAAGCTGCCAGGAGCGTGTGAAAGCTGCGGAGAGGCCGCTGAGATTTCACATGCCTGCACACAGGGAACGGACCCAACCGGGCCACCCGGATTCCTGCAGCCCTCAAACCCTCTGCTGCTGCTCTGGGCAGAGCTGGGGCTGGCTCCTGGTGCTGCAGGGGTGGTGTCAGGCTGGGAACAGCGCTGGAGGTCAGGTGCATGCTCAGGCTCACAACCTGCACCTTTCTGATTGTCACTATTCGTCAGCTCAGCAGTGGGGAGAGAGGAGGAATTCCTGCACATCCTCAGGTGGGTTTGCTACAGGCATCATCCTGCCTGGACCACCTGGAGAATGAAGCTGCTGGAGGCACCTGAGCTTGGGGTTTGAGCCCCTGTAGCACAGGTGTTACAGTAGGATCTTGTCACAGACACATTTTCTGAAAAATCTTTTCCTTAGGATTTTTCCTCCTGAGAAGCTGAGAGGCCTCAACTTACAAAATGTAACCAATGGTTATCTGCTGCTGTGGGATGCAACAGGTGCATCTGTGATTGGTCTCATGTGGTTGTTTCTAATTAATGGCCAATCACAGCTGGCTCAGACTCTCTGTCCGAGCCACAAACCTTTGTTATTCATTCCTTCTTTTTCTATTCTTAGCTGGCCTTCTGATGAAATCCTTTCTTCTATTCTTTTAGTATAGTTTTAATGTAATATATATCATAAAATAATAAATCAGCCTTCTGAAACATGGAGTAGGATCCTCATCTCTTCCCTCACCCTCAGACCTCTGTGAACACGGTCACATTCCCTCACCTCCACCCTGTAAGGATAAAACCCCACTCACCCCATCCCTGGCTCTGCAGGGCTCCAGGGAGCTCTGGGTGGAATTGAAAGGTGGAATCTAAAGTTGTTTTTTGCCTAATTTGCTGCATCTCATGTACACACCGGCTGTTGTAATACCCAGGGAGAAACATAAAAGCATCTCTCAGGAGCTTATTTCAAAATTTAAGAGCAGCAAGGAATGGCAGAAAACGCTGTTTTGGAGGATTTAATCAATTAATTTTTGAGAAAGATGTAACAGGATCACTTCAGAGTGTTATAGAAACAGGTCCCCACTCCTATGGCATGCCTGTTTTGTTCCTATCCCTATGAAATGTATTTATCACCTCATTTTGGAGAACAGAACAAAACCTTCTGAGAAGGCAAAGTCAGCTAAACTCAGCTAAATTCTGGCCAGCACAAGAAAAATTGCATGAACAGCTCCCACTTTACGCCAATATTAATGATGCTCAGGGCTTCCTGAGTCTTAATGGGAAGAGAAATCTCATTTAAAGCCCATGCTGGCATCAGGGACAGATGGGGTTTCACACCTGCCTGCCCACCAAACCCCGTGGGTGCCAAGAGGAGCAGGAGAAACCAAGGAGCAGGCAGAGATTTCAGCCAGAGCTCCGGGAATTCACCCCAGAGTTAAATCCCCAGGGCCCTGCCTCCACTTGTGCTTTCACCACTGCTCTGCTGAGTCCTTGGGAACACAGCAAAGGGGCCACCCAGAGCAGCATCACAGATACAGGGGCAAAATTTTGGGTACCTAAACCCCACCAGCTCCTCTCTGCTCTCACAGAGTGATAAAAACCCCCAGGATAATGGGGGCACAGCCAGAGGGATCCTCACTGCCTCTAAATTACCTCCCCCAAAAAACACCCCAGAGCTCATGCTGGAGGGTTTAGACCTTTTAGAGGTGCAGATGGGGAGACAGAATACACGGTTTATAGGGCAAACGATAACCAAAGTGCTCCCCCAGCCTCCCTGCAAATGCTGGGAGCAGATATTTCCAGCCACCAGCATGAATGATCACCCCCCTCACAAGCCTTCAGAGCGACTCCCAGGAATTAAATCAGTATATTGCACGGTTCCAGTTCCTTTCATCCAGGAATCTTCAAGTGATTTACAAACAATCCTTTAATTAAGCCTCCCAAACAGCCCCCGGGGTGGTGTTACTGTGTCTGTGCCGGGAATCCAAGGCTTTGCACGGCTAAAATGGCAAAAAAGGCAGCAAAAGTCTTATCAAAGTTCCTCTGAGACAAAATATCCTAGAAGAGTCTCTCTGCTTTGATGCTGATTCTCTGGTTAAACATTTTTTTTTTCTCCTCCTGGGGACGTGGCCCCAGTTGCCTCCTCCTGCCCGTGTCAGGATTAGTATTCAATGGGTAAAATGTTTGTTTTTTAAATGCACACCTCTGACAGCTCATCCACAAACACCAACTCCCAGTACCAGGGAACTCTCAGGGCTGGGGAGGTAGCCTGGGAATTCAGCTTTGGGAATGAAAAGCAGTGTTTTGGCAACAAGGGCTCCAAACCCATCAATCTGTGCCTTGCTTTGAGCCCTGTGCTTGATCTCCAGTAAAAACCCTTCCTGCCCTTTTTTGCCCCCAGGACAGGTTTGAGCTGTGGCTCTTTTGAATCCCCTGAGAATAAAAAGTATTTTTTTTTGTCTCTTCTTGATGCAATTTTGCTATCAGAGTGCCAGTAGGAATACAAGATGCAATGTGGAGAAAGAAAAAAATAAAATAAAATAAAATAAAATGAAATAAAATAAAATAAAATAAAAATAAAATAAAATAAAAATAAAATAAAAATAAAAATAAAATAAAAATAAAATAAAAATAAAATAAAATAAAATAAAATAAAATAAAATAAAATAAAATAAAATATCCCACGAAGATGCTGTAATGGGTAACTTCTAGCCCCTCTCTGGCTGGTGGAATTTAAAGATGTTTTTTACCTAATGCTATATTTGCTGCATCTCTTGTACACACTGGCTGTGCCTTGTCTAAAGCTGATTTTCTTCTGATTTAAGCAAGGATATAAAGAGGAATCTCTGCAGAATCAGAGGATTGGGATGTACAAGCCTGGGAGTCAGTATTTCTAGGGGAATTGCTGTATGCCAGAGAGCTGCTTTTAAAAACTTCATCAGCCTTGGGCTGGTTCTGCTCTGCCCCACACACAGAAGTTGTCACCTTCCAAAAGCCAGCTCTGAAATCCCTAACTCTCATTTCACATCCAATTTAAACACAGCAAATCATGCAGGCTCCATCCCAGTCATTATTTCCTAAGATACCCAAAATATTACAGCTTCACTTACAAACCCAACTTCTTCCCATCTAAGGAGGAAGGGAGAAAAAAGATTAATTTCAGGCTTTGAGGAACTAAGATGACCACAGCAGATTCCAGTTTTGGAGTTAAGCACTGCTGGGATTCTGAGCCCACACATTCAGCAAACAGGGATGTCTATCTTGGCCCCTAAGGAAGAAAATCCTGGTTCCAATACACAGGGAGAAACATAAAAGCATCTCTCAGGAGCTTATTTCAAAATTTAAGAGCAGCAAGGAATGGCAGAAAACGCTGTTTTGGAGGATTTAATCAATTAATTTTTGAGAAAGATGTAACAGGATCACCTCAGAGTGTTATAGAAACAGGTCCCCACTCCTATGGCATGCCTGTTTTGTCCCTATCCCTATGAAATGTATTTATCACCTCATTTTGGAGAACAGAACAAAACCTTCTGAGAAGGCAAAGTCAGCTAAACTCAGCTAAATTCTGGCCAGCACAAGAAAAATTGCATGAACAGCTCCCACTTTATGCCAATATTAATGATGCTCAGGGCTTCCTGAGTCTTAATGGGAAGAGAAATCTCGTTTAAAGCCCATGCTGGCATCAGGGACAGATGGGGTTTCACACCTGCCTGCCCACCAAACCCCGTGGGTGCCAAGAGGAGCAGGAGAAAACAAGGAGCAGGCAGAGATTTCAGCCAGAGCTCTGGGAATTCACCCCAGAGTTAAATCCCCAGGGCCCTGCCTCCACTTGTGCTTGTACCTCCGGAGCATCCCCCCGCTTTTGTTACCTTGAATAAAAGCACATTCAGCTCTGCAGAGGCTCTTCTGAGAGCCGTGAGTTGAAGCAGGATTTTATTTAATTATTTTATTTTATTTTATTTTCGTTTCATTTAATTTCTTTTATTTTATTTTTTAATTTCATTTTATTATTCCCTTTTATGTTATTTTCACACCTCCCTCGCCTTCCCTGATTACAAGGAAGAAAATGGCCCACTCCTCCCTACCTTTATTCACTCTGGAAAGCATCAGTGCCTTTCCTTTCCCGGCTACTTTTCCATGTGGTTTATGGCCACTTATCCACCAAAACACCCCACCAGAGCGGCACAACTCCCGCTCCATCGCCCCGAGCCTCACCCCGAACCCCAGCAGCTGTTTCCACTCCCGAACCTCCCCAAGAATCCCCAGTCCCACCTTTCCCCAAACTCCACCATCAACTCCCGCCCGGGAATCGCTGGCTCCAGCAGCATTCCCCGCTCCTCTCCGCGCCATCCCCGCCTCCCGTTCCGCGGGTGCAGCACCTGGACCGCGGCACGAACAGCCCAAAAATCCCCCCTGGCTCGATGGGACCGCAAAAGAGGGGCGAGAAGCTCGGCTCTCCGAAGCCCCGAGCGGGGATGCGGGAGGGCAGAGCTGGAGGCTCATCCCTCCGCAGACCCGAGCAGCACTGCGGCTCCGAGTTGTGCCGATAAGAGCCGCGATAAAGCCGCATTCGGGCGGCGGGGTGCGCGCCCCGCGTCCCCCGGCTGCTTTTCCACCCAACTCGCCAATAGTCACGGGAAAAGCGGAGCGCGGCGAGACGGAGAGGGATGCTCGAAGCGGGGGAGAAGGCGCGGGGAGCGGAGGGGCGGCACTCACCGAGCAGCAGCAGCGGCAGCAGCGGCAGCAGCCCCGCAGCCCGCATGGTGCCTCGGCGCGGCCGTCCCGGCGCGGCTCCCGGCGCTCTCTCCCGGCGGGGCGGGCGGGCGATGCCCTCCCTCGCCCGGCCCCGGCCCCGGCCCCGGCCCCTGACACAGCTCCGGCCCCGGCCCCCCCTTCTCCCGCCGCCGGGGGAGGCGCAGGACGGCCCCGGACCGCCCCCGCCTCCGCCCCCGGCGCGGGGGGAGAGAGCGCCGGGATGGGGATGGGGAGGGAGATGGATGGGGACGGGGATGGATGGGGATTGATGGGGATGGGATGGATGGGGATGGGGATGGATGGGGATTGATGGGGATGGGATGGATGGGGATGGGATGGGATGGGATAGATGGGGATGGGGATGGATGGGGATGGGGACGGGGATGGATGGAGATGGGGATGGGGATGGGGATGGGGATGGGGATGGAGATGGGGATGGGGACGGGGATGGCGATGGCGATGGATGGGGATGGGGACGAGGATGGATGGAGATGGGGATGGGGATGGAGATGGAGATGGGGATGGGGATGGGGTTTGATGGGGATGGGGATGGAGACGGAGATGGGGATGGGGATGGGGATGGGGATGGGGATGAATGGGGATGGGGATGGGGATGGGGATGAATGGGGATGGGGATGGGGATGGATGGAGATAGGGATGGGGATGGATGGGGATGGAAAGGGGGATGGATGGGGATGGGGATGGGGATTGATGGGGATGGGGATGAATGGGGATGGGGATGAATGGGGATGGGGATGGATGGGGATGGGGATGGATGGGGATGGGGATGGGGATTGATGGAGATGGGGATGGGGATGGATGGGGATGGAGGTAGGGATGGAGATGGAGGGGAATGGGGAATGGGGATGCGGATGGGACTGAATGGGGATGGGGATAGGGATGGGGATGGGTGGGGATGGATGGGGATGGAGTGGGCAGTGAAGAGCAGGGAATGCACCTGTGGAGGGGATGGGGGAGATTTCATTGGGATGGGAGGTCTGGGGAAATTTGGGCTTCTCAACTTCACGGAGGAATTTGGGGGGTTTCATTGGAGATGGGAGATTGGGGAGGGTTTAAACAGTTTGTTGGGATGGGGATCTGGGGGACATTTGGACTTCTCAACTTCATGAAAGGATTTGCATGTTTTGTTGGAGTTGGGAGGTTGGAGAGGGTTTAAGGGATTTGTGAGAATGGAGGTATGGGAGGGGGGATTTGGAGTTCTCGACTTCATGGAGGGATTTGTGGGGCTTCATTGGATTTGGGAGGTTAGAGGTTGGTTTAAAGGGTCGTTGGCATGGAGGTATGGGGGGGGAGTTCAATGTTCTCAACTTCATGGAGGGATTTGGGTGTTTTGTTGGAGTTGGGATGTTGGAGAGAATTTAGGGGTTTCCTTGGAATTGGGAGATTGGAGAGGGCTTGGGGTTCTTTAGGATAGGGGTATAGGGGATTTAGGGTTCTCAACCAAAAGGAAGGATTTGAGAGTTTTGTTGGGGTTGGAAGTTTGGAGAAGATTTAGGGATTTTATTGGTATTTGGGGTTCTCAACTGCATGGAGGAATTTGAGAGTTTTGTTGGGGTTGGAAGTTTGGAGAAGGTTTAGGGAGGGGGTTTTATTGGTATTTGGGGGTCCCAGCTGCATGGGGGGATTTGGGGGTTTTGTTTGAATTGGGAGGTTGGAAAGGGGTTTAGGGGTTTAGCTGGAGAGGGGCTTTAGGGGGATTTGGCTGTTTCTTTGGAATTAGGAGGTTGGAGAGGGTCTTTAGGGGTTTTGTTTGGATTGGGATTTGGGGTTGTCAACTGCTTGGGGGGATTCAGGGGTTTTGTTAGAGTTGGAGGGTTGGGGAGGATTTTGGGGTTTCGTTGAGGTGGGGATTTGTGGAAATCTTGGGAGGGGATTTGGGATTCTCAGCTACCTGGGGAGATTTGGGGGTTACATTTGATTTAGGAGTGGATTTGGGATTTCCATTTGGATGGGGGCTTGGGGGTAGTGGGATCCCTGCCTGCATGGAGGGAGTTTGGAATCTTCATCAGGATGAAGATTTGGAAAGATTTGGGTTTTTTTTTTTTTTGTCAGGGTGGGCTGTTTGAGGGGGGATTTGTCATTCCCGTCTATGTGGGGGAGCTTGGGTTTTCATTGGATTTGGGATTTTGGGGAGGATTTGGGATTTTTATTGGAATGAGAGCAGTGAGGATGATTTGGTATTTCAATATACATAGCAGTGACTGGGGGAGCTGAGGGTGGATTTGGGGATTTTTATAATGGTGAAAATTTGTGGGGGATTGGGAGTTTTAATCTGGGTGGTGGTCTTTGTAAATTGATTTTGGATTCCCACCCACATGAACAAGGATTTAAAATTTTTGTTTGGATGCTGACTTGGGGATCTCTTTGGGATTCCTACATGCATGGCAAAAATGTGTGGGTTTTATGAGGATGAGCAGATGGGGGTGGATTTGGGATTTTCATCTGCACGGACGTTTGATTTCAGATTCACATCCAGGTGTGGGTTACTTGAGGATTTTCATCCATATTGGGGTCATTTGGGGATTCTCAGCAGGGCTGGGGGTTTATTTGGGGTTCTCATCTGGAGGTGGGATCAATTTGGGATCACCTTTTGCATATAAACCACACAAACACTGACCCCTCCCCTTCCCCCCAGAGAATTTTCACAGGATGTTTTCTGGGAAAAATTTCCACCTCTTTGAGAATCTCTCAAAGGAAGCCATGCACCCAAAGCACGATGGACAAAATTATGATCAAATTTTGGCATTGCTTTGTGTTGAGGCACTGAAAGTTGTTTTGTGGTGCTCAGGCAAGGAGTCCTCACTGCAGCTGGGAGGAGACTGAAAATAAACTCAGGGCTTTGCACTGAATCCTCCTCTTGGCTCTGCTGGATCCAGCCAAGCCAGGAACCTTCCCAGCCTGGACCCAGAGGTGGTAAAGACAACCTTCACTCCAAAAAGGACTTTTCAAACACGGTTCTCTTGATGCCTTCAGTTAAAGGTGGACTTTATTCTTGTTGCAAAGTCACCTTCAGAAGATGAGGACATGCTTGGGTTTGCTGGCTCATGTTGTCCCCAGAAAAGGTTTCTTGTCCTGATTTAACTGCTGGGTCAGTTAATAATTTTTTTTAATAAAAAAAGAGAAAATAAATATAAAAATATAAAAATATAAAAATAAATATAAAAATAAAAATCTTCACAAACTCAAAAAAATGTAATGTACAACTTTAAAAAAATCTTAAAAATCTAAAAGATAAAATAATCTAAATTAATATAAAAACAAAATGCCCATAAAAACCATAAAGTTATATTTATAATTATGAGAGACTTTCCAGGTGCCTCAGCCCAGCCTCACCTCTTCTTGCTACAACTGAGCACTACACAGCAGCCAAAACTGTGAAACTCGAGTTGCAATAAATGAATGAAAGTGTTGGTACACATTATTAATCCTGCCAGTATCAGAGAGGCTGTTCCTTCTCCCCCTGAGGAGTATTTTTAATAACAGATCCCATTCACACACACACTCTCTCCCAATTTTTGGTGTTACCTGCAAGCCAAGACATCCCAGGGAAAAACACGGGCTGCTTCAGTAGAACAGATTCTGGCCTAGAGAGGAGGGAGGTGATGCTGAGCTCCTCAAACTCTGTTTATGGCACCAGTGCCTATAAAACACTGCAAAAATATCCTGTGGCTCATTGCCTGGGAGATGGGGCTTTCCCCAAGTGTGCTGGGTCTCCTCTCTAACTGAGGGCTGTGGGAATGACAGATAAGAACAGAGCTCCCTTGGCAGCAGCCTAAGGAAAACAGAACAGAACAGTCTGAAATCCTCTTAAAAGTCAGGCTGGATTTGGTTTTATTGTGTGATGTTTGTAACTAAAGAGAGCTAGGAGAAGAATTCTGTCTGGTTGGTCCCATCAGCAGATCTGGGCTGTGCTGGTCCTTTGGCCTTGGGCAAAGAGGAGGGAGCCTCACCCCCTGAGCATCTGAGTCCTTCCAGATTGCTGGTTTGGGATGTAGGTTTATTCTTAATTATCACAAAAGGCAGCCTGGCACTCACACAGGGAGTTTAGTGACTTCTCAGCAGACTTGTTGAACATAACTCTCTTTTGTTCCCTCAAAAAGCAATTACCACAGCGGCTGAAACAACAGCATGGCCTCCACTTCTTGGAAACAGGGATTCATCCAGAAACATGGAGCTGAGCCTCCTTTGGCAGGAGGGCAGCAGGAAGGTCTCCCACTATTCCTGCTGCTTTGCAGGGTACAGGGGCCTTCCCAGTTGTGCCAGCTCCAAATCTGCCTCTGCTGGAAAGGGGATAATTACTGAGGGTGTCACATCAAGGCTGTGAATCATGAGCAGCTGATGGCAAAAAGAAAGGGATATTTAGCATGACTGCTTCAAAAGATGGGTGTCTGATAAAGTACATCCCAACCATCAGCTGGGGGAAAGGTCAGGAAAAAACCTGAATTTAGGAAACTGGGCACTTTCTGGGGGTGTCAAAAAGACTTTATCAGTCTTTGTTACCCCAAGCAATGCAGCATTGCTAACTAGGAGCTTTTTCACCAGTAGCCCAGCTCTGGAGGTTTTCCTAAATACCAAAACCACAGAACCAGGAAATTATGTAGAGGCTTTTGCTTTCAACTCCAAACATGAATGTCTCAGAGGTGAAGGAAAACCCTTTGGAGAATGGCCTGCACATCTGTCTGAGAAGCGGGAGCCAAAAATAAGAATTTACTTTAAAATGTATTATTGACATTACGATTATTTAAAATCTCATGGGCTTAAGTGGGTCAAGTGTGTTTTTTAATTCTGACATTGATGTGGCTGCACACAGGTTCACATTTACCTAGGTCTGTGTGTTCCAGCCAAATATTTATGTAAGGCTCTGAAAGAAGAGCACAGGGAGTCAGTGGTTTCAAGGTATGCAAGTCAGCTGGGCTGAAACCCTCTCAGGAGGAGGAGGACTCCACATGACACAAGATTTCCTTGTTGGGGAAACCTCAAAATGTTTTTGTGATTCCCCAAAGGGCACAAACACCCCATTTCTTCTGCAGTTTAGAAGTAAAGTGGGCAAAGGAAAGGAAAACATAAAGTAGGAGGTGCTCTTGTGGTGAGATGAATTCCCTAAGACAGTTTTATCTTTTCTGCACCTTGTAATTCCTTCTTGGCTGCATTCAGATTTGTCACAACGTTTGACTGACGTCTCCAGGCAGCCTGGCAATATTTACCCTGGCAATATTTACCTCTTCTCACAGAAAATGACCGAGGGAAGCCTGCACAGCTTGAAAATCCTCGGGCTGAGATCCAGCTTGGGATCATTTAACTTGCCAGTAATCCGATTTTACCGAATGTCGTCACCTATCTCCTTGTGAGACCGGGCACGAAGTAATAACGTTTGGAATTCAGATTTGGGGTTGAGATGGGGAAGAGGAAGGGCTGATACCTCTGATGTGAGTAACAGTGTGAGCAACAGCCTGTGGACTCCTGGGTTGAAGATCACCAGGGGCTATTTCAGGAAGGAAAGCAAAAAAAAAACCCCACCAAAGCCAAACTACCCTCCTTCCATCAAGAGACAAAAATACCTGTGGTCTGATGTTTGTATTTGTATTTCAGAAGATGGGGAGTCAGAAGTGTCACGTGGAGCCTGTTCCTTAGCCTGGACCTGACCCAGAAGAAGGAAACAAAATGCAGCTTGCCTCAGGAGCAGGAATTGTCTTGAGAAAGCCAAGAACAGCCCAGGATACTGCTCACGATGCCAGCTGTCTTTTCCTGAACTTCTGTGAGTGAAGAGGCAAAAATCCTATTGGTATTAGACAAAGATTTGTAAAATCCAGGTTCAGCCCTCAATTCTGAAATAATATTCTGATCTCAGCTGTGATCTTATTTTGAAGACTTCTTCCACTTTTCTCTGCACTTGATCACTCAAACTGGTGCAATTTCTGATTCTCTTGGGTTTGATTTCCCAAGAAGAAAAATTGAGGACTCATTTTCAGCAAGCTGCCAACGTTCCTGCTAAGGAATCTCCTGCAGTGTTTAACTGCCTTCTTGGTAAAGAAATGCTTCCTCATGTCCAGCCTGAACCTCTCCTGGCACAGTTTTGAACCATTCCAACACCTCCTGCCACTGAATATCAGGGAGTAGGGCCCAGCATCTCCCTCCCCACTTCCCCTCCTCAGGAAGGTGCAGGGACCAATTCAGATGACTGTTTTTCCAAGGCCACAGCGAGGATGACTCCTGCTCCAAAATCCCTCGTGTTCATCCTCCCCACAAACTCCTGCAGAGGTCTGTGGGCTGTGAGGGACCAGTGGAAGACCTCTAGAAGAAATTTGGGATGGATTGCACCATTTTGCTGGAGAAAGGATCAGCAATACTTCCTTCTAGATGGAGCAGGGAAACTCCTTGAAATCCCAGTCTGGATTCAGTGGGAATTTCCCAAGATGACCCTCGGGTGCAGCACACCTCTACAACCTAAATATCTTCTGCCACTGCTCTCCAAACTCCAGCTCCACATTTCTTAGGAGTGGCCTTGCCACCACCTCTTCCCTCTGACAAAGATCTGCCCCCAAAAAAGCCTGGAAGTTACCAGGGCAACCTGCAAAGGTCCGGCAGCTTGGATCATTGTTTGGGGCTGCAGCAGCCCTGAGGAATTCGCTATTTGTTTTAGAGATAAAAGCTGCAACTTCCACACATTCTTCTTCAATTTCACTCTCCATTAAGTGCATTGCCCTGTCATAACAAAGCTCGTTGAATTATTAGAGATGAGGGGAATTTTTTGGAGCCTGGATTGGGGAAGGGGATGGGAGGAAGCTGGTGGTTTGTCTTTGTGGATCACCTCCATGGAGCATTTAGGATGTGGCTGGGGCTTTATGAGGGTGCCTGGGGGACATTGAGGGCTGGGAGTGAGGGCCAGAGGGTTGGGTTGGGTCAGGTAACCTTGGGCAAATCCTTGTTTGTGCCTCTGTCCCTGTCCTGGACTGTTTCAGTTACTGTCCTCCTTGTGCTTTTTTAGACATGGATTAAAAAAAAAGAGGAAAGAAGGGGTCAGATGAAAGCCTCATGTCCCAGAGTAGTGGTTGACCCCTCCAGTTCCTCCAGCACTATCAAAAATCTTATTTCCTCTTCCCCACTCCAATGTCCACTATTGGACACTGGTGCTCCCAGCTGCCTTGTGAGCATTTCTTTCATGCCTGGTGCAAGCCATGGGCTGCTGAGACATGAATCACCTCAGATGGCTTCCTTCCACCCCCAAAACCCCTCTCTGGACATCAGCATGGCAGAGTCGTGAATCCTGTGCCACCCCAGCACCCACAGTCCTTATACTGGTGTTTGTTTGTGGTAAATTAAGGTGAGAAAGGTGCTTTTGGAAAGGGGAATTCACTTCTGTAGTGGGAATTCAAGGTAGTCCAGATGAGTCACTTCTTGCAGTCAGATGAGGTGAACCCCACTCCTAAGTCTCATTTCTAATGCTCAGGTTTAGTTTTTAAAATGCCATTTTCCCTTCCAGCTCCTCAGTTTCTCAACACAAGCTCTGAGTTACATCCTGCACCTCAACAAGATTAACAAGATGGTCATGGGCTGAGTTTCTGAAAGGTTTTGACATTTACAGACAGAACATGCAGTGGAAATAATAAATGTTATTATTTCCATGAACTAAAGCCTGGTACAGATAAACACATTTTCTCCTTTTTCTTCCTCAGCTGTGAGGGGTTTTAAACACTTTATGTGGAGCTCTCCTATTTAAAGACAAGGCTGAAAACAAACTGGGACCTAATTGAAACACTGCTTCCCTTTTATTTCCCTGCTTCCATGTTTCAGGGAAGACTAATTTAAGGGACATTCACCCAGTTAGTGGAAATGCGTCATTCTCATCAGCAGTAATGGGAATTGCAGAAGGACATTGGTTGCAGGGTTGACAAGGATGGAGCTCAATTTCCCTGCTGGAGAAGTGCAGAGACAGGAGAATTCCTGCTTGCACCAAAACCTGTGGATAAAGTACTCTTCAGGAGAGGTCATCTTCAGCTGTCTCCCCCTCCAGCTGCAAAAGAATAGCAATAAATAGCCAGGGGAAAAGGGGAAATGTGGTAAGGTAGCCGGGGAAATCTCCATCCAGCCAGCTCCTCACCATTCCTGCAGTTCTGTGCAGGTGCCCACACCAGCAGCAACCCCAGCATGACAATTTTTTAGTGGCATTTGAAAAGACAGCTCAGAGCTTTCCTTGCAGCTGGAAAAGGAAAGATTATGAAGGTGTGGGACCCTGTCATCATCTCCTCTCTGCTGGTGCTGGGACTCCCGGAAAATGCTGACCTTGGGGAGGGTTTGTGGTGGTTTCCCTGCTGCATTTGGGTGCTGGTGATCTGTGGTGGCTTTAACTTCTTCTGTGGCACTCAGATGTAGGATCAGTTAGGCAGGAATTATTAACCCAAATCATCCCAAATGTGGAGTCACTGTTGATTTGGCTTAAACCAAACCTTCTGCCCAGGCTCTGGGAAATTGTTGCCAGGAGACCTCGTGCAAACACTTCACCTCCTTGAGATTGCAGAATGCCTGCAGGCTCTATCAGTAAAAAGAAACTGTCCTTTCAGCCTGGGACACTGGCAATGAGATGGGGTTTATTAGAGCTAAGGAATATTGCTGCTCATTCTTGTGGTTCAGATTGATCTCGGAAAGCTCAAATGGATTGAAAAGCTGCCTTTTGCTCAGTGCTGTGCAAACAGGCATGGAGAGCATTCCTGTCCCAGCACAGCATAAAGCCACATCCTCTTGGCTGTGTTAAGGATGCTAATGAGGTACCTGGGGAGCTGACATTTAGTGAAGGACAATTAGCAGCATTCACAACCCTCCACCTTGGTATTTTACATCAGATGCAGCCCTGCTTCGTGCCTCAGCCCTCTGCTACCTGCAAGAGGAGGGGTTCAGCTCACAGATGCAGGAGGTGATGGCAGGGGAGTTGCTCTGTCCTAAAAATGTCAGTTTTGGCTGTCAGGTTGAGTGTCCTGAAGGAGGGAGATCTGCAAGGGCACTCTGGCTCTCTGCAGTGTGATGGGCTGCAACTCTACCAAGATAATAAAAAAAAAAAGAAGAGTTAAAAGCCAGAGTGGAGAGAAAAATAAGAAAATTAATAATTAAATCCCCAGCAACCTGTGGTTTGTGGCCTCATCTCCTCTCTCCAGGGTGGCTGGTGGGAAAGTTGAGTGTCCAGGAGAACACTCCAGATGCGGTCTGTGTTTCATTCTGCTGAGATTAACAATAAAAGGAAATTCTGGGGAGAACAGGGGGCTGGACTGGACCTGCTCCTGTAAGAAACATGGTGGGAAGGCCCCTGTTTTGGGGAGAGTTTGCTGATTTTCTGGGACTGAAGGAAGTTGTCATTATGTTGTGCATCCTGTGTGTGAAGGAGAACTAAGGAGAACATCTGCAAAAGATGCAAAAGGATCATACAAGGCTTTGACCTCTCTCTCCAGGCTGAACCTGATTTGTTTCCCTGCTAGCAAATGGCAAATCCACTCAGAGAAAACCTGCAATTCCTTCCCCAACAGGCTTGCAAATAGCTAGACCTCAACACACCACCAGCAGTGACCACGCTGGAGAGGTCCCATGGCTCTGATGATGGGTTTTTGGATTTGGGTTTGGCAAATCAGGCAGCAGGGGATGAAGAGGTTGTGCTTTCCATGCTTTGTCTGATGGACCAACTCCAGGATCAGAGCTGGATCCCAAAGCTGCCAAGAGCAGGGTGGAACTGGAATCCATGCTATTGATCTCTATCTGTACTTTGGTCTCTATCTAATGTATCTTGGTCTGAATCAGGGGGAAGGCTTAGTCTCAATCCACACCCCAACAGTGAATGCTCCATATCCACTGTAAAGCTCCTATGGCTCTTGGGTCACCAGCAGCTGGACTTTTTCAAGGCTGTCTCTCCTTTTCGGGTCTCTCCAGTCACTGCAGAGGATGGAGATGTTTTCCTCCATTGCCCCAGGTGGGATGAACAGAGGGAGATTAGCATGGATGTTCATTTTATCTCTGGGAGATGTGAGATGAGGCACAGCTGCCCCCTCACAACACAGAAGGCAGTGCCGTAATAACTTCCTTCGTACTTGGAAATGTTTAGGATACTGAGTCAACAAGGAAAATGTGAAATCTGTAGTATTTCTGTATTTATAAGTCTCTGGACATGGGGTCCAGCATTGGGATGACCAGAGAAAGGCAGGGTTGCCCATCCATGTGCAGCAGCCATGCTGATGATACCTGGAGCACCCAGGGTGGAAGGGGCAGGGTGGGCTCGCCAGGGTGATAAGGGAGCTGCAGCACTGGGGAGAGCCAGGTCACCTTGGAAGAACTCCCAGCCCTTTTGTCTCCAAGCTCCTGAGAACAAAATTAATTCCTACCCAGACTTTAAGAACATGGTTATTTAATGTATAAGGCTTCATCTGGATCAATGCAAACTTCCTGCTTCAGAAGGTGGAAAAACCTCTGTGGAACAAGGGCTGTGAACACAACCGCTGTCCCGTGAGAATCTCCCCTGCAGGAAGAGCCTCACCTCCTTCAAGGCTACTGAATTCATCTACTGAGTAGATGACAAACCCAGATGTTGACTCCTAATGCTGCTTTTCAAGATGCTGGATTGAAGAACAGGTTGATGTTGTAACATTGTAGTTCACACACAGAATTACAAAAGCAAAAAACAAAAAAAAACCAAAAAAACAAAAAAAAAAGCCAACAAAAAAGTCCCAACCCATTTTCTTCAAAAGGAGTCCGTTTGTCCTCCTCAAACTGTTTTCTTTTCTCTTTCAGGTGTCTGCATGTGATGGCATTACAGAACAGCATTTAGTCCTGCACACAGGAGGGCAAACATGGAAAACAGGAAATATTTTGGCCATTTTCTACAGATAACAAACCAAAATATGGTAGGCCTGACCTCACCCTCAAAACCCTCCCAATTTAGTTGTCCTTTTTGAGGACTGAACCTCAGATGAGTGAGAACCATGGAGCCAAACTGCAGTGACCAGCCCAGGCGGGGATCTCTCTTTTCCTATTTTTATGTGACATCATTGAGTTTTCCTGATGTGCTTTCCTGGCTCCTACAGCACCAGGCAGGGGTGGACTGCTCATTCTTCATTAAAAAGCACAGGATAATCACAGGAAATAGTCAGAAACAAAATGGAAGCCTGAAACCTCCTCTGTTGTATTAGTCACGGAGAGTTTCCTCTCCAGCGTACAGTGGGTTTGATATGAGACATTTATTTGTCAATGAATGAGAAAGATTCTCACTGCAGGGTGCTTGTGCATGTTCTGAGAATGGCGAAGAGGGGAATCCAAAGCAGAAAGAGGAGTAGGGAAGGAGAGGAGCAGGAGGTGGTGAAGAGTTCCCTGCTCCCCTGAGGTCACTCCTGGCAGGACGCAGAGGCACAAGACAGCACGTATCCAGGAATAAATGAAGTTCTTCCTCCTTGACTGTTGTCATCTCTTATTTACTGGCCAAAGGCCACTCTCCAAAGGCATGGCACACATCCCACCACGCCTCCCTGTGCTAGAGAACAGCTCTCCCTATATTTAGCATTCCCCATCTCCCATTGTGTAGCTGCAAACACATCCCACCCGTGCTCCATGGGCATGCCAAGGTGGGGCTTGGTTGTTCCTGGTGGACAGTCCCTATTTTTAGCTATCAGATGATGTGTGGATGTTTGTCAGCTCCTGGTAATTCTTTCCAGGAAACAGATCTGGACACAGTTTGTAGCTCCCCATGATGTAAAATCCTGCACATTTTCTCCCTCCTGGTGCCAGCGAGATGGAGGAGGAGAGGAAAGGTTGGAGATGTGTCCTGCAGGTGGGGTGAGATGATTCCCCCAGGGAAAATCAATCCAGGCAGAGCTCTGGGGACTCAGTGAGAAGAGAAGGCTCTGGGGAGACCTTGTTGTGTCCTCTCAATACTGAAAATACTGTTTGTTGGGGACAAACTTTTCAGCAGGGCCTGTTTTGATAAGACAAGGGGTGATGGTTTTAAACAAAAGGGGTCAATTCACATTGGCTCTAAGGAAGAATTTTTTACAAAAGGAATGCAAAAATACTGGCACAGGTTGCCCAGAGAGGTGGTAGATGCCACATTCCTGGTCAGGTTTGAAAGAAGCTGGTCTAGTGGAAAGTGTCCCTGCTCATTGCAGAGAGCTTTTAAAGGTTCCTTCCAACCCAAAGTATTCTCTTATTTTATGATTTAATGCTTGAAACATATTATTAGGCACATTCATCTTCTCACAGGATGGACTACAGGAATGCCTCTTGTGGGAATTCTTCCTGACAGCACCCAAAAAGCAGCAGTTTGAACAGTTTGAACAGTTTGGACAGTTTGGACAGTTTGGACAGTTTGAACCTCAGGAGTGAGGCCATCCTGCCACTGGGAACTTTCTTTTGCTGGACCCTGTCAAAAACATGGGTGAGTTGGCACATGGGCAGAATCTGATCTGATGGGACTGATCCAATTCCTGGAGTGACTCTCCTACTGTCCTTATTCAGAGGCTGAAGTGGTTTCATTAAATGTTTAAAGCTGGGGAACAAAGGACAGGAATGCGTGGCTGATTTTCCCAGAAGAGTCGTGATGCTCTGCTCTGCTCAGGCTGATCTGACAAAGGAGGTGAATAGTGAAACCAGCAGAGATTTGTGCTGCTGAGAACTCACCAGGAAAACCTGCTGAAGGATATTCTTCCCAGTCTGCAGGAAGTGGGCAGGAAAAGGGACAGCCTGTATTTGATGTTGCAAAGTGAAAAAGATTGCACATGAAAAAAAAAAAAAAAAGCAGCCTGAGCATACAGAGGCCCCAAATTAACCATTCCCAGGGTGTCATCCTTGGAAAGAGTGAAATGTCATCACTGCACTTAGCCAGAGTCAAAAAGGTCAAATTGGAGTTTAGAGTTCAAATGAGAAGAATATTGTTTAAAAAACCCCACCTGGGCTCTGAGCCCTTGTGTGGTGGGCACGATGCTGATCCCCCACCTCAGGGGGATACAACGGTGCTGGGAAAGGTAAAAGCACCAGGAACAATTCCAAGCCCTGAATGGCTTCTGTGTAAGAATAGACTGGGTGCCCATTGTCTGCAGCAGAGAAAGCTGAGCAGGAGAGCAGCCCCTGGGTCACAGCATCCGGAGAGGAAGGAGGAGGAGGAGGGAGGAACATTTGCTCCTTCCCCCCACTCCAGCAGCTGGGCAGCATCCCTCAGCCAAGCAACAGCCAGGAAGAGCTCAGGTGCGGCTCTTGCTGCCTCAGCCTGCTGTGGAGACCAGAAGCATGAAAAAAGCTGAGAAAATTTCATGGAGGACATGAAATTTTGGTGACATGAATACTGGTGGCTGATGAATGTGATGCTCTGGGCCACCACCCTTGTGCTGGAGGTCCTGGAGAGATCTCCTGTTGCTGCAATTCTCATTCTGCTCTCCAGGAATATTCCTCCATTCCCATTTTCCCCCTTTATCCACCCCCAGTTATTTTGGGGACCTGCTGGTGTCTCAGGCCAGGCTTTGCTGAGCTCCAGGATGGTTGGTGGTTGTTATTCCCTGAGGAATGCGACCTGAGGGATTTGACAGTGGAAAGAAGCACAGTAGAAACGTGTCAAAAGAAGAGCCAGGGGAGCCCCATCAAACAGCAATTATGAAGTGAAACCAGCCCCAAAAAAAACGAAGGGCTTGAGCCCCCAGGGATGTACAAAAATCTGCTTTCCTGCAGAGATCAAAAGGAGTCAGGGATACCCAGTGAATGGCAGGGGAGAACCCAGAGTTCCCTTGAGACAGATTTCTCCCTCAAAACCCCAACGAATTTGTAGGTTTTTTTTCTTGGAAGCCTTCTAAGGAAGGGGATAAAGAGGCTCTCAGTTCTGGGAGCGCAATCCCTTCTCTGCTGGAGAGGGCAGGAGGCTTAATGCAGCCCGGCATCCCTCCCTTTCAGTTCAGCCCCCAGACACAAAGGCAGAAAAATGCCAGGAATTTCCCAGCGCCCTCCCCAGACCTGCTCCCATCTCCCTTTCCCCACCTCGCCACCTCCTCCGGCTGGGAGAGAGGAATACTAATAGCAAAATAGGGATCTTTAATAGGCCCCTTGCCTGGTCACTTTGGGATTGAATGCTGAAAGGGATGGACGTGACCAACCATAAGGAATGAAGCTTCTTCAAGTCCCATTTCTTGATTTTGCTGCTCTTGTTTTTTGGTTGTTTTTTTTTTTTTTTTTTCCATTCCCCAATTTCTCCCCCCCCCCCCCCCCTTTCTACTCCCCCTTTCTACATTTTTTCAGCGCTGAAAAAATTCCCCTCGGCCCCTCGCTTCTGTTCCTTTCCCTTGGAGTCAGGCTGCAGCTCTAATCACTGCAGGGTGATTAGCATGTGAAGGGAGAGAGGAAAACAAAATCTTTGTTGCTGGCTGGTGGAGCCGGAGCAGCTGTCTGGATGGATGCTGGCTCCTGTGGGATCCTCCCCACCGCCTCTGATCCCTTCCATTGTGGATGCTTTTCCTGTAAGAGCGGGCAGCACACCAAGGAAGGGCACAAATCGGGATGGGGACCAAAGTCAGAGCAGGTGGGCTGTGTTTCGTGGGGAAAAACCAGAATGTAATTTTTGTTTTCAGCTTTGAACTTGGGAAGGGTGGCGGGGAGGGGGACAGGGACTTGAGTGCTGTGCCAAATGAAAGGATAATTTGTAGTGCCGACCTCAGTGGGAGCGGGAGGCACAACACAGAGCCCTTTGATGAGTCCAGGCTGGGGATGGAGGAGGTGGATGGGACTGGAGGCTGGGAAGGGAGAAAAGGCAAATGCCATGAGTTAGGTGGTGCTGGGTGTTAAAAATAGATCTGAAGCTGCTGTAAAATAGTTGATAGATCGTTAAGCATGTACTGTTAGTTGGATTATTATATTGTAATAAGGGTTAAAAGGGTAGTTATAAGAAATAGGGTACTCAATGTACCATAACACGCCTCAGTAAAGTGCACCACAAGCCAGCCTGGACAGAACTGTATGGGCCAATCAAGGCCTTAAACCTTCATGCAAATGAAGAATCCGAAAAGAAACCAATCGAAAGGGACAAAAAACAGGATAAAAAGGGGCTTCTGACCCACTGAAATGTGCTGCTCCATCTGGAACATCGGGGACATCGCCACAGGCCTTGCAGCATCCTCAACATGAACGCTCCTGCTCAGCCCATAGGCCCCTTGCTTTAGGCCTTTCTTTTTATTGTAATAAATGCTGAAATCACTCTAGTACCAGGAGCCTGCTCTTGTTTTTAACATGTACTGTTAGTTTGGTTATGGTAAAAGGGGTTAAAAGGGTAGTTATAAAAATTACACCTCAGTAAAGTGCAGCACCCCCCAAGAGAAACGAGCCAGCCTGGACAGAACTGTAGTGGCCAATCAAGCGCCTTAAACATTCATGCAAATGAAGGATCCAAACAGAAACCAATCCAGAGGGACAAAAAGCAGGATTAAAAGGGGCTTCTGACCCACTGAATTGTGCTGCTCCATCTGGGACATCGGGGACATCGCTGCTGAAGGAGCCCCAGTGCTGGTGCTGCAGCATCATCGAGGGGAATGTTCCTGCTTGGCCCATGGCCCCCTTGCTTTAGGCCTTTCTTTTTGTCATGATAAATGCTGAAATCACTTTAGTACCAGGAGCCTGCTCTCGTTTTTAACGCTGGGGACAGTAGATGGGGATCCAACCTGTGCAAGACACCCTTGTGAGCTGTGAGGGAAGTCCTGGCCAGCAGAAGATGATGAAGGGCTGGCAGGTGGACAGGATGGTTTTTGCTCATCCTCCCCAATGTCTCGATGAGTGTTATAGGTGGATAATGAGATGATTGTCTCTAATTAAAAAATAATTATTGTGTGAATATTAAGAGAAGCTTTAGTGATGTATGGTTATTTTACTGCGGTTTAGATGTCCTCTGTTCTCCCCATAGGTCCCTTTTCCCTCCGTATTGTTGCCATCAGACAGCCTGGGCTGTCTAGGACAGGTCCAAAGAAGCTGCACAGGTGTCCCTTGCATGGGGCATCTGGGAATGGAAAAGCTTGGGGGTGCTTGGGGGGTGAGGCATGGTAACACCTGAGCTCCAATCCAGTTACAAGAAAGCAGTTTCCACCGATAAATGGCAAAGAAGAGCTGACTGACAGACTTTGGGAGGGGCCAGGGCTGGCTGATGCAACCCCCCCAGGGGTATAAAAGACTGAGCATCCATCTTGAAGATGAACCAGCTGTGTGGTGTGCGCGAGGGGCAGTTCCCAGCACTGCAGCTTTTTCCTTGTGTAGTCCCTTGTTGTATTTTTGTTAAGGTTTAATAAACCTCTTTAAATTTTCAAAGTGAGCAGTAGTTTCTCCCAATGAGTGATGGATCCATGAGGAGCCTGCAGCAGCCTGGGGCAGCAATTACAGCCCGAGGGTGGACAGTGGCTCCAAAGGGACGTGTTAGTGGAGTGGAAAACAGTATCTGGTATTTGTTAGGAGGCTGTGATGGGAACGCTGCTGCCCCTGGGGCAGGGTATTCCCTGCAAGCTCCAGAGCTGGCTGTGCTCAGCCCCTCCTCCCCTCCCTCCAGGTGTTTCCTCCTCTGAGCTCGATAATGAAATCTGTGAGCCTGAGCCAGTTTATATTTAGTTTCCACCATTGCTGGCAGGGCCTAACAAATGGTAGCAAAACACCTCTGGTGGGTTTCCAGTCCCTGAGGCTTAGAATCTGCCTCTGTGGGGGCAGGAGATGGCACACAGCTGGTTGTGCCACTAGCCACTGCTTTGGACCAGCCCCTCACAGAGGAGCAATGAGATCCAGAGCAGTTTTGTTTTGGGAACTGTCTCTGGCTGTGCAAACTAATCCCATATAATGTCTGGTATTCCTGACCTGTCTCTGCTCCCTTAGTGAAGAAGCTCTTGCTGAGTGCAGGTGTCCTCCACCTTCCACGTCACTTGTTCCTCAAGCTGAACTTTACTTCGCTCTCCTGACCATGCCATGCACAGTAGGTGGGATTCAGCTGCCTGGTCATGGGTTTATTGCATCATCTGGGCTGTCTTGTCAGGTGTCTGATACATCTGTAAGCTTTCTATGCTCCACAGAGAGGTCTCTCAGGTGCAGGGTGGGGTTCCTGGGGTGTCCTGTGCAGGGCCAGGAGTTGGACTTGGATGTGGTGGTGTTTGAGGGTCCCCAGGACGAGAGAAGAGATGAGAATCTTGACTCCATGTTTCAGAAGGCTGATATTATATTATATTATATTATATTATATTATATTATATTATATTATATTATATTATATTATATTATATTATATTATATTATATTATATTATATTATATTATATTATATTATATTGCATTATATTGCATTATATTGCATTATATTGCATTATATTGCATTATATTGCATTATATTGCATTCTGTTGTATTGTATTGCATTGCATTCTATTGTATTGTATTGCATTGCATTCTATTGTATTGTATTGCATTGTATTGTATTGCATTATATTGTATTGCATTATATTGTATTGCATTATATTGTATTATATTGTATTGTATTATATTGTATTGTATTATATTGTATTATATTAATTACATTACATTTTATTAATTACATTACATATTATGTTATATTATGTTATATTATATTGCATTATATTGTATTATATTATATTATATTGTATTGTATTATATTATATTAATCTCTACTAAAACGATACTAAACTATAGAGAGAAAGGATACATCAGAAAAGTAGAAAAGAATGAAGAATACAAACTCCTGACAGACCAGAGTGATTGACACAGCTGGCCACGATTGGTCATTAAGTAAAAAAAATTCACATGAGACCAATCAAAGATGCACCTGCCACATTCCACAGCAGCAGATAATTATTGCTGACATTTATTTTCTGAGGCTTCTCAGGAGAAAAAAATATGACAGTGACACTTGGATGATCCTAGGGGATCCCTTCCATCTCAGGATATTCTATGACATCCTTGAGCGCCTCAGCTGGTGTCACAGCTCAGCAGAGTTGAGCCCTCAGTCTCTGTTGGCTGCCATGGGAGTTTAAACACCCTGCTCAAAAGGATGGAATCACAGAGTGAATCACAGCGGGTTTGGGTTGGAAGGGAGCCTAAACATCACCCAATTCCAACCTCCTGCCATGGGCAGGGACACCTTCCACTACCCCAGGTTGCTCCAAACTCCATCCAACCTGTTCTTGGACACTTCCAGGGACCCAGGGGTCGCGACAGCTTCTCTGGGCACCCTGTGCCAGGGCCTCACCACCCTCACAGGGAAGAATTTCTTCCTAATATCCAATCTAAACCTGTCCTTTGTCAGTTTAAAGACATCACCCCAAACACATTTTGTGTCATGGGCAGAATTTTAGGGCATATTTTGATTCCAGTCGCAGGAAGCACTTATCTACTGGTATCCTGTAGGATATCTTGAACTCACCAGCCAGGCACACAGAGAGGAAACTTTTGACAACTACATCGTTGCATCTGCTCTTAAATAATCTCCTTGTGGTTGAGTAACTCACTGTCATTGAGGACTCTCTCTCTAGGCTTAAATTAGAAACATCACTGAAATTAATGGACACTAGACAAGGAAATCTTGATATTCCCAGAGTATTTGTGGCACTGAAAGTCATCTTGAGTGATGGAGATGAACTGTGGCAAATAAGGTTAATTTTCAAACCCTCCTGCTGAGGGAAGTTAATGCCTCACAGAGTTTTGTCATTGTGGATCCTAAACCAAAAGGCTGTTGTGTCAGGAAGTTGGTCAACTGCTGATTAGATCAGAGCTGCAATGTGCTTCAAAACTCATTCAGTGTGTGTTTGGTGCAGTAAGGGTGTGATACCTGTTATTGATGTGACGTCTATTTATTCACAGAAAGAAAATTCCAGTCATGGGGCAGAAATTCCATGTTTTGCCAGGTGTATCTACATAACTGTGCACTTGCACTGGACAGTTATTTTAATGGAATCACAAAATGGTGGAATGGCTGGAGTTGGAAAGATCACCCAGCTCCACTCCCTGCCATGGGCAGGGACATCTTCCACTGGATCAGGTTGCTCCAAGACCCATCCAAGCTGGCCTTGGACACTTTCAGGGATGGGGCATCCTAAGTTTCCCTGGTTCTAGTGTCTCACTACCCTCACAATAAATATTTTTTCATAATTTATAATCTGAACCCACTCTCTTTCTGTTGGAAGCCATTCCCCCTTGTTGTGTTGCTCCATGCTTTTGTAAAAGTCCCTTTCCATGACTGGAATTTCCTTTCTGTGAATAAATCTTTTTTCTAGGCTGCTTCAGCAACTTAAGAGCCACATCTGAGCACCTAAATGACACCATGAACATTGGGCCAAACAGAACACTGAGTTTTGGATTCTGAACTGCTTGCAAGCAAAACTGCCACCCCCAAAATTTCAAACCTGTCAAAACTCATCCAACCAAAGAGTTTGGGTAGCAAATCCCATATTCCTGGCTAGGAAGAGCTGCCCAGGTTAGAGCTGAGCATTATTTGTGCAGTGGGACTCCAGAGATCATCTGACACCTCCCTGAGCATTCATCCCCAAAAGGTCCTGCTGTGCACACAGGAGTCAACACAAAATGTCACAGCAGGCAGCCTCCTGAACCTGCAGTGGGGAGAGAGCCCAGCATAATTCTGAAATTGCACTGTGATTGAGATATTTTATCTTGTAACAAGCTCCAGCACATCAATTATCTCGAGTTCTTGGGACATTTGATTTTTTTTCCTTCAGCCACAGCTAACAGCTCCTGTGTCACCATCTGTCCTGCAGCCTGGAAGTGCAGTGGAGTGCATTGTTTATCCTCAAGGAGCTTTCTGTGGGTTTGAGGCCATCATACAATGCCAGTCGAGATGTATTTTTGGCAGGAGCAGTGACGTTTGACGGAACATCCTTCTTGACAATTTCTATAGATATTTCCATTTAAAATAAACTTCTGTTTAGCCCAGGATTTTTATTATATGCTCCCATGCTCTTGAGAGTTAAAGAACATAAGGAAATGCATTGTTAAGTGAAACCTTTGTTTTAGTGGAGCTACTTGAAAGAAGTTTCAAACTAAGAGGTAGTTTTCTTTTTGAATAAACTGAAAAATTGCCTTTCTTAGGACAAGAGTATGTGAAAATTAAAGGGACGCACTGATCACTGAGACCTAGTCTGCACTTCCACAAATTCCTATTCAAGAAATCAAAGAAAATTCACTTCATGAGAAGGAAACAACTGACACCCCCTTATCTAAAGCCATCTTTGCAAGTAGAACCTCCTGAGAGATTCAGAAGCAAGGACACAAAGCCAGAATGAACTTTGCACAGTCAATGTGGCTGAAAGGTCAAAAGAGGAGTTTTGGGGTAGGCTGATGAAATAACAATCACAGTGGCAAATAAAGCCAGGTGAGTTCAAAATTCAGAGGAATCGAGGTATAATATATTCCACACACCCCCATGGTTCCACACTGGGCATTAATGGTTGAGGGAAACATCCAGAGGGATCCACAAAGAATTCTTTATGCCAAAAGGTGATGGTGGGAAGTCTTGCAAGGAATATTGTTGGTTGATGTGGAGCTGAGGAGCTTGATGAGTTGTGGTGGGATTGGGGCAGGGCACGTGCCCACCCCAGCCCTCCTTTTTCTAAATTTTTCTAAATTTGCAATGGTGACATTTAGTCTTTGGGGACCAGAATCCTTCCCAGTTTTCTGAACTGGAGCTGGAGAAACACAGCAAAACTGCCAGGGTATCCCTGCCCACTCCAGGGGGCTTGGAATGAGATAGTTTTTGATTTCCCTTCCAACCCAAATCAGTCCATGGTTCCAAGGGAAGGAACCTGAGGGTTTGAGGGCAAGAATTCGAGCCTGGCTGCAGGAGCTGCTGTGCTGCCCTGGCACAGGGAAATTGACTTTGTGCCAGCGGCTGCAGGAAGCTCTGAGGGTGTGATCAGCACCACATTCCTGTGCCAAGCATTGTTGGCAAGCACAGCAGTGACCTGCTGGAACAGACTGAGAGCCCTCAGATGGAGAAAGCTGAGCCCAAGGGCCTTGGGTATTTCTTTGCGACCACCCTAAAGCACATCCCACCTTGTTAATCTCTGTGCTAAAGCAAGAGGCAGGGAGTGGGTCTGCACTGTGTGCAAGGTGGATGCAAAAAGTGAACGAGAATCAGAGCAAGAATCTACATTTTTGTTTGCAAAGAGGTAAGGCAAATAGTCACTGGTGTTGTGCTTCCTCCAGGCAAATAGCAAAATGTCTCTGTGTCTCTCCTCTGCACCAGAGTAGGGAGTGAAAGAGAGAGCAGACACCATCTTTTCATAGAACCAGAGAATGTTTTGTGTTGGAAGGGACCCTGTCAGGACCCAGGACATCCCTCTGGCTGCCCTGGGTGATTCCAGACCCTGGCAGGGGCTCAGAGACCTTGGCACAGAGTCAAAAACACCTGTGCCTTTGATTTTAACCCATGGAAACAATTACCAACTTTGTGTGAGGAGTTACAAGCCACAAGGGTTTGAATAGAATGATAGTTAATTTGTCACAGGGTGAAAAAGTAGAATTTTGGGGATTCAGAATGGAGGTTCAAGAGGCAAGATGGAGGAATCTGGGCATGTCCTGTCCTTCTACTTCTTGTCCTCCATCTTCTGCTGTGATGGTGGCACTTCTGGATTGGTTCAGAGTAGAGACAGACTGTCTAACATAGGTGATAGGTATTGGAAAATTATTGCAAATAAAGTACACGTAGATTTTAGTATAAAAAGATAACACCGCCCTGAGGGTGGTCAGTGTGCCTCAACCCAACCTGCTGGACAGACCTCAGCAGGTCAGACAGACAATGTATGAGATAGGAGCAAATAAACAACCTTGACAAAGGAATCCTGACTTCTTCTTCAGTCTCAGGGCTGGGAAAAAGAGACTTTCCAACACCTCGGGGTCATCTGAACACCAGAGACCTTGTCAGGAGCCTAAAAATCATCTTGTAGACCTTAAAGATCATCTAATAATCTTTTCCAAAATATCTGATTGTATCTTCCCCCTGTAGCACTGCAGACCATTTTTCCTCCACTAGGGGTAAATATTTTAAAGTATTAATTCAGACTATTCTGTTTCCAAAAGGCACTGAGGGAGACTTGACCATGATTTATTATCATTCAGGGATAGGGGACATGGGTTGGTGACACCACCATGCCATTCCTGCTCTTCAGACAGATTTGCAATGGAAAATTTAAGCAGATTCCTAACTTTGATCCCACAGCTCTCGCTCAGCTGCTTAAAAATGTGTGTGGAGGTAACCAGGCCAGGCACAAACTTATTTTGGTGAACCTGGTTTTCTTTCTGAGGCATTGCCTGAAAATCACTTCACCTGTGCAGCTGAGTTGGGATGTGAGAGTTGGTCCAACTTTCCTCTCAGTACAGAGCAGACATGGAAAACAGCTTTTAAGCACAATTCTCAATGCATCTTCAGGGCATGAAGGGAGTCAGCTTAGGAGATTTGCTGGTAAGGAATAAATAAATAGAGTCAGATTGGAAATAAATTTGAAAGAAAAGAGGATATCTGCTTTTTGGGTGTTCAGTCAGGCTCTTTAGTTGGGTCCATCTTCATTTTCAATGTCCTTCCCTAGGTGCAGGTGTGTCCAAAGAGGGTCATTTACAGCAGGCTGAGCAGAGGGAGATGTTCCAGGAACTTGGGAGGGATTTCTGATTTTGCTCTTGATGCAGGGAATTGAAGTTTCCTGTTTTCACATATATTTGCCAGAAATACCTATCTAAATGTAGGTGACCTCCATAAGAATACAGAAAGTATCTGGTGGTTATCAGCTGCTTCACAGAGTCAGAACAAGTGTTACATCTTCATCTGGGAGATGTTTTTGGCTCAGAAGCTCTTCTCAGAAAATATAGTCAGTCAAAAAATCAAAATATGGATATTGGTTGAACCAGAATCTTTTTTTTTCTTTTTTTTCTTTTTTTTTCTTCACAAAAATAGGCAAGAAAAAAAAAGCAGGCAAAAAGAAGGCAAAAATTGTATCAGGTTGAGTCATCACTTTGGGTTTGTCTTAAAATGAAACATTTCAAATCAGGTGGCTTTTTCTGCTTATCCCTGCAAGCGCTTGAGAAAGGTCAGCTTAAGTCACAACAAAGTTTGCAATTTAGCACTTCAACTTTTCAGTTTGAAAGCAAGTAAAAAAGTGTTTTTTCAACATCCCTGAGTTATTTATTTATTTGTTTATAGGGTTTTTTTCCCATTTGACAGTGTTTCTCTGGGCAGTTCACAGGCAGACCTGTGGTACACTCCATCAGGACCCTTGTCCGGAGGAGGATGTTTCTCCTTGATTAGATTGGACCCTCTTGACCTGCCAGCCTTGAGAAAAACCTATAATAAGCACATTTTTGACCCCTCTAAGCCTCCCTTGGGCAACAGGAAAAAAGGAATCTGTCAGTACTCAAAGCTCAAGAAAAAAAAAAGAGAGGGAAAAAAAGAAGATACATTTTTGGCCACTGTGGTAGCAGAATAAAAAAAGGTGATGGAAAACAGACAATTAAATCTCCTGTCACTTGTGGGTGAACCCCGAAGTATTGCTTTTGGAAGCAAAAAAGTGTTAATTTAGCCCATCTAATGGGGGTTTTTGGGGGTGGGGAAGTGCCCAGCTGAGAAATGCAAAGCAGAAGCAAACCAGGGAAGGAGATCACACCTCAGAGGTGTGACCTGGCTCTGAGATGTGCTGGGGAGGCACAACGTCCCTGTCCAGCTGATAAGGCTCACACCCTTTGCCAGGCTGAGGACTTGGTGTGCAGAGCACTAAATGTTCTTACTCCTTTTGGGATAAGGAATTATTCCCTGGCAGCCTGCTGGGCTGGGAGGAATGTGATTCTCCTCCCTCTTTTCCTTTATCAGTGCACCATTACTCCTTGGATTTGTAACTGTCTTGGATTTTGCCTTCGTAATCCTGACGCAAACCCATCGGATCTCAGGAGTGAATTATTACTTATTTTGGGACACTCTGGCTCTCCAACAAGCTGATTCCAGTTATGGCAACGGGAGGAACATATGTTTGGAGGGAGAAAAGCTGCAGTTCTGTCTGTGGTGATGTCTATCTGTGTTGGCAGGGTCCCTCACAGTGTTATTCCGACCCGTCTCAACCGCTCACTTGAGAGATGAGGCAGCTCAAAAAACAGCCACAGAGGAAAATCTGCAACATTCATCAGCAAAAATGGGTTTGTGGTTCTGGGGCAGAGAGGATGGAATGGCCTCAAGTTGCACCAGGGAAGGTTCAGGTTGGATATTATGAAAAGTTTTGCCGCTGGAAGATTGATTAAGCATTGTAACAAGGGACGTGGCAGAATCCTTTTTCAGAAAACAAGACGTGGCATTTTGTGATATGTAGTGATAGACAAGGGGGAATGGTTTTAAGCAGAAAGAGCAGAGATTTAGGTGGGATATTAGGAATAAATTCTTCCCTGTGAGAGTGGTGAAATACTGGAAGTGGTTGCCCAGAGAAGCTGTGGCTGCCCCATCCCTGGAACGTTCAACACTTTTTCTCCTAATGAGCACAATTCGGGGTTTTCAAGACAAAGCTGCTATGAAGATTTCTATTAAATCTGTACATCACATCTTTGTGCACTGCAAACAGGTCATCCAGTCACCTGAGGCACACACAGACATGCAGAATGTGAGAATCTCTCACAGGCAGGCACGGGAGAGGAATGCCATGAGAGGGAGCTGGAGAAATTACCTGCGTGCCACGGGGCTGAGTCACCCTGGGACTGGGTCTACTTATCGGGGGGAATGGTACACGGTGGAACATTGTTTAAATGTGAAATCCCATCCCTTGTGTCAGGCAGGACGTAAATTACAGGCAGCAGAGGGAGGGGAGGGAGGCTGGCATGTGGGAAAGGCAGAGAAATGAAATGCAGTGTGAATTCAGACCAGAGCCACAACAAGAGAGGGCTGGATTTAAGTGGGGCGGGGGAAAGGAAAGAGCTTGGCAGCGTGGAAAGAGGAACAGATTAAAAATGTACCCGTGTTCTAAACAGTAGTGGAGCCCAGGAGCTCCAGACATGGTTCTCTGAGCAAGGAGGGGTCAGCCCAACCTCCCCCAGGTCACCCTGTGCAAACTCAGAGCTGGACTCTGCTTTGGGCTGCAAGACAGATCGGGACCAAGGACTGAGCTGCACCTCTTGGAGTGAAAGCCTCTGAGTTCCTCAGAGAGAGGGATGAATGCAGGGGTTGAATCAAAGCCTTTAGAGAAATTAAGATATATTAAGCCAGACAGATATGAAGTAGAAGTGTGGATTTAAGTTTTAAGTAAGTATAAGTTATAGTTTTAAGTTAGTAGAAATATATTTTAAGTCCCTTAAGAAACTGTGTTAGCTAGTAAAGGCCCTAAAGCCTAGTTTAAAAGTTCAGTAACTCCAAACATAACAAAAACATAGAATAACTTTGCTTGCATTTCTAGAACAGACAGAACTACATGTGTAAATACACAGAACTATTCACATAAATAGATAAACTTATACATGTAAATTTTAAGTAAGAAAACAGAGTATTTGCATAAATTGATAATAATATATGTGTATTTTTTTAGGTAAGAACTGACACTACTTTTGTACTCCTTTTGCACATTAGAATCGAGTTCAGATTGGTTCAGAAAGAATGTTTTAGAATCGTGTTTTTAGCTGACTGCGTATTTTATCAATAAAATGCACTGTAATGGGGCACAAGAAACAACAACCACAACAATAAGAAGAGAAGGAAGGAAGAGCAACAAAAAGAAGAAAGAAGGGCTGTGGTCCCTGCTGCTGCTGCTGGGGACACTGGACTCTACTCCAGGGAACAATTGTGCTGCTGCTGCTGTTCCTGCATGGAACCTGGCACTGCATAGCAGAGAGCAGCCTTGCAGCCCTGCAGCCCTGCAGCTGCTGCTCCAGCTTGGGATTCTATTCCAGAAAGCTTTAGCAGGGACTTTAACGCCTTGAACTCTGCCTTTGAGACTGATGTATTCATGCAATAAACCAATTCATAGCAACCAACAACTGCTCGTGTCTCTTTGAAGACTTGAGATCCAACTAAAGCTCCACACACACCAAAGGCAGAACCTGATCCTACAAAAACAACAACAGGATGGGCTGCAGCAACTCTCCTTCCTCCTCTCTTGCAGCCCAGCTTTGCAGGCAGCGTGTGGATGTTGCGCATTTGGATTTTAATCCTGAGCTGTGGGTTAGTGGTAACTGATGGATAACTCCTTGTCCTGCAGCAGTGATGAAGAGGATCCTCTTCCTCCTACCCCCTACTCAAGCAATATCAGATGTGTTGTAGGGCTCTCTAATCACTCTGCTGAAATCCAGCATCTGTGGGAAGGGTTATCATTTACTGAGCCTTGTACAACATCTGGAGAAAAAGCAGCTCCAAAACAAGTATCTCCAAACCAAGCATCTCCAAAACAAGCATCTCCAAACCAAGCAGCTGAAAACATCATCAGGTATCCCCTAGCTCTGTTCTGATGATGATGACATTGCACAGAAAAGCCACCCCTAAAATCCTGCCTCTGCTCCAGGAAAAGGTCACAGAGGCAGCTGCTTTCTCTGCTGCAGCAAAACTGTGTAGCATGCTTTATAAGGAAATAACCAAGTGCTTTCTTAGCTTCAGTATTTACTGGAGACTCCTCCAAACTTCCCTGATCTATCTGCCTTGTGGCAGGAGAAGAAAGACTCTACTTAGAATAGAGGAGGATTAAATAATTTGTAGGCAATTACAAGACAGCAGAGGACAGGAGATTGAGGGTGTTGGCCAATGTCTGAATGACTGTGGCAACTCCTGGAGTTTCCTGATGGAAAAAGGCAAACATTCCATTCAGAATCAAAGAGGCAGGTGAAAGGACCCAAGGAACTTAAATCTGGTTGACTTTTCTTCAGAACTTTGGAAAATAATGGGACGTGTCCCCCTGTGAGCTGTTTACAGGCACAGGAGTTAAAAAAAAGAGATTATGAACATGATTTACTGAGAACAGGCTGTGTTTGGACAACTTCTTTGACTCCTGGGATGAGCTGACAGGCAAGAGCAGCTGATGTCTCCTACCTGTACTGAAGCAGCATTTCTGACATGGTCTCACATGTCTGTGCACAGATGGGAGAGATGGGGACTGGATGGGCAGACCATGAGGCTGCAGCAGGAGATGGACTTTGCTCAGTGAAGACAAAGGTGAACTGCAAGACAGCAAGAGAAAAGTAAAAAATAAATGCAGAAAAATAAATTCTGTCTGTTTTTAAGGTGCAATTCTTCCCCATGGGCATGACTGATTATTGAAACAGCTTCAGAATATCCTTGGAGAGGTTAAAAGTTGGACTAGATGAGATCTGGTACAACAGAATCTAACTTTGAAATTAACTCTGATGATAATCAGGCTATGATTAAATGATGGGTGATCCTCAGTGTAATCTCATCTCTCAGAGGCCAGCTTTTTCTGTTCTCTACTAGAGGTATAAAAGTGGTTAAAAAAAACTATTCAAAGAATGACATGGTACAGGAGGAATCACTGGATTTTATTTCCTTGTTCCTGAAGCCTGGGAATTCCAGCAGCTATGCTTTGACAGTGAACATAATGTACATAAACTCAAATATTTACAAGGGGGGAAAAGGATAAAAAAGTCCACTAATGAAACTTTATGCCCCAAAAGGGGTTGAACTTAATCAAAAAGGGGGAAACTTTCAAAAAGAAACTGAAAGAAATGGCAAAAATTGCAAAGATCTTATAGATGGTAGAGTAAATATTTTGCAGGCGACAAACTGGATGCTCAGAGGATAAATATATCATGTATTTAAAAGATCTTTAAAAAAGACTAAATCTAGATAAATAAGTGCTTAGTAAAAGACTAAAAGTGATTGAAGCAAGACAAAATCCTTAATAAGATCTATATGACAAATGAGGCATAGAAGAAACTCAATATCTGGAAGTTTAACATAAAACATCAATAAATTATGCCAACAAGATCTGAAGAAACATTTTACTAAAGGAATGAAATATCAATAAAAGCTCACTCCAGTTTATTGGTACTGCCAGGGACTCTAAAGGACTTTTAATGGAGTAAAAGAGATGAAAGGGAGAAAGAGATGGTCACTGTGTGCAGCAGAAAGGTTTGATGAATTCTTCCAATCCTGTTAAATATGGAGTGGATTCAGATGGTTCCTACACCAACATTGATCTTGGGGAAGAAGAAGGAGAGAGTCAATCACAGGAATGATCCTTAACGGAAGGGAGAGTAAAATAAATTATAAAAAAAATCAATGAAAAGAAAGGAAACATGATTCAAGAGGGAATGGAGATAGAAAACTACTGTATTATTAATCGTGATGTGAAGCTTGTCACTTCAATCAGACTTAGCTGCAGGGGAATATAAAACAGCAATTGCGCTGGGAATTCTTCAGAAGGGCACCATGAGGACCTGGGAAATTAATGCTGACATCTGGATTAAACTCACTGGTGGGGTCTGCAAGGAGGAGCAGCATCCATAGTCCCAGGGCTAAATGCAACACGTTGGGGAAAAGGCAACAACCCCTCTTTCAGAGGAATTAATCCCCACAATTCAAACTGTTTGGAAAGAGTTTGTGAACACGTGATAAAATCACCCAGCTGTGTGGAAATGGGGAGTTGTCTGCATGGTCTTTCAACAGAGCAGTCAAAAAATGAAGTTGTGGGATTAATTATTCTTGTAGATTATTAATTTATTAAAAGGTAAGAAACACAGAGTTGATTGGTTTTGATGATGGGAAACATTGCCAGGAGAGTCCTGCAGGGTTTTCCACTGGGAACTGTGTTCTTGAATGCACTTGTAAATGATTTGGAAAAGGCTGACAATAAAAGAGTGATGAAATTTGCTGATGACACAGAATTATTCATGGTAATTGAAACTAATATTCCCATCAGGAGTTGTAGGATCATCTCAACACCGGGCAACAAAGAGACAGGTGAAACTGAGTGTTAGTAAATGCAAAGTAATGCACATGTGGGAAATGCAGCTCTAAATATTTATACACAGTGATGGTCTCTGGGGTAGCTATTTTCACTCACAAAAGAGATCTTGGCATCAGAGCCCAGGGGAACTGAATGTTAGGAATTACTGGAATAGTGAACAAAACAGAGAATAACGGAACGGAGCTGCTTAAATCTGCAGTGTAGCCTTGTCTTTTGTGTGGAATCATTCCAGTTTCTTTTCTAAAATCCCATTATAGAACTATGAAAGGTGGGGAGGAATGGAGAAGGTGAGTAGGAAGCGGTTACTCACTATTATTCATAACACAGGAACTAAGATGCATCCAGTAAAATGACCAGGAGTGAGACTGGAAGAGAAATGAAAGGAAATACTTCATCACAAATGCCTGTATGACTGCAATTCCTTCTCTCTGAGTCACCAGGGTGGGATTCATCTGACTGAGCTTTAAGAGTGGATTCACCCCATTTGAACTGGGCACCTTTTGTGCCAGAGGCCACTCCTGAGCTGGGGACAGGCTCCACAGAGAGGCAGGATTGGTAGGAATGTGATTCACCTCGCCCACTGGAGAGCTTTCTGTTAGCAGAGGTTGTGTAACACCTCCTTGGCCACTGACTGTATTGTCCAGCTCCCTGCGCACAAAACCACAGAATCAGAGCATGGTTGGCTTGGAAGGGACCTTAAAGATTATCCAGTCCCACTCCTGCCATGGCAGGGACACCTTCCACTGTCCCAGGCTGCTCCAAGACCTGTCTAACCTGGCCTTGGACATTCCAGGGATCCAGGGACAGCCACAGCTGCTCTGGGCACCTGTGCCAGGGCCTCACCACCTCATAGCCAGGAATTTCTTCCTTATATTCAGTCAAAATCTACTCTTTTAGTTTAAAACTCTTGTGTGGCGGTGTTCACAGGTGTCCCAGGACGAGGGAAGAGATGAGAATCTTGACTCCATGTTTCAGAAGGCTGATTTATTATTTTATGATATATATTGTATTAAAACTATACTAGAAGAATAGAAGAAAGGATTTCATCAGAAGGCTAGCAAGGAAAGGAATAAAAAAAGAATTGGAATGATAACAAAATCTTCTGACTGACCAGACAGTCCAAGACAGCTGGACTATGATTGGCCTTTAATTAGAAACAACCACATGAGACCAATCACAGATGCACCTGTTGCATCCCACAGCAGCAGATAACCATTGTTTACATTTTGTTCCTGAGGCCTCTCAGCTTCTCAGGAGAAAAAATCCTAAGGAAAAGATTTTTCAGAAAATATCATGGCTACATTCTTGTCTTTTTTATATCCTTGTAAAAAGTTTTATTCCATCTCTTAACCCCCTTCATGTGTTGGAAGGCTGCAACAAGGCCTCCCCAAAGCCTTCTCTTCTCCAGACTTCTTCATAGCGGAGGTGCTGCAGCCCTCTGAGCATCTTTGTGGCCTCCTCTGGGCTGGCTCTGAGCAAATGGAACTCAGACATCAGGGATAAGAGCTCCAAGAGGAACACAAAAAGCAGGCACAGGTCCCATTTCCCAGGGATTGCCATGATGACAGGCATGTCCAACACAGCCGAGCTGCTAGGGGAAAAAAAAAAAACCTGAAAGCTTAAAAATGCTGCTACTTCTCCTTTTTCTTTTTTTTTTTTTTTCCCTTCTTTTTCAACAGGTTGACCTTAAAGGGCAACATGCTCCACACTCTGTCTGGTTTACAGGCAGATAAGAGCCACATCCTGGCTCTGGGTGGATGAAGGGGAAGATAAGTTGCTTTCATGGATGTGTCTGGGAAAGGGATAAATGATCTCCTTTATGGGCTCTTTGTTGCTCCTTGCTGGATCTGGGGCTGTCTCTGTGGCAGAGCAAACAGGTCACAGAGGGAGATGCAGTCCATCACACAGGGCCATTGCTCTGTCACTGGGCTGCACACTCTGTGCCCACAGCAAATGGCAGGGGAAAATGGATGGGGATGGGAAGCACAGAAAAATGAGCAGCAGTGCCTTTCTGCTGCTGCTGATACTGGTGGCAGAAGGGGACAGTGAATAATTGTGCTCAGAGGACAGGAGCATCAATGAGATAAGGAAATCTGCTGCCCCTGCAAACAGGTATTCTTCCTAAAAATCACATCTGCCTGGCTTTGCCATGTGCCAGTCCTTTCCTTCCTCCAGCTTTTATTCTGTCAGTCAGTCAGAGGGGGCAAGAGGACAAAGCAGCATACCTGGCTTCATCTCCTACCTACTTTGTTGGCAAGTTTGAAAATTTAAAAGTTTAACAAGAAGGTCTCACAGATATGTGTGCTTAGCAGAAAGATTTTTGGATGTAGAATCTGAAGAAGGAATAGAAATGAAAGCAAGTTTTGATCTAGAAGAAAAGAATTGCTGAGCCAGTCTCACTGGATAACCAAGGAGGCAAAGGGTGTGTTAGTTAGAAGGGGTTTTATGGCTTAGAGCAAAGGATAAAACCCACCCCAAACAAGAAGATGTTTTTTACCAAGCACAAAGATAGCACAGGCAAACAAGCCTGCTGATGTGGCAAGTAGAAAAAAGGTCTCAGAATTTTCCACTGCAAGAAAACTGAAAAGCAACTTCTGGCTTAAACTGTAATGTACTGACTTTTAGTGATTGGAGAACAGTAACATGAATATGGGAATTACAGTAGTTATGATAGGCTGTAGATAACAGTTCAGGTATAGATTGATTCTTCTGTATTAAGATGCTCAGCAAAGAAAAGTGCATTTTTAACCAAAATTAAAGGGTCTTCAGGCTCATCTGCAGCTGGAGCTGACAGCTGTAGGCACAGGCTCTGTTACCCATGAAACTGGACTGCTGTAACATCAATATAATGTAAAATCAATAAAATACAATAAACTGCATTTTGAAGAGCTGCCTGGAGTCCTGCATCCCTCATTCAGGCTCTTACTCTACTTCTACCTCCTGTTTACTCCTGGCTGTGTCATTGTTTTCTTTTCCATCCTTCTTCTGTCCTCTCAAATATGAACAACATTTTTTTTTAAAGTCTCTAAAGCTCTCTGGGAGCAAGCTTTGCTTTTATTGTGCTTTCATATACAATGCAAACAGGCTCTCTCTCAGGCTACTACACATTCCAGCCTTATGAGCTGTGTTAGACAAGAAATGCACAGTAAATAGCAAAGCCCAGGTCAGATGGCTCCCAGAGGGTTTTGTTTTTTTTCTCAGACTTGCTCAGTCTGAAACCTAAATCTCCTTTTCCCAGAGCCTCCCTTTCACCTCCTGTGTTCCTGGATGATGCAGAGAATCACTGCTTTCTGTAAGTCAGAGCTCAGCAGCTTTTTCTCAACTCAGCAGTGACAGAAAAATTGCCAGCCTTGGACTCCTCTATGTCTCTTCTAAGCCCACAAACCCATGGTGCTGAAGGATTATTGACCAGCATCAGCACATCCCAGGTGGGCTCTCCCACCTGGAGAAACGTGGGAGTGGCCTGAGCCAGCCCTTCATTCTGGCAATCCTCGAGTTTTAAGATCACAAATTTGAGTGTTTAGTTATTGCAGATCAGATGATGGGTTAATGAAAAAGTTTTTACTCATTTATAACATCAGAGATGTGGGTGACCCCACCCTTCCTTGAACTTTTTTTTAATGGCTTCCTCCAAGAATAAAGCATTCCTGAACACAGGTCCTCCCAGTAGCCCTGGGAAGGATGTGTTTCTATTAGAGCAGATGGTGATTCACCCCACTGAAGGCTTTTTGTCCTTTACAGGGTTTTTTATGAGCCCTAAAATTGCTTTTAACCAGCTCCTGACATGATGTCAGCTGAGAGTGAGAGCGATTTATACCAATGGACTTGTGACTTGACCTCCACAACTGCTGAAAAAAGCACATTTGTAACAGCAACTGGCATAAAGTTGCTTGTTCTTAAAAAAAAAAAAAAAAAAGAAAAAGAAAAGAAAAAAAAAACCAAACCTGCAAAAATATTCTGACAGATATTCTCAGGGACAAGACACTTGCAGGTTCTGGGAAGGCAAAAGAGCTTTTCATTTTGGCAGGACAAAGGTAAAGAGTTTACTTTCACCAAATTCAGATTCCTCCACCTGACCTGCTCATTTTTGCTGGATATTTAAAGGTATTTGCCTGGATATTTAAAGGTGAGGAACAGACACCTGTAGGGATTTTCTCACCCACACAATCTTGGCTGTCTGGTGTAGAAGGAGAAGAATTGCATCCTGGAGTTGCCTGTTTTTTCTCTGCATTGGCAGGTTAGAGGATTGCCTTATTGTCCAGGTAAAATCCCAAAAATCTGTTTTAGGGCAATCTTGGGAGAAGCAGATCAGTCAGAGTTTGTTCCTGGCTGGAGTTTTGGCAGGAGCCAGCTCCCAGTGTCACACTCCAAGGCTTGGAAAGGACCTCAGGGACTCTGTCTGATCCTTGTGCCATTACCAGCTTTAGATGTTCCTTAAAAAACAGGAGCACTGCCAATGGGCTGAGGTTCCTGGAAAAGGAGCACTTGGAATTAGTGTGTTAAGGACAAAGACAGCAAAGATTGGCATGCAATGCCACCACTTTATTTGAAGGTGATCTTGATGTTTTATCAATGACCAGCAAGAGAAACTCTCCCACCACCAGGGGGGTCTGACTTTAGTAGAATTATAGAATTAATAAGATTTAATAAAGCTCTAAGATCATCAAGTCCAAGTGTTAACCCAGCACCACCAACAAAGGACAACACATCACCTACTCAGAAGATAAAAAAGGAGGTCCACTGGTGTGTTTTATCCAACATTTTCTGAGGAATATTCTTACTGGTGCCAATGGGAATTAAGAGCTGATGTCCCTGGGAAGGGTTTGGAACATTTCTCTGAGCTGTCTCTCTGGATTTCCCCAGGAACTCCTGCTTGGTTAGCCAAGCACAGATGTTCCTCAGGAGGAGATGCTGACAGCTTTGCCTACACTTGGAGAAATAGACTTTGTCTGCACAAAGCAATGGAAAAACGGCTTGAACACGTGAAAATCCATGGATCAGAGTGGAGGTCACTCAGCTCAGTCCAGGCAGGACACAAACACCCTGGGGAGAGCAGTGTGCTCGTTTCAGAGACTGCTGATATCTCTGCTGAGCTCCTTCGTACCTCTGTGAGCCACAGAGGGTTTCCATCCAAGCCACAAGTAATTTTATCTGCCAGCTAAAGTGGTTCTCAGGGACAGCAGCCTCCAGGAGGAGGAGGAAGGTGTGGAATGCTGGCATTGACACCTGAGTCAGCACCGTGCTGTGAGCAGGGGCAGAAGGAGCTGAGATAGTCCAGCTGTGCCTGCTGCCCAAAGAGTTGCCCCAGGAAAATTTGCCAAGGCAGGTTTAAAAATCTGTCCATCTGCACACGTGGGTTCAGCTCATGTGTGTGTGTTGGTGTGTGTGCAGACCACTGTGAATGACCTAAAGGTCTTCTGCACCCTAGGAACTGCTGAGCTAAGCCCTTCCAGTGGCCCCAGTCCTTGGAATATCCATAGAGCTGCCAAGGAAAATCAATGGAAAGAGCTGAGTGGTGGAGCCAGACTTCTGACTGAAAATGGTGTTTTGCCACTGGGACTTGAGGATGGAAAAAAGGCTTTAAGTGTTGAATGTATTGTGACAAGAATTCTGTCTTCAGGAGGGGCCACTTTCTCAGAGCCTGAGTCCATTTCCTCTGGGCATTTGACATTTAATGAGTCCCCCTGATCAGAGAGACTGTCTGGGAGCTCTCAGGCACCTTCTGATCTGCTCTGCCCCACTGGAGGAGGAGCTGTGATCTGGAAGATGGAGTTTGGTCCCTTTGCAGCAGGGATGGAATCCATTGTTTCCTCTGAAAGTGATGACTCTGCCTTTGGGCTGGCATTGGAACTGGACTGTCCCTGACTTCAAAAGACCGAGAGGATCTCTTATCAAACATCTTCAAAAACTGTGAAAGGAAGACTGGGAAATGCCAGCCAATTTCCTCTGTTTTTGTAGGAACTTGTTTATGTTGTCCAAGTTCTAGCCCTGAAAAATAAGTTGGCTTGAATTAATATGCAGCATGTTTGGTTTCTGCTGTTCGTGTGTATGTGCACTTTATTTGATTCCCAGAGTTTGCCTCTGCCTTGTTTTCTCAGAAAGGATTGGAATATTTATTTTGCTGTTTTTTCAACATTTCTCTGCGTGTCTGGTGCAAATTCTCATTTCTTTCTTTGCGGTAAATGAGTGCTTAATAATAAATAATTTTAAAAAAGCAAACCCACCCCCTTCTATTTCCTATTTTGAAGAAAAGCTACAGAAATGACTCAGAATTGAGGGAAAAACTGAGAATGGCTGTGATATAACAGGGTAGGGGGTGGAGGAGGGGAGTTGTGTAGACTCAATGTCTCTGTTGTGCTGCAAGGGAGGAGTTGTAAGGAATATTGTCACCCCACAACCCTTTGTATCATGTCAGCCTTCAGGCCTACATTTTGGGGATGAAAGAGAGGGCCCAGCCACAGAACTGAGTCCTATAGCTCCTGCATGGAAGTCCTCAATCCAATTTCTTCCCATTTCCAACAGGTCAGGGGATAGAGAAGGGAATCCTCCACGAATATTCAGTGAATTTCATTCATGGAAACATGGAATCCTAAAATTTGGGTTTGGGTTAGAAGGAGACTTCAAAGCTCATCTCATTCCACCTCCTGCCATGGGCAGGGACACCTTTCACTGGACCAGGGTGCTCCAAGCCCTGTTCAACCTGACTTTGGACATTTCCAAGGGATGGGACATCTACCACCTTTCTAAACAGCCAGTGTTTCTGCACCCTTATCATAAAAAAATTCTTCTTTATGTGTATTTTGAATCTACACTCATTTAGTTTGAAACTATTTCTCTATGTTCTATCACTACAGATTCTTGTAAAAAGTCTGTCCCCATCTCTGCAGGCAAACACTTCACCACAGCTTTCTGATTTTTAACTTCTAATTTTTCAAACTCACCACCTTCTCCCCTCAAAAGAAAAACCTCTCTAAATCTTTCAGAGAGAGGATTCAGCCTTTTTGGTGAAAGCCATGTTTCCTTGGTTTGTTTTTCCCATTTTTGGGGCTTTCACAAAACAAACAAACAAACAAATGCACATGGAAAAACCACTATAGGAAAACACTTCCACCCACAAAAAACCCAAAAAGTTTGGTCACTTGAAAAAGCATCCATTCAAAACACTTGGTTTGTTTTCCACAAAAATTTTAGAAGGGATTTAAAATCCAATCCCTGACTTGCGCTGTCCTAGGCTCAAAGTACAAGAGGTTGGATGCCAACAGGAAACCTTCAGAGGTAAAGGTCACCCAGACCCCCCATGCAGGGAATCACATTTCAGGTGGGGGTAAGATTTATGTTGCTCTGCAATCTTCCAAGGATTTAGGTAATGTCCTTCTCAGTTTGCTCTCTAGCTTACACACTGCTCAGACTACCCATGGTTTTATATCCTACATTCCCACCCCATTTTCAAACTCTAAACTTTAATTGCACTTCTTGGGATTGGTAGTGAAGGAATTATTTAATTTCCCTGGTAAAAGCACTTCTGCAGGGGATGAGAGTGGGATTTTCTCATGGGACACCCCAGCTCCAAGTCACACCAGTTAAACTCATGGAAACACAACTGTAAAGGCTGCTTAATTTGTTTTCCTTCCAGTCATTTCAAGGTCGTCTTTCTGATTTCCAAGAGAGCACAGAGACTTTCTGATACCTAAGAATGAGAAATGCTGCCTCAATACATCACTTTTTTAAACACAGCAGCCTTCTGGCATGCTGAAGTGTGGCAGAAGGGCAAGTCCAGTAAGGGCTGCATGGAGAAAACCATAGGTGAGGGCAGATCCTGGGGTTCTGCTGAGGTACAAGGGTTTTGAGGAGCAAAGCTGAGGACAGGGGATGAGAGAGGGAATTGCTGTCAAAATAGGGGAAAGTGATGCATCTTCCCAAAATGGTTTTGAGGGTACCCTCATAGCCAGGGAGCAAAACCATTCCAGCCTTCCAGACTTCCAGTACTGAAAAGGGGTTGTAAAAAGGAGGGAGAGTGGGTTTTTACAGGGACAGAGAGTGATAGGAAGAGGGGGAACAATTTTACACTAAAAGAGGAGAGACTGAGATGAGATATTAGGAAGGAATTGTTCCCTGTGAGGGTGGGGAAGCCCTGGCAATGGGGCCCAGAGCAGCTGTGGCTGCCCCTGGATCCCTGGACATGCCCAAGGCCAGGTTGGATGGGGCTTGGAGCACCCTGGGACAGTGGAAGGTGTCCCTGCCATGGCAGGGGTGGCACTGGATGATCTTCAGGTCCCGCCCAATCCAAACCACCCCAGGAATCCATGACTATGTGTATTAATTACCACTGGGCTGTGTAAGTGAACTGCCAGCTAAATTCCATCACCTCTCTGCATTAACCACAGCCAGCCTGAGAACAACCTAGGGGATGCTTATCTTGGGGAAAATGTTCCTGCAGGGCATGGGAGCGCTGTCACGAGATACTTTGCAGCATCCTCTGGCCCCTGTCCTTTCTGCAGAAAGGAGCAGCCACCCTTCCACAGCTTCTTGCTGAGGAACTGGTTGCTCTTTTCCTTCATCTTTGTGTTTATACCTTCCTCCTCCAAGGCCTCAGCAAACAACAGGATCTCCTTGGAAAAGGAGCAAACCAGGGTGGGAGAGAGGCAGCAGGGACAATTTTTGTTCCCCTTGTCCAGCCAGGACTCCTCCCAGAGCACCATTTGGCAGCCTATCAATTCCTGGGCTTTAAACATTTTTTTTCCCCCAGATTTTCCCCATCTCCCTTTAGTTTTTCCTCTTCTTAGAGAGGTGTGTTTGGCTTTGGTAGGACGGGCTAACCCTGTTTGTAACAGGAAAGGCAACAGAAGTGTGGCTGCAAGCAGACCCCAGGGGAAAGGTCCGAGCAGGGCAAGCACATGTAATATCCCTGTTCAGATATTTTCCAGCTTCCAGTTATTTTCAGAAGTTCGTCTCGCTGGGAGCCCCCGAGGGATCTCTCTTTTCAATACTTGTCTTCTACAGCCTGAGACCAGACGTCTCGATTGGAGACACAGCCTCTTAAGCATTCATATTTAATAACACTTATTTTTTAACTCCATTAAAACGTGCTGGGAGGTGGATTCCCTTCACCAAACAGGAGGGAAGTGGTTTTTTTTCAGGGCAGGCTCCGGGAGGGTGACTGCTAGGCAGAGATCTGAGCTGTGTTGACATGTGTATGTTACAGCTTCATCTTTAACCTCTGTCCTCATGGAGCCAGCTGGAGATGAGGCTGGAATTAACCTTTCCCCACTGCGGGACGCCCACAGCTCTCTGCTTACTGGAAAGTTTTGTCTTTTCCCTTTTTTAATTATAGTGATTCCGTGCAGCTGTCGGCATCTTCCTGCTCCTCCTGTTAACACGAGATTGGTAAGGAGGGTCTCTTCTCAGGAAGGCAGCTGGTTTTTGTCATTCCTCCACTTAGCTAGGATGTAAGCTTCTTCTACAATCAGAAATCACTTTTTTGAGTCCTCCTTGCTGAGGACTCATCTGAGCTGGAGCTCCACAAGGGAAAGCGATGCTCAGGCCCTGCTCACAGTCAGGGTTTGCATGGTGCAGCCAGCTAATATTTGTTGGATCTGGTAGCAGTTTGTTACACACAGAGATGTGTTTTTGACAGTTTATCTGCACTCCCAGAGCTGGCTCATCTTTGGCATTTACCAAACTTGGAGGTAGCACCCAAACCCAGAGCTGGATCTGGCCACCCTCATAGATGTGATCAACAGCTGAGCATGAACCAGGAGCAATGGGCAGTGAGAACAGACAAATAAAGCTATGAGGTTAAATTCTTTCTCCATTTTAAATTTATGTAAACTCTCCTTATTCTCTTCTGCCTCAGTGACTGGGTAGCTGCAGCTCTCCAGAGCTTAGGGTCCTGTTTGAATGAGAGCACCAACAAGGAAAATCGTCCCTTCAAGGCTGCTAATTTCGCAGCTAATTGGAAAATACCAGCTGCAGAGCCAATGTCTGGACCCTATTTTAGATTCAAAATGTACCCTGAGCTCATGAAAAATTCACCTGGTGTTGCTCATTGGGGCAAAACAGAGGCAGAACCTGCTCCATGCCACTGGATAGTTAAAGGTCAGGAACTTCAGATCATTTATTCTGAGAGCTGGGAAAGGGAGAAATGAGGTAGCAATCCCATGTTTTTAGCAAATATTATTGTGCTTTGTTCATGTTTATTGTTCCTCCTCAGCCACTGAGACTGCTGTATGAGATTCTTGGGCTTTGTCTGTAAAAAACTGAGAATTTCTAGGAAAAAAACTGAAGCATTTTATTAACAATAATGTTAAATGCAACATTAGATTCTAAATCCCACTGAAGTCAAAGTTTTCCTTATTTCATATGCTGGCTATTCTGGGCATAAAACACTGGTGAGTTTTCAGCATTCAGTCGTTTCAGAAATATCTGGACTTTTCCCTGTTGTGGAAAAGGAGCTGCTCTGAGCAGCTTTTCACCACAAAGACCCAGGAAGGAAGGTGAGAGGTCTCTGTACACCTCTCAACTCACCAGTGCTCCATCTCTGTTGCTGGAAAAGGCTTTGCTGGGAAGGGAAGCACATTTCCCTAGGGAACAACCTCAAAGGATGATTAGATAATGCCTAGTGATGGGCAGCCAAGCTCAGGGTCATGGTTTGGGGAGGTCCTCAGTGTGGACCCAGACTGCAAACACCCTGATGGCAGAGACTCACCCCAGTGACACCATTCCCTGGGGAACCATGTGGAATGTCAAGCTCAGGACCTCTGTCATGCTCTGCTAGAGGCAAAGGCTTGGACTTGTGAGGCTTGAGGACTGTCCCTGGAAAGGCAATTAATGTGGATTTTCCTTGCAGGCCATTTTGCAGAAATATGCTCTGATTAATGTGGATTTTCCTTGCAGGCCATTTTGCAGAAATGTGCTCCCACACTCTTCAGGGCCCTCCCAGGTCATGGAATTGTAGAGTCATGGAATTTGGGTTTGCTTTACAAGGGACCCTTGAAGGTCACTCAATCCGACCTCCTGCAATGAGAAGGGACATCTTCCACTGCATCAGAGTTGTTCAGAGCCCTGTTTGACCTGTCAGGATAATCATATCAATGTAATAATGAATAACTGACCTGGACAATCAGGGACTTCTTGGATGGGTGTCTGAGGCCACCTCTGGGGACAGCTTCTGCCTCTACTTTGCTCACCAGAGGTTCAAGGCCTCCTTCTCTCCAGGTCCCCATACAAACTTCTCAAACTGCCAAAATCAATCTTGGCTTCTAGAGGAGAACTGTAGAAATGATTCACACCATTTAATAGATGACAGGAAGGTCTCTGCCACTGTGCAATGGAGATAATGTGCCATGGAGCCCGGGCAAGACAGATCCAGAGGTTTCCTTCTCGGCTTGGCTTCTGGCACCTTTATCAGGGCTGATACAAGCATGAATATCCCCAGAGGATGGTTTGGAAGCTGGCACCATCCCTTTAGCACTTGCTCAAGAGGATATAACCACAAACTCCTCCAGATCTCCCTTTTTAAACGCAATCGGTTTTCAAAAGCTCTCCTCCCCATCACCCAGCCTGACGGGGTTTAAACACCTCGGAGGAGGCTGGAATGTTTCTAATCCCACTGATTTATTAAAATTGTCTAAAGATAGCCAGCTGCAACAGATAAAACTGCTGCCCTGTGCACTTCAGAAAGGCCCTCCCTGAGCCAGCTCTGCACGGAAAACATTGGCAGTGTGTGGGTGACCTCTGGAACGTGGTGGTACCTGTGCTGCCCAAATCCACCCCTGGCCAGATTTCCAGCTGGGCTGCCTTCTGCCAGCCCTGGCATCTTCCTTGCTCAGAGGATTCATGGCCAGAGGTGTTGTGGTGGCAGTGGAAGTGGGCATCAAGCTGCTCCCAAAAGGATTTCAAGTGATGGGAACGAGAGTAAAAACAAACAAACAAACAAAAAAATCATGGCAAAGTGAGACAGAGGGATTTTATTTATCCCTGAAGGGGAAATGTTGGGAATTTACGCACACTCCTTTGGGATCTCTACCTGATGATCTGGAAGACAAAGAGGGTGTTCACTAATGTTTTACTGCCCCTCAAATCCCTGCTGTGATAAGATCTTAGTGGTGCTTTGCTCTCCCCCTCCCAGCTGCACTCCCCGGACCACCAAAAGAGCTCTGGTCAATGCAGTGCTGCAAAACCTCACCTTTCAAGATCAGTGCTTTTTGGCTGGGCAAAGAGGCAAAAAAGGCATCCAGATTTCCACCCTGCACATTTTTCTGCCTGTAATAAATGGCTGCACAAGGCAGAGTTCAGAGATCTCTGCACTCCAGGCCAAAGCAGGGCTGTGCAGGACGTGGCAGCTTTGATTTGTGCCTGTCCAGAGCCCACCAGAGACAAAAGGCAGTGTCAGGAGGAACGGAACGAGCGCGGCAGGCAGGCCCAGCAGTGCTCTTATCAGCTGGGGGAGGCAGAGCAGATCCCAGGGGCAGAGCAGACCAGGTACCAGGAACCAGATCTTAAGGTTGCATTCCTCACATACGTGGGATTGCCTGCGGTCCCCCCTCAGTTTTCTCTGCAAATTGAAAATCTGAAACCTGCAAGGGGGAAAAAAATAAAGTCTTAGTGAATAAAAGGTAATTAATTTTCTGCACTGTATTAATCTATAAAGCAATACAGCACGAAGAAATCCTTAGCCCAACTTGGAGGGAGTGTATTGTTTAAACCCCAGGAGAAGAAATGTTTAATTTAATTTCGCAGGTAGCTATTTTGCAAAGCCTCCGAGGGAGGAAACTGCCAATGCCACCACTCCAAGAATTTGACACGATATAATTTATGTTGCCTTTGTACTGAGAGACCTCAGAATGTTGCACACACATGTGGGCACCCCCACACGCCCACAGAGAAACCCTCCCGTGCACTTCCAATGCAACAACACAAAAGGAAGCGGGGGGGGAAAAATGGAAAAGAGCAGTGGAGTAGGCCAAAGTCTCAACACAAGCCTGTGCTGAGCCAAGAGAGGGATTTCTGGTATCCCATGACCCTGTGCTGGCTCTTCCTTTGGGATCACATTGCTCTCCTGCCTGCCTTTATTTTTGCAAGGATTAGGACACAAATAATGTCTACAGGAACGATGTTTTGTAGAATCACAGAATGTCCTGAGCTGGAAGGGACCCCCAAGCATCATCAGTGCAGCTCCTGGCCCTGCACAGACACCCCAACAACCCCGCCCTGTTCATCCCTGGGAGCATTGTCCAAATGCTCCTGAAGCTTTCACAGCCTTGGGAATGTGACCATTCCCTGGAGAGCCACCACCCTCTGGGGGAAGAACCTTTCCTGATATCCAGCCCAAACCCCCCCAAACCCAGCTCTGTGCCATTTTTGCCACTCTTGGTGGCCTGTCAGAATGGCACAGCCATGCCAAGGCTGCACAGCCTGTGCCCAGTGCTGATGCCAGCAGAAGTCACTGCTCTGCAGGGTAACAGAGGGCACCTCCACACACCATTCACTCTCATTTCACTCTCCCATCCATTCCAAACCTGAGGGAGTTTGCTGTGAACAGTGACAGGTTTCAGTTTGCAGGGACACAAAGCACTAATAATGTCACAGGCTGCCTAAAACTTTAATCCAAGCCCCAAGGGCTGTGATGGTTCAGTGCCTTCTGGCAGAAGTTTTATTTCATTAGCTCCTCAGGGGCTTGATTTACCCTTATCTTAAAATGGGAAGAGCTTTTTTTTCCCATGTTATTCCCATCAGGCAATGATCAGACCTGCCAAAAGTTGGGACATGTGGTGCTTAGGGACGTGGCTTAGTGGTGACTTGGCAGTGCTGTGTTAATGGTTGGACTCAGGGATCTTGGAGGTCTTTTCCAACAAAATGATGCTATGATTCTGTGATCTCTCACAGAAATTCCCCACGTGGTGGTGGAATTTCAGAGTCGGTTTCCTCCTTCTCTCCTGCTGTAGCTTCTTGTCTTTTCCTCCAAAATCCCCACCAGCCAGGCTCAGCTGGGGTGAGCTCTGACTTCCAGCCTGTTTGCACATTGACCTCATGGAATCATGGCACTGTTTGGGTAGGAAAGAACCTAAAGATCATCCAGCTTCATGGGCAGGGACACCTCCTGCTATCCCAGGCTTCTCCAAGCCCCATCCAGACTGGCCTTGGACACTTCCAGGGATCCAGGGGCAGCCACAGCTTCTCTAGGCAACCTGTGCCAGGGCCTCTTCACTCTCTGAGTGAAGAATCTTTTCCTAACATCTAAATTTCTCCTCTTTTAGTTTAAAATTGCTCCCCCTCATTCTATCACTATCTGCTCTGTAAAAGTGCCTCCCCACCTCTTTCATAAACTCCTTTCAAGTACTGGAAGTCCACAAGAAAATCTCCCTCGGCCCTTTTTTCCTCTGGGCTGAACAACCCCAACTTCCTCACTCTGTCTGCACAGCAGAGGTGCTCCAGCCCTGGGATCATCCTGGTGACCTCCTCTGGGCCTGCTCTGACAGATCTGACTGGGAAGGGGTGAGACTAAAGCACCCCATGATATGCCAGGCTCAGGAAAAGGCACAGGAAAGCCTCAGGGAAAGACACATTTCTCAGGCCCAGGCTGATCCTACAGAGCAGACACTGCCCTCCCACTACAGCCCCGTGATGGGATTTTCATGAAGTTTTCACAGGAGTTTCTTGCCAAGGTCCGTGCCCTGTCAGGGTGGGACAGCACAGCCCACATCAGTCCCTCTGCTGGAGAAAGGACTGAAGGGACTGGGGGTTATGTCCCAGGGGCATCCACTTAGCTCCTCTAATCCCTTTCCATTCCACAGCTGTCCCATGGCACTTTGCCACCCGCGAGCTTGTTGAGTGTGAAAGTCTCTTGCTTCACAGCTAGCTTTGCAAAATCTGCTCTGTCCCTGCTCCAAGATAAACAGAGAAACCCAAGCAGCCTGTGAGAGCAGTCTCCTGATGGGAGAGACCTGAGAGGGCAGATTAGAAAATAAAAGGAGCAAGAAATGTGTAAGCCCTGGCCAAATTATGACTAAGGCCAAGATAGGATAACGGCTTTCGGTTCTTTGAAGAGCGTAAACACCACGATGGGAGAGCAGATACGGTGAGGTGGAGGAGGCTGAGCAGAGAAAAACATTTGCTGTGGGCTAGGAGATGATTTGAGGCCATGAAGGAGGCTCAGAGGGAGGAGAAGGACCCCTGTGGCTGTTGTCCATCCCACACGGACAAGCCCAGGTGTGGGGAGCGCTCCTGGATGGCGTGGCAGTGGCAGACCCTGTGGTACCAAGCTAGAAATATGCAAACTTTGCTGGATTTCTCCAAAACTAAAACTGCCTGCAAGCTCTTAGAGCCCCAAAAACCACCTTTAATCTGATACCCAGACCCTGGGGAAATTACTTCTCTGTCCCATGGAAAATGGCCTTCATTTGTGGCCACTCGCACCAGCAGATTGTGGGGTGCCAAGCTGGAAATTGGCAAACTTTACTGTATTTCTCCAAAACTAAAGCTGCCAGCAACTAGGACCCTGCAAGTCCTTAGAGCCCCAAAGACCATTTCTGTGCTGATACCCAGACCTGAGGACATGACCTCTTTGTCCCATGGAAATTGGCCTCTGTTTGTGGCCACTCGCCCTCATCGACAGGGTGGTGCCAAGCCAGAAATTCGCAAATTTTATTTATCCAAAACTAAAGCTGCTAGCAACAAGGACCCTGCAGGCCCTTAGAGCCCCAAAACCCCCCTTTGAGCTGATACCCAGACCCTGGGGAAATGACTTCTTTTTCCCATGGAAAAGGGCCTCTGTATGTGGCCACTCACACTGGTAGACCGTGTGGTGCCAAGCTGGAAATTGGCAAACTCAGCTGGATTTCTCCAAAACTAAAGCTCCCAGAAACTAGTACCCTGCAAGTGCTTAGAGCCCCAAAGGCCACCTCTGTGCTGATACCCAGACCCTGGGGAAATGATTTCTTTTTCCCATGGTAAATGGCCTCTGTATGTGGCCACTCACCCTGGCAGACAGTGGGGTGCCAAGCTGGAAACTGGCAAACTTTGCTTTGGCAAATCGGATGGGAGAAGGCAGGGGAAGGAGGGAGTTGTTCCTGTGGTTCCTGGCAGCAGGGCTGGGTTTGCTCATTCCAGCCAGGGAGCTCCATGTCCAGGGCTGCATCACAGCTGGCAGCAGGTCCAGGGAGCGGAATTTCCCCCTCTGCTCTGCTCAGGTGAGACCCCACCTGCAGAGCTGCCTCCAGCCCTGGGGTTCCCAACACCAGAAGGATGTGGAGGTGTTGGAGTGAGACCAAAGGAGGCCACAAAGATGCTCCCGGGGCTGGAGCCAGGCTGGAAGAGCTGGGGATCTTCACCTGGAGAAGAAAAGGCCCCAGGTAAATCCAAGAGTCTCTTCCAGGGCTAAAGGGGCCCTATAAGAGAGAGGGGAACAGACCTTTTAGCAGGGCTGCACTGATTAGACAAAGGACTATGGTTTTAAACTAAAAGAGGTTCATTTTATGTAAAAATAGGACATTTTTTACAATGAGAATGGTATAACACTGGCACAGGTTGCCCAGATAGGTGGTGGATGCCCCATAAGTGGAAAGATTTGTGGACAGATTGGACAGGGCTTGGACCAGCCTGGTCTGGTGGAAGATGTCCCTGCCCAATACAGAGGGTTGGACTAGAGGGGCTTTGGAAGGTCCCTTCCAACACAAACTGCTCCATAATTCTCTGATTTAACTTAACAAAGCACAGCTTGCAGCTTTCCTGCCACATCTGGGACACAAACTGTGCCTTTCCTGTCACATCTGGGACACAAACCATGCCATGGGGCTGAGAGATGAAGAAATGGTATAAAACCCCTTCTGTAAATTAAATACATCCACCTTTAAAAGAACCTGGCCCCAGATGCCTGAGATCCCTGAATGCCCAGGGTGTAACCCGTGCAGCCAGCCCTGGCAGAGCACCAGGCCCTGCAAAACAGTGATTATGTTGCAAAATAATCCCCACACTTTAATCAGTTCTTAATTAAGAGGTGCCTCAGAACTAAAAGAGCACATAGCATTTAAATCCCTTGGTGCATTGCACCAAGAAATCATCCTCCAGCCTGCAATCCCTGGATTGCACAGCTTTCCAAGGGGGCAGATGAGTGAGTATTTCTCAAGCAGTTCTGAGGCCAACGTGACAGAACATTTAAATAACATTTGCATGGGGCTGCTGAGAGATCTACTTCTTGCTTTTCAGCCTAGCAAATCAAATAAAGTGAACTTGACACAGAAAAGAAAAAAAACCCTCCAGGATTTCCAAGCTCTGTAGAAAATCACCAGGAGCATTTTGGGAAACCTGGCTTCAGAGCCAAATCTGCAGCCTAAGCTCAGGCATCTGGGAGCAGTTTCACTGGTGGGATACTGCAGTGAAAATTGTTTCAGCCAGAAAGTCAGTGTAATACCAGAGGAAATAGAAGAATTGGTGCTGCTAAGCCTTTCAATTTGATCACATGTGTGTTTTGGATGCAAAGCGCCAGCTGCTGCAGTAATGGTGTGTCTTGGAGCTCCTAGAATTGCACTGCAGTTGTAGCACACTTGACTGCAGAGAAAAATGGCAAAATAGGACAGCTTCCCCATCAGAAGTGTCTTGGGCAGGGTTTCAGCAAAGCCTTTAAAATAGGCAGTGACAAAACTTGAACAAGGGGAAGAGGAGATGCTGTCCTAGAGCAGCACATGGGGATCAACATAGAGAAACCAAAGGGTCAGCTCCAACCTTGGACAGAAGTTTTAGCTCCAGCCATCGGCCTGGGCATAAATATTTGCTTTCCACCTGCCAGCTTCTTTAATTTAGAGGAAAAATTATCCATGGTGGAAGGAGAGAGGATGGAGAACTCTGAGGTGTTTTGGACGTGGGACCTTCGCTGTGCAAAGCCCACCTTCACCTGAGGGCTCTGCAGAACACAGAGTGAAGCTGTCAGTGCCCTTTCATAAGGGCTTGTAGAGAGAGGTGGAGGAAAAACTCATTGAAATAGAAGATTTTGGGAGACCACAGTGGGAGAAAGCCTGTGGAACAAGGCACCTGAGCAAGGATCATCCCAGAACAGCCTGGGGGAGGGACAGAAAAGCAGCAATATTTTATTCTCCCTCCTCACCATCAGATTGCAGGGAATCTCCCTCTGCAAGAGCTGGGAGCACTCCTGCTGCCAGACAGATCCTGGCAGAGCCACATCCCCTCCCAGGTGCTGACAGGGCTGTGAGTTAGGGGCTCTGTGTTGATGTGAGGCAAAGACAGCCTGAGGTAGATTTTTTTTAAATTTTTTTTTTTCCACGCCGCAAAGGCATCAGCAAATTATTTCTACTCGTTCAGTCTGGGAAAAGAGCTGCAGCTGAGAGCAGAGGGGCTCTCTGCAGCTTGGGGGGGATGCGGTGTGATGCAGACAGCGTGGGAAAATCCTGGGAGTGACCCCAGAGAGAGGAGGAGGAGGCTGGGGGCAGGATGGGGCCGTGCTTTACAGGAGGGCAGGTTACACAAACATCTGCCAGGGGGCTAGAGGAGAGCTGATCCTGCCTTGGGGGATGTCATGGGCTCTGTGACCTTTCCTGGCCCCTTCCCACCCTCTGAGGCTGCGGGCAGGGGGGGCTGGGGGCAATAAACCCCCTCTGGCTGTAGGGAAGGGGGTGTGTGGGGCAGACCTTTCCTGGGTACAGGCAGCAGCACCACGAGTCCCACAGCTGGCTGAGACTGGTTTGGGTGAACAAATTTGGGACTCATTGGTGTCTGCAGCCCTGCTCAGCTGCATTTGGTGCTTCCAGGCTGAACTGTCCATGTATTTTGACCTGGGGAGGCTGGGCTGAGGCTTTCAAAGAGGGAGAACTGGGGTGGGGGTGTTCTAACGTGCAAACATAAAATAAACTGGGGGGCACTGCAGCTTCTCTGGGGTTGTGAGCTCTGCTACCTCCTAAGGATGGAAATCAAGGGCTCCCAAGGATGGGCTGGGGATCACCTCTGGATGACCTTGTGTGAACTGACAGCCAAAGCAGGACCAGAACACAAAGCACAGCAGGAAATTGGGAACAGTTTAGGCGCTGCCACCAAAGCTGAGTGACTTGACCAAGGTCCTGCAGAGTCATGGTGCAAACCTGGAAAAGCTGTGGCTGCTCCTGGATCCCTGAAAGTGTCCAAGGCCAGCTTGGATGGGGCTTGGAGCACCCTGGGGTAGTGGAAGGTGTCCCTGCCATGGCAGTGGTTGGAACAGGATGATCTTTAAGGTCCTTTCCAACCCAAACCATTCTGTGGTTCTATTATTGCAGCCTCGTGATCAAGCAGATCTTTTTTAGGATCCCCCAATCACGACAAAAGCCCCGACCAAAAATTGCCAAGGGTCTTAGGAACTCTTGTGACCTGTAGCAGCCGTAAGAGAAACTTCTGCTGACTTCACCAAATGGAAACATCCTTTTATTGCAGCACCATCTCCTCCGGGAGCGCCCCTCAAACCCCACAGAGGAGCCAGCTGAGGGTGTCCCCTGGGATGGAGGATGGATCTGGGCTCTGTGTGTGTGTGCCCTCAGAGGGAAGGAACTCAGGGTGGAGCCCAGGGAAACAATCCCGGCTTCGCAGTGGCGATTAAAGTGGAGTTAGATTGGAGCACCGGATCAGGTCAGATTAAACAATGAGGTCAGATGACGGAAAGGAGCCATCTGTGCCTTGTGGAGGGCTGGGCTTGCTCCAGGGATGGAGTGTGAGCCGACATCCCACAGCCTGTCACTGTCACCGGGGCCACCCCTCCCTGCTGGCTGCAGCACGCAGCTCCCTCCTGCAAGGAATGCTGTGGGAAGCAGAGCTCTGCCCATATCTTATCAGCTCCTGATAGGGAAATGCCCCCCTCTGTGAGAGGGTGTGGAAACCCAGGGCACTGGGATATTCCTCTGTCTGCTCTGGGGTGCCCTGACCCCCAGGGGAGCACTGACTCTGACCCTCATCCATGGAGAAAGTTTCCCAGACTTCAAGATGGACTGGAATCCACAAAAGTGTGAAAGAGATTATAGAGAGTAGTGTAGAGAAATTAGTGATGAACGTGGTGGTGGTTCTGTGTTGATGGTTGGATTTGATGATCTTAAAGATCTTTTCCAACTTAAATGAGTCTATGAAATGGAAAGGAACAAGGATGGTGGATAAACACAGCAGTAAATTCAAGCAGAGTTAATTGGAAGGAGATCACTTGGTGAGTAATTGAGGTTTTGGGATTTTTAATATGCTGTGGATGGAAGCAAGATGGAGGGCACAGGGTGTTGTCCTGGGTGTCTTCTTCATGCTTCTTCTTCCTTCTTCTCCATGGGTTTGGGTGGCATTTTGTAATTGGGCAGAAAAGTCCCCATGGGGGCTCTCTGGGATCAGTTATTGGGTTAAAAAGGAAAATAATCCAGGTGTCAGTTCTTAATTGGATAGTTTAGTCTTAAAAGCCCTTGTAACAAGAGATTGTTGGCCATTTTGTGCCTTCTAATGAAAAGCTGCTGAACTCACAGCAGTGAGATTGTTTTACTGATAAGAAATAATAAATACCTGAGTGTGAACATGAACTGCCATCTCAAGCGCCTTCAATCCAGACCCAGAGAAACCCACAGCTGGGACCCCCACAAGAGGGGAAGGCATGTCCACAGTCCCCTCCCCTGTCTCTGCTTCCCCTGTCACCTGTGGAAGTCAGGGATGTGAGGAATGATGGGATGGAGCTTCCTCGGGCCACTGGGCTGGAGGGGTGGGAGTTCCACCTGGCCAGGGCACGTAGGAATGGACAGGAGGGGCTTTGGGCACATAGGAATGGACAGGAGGGGCTTTGGGCACGTAGGAATGGACAGGAGGGGCTTTGGAGGGTCCATCCTCCTGTGCTCACTGTGGGAGTGGGGGGCACAAAGAGTTGCAGAGGTGGGGTAAAAACCTTCTTCAGGAACTTGTGCAGTTCCAGCTGCACTTCTCACCCTTGATTTACACAATGAGATCCTCCTTGGAGTCATGAGGGCTTTTCTTTTCCCTCTCCCAGCCCTGAGCTCACAGCCTGGAAAGAAATGCTTGATTTTAGAGAATTTTTGCTACTTCTCCCTTCTGGCCTCCTTCATGCCCAGGCTCAGCCCTGGTGGGCAGTGGGAAGATGCTTCATGGAGCAGGGAGACTCTGCTCTGGATCTCCTTCCAATTAACTCTGCTTGAATTTATTGCTGTGTTTATCCACCATCCCTGGTCCTTTCCACTTCATAGACTCATTTAGGTTGGAAAAGATCTTTAAGATCATAAAATCCAGCCATCAGCACAGCACCACCATCATGCTCACCACTAAACCACGTCCTCAGGTGCCCCATCCACATGGTTTTGTAACACTTCCAGGGACAGGGACACCACCACTTCTCTGGGCTGGTTGTTCCAATCCTTTATAACCCTTTGCATGATTTTTTTTTCCCCCCAATATCTAACCTAAACCTTCCCTGGTGCAACTTGAAGCCGTTTCCTCTCATCCTATCACTTGGTACCTTGGTGACATTTGTTGTCTCTCACTTGATTCTCCGGTGTTTTTGTCCCAGGAAGAACTGCAGGTACTTGACCAGGCTATCTGAACAGAGCTGATGTCACTGGAGATGTCCCAGAGCTCCTCCAGTGTCCACAGAGGAGTGGCAGATGTGACACAAGACCATGGGAGACCTTTGCATCCCTTGAGTGGCTCTTTGGTGTCTGGCAGGACTCTGGTGACACGAAGCATGACTTAGAAAGTTAATAATTTAAACCATTTATGAAATTATTCTAATTGTTTTGATATTAAAATTATTATTTTTAACGACTTTTAAAAAGTCATTTAAACTTTCAAAAGTTTATTTTCAGGATGGATTTAGGCCACCCCAGGAGGAACTGTGGAGAGAGTGAGAAGCTGCAGATATGGTACAACCGTCGTCTTCTTCCCCCATCCTTCCCATGGCCTAACGTTGATTTTTAAATGTTGGTGACAACTTAATTCCTTGTGTGTGCCTTTGACAGTTTTCTACTGTTATTAACCATAACAACCCTTGGCTGCTGGCAAGAGCTGATAGAGTCAGGCTGGAGTTTCCCAGGAAGCATCAGGGGGGCTTCCAAAAACTCTAAATTAACAAAGATGGCAAAAATGCTTCTCCAGAGGGAGGTGTGTGGAGAGGATCAGTCAGGGCCTTCCCTTGGTGTCAGCAGAGTTAAAAATGAGCTGTCCCTCTGCCCCTCTGCTCTCTCCCACTTTCTACGGGAACACGTGTGGCTGTTTGCAGCCTGGAGCTCTGTTGCTGTGGGAATTATCGACTGTGAGGTGCACTGGAAAAAGCCCTAATCTCCTTCCTGCCAAACTTTGTGCTTATCTGCAAACCAAAAAGGCCATGTTGGGTTCTTGCCTTTTTTTTTTTTTCCCTTCTCTTTTAGGTCTTTGGTGATTTACGAGTTTACAGAGTTACAGCTTTTTTCTCTCTTCATTTGCCACCTCCTTTGGCACTGAGTGTGGGCCAGCTTCTCCTAAAAGGAGGAGATCTCTCTGGAGGCCTGTGTGGCCTCAATGTGTCTTTGAGATGGTTTGAAGGGGCTTTAGATGCTTCCTAAAGCAGCACAGCTCCAGAGGCCTTCTCCTCACAGCCTTCACCTGGCCAAGGAGCCAGTGTGGGGAAGAGAAGGATTTGGGTATAGCAGCAGAAAAATGAACAACTCTCCTTTGGTGTCGGGAGATGAAGGAAAATAGAAATCTTGGCTTGCTTGTTGCTCAGAGAAGCTGTGGGTTCCCATCCCTGGAAGTGTCCAAGGCCAGGCTGGACAGGGCTTGGAGCAGCCTGGGACAGTGGGAGGTGTCCCTGCCATGGGATGATCTTTAGGGCCCTTCCAATCCAAACCATTCTGTGATTCTATAAAAAACCATGGAGGTGTTTGAGTCCCCATCCTTCAGGACGCACAGGCACGAGAAGGCAGACCTGGGGATGGCTGCAGTGCACCAGGGAACAGAGTGTGACCCTTCAGGACCCTGTCCCACCACTCCAACATCAGCGGCATCCTCCAGATATCCCTCCTCAGGCTGTGGGAGTGTCTGGGGAATGCCCATGCCTCATTTGCCACAGAATCATTATGGCTGGAAAAGGCTCTGAGAGCACTGAGACATTCCCCCTTGCCCTGTCCATCCAGGCCCTTGTCCAAAATCCCTCTCCAGCTCCCCTGGAGCCCCTTTAAGTACTGGAAGGGGCTCTAAGGTCTCCCTGGAGCCTTCTCTTCTCCAGGCTGAAATCTCCCAGCTCTCTCAGCCTGAGAAAGGTGGATGGAATTTTTTCAGGATCATTATTCAGAACTTGGAAAAAACCAAGCCAGCTGGTTGCCAAACCCCTCTGCCATGCCCTCTGCTTTTGAAGGCATCACATCTCAGCAGCTGCCCTATACCTGGCCATCCCTGCCTGTCCCTTATCTTACCTGAATGCAGGAGAAAACCCCTGGCCAGGCAGGAGCAGCTCAGAGCTCACTGTGAGCTGAGGGGAAGCTCTGAACTCTCAGGGCAGCTTTGTTTGAACTCTGCTGGTGTCTTGTCCACTCAGCTCTGCTCTTTCAAAGCACCTGGTGCTGCAGAGGCTCTGAGACTCCTTCCATAGAGCCCTCGTGCTGCTTGCCACCCCTGCAGAAAGATTAACCTCTAAACCAGCTTTGAGTTATTTTATCCCCTAAATCAAAAAAAGTAGCATAGAAAGTTGCTGTGGCAGAGTCCTGTGTCCTTTTTGTCAGAGGACACTTCTACCTTGACCCTCACAGAAATTACCTGTCATGGCACTGTAGGTTCAAAGCAGTCCTCAGTGGGGTCTCAGACTTCAAGGGACATCATAAAAAAGGGACAAAGGAATGAACATATCTAGCAGCTGCTCTGGTGGGCAGGTTGATTAATTTTCCTCCATGTCCTTCACGATGGTGATACAATAACCCATCAATTTGCTTTTTTTCCCTATCACTCCAAATTTACCTGCTCTGTCCTAACTTTCAGAATCCATTCAGTGTCATGCAGCACCTGTGAACACAGATAGATCTTAGGTAGAAAATATTTTGTAAGAAGAGGGTTTTTGTTTTTTTAGTATAAACAAAGGAGCAATGTTTTTCTTGACAGGCTGAGAGAAGTGGGGCTGTTGAGCATGGAGGAGAGAGAGGGCTTTGAGGAGACCTCAGTGTGGCCTTCCTGTACTTAAAGGGGGCTGATTAAATGAGACTGATTTTGCATAGGAAGATAGTAAAAGGACAAGGGGGATTTTAGGACTTTGGTGATTTACGAGTTTTACAGAGTTACAGCTTTTTTCTTTCTTCATTTGCCACCTCCTTTGGCACTGAGTGATAGGACAAGGGGGACATTTTTAAACTAAAAGAGGAGACATTAAGATGAGATATTAGAAAGAAATTCTTCCCTGTGAGGGTGGTGAGGCCCTGGCACAGGTGCCCAGAGCAGCTGTGGCTGCTCCTGGATCCCTGGCAGTGCCCAAGGCCAGGCTGGACAAGGTTTGGAGCAGCCTGGGACAGTGGAAGGTGTCCCTGCCCATGGCAGGGGTGGGACAGGATGATCTTTAAGGCCTCTTCCAACCCAAACCACTCTGTGATTCTGATAAATGTCCTCCCACACAGATGAAGAGCAGGTGAGGTGGAAATCAAGGTGTCATCTCTGTCATTTGAGGTTCCAGACTGGGTCAAAGGGAATGCCACTACTCACTTTTCCATCACCCAGCCTTTACTCCCACCCTGGAAATCTCTCCATGCCCTGCTCCCCTCTGGTTGAGCCATGAGGGTGCCAAGCAGGAGAGGTTTTCACAGCTCTTCTTCCATCCTGAGCAAACCATTTCTGGGGTGTCCTGAGCTAACCTGCTTTTATCTCGTCCTACATTTTCCCTCAGTGTGGTGCCAGGATAAGAGGGCGAATTTCTCTGCAATAAACGGCCAATTCTTCTTTTACATGTTTATCTTTTTGTGCCAGTTGCCTGATAATTTATTTCTTATTTGGAAGGGTTGGCACCAGAATAAACCACACCCAGTTATCTTTGGGTTTGCAGAGAATGGATGCTCCCCTTCCCCCCCTCCTTCTTGCCAACGAATTAAAAGCACACCATCTTCTGATGCACAAATTGCTCTGTCAGATATAATGATTTTTATCCCAGCTCTTAATTTGCTTAATATGTTAAGGCTGGTGCCAAATTCACTCCTGCTCCGATAGTCAATTGCTCATGTTCAAGCAAAGTGGGTGTAAATTGATAATCTTCCTGATTAACTGGCTGGGACAGTCTGCAGAGCTGAGGCATCGGGGAATCAAGCTCAAGGCTTGAATTTCTGCACAAATTCAGCTGGCACAGGCTGTCAGGAGATGCTGTGGTTGTTCATCAGGGTGGGCTCTGGTCTTTTTGGCCAGCCTGCTGTGTTTGGGCTGTGGCAAGCCCAGGGGGATGCTGAGATGAAGGCTCTGTCTCCGGGAAAACATCATTTCTATCTGGAGAGGGGAAGGAGGAATTCTTCCAGAGGTTAATCTTATACACAGAGTTTAAACATAACTCATCATAAAATTCTTTAAATGCACCTCAGGGAGAAATCTGGGAGCAGTCCTTCAGGAGTGATCACAGAAACAAGTTCACTTCATGACGGTCACTGCTATTCCTCCTTTCCAGAGATCCTGACTGCAAGGCTGGCATCCACGGCTTGGAGACAGCAGGGTTTTACCAGTGCTGCAGCCACAGGGAGAAACCACTCTGGCTCTTCCTGCTGCTCTCTGCTCTGGGAAAGCAGGTCCTTTGCCTCCACTGCGCTGTGGGTGCACAAATCAAGAGGAGGACACAACCCAGGGCAAAATATGTGTGTAATTCAACGCCTTCGGTGGGATGTTCTCTGCCCACACACAGCAGTGACTCCAGCAAACAGCAGCTAATAAATCTGCTGCTGCCTCTGGGTTGCAAAAATCAGCTTTTATTTATCTGCTGTACGTGGTGGCTCTTGATGTAAGAGCCAGAAGAATGAGGCTGGTGCCTGTTGGAGATGACTTGGCCAGGAATTCAGCGTTACTCACACAGGACTCATCAGTCAGTGCAGTTATTTCATTTGTTTTAACCCCGTGCTTTCAGTGGCCACAGTTTGAGGTGTGGGAGTACTTTCAAACTCTGTCCTTAAGCAATGTTCCTGTAGCTCCAGGCATCCTTTTTGAAAGCCCTGTGATGATTTTTATTTTCTTTTCATATAATAGAACAATATTTCATAGAATAATTGGATTATTTAGGTTGGAAGGCGTTTTTAAGATCGTGAAGTCCAACTGTTTGTACATCTCTCGTTGAAAACCATCCAGCAGCCGGTGTCACCACAGCCATGCTATCATCCAGGGACCTCAAACAAACTAAAGAGCCTTTTATCCTGGATTTGGGAAGATTTTTAACACGGGAAGGTGGAAGAGGCTGCCCTCGCGTGGTGGAATTCGCAAAACACCCCTTTCTAACATCTGGCTTTTCCAAGTTTAGGGGATTCCCTGGGAAAGAGAAACTCTGGAGGGGCATTCCCTGGTCACATCTGCATTCCAGCCAGAGACACTGGGGATTCAAGAGGTGAGGGAAGGAATAGCCCTCTCCCAAAGTTCATCTAGGAAAGAAACACTCTGAATTAGTGTTGGTCAAACTAAAACCAAAGAAAAATCCAACACCAAAAAAAACCCCAAACCACAAACAAAAACATCAAAGAAGTTTCCCAAAGCAAAGCAAGAGCACATCTCAGTAGGTGCTGTGATGAAGAAACAGGTTTGGGGTTTTTTTTTCCCAAAGGTATTGAAACTACTGTGGTGCAACCTCTGCCTTTGCTGTTACCTTGCTGTGTCCTGCTGTACCCTTGAAAATAGACTTGGGAAAAACCTCCAAAAACCACAGAACCACAGAACAGTTTGGGTTGGACAGGACCTTAAAGAATCCAGTTCCAAGGGACACATTCAAAATTCCGTATTGAAGCTCTTTCCAACATGGTCTTGGACACTTCCAAGGATTATGGGGCAGCCAAAGCTTCTCTGGGCACCCAGTGCCAGGGCTTCACCACCCTCACAGGGCAGAAAATGCAGCCTTTGTTTGGAGAAAATTCAGCTGTGTCCCCAGCAGGAAGATACTCACGGCATCCCCAAGCAGTATTTTTGCTTATCCAGGTGGAGCAGCTTCTGCTCCCCTCCTTAGCACCCCTCTCCTGCCACCCAAGGGCATCTTCACATTTTCTCCCTTCACTTCCAGCTGTGAGATCTCCAGAAGAGCAGGAGGTGCTGTCAGAGGGGAGCAGGGACACAGCTGCAGGAAAAGCGGTGGCAGCCACTCCTGCCTACAACCCTGGCACTGATGGACATCGTCCTCTCCTCTCCTTGGTGACAATCCTGGACTGGGAGCTGTGGGGAGGAATCTCAGCTGTTTCTTACCCATTCCTGTGCAGACATGCCTGGTGGGGCAGACGGGATGAAAAAACAGCACAGCTGAGTGCAGGGACCCTTCTGTGTCAGACTCTGCTGAGGCTGACGATAGCAGTGTGCTCCTTGTTGATGGACAAAATTATTCTTTGTCTTCTCCAAAAGGAAAGAAGTTCAGAAGTTTCTCTCTTCGATTAGGTGAAAAAGACACCTCATAGGCTTAGCAGAATGTCACAGACATCTTTTATGAAAAAATCCTTTCCTTAGGATTTTTCCTCCTGAGAAGCTGAGAGGCCTCAGGATCAAAATGTAAACAATGGTTATCTGCTGCTGTGGGATGCAACAGGGGCATCTGGGATTGGTCTCATGTGGTTGTTTCTAATTAATGGCCAATCACAGTCAGCTGGCTCAGACAGAGTCCAAGCCACAAGCCTTTGTTATCATTCTTTCTTATTCTATTCTTAGCTGGCCTTCTGATGAAATCCTTCCTTCTATTCTTTTAGTAAAGTTTTAATGCAATATATATCATAAAATAATAAATCAGCCTTCTGAAACATGGAGTCAGATCCTCATCTCTTCCCTCAACCTGAGACCCCTGCGAACACGGTCACAGGGGACTTCACCTCTAACTTAAGGATAGTTAATTGGACAGAAGCTAAAAAGTCTCACCTAGGTAATTAACCAAAGGAGTGAACAAAAAAATGAATGGCTTTTTTTTTTTTTTTTACCAGAAGCAAGAATGTCTGGCACCTGTCTCGGTTTTTCTCTGTTTGTTATTTTGCCTTTTATTGAACCTTTTTGTTTCCATCACGGTAACAGAAGCCATCCTGCTGATTTTTTTGCCTCCAAGAGTAGCTGAGCTATCTTGAGTGTGTTATAAGCCTCCAAAAGCTTATTAGACCCAGCTCGAAGAAGTTACTGTATCAGCTGATCCAGCTGAGGTCTTTGGAGGAGGAAAAGGCATCAGTTCTCCTCTGTAGAAATGAGGAATCAGCCAGGGATGAGCCTCGATCCACTGCACATCTGCAGAATGTATGAAAGTCCTTAGAAAGGGCAGAGCCAGGCCAGGTCTCCACTGGTTACTCTGGTGTGCTTGCAAGAGAAGCAGAACACCTTCATTTCACAGGTGAGGGAAACTGAGGCACGGGGGAAAGGCTTGCCCCACGATCTGTGAGGAAAACAAATGAGCCCTGAGGAGCTTGTTTGGAGATGTTGGAATTATGGATTTTTGACTCTGTTGAGTTCACAGTGTTCCTTCTGCTACACAACCCACACAAAGCTTTACTGCAGAAACAGAAGCTGGCAAGTTTCCTAAACAACCCAACAAGGGCAAAACCCTCCTGAAAGACACTTCCATTTTCCTGGGACTCTGCTCTAAAAAACTTTCAGACACTTTATAATCATTAAACTAATTTACATGCAGCCAGGAGGGTGCACCATGTCCTCTCAG